>JAHYIO010000039.1:631711-1263423 GCA_020543525.1 Coriolopsis trogii
GGCTGCACTTTGGGGACGCGGCGTTCTTCATTACCGTGGCCTGCGTACTGCACGCACTCACGATCGAGCCGCCGTGCGACGCGGAGGGAAGACCGGTGGTTCTGTCTGAGAATAACGTGAAGATGAAGGACGGGTTCTTAACGTGAGTCCCCTTGATCCGCTCTCGCCTTCGACTAGGAACACATGCTGATCAACGTGCGTACGCACACCTCATGCTTTCAGATATCCGGAGCTTCTCGCCTATCGCTTCACACCGAGGTCGTCGTCGAAGCGGAAGCGGACGCCAGAGGATATAAGTTAGCACGTCAGGTGTCCATGTTGACGAGCCCGACCATTCATTCCTTTTCAATCACGTAATGGGAAGCTGTACACACGGCTGTCTCTGAACTACGGCTCTACGAGCTGAAAGCTAATGATATGCACTCCAATGTCCTGAGCGATTTAGGACGGCAGGTGGAGTGTTCACTGCCCGAGGGCCATACTTTCATCTGCCTTGCAACTGGCACGGATCAGAGCTTCAGCACCGGCAGAGCGTGGCTTGATCACGCATTCATATGGGTCCGGGTGCCTGTTGAGAGGAAGCTCTTCGTGTCAAAAAGGGCAAGACGAAGCAGTACACAGGGGAGATCTCACGATATAACGCCGAGCGACATCTTCACAGTCTCGTCCAGCCGCACCGGCTGCCCGTGCTCATCGAGCGGCGCGGAGACCGTGAGGGTATGCAGGATGGCGGAGACGACGGTGAACACGGATGCCTCGGCAAACCACTTTCCTGGGCATACTCTGCAGCCATGTCAAACGAGTGCGTGAGCCAACTGCTGGAAGAGCACAGGAACGCACCTGCGTCCGTATCCGAAGACGATCGCGCTTGGGTCCTGTACGTTTGGGTTCAACTTCCCGTCTTTGAGGAACCGCTCCGGCTTGAAAGCCTCTGGGTCGGGGTACAATCTCGGGTCGCGCGCATACGCCCTAAGCACGGGTTGTCATCAGTGCGGGATCCAGAGATGTAGCGGGGAAACGATGGGACACACCATGGATTAGAAACGACCGCAGTGCCGGCAGGGATCCGGTATCCCTTGTACTCGTCCTCTTCCATAGAAAGATGGACGAGGGCGAGAGGGACGACTGGTCGCCAGCGCAAGGCCTCCTTCGCGACTGCAGCGACGTAGGGCAGGTCGTCCCGGTCCGCGATCGTTGGGAGGCGGTGGGGGCCGATGACGGCGTCGAGTTCGGCTTGGGCGCGTTTCTGGACTTCGGGAAAGGACGCGAGCGCGACGTAGAAGCTTTGTAGAGTCGAGAAGGTCTGTTCAGAGGTGAATAATACATTCTTCAACAACCCTGACACACACACACAGATGAGTGCCACTCCTCACCGTATCGGATCCGCCAGCATAGGCGGATGCAACCGCGTCGCGCGCGAGCGCCTCCTCCTCTTTGTGGGCAGCTCCCTCGAGATGCGCTATACGCTCCAACAGCTTACTCGCCATCGACGGGAAATAGCGACCCTCGCGCAACGCTTTTCGCGCAGCCGCCCAGGGAACGTCGCGCATGCGGATGACGATAGGATACATCTCCGCCGCCTCATGCTTGAACTTGGCCCCCGGTAAGAACCAGGGCAGGTGACGAAGGACAGGAAAGCTCTCAACAAGGTATTTGCCTGGGAGGAACGTGGCGGAGAACGTGGCCATTGCCTCTTCCGCGATGTGCATGTAGTCTACGCCAGAGTCGTCCTGGTCCACGTCGAGGCCGTAGCCGACTCGCATGATCATCGCCCCGAAGAGACTGTTGGGAACCGCAACATCGTCAGTATTTGTTGCGGGGTCAGATATGGGAATCACTTACTGGCGCGCATGTTGGCGGAAGTCTTGGGGAGTCTCGATCATTCGAAGGAGGTATCGTCGCGTGTGCTCCTCCTGGATGGGTCGGAAACGAGAGACCGCATTCGAGTTCATATACTCTGCAAAGTACCGCCTGGTTCTACGCCACCTCGGACCGTAGCCCAACACAGAGAACAGCCAAGTCCAGCCAGTTCTGACGTCTCACGTCAGTGTGTCATGTCGAGTGCAAGGTGCGAGACGCGGACTCACAGTTCCGACATACAGGAGAACAATCTGTCTGAATAGTTGGAGGAACGCTTCTCGAGGAGATCCACTGCCGCCTCGTGCGTGCCCAGAACAACCATGGGCTGTCCGCAGGCATTGAGATACACAATATCACCTATTTTCCGGTATCCGGATAGATCAGTATTGAAAGAGCATGCACCGAGCAACATCACCTCACCATATCTCATGTTAAAATCGCGGTAAGCAGGCTCAAGATCCTTCGTGGGGACATCCCACAGGTTACCGATGAGTGGGAGTTGCGGGGGACCTGGAGGGAGGGGGAGCCTATTGGCAGCTTCTACAGATGTTCTGTATCTCCGAAGAGCTGCTATAACTATCAGTACAACGAGGAGCACAGGTAAGAGACCCCAGTCCATGTTGGTGGGAGAGCTTCAGGGAATGAGGGTGCACACCCGGGAATTGTCTCACCCTGAATTTTTGCGAGCCCGTACTTATACCCATCGTCGGTGCGTCTCTGTAATCCATCGATTCCTCACCATCGCCTTGTGTGGCCGAGATTCGACTGTGGGCAATCGAAGTGAAGAATGCATCTATTTTGACGTCGAAGACAGCATCCGAACTCCCAGCCGCTGCTTATGCCGGTATGCCCTGTCCTGTATCTTGAGCATTCGAGGCACAGTTCACAATGTGACTACTGAGGAGTTCCAAACATCAACTGGCAATGTAAAAGGCTGAGAGGACAAGGGTTGTAACAGCATACAGGAAGCGCAACATTGCCTTATGGGCAATGAGGCCCTTACGGCCTGCAGGTAGTCTTCCCTGCTGTCAATGGTCATGCGTTTGCGCCGTTCAACGAAGAGTTCTCTGCTCTCATGAGTGTCATGCGTGACGGCAATACCAATACGCCTTCAGAGTCGTCCGTATCGCCGCCGGCCAGAGATCTCGGATGCACAGACATGTGCTGACGGCGCCATCTTCCTGTGGGGCACTGCGACTTCTCTCGCGAACGGACTGTCTCCATAGGTCCTTCGCGTTATTAGGAGGATTTGTGGACCGCAGCATTTGTGAGAGTAAACGTGAGCGTGCTTGGCAGGAACAATCCGATCTCACAGGTTTCACCATCACAGATTCTACGCGCCTCTTGACCGTCCGAAACTGAACAATGCGGCCACCTGTTGTTCGCCTATGCGCGCAAGTCTAAATCAAGGGTGCCATAGCCTGGTATGACACATGATCTGTATTTTTGGGCAAAGAACGTCAGCCGTATAGCTCTCTCTGACGTCGTGTAGTGGACAATAATCGAGAACCACAAAGCATTGCCTCGTTCCAGTTCGTTTTCATCCTTGCATGGCACATCTTGGTACGTTCCTCGGCCCGCGTAAATATGTGCCAGGTGTCTTCGTGACTCGCGTCAATGTAGCTCGGAAGCTAATCCCAGTATCAGTGGTAGCTAACACAGGTGAGAGGGTTGTAGACTAAGTTCAATGTGTAGATACAATGATCTCCTGAAGTAGACTGGCTGTGGGAATGACGAAGATAGTCCGCAGGTTCGGCGAGAGGCAACTTGGAGGCTTGAAATTCCTTGTCACGGGGTACAAGGCGAGGTGCTCCTAACGAAGTGCTTCAGTGCTGTAGGACATCTCCGAATAGACGTACAAGAATTGCCGTCTGGGTCACACGCTGACCCCTAAGCCATGATGGTATGACTACAGCGCAATGACATTCGTGCAGCAGATACTTGCCCGCTCACGTTAGGATCTGTTGCAAACGTCAAGACAAGTGGGACAAGGAAAACGGTCATGAACGTGCATAATCCGCCGATTGTTCATGATGTGAGTCGTACCTGCTGTGAATGATCGTTATGGAAGCTCCCGACGCGAACGTCGTCATTGCTTGCGATTTGCAGGGGCCATCGTCGAAGACCTCACGTACAATCTTAAAACTGACCCTGCTGGGGTCGAGTTGAGGCCGAACATGGTGTGATCTACTTGAGTATGATAGTGGGAGGACCTCCGGAGGAGAATGGTAGGAGTTTCAAGAGATCCAACCGCGCGCCAGGTCGGTAAGACGCCGCCCGAGTCGCGCCGTGGCGGGCCGCGGATCCGGAGACTGTGCAACCGGACGTTCTTCCCACACATGCAGTCGTCCCCATCCAGATATTGTTACGAGATGCTGTTCTCAGCATGCAAGCCTTACATAGCTCACAACCCCCCGGACTAACTCAAATCAGCCTCGGCCGCGTCCGAAGTATACTTCAAGCCGGGAGCCTGAGTGCAGTGACGCCACCCTTGTGCCAGTGTCTGTCAAATTGTGAGCTTTCTACTATTCATTGTATCTGCTTCTACAGGAGAAGTGGGACGGACATGACGAGTCAAGGACATGGTCGAGATACTACCTCTTCGCCACTGCATGTAGTGTTGTGCTCGGCCCGGCTTGGCCTGAAAGCCACCGGCTTTGGACTGGCCTGAGGCGGCTTCCGGCCTCACATTCTGTGGGCCAGGCCGAAAGCCGTCGTCTGGCTTGGGCCGGGCCGAGCACAACACTAACTGCATGATACAGAACCCCGTGGCCAACATGTTCGATTCACTACATGTCGACTTGCGGAATGGCGACCGTCTCATCCCTGGGGACTTTGCAACTTGCACGGATCAGAGCTTCGGCTGCCGCAGAGCGTGGCTTGATCACACAGTCATAGGGCTCCGGATACCTGTTGAGCATACATCTTGTCTGTCAATCTGAACTGTAATGTTCAATCAGGCATGAGAACGCACGAGATTACACCCGGGGTCATCTTCACAGTCTTGTCTAGTCGTATCGGTTGCCCTTGGCAGTCGAGCGGCGGCGAGACCGTAAACGTGTGTAAGACGGCAGCTACAACCGCGAATACGGATGCCTCTGCAAAGTACCGTCCAGGGCATACCCTGCATCATGGTCCAATAAGTACCTCGTACTTGGCCAACTCAAATGAGAAGAATCAAAGGGGATGTACCTGCGTCCGTATCCAAAGATCATCGTGTTCGGGTCCGTGATATCAGGGTTTAAGACTCCCTCTTTGAGGAACCGCTCCGGCTTGAACACATCTGGGTCTGGATATAGAGTCGGATCGCGTGCGTAAGCCCTGTTTGCACGTACGTCAGCTCACTGACAGTCATGCAAGGTACTTAGGGCCCGAAGTACCATGGGTTGACAACAACCGCAGACTCCGCCGGGATTCTGTAACCTTTGTACTCGTCCTCGTCAACAGACAGGTGGACTAAGGCAAGCGGCACGACAGGGCGCCAGCGGAAGCACTCCTTGACAATCGCGGACACGTATGGGAGGTCATTCCGATCCGCGATCGTCGGGAGCCGGTGAGGACCGACGACAGTGTCCAGCTCGTCCTGTGCGCGCTTCTGCACCTCCGGGTACGAGGCGAGCGCAATATAGAAGGTCTGAATGCTGGACAAGGTCTATGCAGACGGGGGCAGCTTTGCATGAGTATTTTAAGCGAATTCAATCCACTGCGAGCCACTGACCGTATCTGCTCCACCGGCATAGGCCGAAGCGACCGCGTTGCTCGCAAGCTGCTCCTCTTCTGCGGCTTGCTCTCCCGTCAGTTGAGAAGCGCGCTCCAGCAGGCTGCTTGCCATGGATGGCACGAAGTGCCTAGAGCGCACGGCGTTGCGCACTGCAGCCCATGGAATGTCGCGCATGCGTAGTACGCTCGGCAACATCTCAGCAGCGTCGCGCTTGAATTGCGCTCCAGGAAAAAACGACGGCAGGAATCGAAGCACAGGGAAGCTCTCAACCAGGTATTTGCCTGGAAGGAACGTTCTGTTGAATGCGGCCATAGCCTCCTCCGCTATTCCCATATAGTCGACAGCCTCCTTGTCGATGTCGATCCCGTAGCCGACGCGCATGACGATACCCGCAAAGAGGCTGCAAAAGCGTCATCATGAGCCTTCCTTTACATGCAAGAGCACGTAGTGCCAACACGTACTGGCGTCCGTGGTGGAGGAAGTCCTGGGGACTCTCGAGGATGCGAAGGAGGTAACGATAAGTTTGTTCCTCCTGAATAGGCCAATGGCGTACGGCGGCGTGCAAGTTCATATGCTCGTGGAAGAGCCGCCTCGTCTTGCGCCACCTTGGGCCGTAACGTAAGGTGGAAAACAGCCAATCCCAGCCGGATCTGAGTTTTCGATTGTGTGAGAAACATTCGTCAATTGAGACCGTTGTGGGAAACCCACAGTTCCGACATGCATGAGAACAGCCTGTCCGAATAATTGGAAGACCGCTTCTCGAGGAGATCTAATGCTGCCTCGTGCGTGCCCAGGACAATCATGGACTGTCCACAGGCGTTGAGATACACGATCTCGCCTGTATTCCATGCGGAGAATGAGCGAACGCTTGCGCAATACAAGTGCTGTACACATACCGTATTTCCTGTTGAGGTCTAGGTAAGAGCCCTCGAGATCCTTTGACGGGACATCCAAGAGGTTGCCTATGAGGGGGAGTTGCGGTGGTCCCGGCGGTAAGGGCAGTCTATCGAATCTTGACTTCTTGAGCTTCACAAGAATCGTTATGATGAGTAGTGTGACGAAGATGGCCGAGTATACAGCCCAGGTCGTGGACATCGGGAAGTAGGAGGGAGCCATCGCCACAAAATTGCGAAGTGAGTAGTCGATACCGAGTCACCCGATGGCTTGACCTTATATCCTCCACCTGCGACGTGGATGTAGTGCCTTACGAGACACTGACCGAAGCCTGGTATTGCTGATCTGCATTCCCGGATGAAAGAAGGGCAGCATTAAATCCTTTTTGTCGTAGGGCCCGAACAAGTGCAATAAATACGTACAAGAATTGTGGTGTGGGGTACGAATTTCTCCACCTCAGCGAGGAACAGTTCACATACAGTTGTGGTGCTGCGCTTATTTCACAGCCGGCGTGGATCCCGTAGTCGATACAGCGAAGCTGATCCCAGCGTCAGTACTTGGGAAACCAGTATGGATGAAATTCCTTCTTAGGAATGTGAGGGGGGGCCATAGTGGACTGGCTATGCGAGCGTGGAAGACAATAGGGTGCTGATCGCGGTGAGCGTTGGCAATATATCTATTCACGAACATTCGAGTCAGCCGTTCTTGACAGGCCGCCCCTTCCCCGAGATACGCGCGATGATTCGATTGGGCGCAACACATGTGGACGGTAGGACGTTCCTGGAATTGATACGATTGCGTGCCATTTGGCAGTCGTGCCGCTTTCACTGAGGTCAGGAGTCGGTCAACATCCAAGACGAATCAGTCAAATGCAATCTTGCAAGTCAGCACTGATGTGTATGACTCACCAGCCACAATCCGTTCGCTTGTAGCTGCTGCACGTCCATAATTGATTGTTGAACTCGAGTTCAACTACCCATCTCACATCTCCGAGTCCTTGCTAATCGTAGATCACGGCTCAACACGACAACGTGACAGGCGGCCAGTTGGCTCGTGGGTAGCATCAACGTGTATTATGGGAGCGTCTACAATATCTGTGGAATAGTTCGTGAGTAGTCACAGACAGCATACATACGTCACGGTACAGCATTGGCTCAAGTCCCAGGTCGCAGTCTTCGCAATTCCAACGCTATCTCATCTTTTTTGTAGCTCTCATGGATCAGAGTTTCAGCAGCCGAAGATCGAGGTTTGACCACGCATTCGAATGCCTCCGGGTATCTATTGTGTCGAAGGTCAGATTCAGATTCCTGCGTCGAATGCAGATCACAAACACATACGAGACCAAACCGCCAGACGTCTTCACGGTCTCGTCCAAGTGAACGGGCACCCCACATGCATTGAGCGGAGGAGAAATCATGAAGGTGTGCAGAACAGCGGAGGCGACGGCAAAAATGGCGGCCTCCGCGAAATTCTTCCCAGGACATGTCCCAACGCAACCCATCAGACAGCGCGTATGGCTCTGACGACGTGTGCGACCGTACCCGAACACTATTTTGCGTGGATCCCGTGACGTCTGCCATGATCAGCTTGCCGTCTTCGAGGTAGTGCTCCGGATTGAACGTCTCTGGGTCTGGGTAGAGCGTTGGAGCGCGCGTGTAGGCCCTACAGCAGGCGTCAGTAGGTGGAGGAACTGCTTCGTCAGGAACGGACAGTGCACACCATAGATTTGCAACTATTTCTAAGCCGGCGGGAATCCTATATCCCTTGTACTCATCTTCCTCGATGGACACCTGAGGAGGGCCCCTAAGAGATGTAACAAGCCTTCAGCGCAGGCATTTCATCACAACGGCGGAGACGTATGGCAGCTCGTCCCGGTCTGCGATCGTTGGAAGGCGTTCGTGGCCGATGACAGAGTCTAGCTCGTCCTGTGCGCGCTTATGAACTTCGGGGTACGACGCCATCGCTATGTAGAAGCTTTGCAGGAAAGAGAACGTCTACGATTCCAGATGTCTGTCAGCGATAGAGAGTGTCAGAGGAGAGAGAAAGTCCTTACCGTGTCTGCCCCGCCAGCATACGCCACTGTGTTACTCGCAATGTCCTGTTCATCCTGAATCGCGTCGCCTTCTAAGTGAGACACACGCTCTGTCATCCCACTCACCGTAGACGGTGCTGCCTGCCCCTCGTAAAGCGCGTCTCGCGCCGCCGCCCACGGTACGTCGTGCGTCTGGCGGACTACCGGGTACACCTCTGCGGCATCACGCTTGAACTTCGCCCAAGGAAGGAAGGAGGGCAGAAAGCGGAGGACTGGCAAGATGTCTATAACGGGCTTTCCCGGCTTGAAGGTACGCGCAAAGACGGACATGGCTGCTTCTCCGATGCCCGTGTAGTCGACGTCCACCTGATCCACGTCTAGTCAATTTCATATAACCGGAGCGTATGATGATCGCACCAGAAAGGCTGACATGTCCCATAGATATGCTGAACAGCGAACCAATCAGTAAATCATCCTGCTAATAGGCACTTACTGCCGGCCATGATGCAGGAAGTCCTGAGGCGACTCCAGCATTCGCAGCAGTGGTGCGTCGCGGGTGTCGATGTCGTCAGTCCAAAGTCTGCGGGAACGACTCCTGCCATGTTTAAGCATGCCGTAGCTACGTACAGGAGTCGTCTGCCCTTCTGCTACAGTAGAGGACCTACGTTGCGAGTGTGGATGCCGTATTATGCGGGCCATGTGCTGGTGGCAAGCGAGCTCAAGTCGAGTCTTCCATGCATGCCGGCGACAAGGTTGGAGACTGACTGTCACCCCATCTCTCATCATCGAGGGTCTCGGACGGATCTCCACCGTTGCACCTCTCCTCGAAGCACAATAAGCTGGTCATACGGTGACGTCTTATGCCTGGTCTTGAGTACATGCGGTGGTATGTAGGCAGGGAAGATAGCTCACATGGGTTTGTTCGGATGTACAAAGACGCGTGAGATGACGAGTTGGGAACGGGAGAGCCTGTATTGGCAGCCTGATGGTGAAGCAGGGAAAGGTGAGGATGAGACGAGCGCTGCGACCCATCCGCTTAGCTAACATCGGGTTTCCATTTCTGGAAATCTACTCGACGAGCGTCTAAAACTCTACTCAGATCCGAACTACCACGACATCAACGAGCGGCTGAGGAGGATGGATATAAGGTCGCTCTCAAGTGGGTATCTACAGCAGCTCGTCTACTTACCTCTATTTTAAAATGCCCGCACCCTCACAGTTTCTCAAATTCATCGATGACAACGCGGAGCCATTCATACATAGGCTTAGAGATGCAGTCGCGATCCCTAGGTAAGGCATTTCACGCCGGCACTCGTATCACTTTTGTTCTGATCATATTTTGTAGTGTGAGCAGCGACCCTGCGTTACGTGGTGAAGTTTGTCGGATGTCTTGTTGGCTTCAAGAGCAGTTGCAGAAACTCGAGGTTGAGACTAAGCAAGTCCATCTCGGCTCGCAAGTCATGGACGGCCAGGAACTTCCCCTGCCTCCCGCTGTCCTCGGACGTATTGGAAATGATCCTAAGAAGAGGACAGTTTTGGTCTACGGACACTTTGATGTTATGCCGGTAAGCTATCGTCTTTTCCTTATGGTTTGGAATGGAGCGCCAGTGATTGTGTCATACTCCATCTTGGTCTTCATTTGCATCGCTGTGTCTAGCAGTCTTACAGCTGATGCGATTATTATAGGCAGAAAAGAGTGACGGTTGGGATACAGAACCGTTTGAGCTCGTCGAATTCCATGAGGGTGATATCCACCGGTTGATCGGTAGAGGGTCCACGGATGACAAAGGCCCTGTTCTCGGCTGGCTCAACGTGCTAGAGGCTCATCAGAAGCTCAAACACTCGAGCTACCTGTCAGCATGCGCTTCTGCTTTGAAGGCATGGAGGAGACTGGCAGCGACAGCCTCGAGGATGTTATCAGAAATGAAGCCACCGAAGATGGCTGGTTCGCCGGCGTTAACTGTGTTTGCATCGTATGTCGTCATCTTCCCGTTTTGCGGACGTCATGACCCAATCATACATACACCAATCCTCATTGCAGTCTGACAACTACTGGCTGAACACCTGCACGCCGTGCCTCACCTACGGCCTCCGCGGGATCGTCTACTTTAAGCTCACCATCTCCGGCCCCGGCCAAGATCTACATTCTGGAATCTTTGGCCGTATGGTCCATGAACCTATGACAGACCTTTTTGCCATCATGAGCAAGCTCGTCGCAACTAACGGCACGATCCTCGTCCCGGGGATAGAAGACTTGGTGCCTCCCCCCACTCCTGATGAAATGTAAGTTGCCGCGTCCTCTTGACTGCCTGAGGTCTCCGTACTGACAGCCGCATTTAGAGCGATCTACGAGAAGCTTCACTACACCATTGATGATGTCGAGGCCGCAGCAGGAGCTCACATCGCCCTCTCGAATGACAGGGTGAATGTCATCATGGGCCGCATGCGCATGCCCTCGCTTTCTCTGCATGGTATCGAAGGTGCATTCGACGGCCCCGGTGAAAAGACCATCATCCCTGCGAGCGTGTCTGGCAAATTCTCACTTCGGTAAGCACCCTCCCGCTCATATCATCGGCTATACTCATGCTTTGCGCCTGCCTCTCGTCCTCGAGCAGCATTGTGCCGCCGCAGACGACGGCTGACATCGAGAAGTATGTCAGGGCGTTCGTGGAGAAAGAGTTCGCGAACTTGAACACGAAGAGCAAGATGACGCTCGAGGTCACAGGAGATGGTGAAGCGTGGGTCACCAACTCGGACGACTGGAATTACAAGGCCGCAAAGCGGGCCACGTATGTGCGTCTCTACTTCACGATCCTGGCGCTCACGCATCCATCTCTCCATATATTCATGCCCATCGTTGCCATTCACTCTGACAGGAGATATGGGGAAAATGCCCAGACCTCACCCGCGAAGGTGGCTCAATCCCGATCACGCTCACGTTCCAGAACATCCTGGGTAGGAACAAACCGAACTTCAGTGTCCTGCTTTTGCCCATGGGTCGCGGAGACGACCGCGCGCACTCGACGAACGAGAAGATCGACTACTCGAACTTCATCAACGGGGTACGTCACTTCTTCACGCTCTGTCCGCACGTGTCTGATCGCTGAATGGACACGATGGGCTATGTAGAGCAAGCTGCTTGGCACGTACCTTTACGAGGTCGCTACTGCCTCTATATGAATCACGCTCTGAATAAGTGAATTGGGAGTGTGTTGGTCGACCACTTCCCAGCGGATGCGATGATCGGCTTATTATCCTCTGTTTCTTGTCGTTTTCGCTGGTGGAGTCTGCCATAGACAACACCAATCAATGCTTTTGTCTCTTTGATGAGCTAGAAGTCTACCTTGCCCTTGGAGTTTGCTATTCAGTGCTCCTCAATTTGCGCTCCGCAACTCGTACATGGAGACACAGCGCCGCTTCGTGGGGCCCTACCCCTTGATTTCCACTCCAAGCCGGGACGTCTCGCGCGTGCTCAGCCACTCGTCCGTTATGACCAACCGGCGCTACTATACTGATTCCTCACTCGCAGGTCATTTCGACGTCCATGTTTGGTTCCACGCAACGATATGGCCACGATCTGAGCAGTTAGTACAAGGACGAT
Source organism: Coriolopsis trogii (assembly GCA_020543525.1). Lineage (NCBI taxonomy): Eukaryota > Fungi > Basidiomycota > Agaricomycetes > Polyporales > Polyporaceae > Coriolopsis > Coriolopsis trogii. The sequence continues at coordinate 643,820 of JAHYIO010000039.1, forward strand.
GTTGGAGCCCTGCGCGAGGGAGCGGTCAAGACGTTGGAGATACGCGGCTAAACTTCGCGCTCCGACAATTCTCATCTGCTAAAGCTCGCACTCACAAGTTCGTCTATGACATAGCGACACGTAACACGATCTCACATCCAGGCGTATGTAAGTATCTATGTAAGTATCTCCAGCAACAAAACCTCGCGTGTCACATCTTGCGCCTTCACGTTCGTTCCCAGCCTTACCGCCATCATGTCCAGTAGGGAGAGTGAGCCTCATGTCCTCCCCACAGATCGCCCTAGATCTCCGTCCCCTCCTCATCCATTTTCAACAGCCGAGTATCCGATCATCGATCCCGCTCAACTCGTTGACGAAGAGACGGTGGCGTGGTATGATCCAGAGGACTTCTATCCTGTGCGTATCGGGGAGGTCTTCCAATCGCGATATCAAGTGGTAAGCAAACTTGGCTACGGAGGATACTCTACTGTTTGGCTTTGCCGAGACCTCCTGTGAGTAACCCTTTCCCTTTCGCACGGAGGTCTGCTAGCATCACTAAATCACGATGACAGCGAACATCGCCACGTAACGGTGAAAGTCTGTTCACAGAACAGCATCCCGATCAAACGTGAGCTGGCCGCTTATGAACACCTCAACAACCTCCCAAAAACACAGCATCCTGGACGGAAGTCCATTCGCACCTTGCTCGACCACTTCGAGCTTACATATGATCACGATGCATCATCGCGATCCTTCCAGTGCCTCGTCTTCGAGCCCTTGGCTGAAACTATTTGGTCACTGCGGCAGCAGGTGCCAGGAAAGCAGCTGCCCGAGGCGTGGTTCAAGCCTATCGTGCGCCACGTCTTGAATGCGCTCGCCTACCTGCACGACGAGGCCAAAATTGTTCATGCGGGTCTGTTTCATCTTCTCTTACCTCCACCGTGGTTCATCTCCGTGTTCATGAGAGTTATTACAGATGTTCAAGAGAATAACATCCTACTCTCTATTATTGGCCCAGGCTCGTGTCAAGCTCACGAGGAGAAAGAACGAGCTGAGCCGTCCCCGCGGAAAGTAGTCGGCGATCGCATCATTTACCTCTCCAACCCCATTGAGCCCAGCGAGGACTACGGCCCGCCGGTGCTCTGCGACTTTGGCGAAGCACGATTCGGAAAAGCGACATACACAGGCCTCATCCAACCCCAGGTGTATCGTGCGCCGGAGGTCATCTTGCGCATGCCGTGGAACGAGAAGGTGGACATCTGGTCCGTTGGAACGATGGTACGAGGGCGCGTACGCCTTACACTTTCTTCGTAGACGCTGATGGCCTCCCGCGTTGGAACCCGCAGATTTGGGACATGTTCGAGGGAAAGCACTTGTTCGACACTGGGCCTGATGCGGATGATGATACCGACAATCGGTACCACATCGCGCATATGGTTTCTTTGCTCGGCCCTCCACCCGTCGAGTTCCTCAAGCGTAGCGCCACTGAGGAGCCGCGGAAGTACTTCGACTCGGAAGGTGAGGTTGATTGACTCCGTTGCTTAACGAATGATCCGTGAACGGACCTGACTTACAACCGGATGCCTCAGGAAACTGGACTGGCACGATTGACCTGCCCGAAGATAGCTTCGAGCTATCAGAGCAAAGACTGGAGGGTGAGCGCAAAGCTCAGTTCCTGAGTTTCATTCGGAAGATGGTGGCATGGAAGCCTGAAGATCGCTGGTCCGCGTGCCAGCTTTTGCAGGATCCCTACGTTCGAGTCGAAGGACGTCCCGGTCGCTAAACTGTCGCTGTGTCTTCCACTTTTTACTCCGTTGGGACGGGTCAAGCACGCATCGCGTCTTTCACACATTTCTGTCATCTCCGACTGCTCTGTGAACGCTTTGTTTCTCCCTCACTCGTGTATGCAGCATTGTACGGAGGTATGCTAGGTACAGTTCGACCTGTTTATTGCGACCCGCCAAGTACTAGCTAACACGACGAATGATTGAGGTCTGACGCAGAACATAGTACGCTGCGACATGATAGCCAAGACGATTACAAGATCCCTCGTAAACACTGGCTGCGCTCAGATGCCCGGCGTATTGAGTCCCTGTAGAATGAGTGTTGCGGTCAGTGTTTGAGCCTGCGAGGGATGGTGTAGGCGGTGGCGTACAACGTAAAGTTCTCTCCGATCGTACCACCAGAGCAGCTCGGGCACAGAGGTATGTCCACATGCAGTTATCGCTTCTTGTATCTTCCTGGCTCCCTCTTCAACATCGGTGGTAGCCTCGATTTCGTCGTACCGCTCGTCGACGTCATGATTTGAATATAAGACGAACATTCCGGTGTATACGGCCTCATCGGCGAAAGGGTACCCCATCGACAGCTGTATTCCTGAGATAGAGTGAAGATGTCGTTTTACGGCAAACCGCAGGATGCCTTTCATATAGTCTTGGAGAGTCTCGTTGTTCTTCTCCTCTTCGGATAACGCGCCGTATACAACGACATCCTTCTGCAAATCTTTGCGGATACTCCCCCAAAGCTCTGCCTCGACTCTGTGACATTTGACGTATGTCTCGAGAAAGCCCGTGGTGTACGCCCATCCGTAAAGGAGCCGCGGAGGATAAGGATTCTCGGGTGAAGCTTGGTACTTCCGGGGGAGTGATTTGCGGGGATGGTATAGCTGGAACAACCTCTGCCGTTTCTTGAAAGATGCCGTTCAGGTACGTCCCGCTCGGTCACAAGAGTCGTTGCTCACCGCGACTTGCGCCTTCTCCGCTCGATCGGTAAATTGCCAACTACGCCCATCGGGCGTAACCTTTATTCTCCCCTTCTCGTCGTAATCAAGCTCAAAGAGTATCTCGTCGTCCGGGTGGGACCAGCTCAGAGGAGCCATAATGCTAGTGGGCGCGAGAGATCGTTCAGGACACCTGAGAGAGGTTGGTTCGAACGTGAGGCAAACGTCACTACCTCCGTGCGAGACCCTGCCGGCCCGGTGATCGGCCCGACCTACCGGCCCAAACCACTGATTCACCTCCAACTCGGAGTCATTGACTGCTACATCTCCGTCTGCCAAGTGACAATCCCACATCATACTAATGTCTCATAAGTAGTACACCAAACTATACCAATACTGTGCACCTGAGACTCAACGACGATGAGGCAGATGCAGATGCGAGCGAGGGAGTGGAGGACAGCGTAGGCAGTGGAATTCCAGACTGTGCACAGCCAACTGTACGGGGGTGAATTAGTAGGTAAGGCATTCGGCACACACGCAGTTGTCACGTACAACGGGGAGTTTTCGGATAGATATGCATGGTGAAGGCTAGATGCAGGATCCCTGTCAATACAATTCACCTGTAAAATAGTAGGCTCAATAGCCCGAGGTGTTCCTTTATTCTGTCCGCGGGCCCCAGGAATAGACCAACAACTTGACTTTGACCACTGGAATATTTGAAATAGGAAACGTCCCTATCCGCATGTCGTGCATGGCTCTTGTGGAAATGGGTGACTCGGAGCTAGTTAGATAATAAATACCTGTGCGAAAATCAGCTTCACGCGCGAAGCTCAGGAAGTAGACGAGGGACTGACAGATAGGTGCATTTAGAGGGGTATAAAAGACAACACGTACAAGCTGGCAGATGATGTCTACGGGCTAGACACCGTGCGCAGTCAGTCCCTCAGAATGAGTCGTTTTTGGAGGTTAGTATGCGTCTGTGGCGAACGACGTGGAGAGTAGCGTACGACATAGAGATCATCATCATTATACCACCAGAGCAACTCCGGCACTGGCTCATGCTAGCAAGCGGCCAAGGTCACCTGTATTTCTTGACTCTCTCCTTCAACGTCGTAATTTGTGTCTAATACGAACATTCCCCCGTATTTGCGCTCGTCGGCAAAGGGATATCCCAGCGAATGCTTGATACTTGTCAGGGATTGAAGATGCTTTTGGACAGCAAAACGCATGAAGCGAGGCAAAAAGTGTTGAAGCGTCTCGTTCTGCTCGTCTTCCGACAGTGCACCATAGACAACAAAATTCTTTTGGACCTCTTCACGGACGTACCCTCTTAGCTCCACCCGGATTTGATAGTACTCAACGTACTTCTCGAGGAAGCCCTTAGTGTACGTCCAGCCGTACAGGAGACGCGGTGGAACTGTAGATTTCCGAAAGAGCATCTGAGCAACGAGAACTCGTACTACTCACTGCATCCTGTGCTTTCTGCGCGCGCTCAGTGAATCTCCAACCCTTGGTTCTGCCCTTCTCGTCGCATTCCAATTCAAAGAACATGGCACCGTCCGGGTGAGCATTGCCAACAGGGCCAGACATAGTAAAGTAGAGGCAAGAGACCCTTAGGAGACAGTCGGGATGATCAGTGAGGTGAACACTGAACAGAGTGGAGGTGAGTAGAGAAACCTTGCAGTAATGCAACCGTTAGATCAACTGGGCAGTAGTAGATACAGAGCTCAGGTCCCAAGGGCTATCGCTGCGAGCAGAGAAGCGATGTAATGTGATGATCATGAGTCCAACTTCAGGCGATTCGGAATCGGACCTCGTCCCGCCCCTTGGGCGTTTATATTACCTTTTTGGGCGTGCACGCAAGCTCAGGCTGAGGAAGCCTGGCTCTTCGTCTCTTACTCTCACCTTCGACATGCCTGCCCCCGCACAATTCCTCAAGTTCATCGATGACAATGCGGAACCCTTTATTCGCAGGCTTGGTGATGCCGTTGCGATCCCCAGGTATGTCATCGCGCGGAACGGCCTACTAGCTCCTCCATCTCGCGTTGCAGCATAAGCGGCAACGCAGCGTCGCGTCCCGATGTCTTCAAGATGTCTGCGTGGCTCGACGGCCAACTAAAGACTCTCGGGGTCACCACCAAACTCGTCGACCTTGGGAAGCACGTCATGGACGGCCAAGAGCTGCCTCTGCCTCCTGCGATTCTCGGCAGGATCGGAGACGATCCGAAGAAGAAGACTGTGCTCGTGTACGGTCACTATGATGTTCAGCCGGTACGTCACTCTGATTGACTTTACGCAAACTGCGCCCATCAACGCTTATCTATCATTCGGACTTTATACCGGCGGTGTAGGCAGAGCTGAGCGATGGATGGGACACCGAGCCGTTCAAGCTCGTTGTCGACGAGAAGACTGGCAGGCTTATTGGACGTGGGTCGACGGACGACAAGGGACCCATCTTGGGTTGGCTCAATGTGCTCGAGGCGCATCAGAAGCTTGGGCTCCAACTCCCCGTGAACATGCGGTTCTGCTTCGAGGGTATGGAGGAGAACGGTAGCGAAGGCCTCGACGATCTGATCAAGTCTGAGACTTCTAAGGGCAAGGACGGCTTCTTTGGCGGCGTGGATTGCGTGTGCATTGTACGTCCTCGTCCTACTCCCTATCAGAGTCGACAGTCGTCCTCAGTACCCGACTCCCACCCTGCCTTTCATACTTCAGTCGGACAACTACTGGCTCAACGCTCGCACGCCCGCAATCACCTATGGTCTTCGTGGGCTTGTGTACTTCAAGCTCACCATATCCGGTCCCGCCCGCGACTTGCATTCCGGTGTCTTTGGTCGCACAGTGCACGAGCCCATGACGGATCTTATCGCGATCTTGAGCAAGCTCGTCGCACCTGACGGCACTATCCTCGTCCCGGGCGTTGAGGATCTCGTATCGGCCGCTGACGCCGAGGAACGGTGAGTGCCATGGCACCAGAGAGCGCATGCATCTGTACTGACATTATAAAATGCGCGTTTGTAGCGCCATTTACGAGAAGCTCGACTACTCGGTCAAGGACGTCGAAGATGCTGCGGGCGCGCCCATCGCACTCTCGGACGACAAGGTTCAAGTCATCATGGGCCGTATGCGCATGCCCTCGCTCTCACTCCACGGCATCGAGGGTGCGTTCTACGGCCCTGGCGCGAAGACCGTCATTCCCGCAAGCGTGTCCGGCAAGTTCTCTATCCGGTAAGTTCTTCCTCGCGTCCTCTCCTATCTTGTCATTGGTTCCGACGACGACTCATAAGAATCCGTGCTTGACTTGCAGTATTGTGCCGCCGCAGACGCCCGATGCAATCGAGCCGCTCGTGTTCTCATATGTGAAACAAGAGTTTGCGAAGCTGAACTCGAAGAACACGATGAAGATTGAGAACCTCCACGACGGTCGGCCATGGGTTGCGGACTACAAGCACTGGAATTACGAGGCCGCGAAGCGTGCTACGGAGGTGCGTCTCCTGCCCTACTACTATTCCAACTTATAGTCACGCATCCTTCGACCACCTAACCACCCTCATCCAACCCTGTCACCGGGGAGTAGGCCGTATACAAGCAAACTCCGGATCTTACCCGCGAGGGCGGCTCAATTCCGGTCACGCTCACGTTTGCAGAGAGCCTGGGCGTCAACGTCCTCCTCCTTCCCATGGGTCGTGGAGACGATGGCGCACACTCGACGAACGAGAAGCTCGATCGCTCAAACTTCATAGAAGGGGTACGTACTGCTTCTAACATCAGTATGTAAACCGCAGCTCATCTTCTGTCGATGTCGCAGAGCAAGCTGCTCGGCACGTACCTCTACGAGGTCTCCGCCGCGCAGGCATGAATGGGCGGGAAACCGACTCGGGGTCGAGTGTATCATTACGGGAACGAATGGAAGAAGCCAGCTTGACGTGGGGAGTGTATTGTTGTTGTATCGTGCTCTCTTGTATCGATGTCAGATGTAGCCATCTATTACTCACCACATCCAGGATCTCTGTTTGACATCTCGCAGTGCGTTCGGGGATCTCTGTGCGCAGTCATACCAGGATGTAAACCTGGGTACTTCAGCTAGGAATGGACGCATACATTCTAACATCATCTCGCGCTCAGGCCTTCAATGCCTTTATCTACCTCCGTGGGCGACTTAGTCGACAAGTACCCGAACGTGTCGCAAAGGGTCAATCCTATCGACAGCGCACACAATGCGTGGAATCTAGAAAATATTCGTGAGTGTATTCAACCCCGCATCGTCGCTCGATCACTACAAATCGCTGATGGAAGTCTCTGCCACCGTCATAATAGGAGCTGGCTCTGGTGGAGTTTTGCCCACGCATACCAGCTTAGTTGATGACGACAGGAAGAGGCGCAAATGATCCTTCACCCATTTGTTGATCCTGCCAGCCAGCACACTGTGTCAAACCTACGAAAGAGAGCTCTAGCAAGTGTCAGACCGACACCATGCGTCTATGCGGGCTGTTCGGTTGGTGCCCGTTCATCACTACACTACGTCGTCTCGTCCATAGAACGATATGTTCACGTCAGTTACCCTTGACTTCTGGTGCAGGCTACAGTCTGTAGCAGTACTCCCCGCCTTTTGCGAGGTATAAGTAGCGAATGTTACGCTAATTTGGGTTCGCTAGATAATATGAGGAAGTCTCACGAAGTCAGAAGTACCGTCATGTAGCCCTGTGGACACGGACCTAACATCAAGCCCATGTTTGATGGACCGCTCTCTCAATGCGTCCATTTTGTACCTGTGCACCGCGAGATATCGGTGCCCGTGCTAAACATAAACATGACCATAATGGTGCGATACAACGGTTACCTGCGCGCATCAAACTCTTCCACCCAACCGGCCTCAAATCATACTGGCCGTCAGTCAACGGCAACCTCAAGAACATAGCAGCGGCGCGAAAAGTAGATGTAAGACCATAGAGAATAATAGTTGCGTTGTACTCGAACGCCGCCCCCACAAATTATCTTACAACCGTGAGCGTACGACTCACGCTCGCCGAGCCCTTCTCACCAACAGCGGCAGCTGGCTCCCCGCTTCAGGCGCGCTCCGCAAGATCGGCCGCTGCACAACGGCAGACTTCTTCTGCACATCCTCACTCGGCACTGCGAGCTCGAATTCGAACGCACGCACGAGCGTGAAGACGAGGGCCTTCATCCTACATGCCTCCTTGATGAGCGAAAGCGAGATCGAAAGCATGATGAACGACACGCACTCTATGAGCGAAAACCGGTACCCGATACACGCGCGGGGGCCGCCGAGGAAGGTGAGCATGTGGCCCCAGACTCCGGGGATGCTGGACGCGGCCTCTGGGGGGTTCTCCCAGCGTTCAGGTCTGCAGCCGAATCTTAGCATATGTCCTGGATACCGAGTGGGCGAGCAAGCACGTACTTGAACTCGTGGGCATCATCCCCCCACAGCTTCTTCGACCGGTTCATAGCGAGGATAGGGATGATGATCGGCGAGCCCTTCGAGATCCTACAGGAGCGAACGTTCCAGGTGCATCAGCTACTATCACACTACGTTGTGGGACATGAGAGGGATGGATACTTGATCGAGTTCTGCATCTCTCCGTGGCGGTCGACGAACGGCTCTGCTACCGGTATCAGGTCGTCCTTCATTGCCACTCGCATGGTCGACGGAACAGGAGCGTGCACCCTCAGCGTCTCGCGCACGACCATGTCGAGGTATGGCAAGCCCGAGAGCTCGTCCATCGTCGGAGTGTCTGTCTCGAGCGTGTAGAGCTCTGCGCGTAGCTTCTCCTGAACCGCAGGGGCCTGAGTGAGTGCATACAAGCACCAGGTCGTCGCCGTGCTTGTCGTCTCGTGTCCAGCGACAAGAAACCTGTGGCATGTCAAGCAAGTCAGCTATCGCATTAGAGGAAGTTTTCGGGCACATAGTGCGAAACTACTCACGTAGGAACCTCTACGGTGCATCCTCGTCAGCATTGATCAACTATAGGGTGGAGAATAGAGAGTACCCACGAGCGAGCACATCTTCATCCGACAGGCGCTGACTATCTGGGATATCATTGTCCATGTTCGCCTTTAGAAGCAGCGTAAGCAAATCGCGCGCGCGCATATCGCTTCGCTCGACGCCGCTCCCGCCGTCCTTCTCCATGATTTCCGCGCGCTCACGCATGATGGCAGCTTTCTTCTCTGCAATCAATTGCAGGCCGATGCGGCGCATGACGCTCTGCGCAAAGTCGACGCGGCGCGACTGCTTGTCGGGCTGTGAGGGGCATGTAGTATCAAGTAAGGCAATCAGCAACGACAAATAGAGCCGCGCGAAGAGTAGTGAGAACTATTGAATATACGGACGATGTAGTGAAGGATAGGAAAGAAGTTCCTGAGGATCGCGAGGATTGTGATCCTCTGGTTAGGATTGAAGATCTCGTTGAAGGCGCCAACAAGCTCGTTCTGCTCTTTCTGTGGGTTCAGAGCATTGAACTGGTAGTTGAAACCTGAGGGAGCACATCACAAAATGCGTGAGTTGCATTGGTTCCAGACGAGGGGCATCGCCTACCAGCAAGGCCAATCACGTCTAGAGTCATCTTGCTGAGCCCCTTGAGCACATTGATGCGAACGACTCCATCGCTGCTTCCTACTTCCGCATCCCAAAGGTCTCGTAACTGCCGCGGAACAAAGCTTGAGCTTCACGCTAGAAAAAAAATTGTTACACTGACTTCGATGGCCTTGTCCACAAAAATCTCGGTGAGTTCTCGAATCTGAGAAGGCCCAAATGCCGGATTCTGAGCGATCGTTCGTCATCGTCAGATGACAGCTCCCTGTTGAGGCATAGAGGGCTAGTATATACCATTACTCTCCTCTACGTTGTAGCGCACCGGCGTGAGAGACCGAAGGCAAGGTCGAGTTTGGTACGCACCTGTGCCCTGTGTTGTTCACCTAACATGCAAAATGGTTCATGAGCATGGTGAAAGGATCAGGGCCAGAGCTACGAGTACATACCTTCCGTAAACAGTACACCTGAGTAAGGAAGGTCAGCTGGTTGCAAAACGAGAATGCTTAGAGTCTAACGTACCCTCCCCAAGTATCCTCGCAAGATTCCTGCGCGCAGTCGAAGGTTTCTGATAATCCACCGAGTGCGTCAAAATGTGGTTCAGGGCGCGTGTGTCCAAAGTCCACAGACGATCCATCTGCACGATTCATACCGGTGCGGTTAGAAACACGAAAGGGAGCGATGCAGAAGGAGATAAACAAACGCTAAAGATACCCCTATACACGATCGTATGAGAGTGGTATTCCTGTGCCCACCGCTCCTGCGGGACGGAGTTGTCTTCTTCTTGTATGGCCTTCATATTGCCGTAGAACCAGCTTGGGGTAGGCGGGCCAGGAAGGCTCCTCAAAGGACCGTTGACCAGACGATTCAAGTAGGGGTAAAGCTTCCATAGTGATAACCCAACGAGAGCCAAGATGGCAGACCCGACGAGACTGGACGATGAAACCATGGTGTTATAGCAGCGGGTGTACGCAAAGCGGCGGTAGTATTCGCGATCGGCTATCAATGGACAACCTGAAGATGAGCCACAATCGACGGGGTTGTCCCTGCACGTTTGCTGCCACAGATTGGTTCTTTGAATGAAGGGGGGGTGAGTCTGGAGCCTCAACGAGGATGTAAGGGAAGATATACACACCCTTGCTAGAGCTGGTTCATGCGAGCCTGTGTGGGAGAACATACGCGTGGCGATGCTTGCCGTTCCTCTTCGACATGTTTCCCACGACTGCGCACTTCTCCCCCTTGTTATCATTGACAGACAACAACATAGCCGTGCCATCCTATGGCTATACATGTTGCTTCAATCACAGGCTGATGCAACTGAATGGTTTTAGGAAGTATACGTACCACTGTCCGGAATCCCGGCACTGCTTACTCTGCGTTTGCTTGTAAGGCGCCCCGGCAGGCGACCTGGCCTTCAGATACGTTAGTAACGTTTGCTTGCTGCTCTCTTCATGATGCATTGCATGGACTTGGACGTACATCATTGTACAGGTTGCCGAACACGCGTTGCGCTGGCAGCGACTCGTTTGCAAAGTTCGGAGTTGAAATTCGAAAGTGAATAGTTCTGAAACAGAATCCGAGTCAAGCTTCATGCATGATGCTGAGGTCTCTCCTCATCTCCTCTACTAGGTAGGATCCATGCGGGGGTATTGCTGAACTTAGAACTGTCGCCATCGTAGACTCAGGAAACGGTCGATAGGGGAAGATACTGACCTCGCAAGCGGCGCGCTTGCTTATGTTTACTTAGTAGCTATACGGAGGCACCGTCGGACCGATGCTCGCCGCTCAATCTCAGGATCACGATCTACTGACGTTGAACTTCAGTGGGTCGAGCAGGGTAACTTGTCGTGAACATTGGACGTTGAACTACTGAAACACACAGCTTGTTCAAAGGCGTCTGTTAAGACCCACTGAATGTGTCGCTCAACACCGAAATCGAGGGCGAGAGAGGCAGAATGAGTCCTACTCGTCGAATTATCTCTGCCCCGGCACAGGGCTGAGTATGACGTATAACCATACCCCGGATTAGGTATTGATAAAGATACTGGTTCGCTGGAACTCAGCGTGGCCTGCGCGTGAATTGATGGAATTGCGCCCACGACCTCAGCTGCCCGTAAGTCGGTGTTCTAGCTCTACCTGCCTTCATGGAGGACATATCTCCTGGCCCCTTCTGTCCTCCTGCAGGCTAACGAACTGGCCTGTAGATCAAGACAGCTAGAAAGCTTCTTCAGTACATTACATTTGTCAATAGACTGTGTCACAAACTGAATCGAAATGGTGAGTCGAAACGATCATGGAAGAAAAGTCAGACACTCACATAGTCGTTGATAAGAGAAAAATCACCCTGAGGGGACATCCCACAACCGCGGATGCTCGACCTACGCTCGCCGAGCCCTTCTCACTAACAGCGGCAGCTGGCTCCCCGCCTCAGGAGCGCTCCGCAGAATCGGCCGCTGCACTATCGAAGACTTCTTCTGCACGTCCTCACTCGGGACGGCGAGCTCGAACTCGAACGCGCGCACGAGCGTGAAGACAAGGGCCTTCATCCTACATGCGCCCCTGATGAGCGAAAGCGAAACTCAAAACACATTGGACGGTACGCACTCGATGAGCGAAAACCGGTATCCGATACACGCGCGCGGGCCGCCGAGGAAGGTGAGCATGTGGCCCCATACACCAGGGATGCTAGACACGGCCTCTGGGGGACTCTCCCAGCGTTCGGGTCTATCATGGGGTCCGCAGATCAGCATACCAAACGCCCGCATGCTATGCGCGAGAAGCGAGATACGCACCTGAATTCGAACGCGTCCTCTCCCCAGAGCTTCTTGGACCGGTTCAACGCAAGGATAGGGATAAATATCGGCGTGCCCTTCGAGATCCTACAACAAAGCCATCAGCCTCTCTCCCATCAACAGGAGAGCGAGGGGATAGAATTCGTACTTGATAGAGTCCTGCACTTCCCCGTTGCGATCAACGAACGGCTCCGCGACCGGGATCATATCGTCCTTCGTCGCCACTCGGATGCTCGTCGGCACGGGCGCGTGCACCCTCAGGGTCTCGCGCACGACCATGTCGAGGTACGGCAAGCTCGAGAGCTCGTCCATCGTCGGAGTGTCTGTCTCGAGTGTGTAGAGCTCTGCGCGTAGCTTCTCCTGCACCGCGGGCGCCTGCGTGAGTGCATACAGACACCAGGTCGTCGCCGTGCTCGTCGTCTCGTGTCCAGCGACGAGGAACCTAGGATGTGTCAAGCAGGTGAGCTTTCACCGTAACTGGAATGAAAGGCGTTGGCGGGCCTCCTGATTACGAGAATACGTACGTAGGAACCTCTGCAGGACAGGAGATCCGTGTCAGCAGTGCTCTGTGGCCAGAATAAAACAAAAGATAGCAAGTACGCACGGGCGAGCACGTCCTCGTCCGACAGCCGCTGGCTATCCGGTATGTCGGTCGCCATGTTCGCCTTCAGCAGGAGGGTGAGCAAGTCGCGCGCCCGCAGGTCGCTCCTGCCGTCCTTCTCCTTGCTTTCAGCACCCTCTCGCATGATCGCTGCCTTCTTCTCCGCGATGAGTTGCAAGCCGATGCGGCGCATGACGTTCTGTGCAAAATCGACGCGGCGCGACTCCTTGTCCGGCTGGCGGCGAGTTTTCGAACCATTGATTGTGAGCATGGGACCGGGAAAAGAAGAAGGAGACGGAGGAAGATACTGACAATGTAGTTGAGGATGGGGAAGAGGTTCTTTAGGATCGCGAGCACCGTGATGCGCTGGTTGGGATTGAAGATCTCGTTGAACGCACTGACGAGTTCGTTCTGCTCGCCCTGTGGGTTGAGAGCGTTGAACCGGTAATTGAACCCTGCGATTTACGAATCAGACGGTGTGCGTGCCAGTTGTAAGGCAAGAGTGTCAATGCTTACCCGCGAGACCAATGACATCCAACGTCATCTTGCTAAGCCCTTTGAGCACATTTATGCGAGCAGGCGCATCACTGTTGCCTATTTCCGAGTCCCAGAGGTCCCGCAGCTAACCGAGATCGAGATGTTGATATCGCGCCCAACAGATTCGGCAGAAGCTCATACCTCGATGGCCTTGTCCACGAAGATGCCGGTGAGTTCGCGGATTTGGGAAGGCCCAAAGGCGGGGTTCTAGGGCAAACAGTGATCAATCGACGCGCCACTCCTTCCGGGTGGGTTCAGGACGGCAACACGTACCATGACTCTCCTCTGGGTGAATCATCACGCTGTGAGAAGAAGAATCTCAGGCTTGACCGAATACGCACCTGTGCCCTGTGCTGTTCGCCTTTGATGCAGAAGGGTAGTAGCATGTGAGCTTTTATCCAGTCAGGGGCGGACTGAACTAGTGCACGCACCCTCAGTAAATAAAACACCTGCGTGAAAGAGATGGCATTCAGCTTGGTCCCTCAATCCATAACAGAACTCCGGTCGATGTGCGGGGTCAAGCTCAGGCTGAAACAAAGCTCGCGCCCGGTCGTGCCCCAAGGCTTAGACTGGACTCGAGTTGGTCAAGCCTGAGCCTAGAGGTAGAAGACGAACAGAATTCAAAGAGCGTTCCATGATACCAAGGGCCGCTATGATAGGATGGCTGCCACATACGTGCGAGTCCGCAGCCTGAATCTGCGCATCATCGAGCGTGGAGACCGATGAATATAACCTACCCTCCCCGAGGATCCTCGCAAGGTTCCTACGTGCTGCCGGAGGTTTCTGATAATCGGTCGAGTGCGTTAGGATATGGTTCAGGGCGCGCGTGTCCAGAGTCCACAGACGGTCCAACTGTACAGACCAAACCGCAGCCGTCAGGCGGATAAACAAGTAAACAGTAGACAAGAGAGTGGACGGACGCTGAAGAAGCCCCTGTACATGAGCGTGTGGGTATTGTATTCCTGTGCCCAACGCTCCTGCGGGACGGAATTGTCCTCTTCCTGTATAGTCTTTAGGTTGCCATAGAGCCAGCTGGGATTAGGGGGACCAGGAAGGCTGTTCAGGGGGCTCTTGACGAAGCGTAAAATGTAGGGGTAGAGCTTCCATAGCGAGACCGCGACGATGGCTAGGAGGACGGAGCCAAGGATTCTCAAGAAAGATAACATGCTGCCTGCCGTGTGGTAGAGAGCGAAGAGGCTACGAGGAGGTTATCTCCCTGTATGTCGCGGCGTCGCAGAGTCTGGTCTTGTGAGAATGGACAAGGGTGTGAGTACCGAATCTGAACGACAATGCACGGGTAGATATAGCCCACCTCTGCTGCGCCTGTCAGACCCCTGTCAGTATTATTATATGGTATAAGCGAGAGAACGTACGCGCGGCGTTGTTTGCCGGTTCCTGTTCGACTGGTTTCCCACGATTACGCACCTCCTCCGGCTGCTATGTTATGTAATTTCCGTACCCGGCATTTCCCTCATCTCCAATCATCCTACGCTGGAATTGCTTCCTGTTCTCCTTGGCATGCCTGTGTGGCAACACTCTCGATCGAAGGCTCTGGATCGGTCTGAGGATCTCCACAATTTCAATCTAGGCTGCATGACGACTCAGTGTAGTATAACTCACGGTGTGTGCCAACTTAATGCTCTTGCTACTCAGTACAGTCGCGACATACATAGCCATGGCATCCCGATGTCGATCCTGATCGAGCCTGATTCTTGAGGAGCGAGTTACACGCAATTACAAGTTGGACACCTGAACAGACTTCCGTAGTTAGTTCAATGCAGAGTGTTGGCACTGCCTACGCCTGATACTGTGGACTTCAGGCGTCCCTGGACTTCTTGCGGCATGGCTGTGTAGTATGCGTAAGCCGTGCCGAGCACTCTGACTTTGACTTTGAACTATGTACGCCGGTGCTCGGAGCAATTCAGCGGCCATTACTGTACATCAGATCGCGATTAGGATGTAGATATCTTTCGGATAGCCCGATACCGGGGTCTTACTACTAATCAGCAAAGTAGGACCTGATCCACCGTCAGACTGACGAGATTCGAAGTCGAAGGCGATGGGCTTGGTGGGAGGTGAAGAAGAAATGGGAAAGAGCGACGAATTCACCTAGGGCCGTCCTCATCGCTGACGATGTTCGGGATGTGATTAGTCTAGGTATATCCGTCGAGCGCGAAGTACTGCATCATCGCCAAAACAATGGCGGAAGTGAACGCCTCGTCCCAGAGACCGGAAGATCATGAGGGATGGGAGTAACCTGGCGCAGTGTATTTAGACACCCGGACCGGATGCTTGTATGTTGTCGGTGAACATGAACAACTCGATTGAAACAATCTCTGGCGCCGAAATGGATCCTATTACCTCAGGATAAGTCCATACCTATGATAGTGGGTCACCCACGCCCTGCAGTCAAGGCGAAGAGCAATGCGCTCCTCAGAAGGCTTGGGAGCGTCACTTGGGTGAATCAGGGGAAACTGTGGCCGTGGCGTCCCCGCCGGTAACAGCTGGACGCCAATACTGTATGGACATTCTTGGTTTCCTGTTGCTGTGCAGATATTGTTCTCTGTATGTGTTTCCTCTGGACTACCATCTCGTTATGTGCGCAGGGGCACCATCCTACTGAACCAATGGTGTCTTCGCCATCAGCGCGAGTAACTCCCACCCAATGTTCGCAGCGGCAATCTGCGTGATCTCGTCTATGTGCTATGCTCAACCGCGGAAGCCATGTTCTTCACAAGTCGTGTCTGCGTACCTTGGGAGTCGTAATCCGGCGCGACCTCGACGATGTCGGCACCGACGACCTTGAGGCCCGAGAGTCCCTCGAGGATCTTCTTGATCTCCTGCAAACATATACGATACAGTCAGAATACAGTTTCCGCTATAGGGAACATATAATGCTCACCCGAGTTGTAAAGCCACCGATTTCAGGTCTGCGTATCAAAGACAAACATACTGGTCAGCACCAACAAGTTCCACGCGACTTGAACACCGCTCTCTCGCTTACGTTCCAGTCCTGGAAACGTATCCTCTCGTCAGCTCAGCTCACGAACAAGGTCATCTAGATCGCCGCGACGTACGCAGGAGCCATGCCCGGGTCGATCACGTCAATGTCGAGCGTGATGTACACCGGGTTCGAGCCGACCGTCTTCCGGATCTTGTCGACGATGCCCTGCCAGCCGACCTCGTCGACGTCCTGCGCGTGCGAGATGACGAACCCGGACTCGTAGTCGTCCTCGTACTTCTGCCAGCTGTCGATGGGGCTCCGGATGCCGACGTGCTGCATCCCGGCGCGGGATGAACGTCAGTCGATCACGAACGGATTTTGAGAGGTGACGCAGAAGAATGCAGGCGGTCTGAGCGCACACGGGAACATCACTCACGATGTTGCGGTTGTCTGGGGCGAGGAGGCCTTCCTCGTGCGCCCACCAGAAGTAGCTCCCATGCCCAACGGGCTGCGGCTCCCCAGGGAGCCATGGGCTGTCCTAGTCAGCGTCACAGGTAGTCAGCAAGGATATATGCGGAGAACGATTGCGAAGAGCGCACGGCCATCTTTCTTGGTCTTGAAGTGTCTGTCAGGATCGTCAGCGCCGCACAGAGGCACAGAGGCATGTAAGAGATACGCACCGAGGTGGCTGTCAAAGTGGATGACGCTGTGTACCCGAGTCTTTCAGTATAACATACAACGAGGACCATGCTATGCTCAAAGCCTGACCTCACGGGACCGTAGATCGCCGCGACGCCCCGGAGCAGAGGGAGAGTGATGGTGTGATCGCCACCCTGTCGGAGCATGTCATTGTCGGCACTGGCTCTCAGCTCGGGAGCGGAGAGAGACCTACGAGCGTAAACACGCGAGGGTGGAACTTGCCGTCCTTGGCGATACTCTTGCCCTGAGGGGTGCGCTTCGCGGTCGACGAGAGCAGCGCAGCATTGGCAAGCTCAAGCTGCCTCAAAGCGACCTTGTTGTCGTTGAAGACCATAGCTGTCCTATGTTCAGCATCCCTGAGCAGACGGAACGAAGCAGGACTGAAACACTCACGGACGTCGCCGCAGTCCACGGTATCAAGGTGGTCGCTCACCCGGATTTTGGCCGGGACGTTGATCCCGTCGATTCGGATCCGGCGCGACCCCTGTCGGATCCCATTGGGCCCGAAACGCGCTCTAGCACGCACATTCCGCCGCCGCCGCCACCGCACCAACTCTCAGCTCCATGCCCGCAAAGAAGCATCCCAAAGATGCGCATGCGAAGGTACTCACCCAGGCCTGAAGCTCGTCGCTGTATCAAACGGCGCCCCTAGAACCGCGACATCGTATCCCGTCTCCGCATCCGCCCCAAAGCAGCGCACAGGCGGCGTGTGCGCAAACGTCGGGAGCCCGTTGAACGCCGTGCGCGACCAAGCCGCGTTCGACATGTCGTGCCCATACGCGGCGAAGATCTCGGTGAAGTTGAGCGTGCCGTACGTCTCCGTGTTCACGATCCCGACCGGGTACTCGGTGTAGCCCAGAGCTTGTGCGGCTTGGCCGACGGTGACGATCGCAGCAACGGCGAGACGAGGAGAGAAGCCCATTTTTGCTATGGGGAGTGTTGAGAATGCAAGGAGTAGGGGGAACGGTCGAATGCCTCAACAGCTTATTTACAGCGATCGGGGCGCATGCTGCTTTATATTGCATCTGGCGGGCCGAGGGAACAGGGCGAGAGATAACAGACATAGCTTACTATCTCACAGCACAGCCACCATAACGGGTTGAGATCTCTGATAAGGTGAGTATTTCAGGGCTGCGCGGACTGTCATATGAGCGATAACGAGCTCACCATTGCCAGTAAGTACCAAGGCGAGGATCGGATAAGTCAGCTTCAACGATCATGCAGCACCAGAGTGGCGATACGGATGATTGAGCAGTGGCAAGCCGAGTGCATGTTCTGTCAGCACATCAATATCGACGGGCTATTTGGACGTGGACCTTGGCTTGAGGGACGCCACCCGATAAGCTCAAGTGCAAGGTATTGAGTCGGCTTACATGTGCAAAGGCACTGGCATACTACGCGCGACTAGTACTCACTCATACAGCACACAACTATTCTAGCGTTCGCTTCTACTGAGGCTTCCCGATCCGTGCATTCTCGTAGTTCTGTACGAACCACTGTACCGACTCTTCCAAAGCTACAATGGTGGAACTCGCGGTCAGCCCTACCCGAGATCTCGCCCAACAGCCCACTCACCCTGCTGGAACGGCGTGAACTTGAATCCGGTGTCCTTGATGAGACCCAACAGCTTCTTGTTCGACGCGGGCTTGCGGAACTGACCGTCCGCCTTGGTCGTGTCGAAGCGGTACTCGCCCGTGAAGCCCACCGCCTTCACGACAGCGTCCGCGGCCTCCTTGATCGACACCTCCTCGTCCTCGCCAACGGAGAGGATGAGCGGCTCGACGCTATCGTAGTTGCGCAGCTGCCAGATGAAGAGCTTCGCAAGGTCGCGAGAGTAGATGAACTGCCGGAGAGGCTTGCCGGTCCCCCAGACCACGAAGGGAGTGTTGTTCTCTGCAGATGGGGCGCGCGGCGAAAGGCGGCGCAGAGAGATGGGTACGGACGCGAAGCGTTGTAAGCGTCCTGACTCGAAGCAGATCAAATGGCCGGAAAGCGGACGTACTCTTCGACAGGTAGCACCTGTGCACCAGGGCGGGAAGCACATGCGCGCTCTCCAGGTCGCTGGAAGCCAGGGGAGGTGACGTCAATGTCTGCGCGTATAGACACGGGTGTAGAGCGAGGCTCACTAGTTGTCGTGAGGGCCGAACACGTTCGTCGGAATCGCAGAAGTGAAGTTGTCACCATACTGGTCTTTGTACGCGCTATAATGCCGCGGCGCGATGTGCCGCGCCCGGTCAACCTACGCTGCAGACGCGAGCGACGACGCGCGGACGATAAGACGTACCGGTTCTGGATGTCCACGAGTCGTTTCGCGTGCGCGTAGCCGAAGTTGCTTTCGTGGGGGAGACCAGAGTGGATCTTCGTCTCGTCCAGGGGGTACTCGACCTTGTCGGGGTAGACACAGGTCGACAGACACGAGATGACCTTTTTGCACTTGAATTCGTGCGCTGTGTGGAGGACATTATCGTTGATGAGGATGTTGTCCCGGAGGAAGTCGAGCTGGATGACGCAGGTCAACCGGGTGGGTAAGGGATATGGAGGGAGGCGGGACGCGCACCTTGCGCTTCATGTTGATGAAGAGACCACCGACTATAGTTGCATTCAGTGAGTCCTGAGTGACGAGGATTACTGAGAAACGCACCGAGCGCAGCCAGGTGGATGACATGTGTGGGCTTGTACTTCTCGAATAGTTTCCTTGTCTGCTCCTGATTCCTGGCAC
This sequence comes from Coriolopsis trogii, assembly GCA_020543525.1. NCBI lineage: Eukaryota > Fungi > Basidiomycota > Agaricomycetes > Polyporales > Polyporaceae > Coriolopsis > Coriolopsis trogii. The sequence goes on from JAHYIO010000039.1 coordinate 663,357, forward strand.
CCTCATTGTTTACGTCCGCTCTTCAAAAGGAAACCCTAAATTATACAACTCACCTCAGATCGCCTTCAGACCCGCCAACGAAGAACCACTCCTCGCCGTCGTGTTTCCCGAAGGGCGAGTTCGCCGGCTCGTTCTCGATGACATATTTGATGCCTTGGCCGACGAGACCTGTTCCTCCGGTGACAAGAATCCTGGCAGACATGATCGAGAACGATAGGCGAATTGCAGTCGTTATCGATGAGAGGAGAGCGGAGAGACAATTGTGGTCCAGGACAGAACAGGTATAAAGAGCGATCTGTACTTATGGTTTATGGGCGCCTGTGTTCTGGCCGACGCTCGCGCGCGCCGCCTCTTGCCCACCTTCGACATGCACCCAGCATGCACCCTCACCGTCTTCCCCGCCCCATGACCGCCATCTAGACATCGTCCCCATCAGGTTTGGTGGCATTTGTTTCGACTGCCTGGAGAAACTCAGCAGTCCATTCGCCATAATACCACGTTCCGTCAAGCCAACCTGAGATCAGGACGGCTTCCGTTGCCAAATGTGAACATTCTAACTACGTGAATGTGGCAGGCCATGCGCCGAACGCACCAAGTGCACAGCGTTATCGTAGCCATCGTAGCGAATCTATGGCATCTCCTCATTGTGCGTATTAGTGTGCCACCCGGAAAGAACCGAAACTACTCGTCTCATAAAGGCCACATGTGGGGAGTAGGCGGTATTGGAGGGACGCTACAGGGCACGAAGCTCCCTCTAACTTGCAACACTCTCACGTTCTACTAGTGAGTGGTCCACGTAACCCGTTACTTAAACAGTCAAGATGGAACGAAAGTGAGTAAGGCCATCCCTTGCAAGCACCTGCCATTGTTGATTGTGGTGCCTCGACTCGTGTTTAACTTCCGACTGGACAAAGGGAAGCTGTGGCGCCCTCGTTCCCCAAGGATAGCATACATTCACCAGCGGACGAACGCGAGGCAACGCAATTCAGGCATGGTCCCGCGGAACCTGCAGCGTCGGCAAGAACAGCCAACCTCGATTACCCGCAGTATTACGACTGGCTTCAAGCAAGAAGGAATTTCCGTGAAGCCGCGCGACGTCTACTCGTGAGGACCAGTTCTTTTGTTAGTATTTGACTCAGGAACTGAGGGTGGGGTTCGATAGCTCGTCCGACACAACCCTTCCCTCTCTCCTTGTCAGCGAAGCCAATTGACGTGTGTTTTGCATCGGAAGCACCTTGAAGCTGGTCTTCTCTTTCAACTTGCAGCTCTTCGGCTCAACGAGGAGGTGCCTGACGCGGTAGGCACTTTGTTATCTCTCTTCTCTAAATTGAACTAATATGTCTGCATTTGTCGGGTCGATAGTCGGCTCTCCTAAGCTCGGGGCTTCCAGAACTGCACGACGCGACGACTTGCGAAGACATCGAGATGCTCGGATGCGCCGCGGCGATGAACGCGGAGCTGCTCAAGCTCAACAGCGACATCGTTGACATGATGCGTACTTGCTTACAGGACGAGCAGACAATACTCGTCGAGCGATATAGGGCCTTGGGAGGAATGGAAGGTACTCCTGTGCTGGTAGAGGCATGTGGTCATGGATGTCTCCCTACAGAGACACGGGCCGAACAATAGATAGGACTGGTGGTACCGAAGAGGTACACGCGCACACAACAAGACCGACCAGGGTGAGAGCCTTCGTTACTAGCTTCGGCGGAACTAGTATTTAGCTGACGACTTGTCAGTAACCGTAGATTTCCCCCGTCTTGGAACGGAATAGGGCGTGCTCGAGGCATCGTTGTTCATCGCCGCGAGGCATGTCGTCAATTACCTGCGCCTCAGCCTGAGCAACACGTATGGGTCTGTCGTGCTTGCGTAGATTAGGGGGACAAGATGTCAAGCACTCAAGCGCGTCCAGGTCGCGCTGGGGCGTTAATGTTAGTTTCAAAGACAATACTGGTGCCCCGTGCCCTATGATCAATCATTGGTATCGCGCGCGACCCTTACGAGGCGCGTCGCCTGCGACCAACAAGCTTGAGCAAGTCGCGATGGTGCAGTTGAGTAATAAGTACCAGTACTGCGCGGCGCATATACGCCGCCATTAGTGTATGGGGCAGAATTGTTTTGGTCCATTCTGCCGGCAGATATGGCAGAATGGCAAATGCCGGGCCCGGCAGAATGTGGCAGAAAGGTAAGCGCCTACGAGACGAACAGCGACAGACGGAGTTATTTGCCCTTGTTATTTGGTATAATTCGTTGGTCTTTTGATCTTGCCAGTTATTTTAGTTATATCTCTCGTTGTTTGGCTCAATTGCGACCCCAAAATCACACAGGTGATGTGTGAGTGGTGAGTGAGTCTGGGTGAGTCCGAGCGACAGCCATCCTTATACCAGTTCGAGCGAGAACTGGCAGGGATAATGAATCTAAAGAGCTCGACAATCAAAACTGATAAGATTCTTGGGTCCTAATTGGCGTAATTAGTCCAACCCCCGAGCCTGCACCTTCCATATATGTGCAAGGCGCTTAGCTATCTGCCACTATCCGCCAGGACTGCTCTCCGGCAAAATGGCAAATGCCGCTTGGCAAATGCCAGTGGCAGATTGGCAGCATTCTGCCTCGCACACTAGCCGCCATAAGTGCCATCGCGCGCTAGACGCCCATCATGGCGCCTGCGGATTGAACAAAACGCGGAGAACGCGTTTGGATCAGCAGCACTTCCTCCGCATCCGTCTTCCCTCCTCCCATCCACTCCCTGTCCCCCACGCGCCGCCGACGACCAGCAATGACCGACATCGCTGAAGTTTCCGCTCCGTTCAATGCCAAGCTCACGCCGGCGCAGATGGAGGAGTACCGCAAGCGCAAGGTCGCGCTGATCTCTGGTGCGCATCCCTTTTGTACCTTCGCGGAGTGAAATGGCCTGAGATGACGACGGCATGGACAGGTATCACTGGTCAGGATGGGTCGTACCTGTGAGTAGCTATAGCTTCAGTCTGTATTTGGGTCGGTGGAAAGAGCATCGTGTATGCATCGGGCTCAATAGCTCGTGTGAGCTGCACGCACATATGCGCTATCTACCTAATGCTCTTGCAGCGGGGGCACACTACGCGCTTGATGCCGTCTCCATGGACTGCGGGTGAGGTGTTCGGGGCGAGTTTTCGTGCGCTCCCGGACCATCCTAGACTGTGTCCGGCGGGAGTATGCTAGGTGGAATACGTTGTCTATTTTCATCACCGCTACCTTCAGGTTCAATACTGTACGTTACTGACCTGACTACTCCATCAGTGCTGAACTTCTCCTCGAGAAGGGTTACGACGTGCACGGCATCATCCGCCGTTCGTCCAGCTTCAACACCTCCCGCCTGCAAGACCTCTACGTTGACTTGCATGAGCGTGAGTCCGTTACGCCGATCAACAGGCACGATCCGTATAGACCGAGCTTTCTTATTCATCCAGGTCCGACGAAGTTCAAGCTTCACTACGGTGACCTCACCGACTCTACCAACCTTGTGTACATCATGTCCTCCGTGCGCCCCACCGAGGTCTACAACCTCGGCGCTCAGTCGCACGTCAAGGTCTCCTTCGAGATGGCCGAGTACACGGGCGACGTCGACGGACTCGGCACGCTCCGTCTCCTCGATGCGATCCGCACCTGCGGGTTCGAGAAGGTCGTCCGGTTCTATCAGGCCTCAACCTCGGAGCTCTACGGCAAAGTTGTCGAGACCCCGCAGACGGAGAAGACACCGTTCTACCCCCGCTCGCCCTACGGTGTCGCGAAGCTGTATGGTTACTGGATGACGATCAACTACCGTGAGGCGTACGGCATGTACGCGTGCAATGGGATCCTATTCAACCACGAGAGTCCCCGCCGAGGCCGGACGTTCGTGACGCGCAAGATCACCCGCGCCGTTGCTGACATTCATTTGGGGAAGCAAAAGTGCCTGTACCTTGGGAACCTCGACGCGAAGCGTGATTGGGGACACGGTGAGCACATTGTGAACGTGACGTAGCATGGGTGCCAGGCTGATGATCGGGGTGATTGGCAGCGAAGGACTATGTTGAGGGCATGTGGCTGATGTTGCAGCAGGACCAGCCGGAGGACTTTGTGCTTGCGACCGGGGAAACGCACCCTGTGCGTGAGTTCGTGGAGAAGTCGTTTGCCGTACTCGGGTACAACATCAAGTAAGATGACGAGGTCCCCTCTTTCCGTATTCACCGATTCACTTACGCCGTCACTAGGTGGAGGGGCGAGGGCACTGGTGAGGAAGGCTACGATGAGAAGACTGGCCGGGTGCTGGTCAAGGTTGACGAGCAGTACTTCCGTCCCGCCGAAGTCGAGTGCGTCAGATTGATTCCGTCCGTCCTCTGGTTATGATGATTAACCTGTGTGCTTGACAGGTTGCTTCATGGTAACCCCGCCAAGGCAGAGAAGGTGCTCGGCTGGAAGCGCAGGGTCACCTTTGACTCGCTTGTGAAGGAGATGGTCACGGAGGACCTGAAGGCGTCGCAGCACCTCATCGAGAACAAAAACTAGGGTGATCGGCGGGGACTCGCGACCGAACGGAAGGACTTTGAACTTGTACTGCGGATAGACGCGTTATGACCATGATTCATACATTGTATACAACGATTGGCGTGTGAAGCACAGGGAGACCTTCCGTCAACGCAACACTGGAAAGCAAGAAAACATCCGGTCCTGGGACAGGAGAAGCAAGAGAAGTCGGTGGTAAGCAGCTCTTTCACTCCGTAATATTGGCTGTACATGTACTGACGTTATACATCCCCTAAGGGGCTTAGAAGCCTTTCCACCGTGCGGGAATGAGACTGTCCTCCGTAGATGCTCACAATCAGACATTTGTGATACGCCGCGATGCTTACATCCTGCGGAATGCGGAGAGAATGCCTACATTGCGGTCTACGTACTTTCTCACCACCTAACAGTGATCGTAGAAATGCAAGAACAGACAGACTCGCCGTGGCGCACTGATCTTTTCCATCTCAAACACTCGCCGTCCTCTACACGCATCGTCAACAACAGCAATGACAGTCAACTCCAAAATCTCTGCTCCGCTCAACGCCGAGGAGTACGGCAAGCGCAAGGTTGCATTGATCTCTGGTACGAGCCCCTGTTGCTTGCTTGCTGGACTTGAACTGGGCTGAGACGACGACTTCGTGAACAGGAATCACTGGCCAAGATGGATCGTACCTGTGAGTAGCGGCTGCTTCTCTGTCTGTATCTCAGGCAGCGGAGAAAGCACCATGTACTATGCGTTGTGTTGCTCGGTGGAGCTACCTGCACGCATACATGGACCTGCGAGACGCAATCCACTCTTTGTACTCGCGGGACTCTGTCCCTACTGCGACTGCAGCGCGAATATGCTGAGTGGGACACGCCGTCGTTGATATTGGTCCAAGTCCATTACTGTACACGACTGACGCGAGTCTCCACCAGAGCGGAACTGCTTCTCGAGAAGGGTTATGATGTGCACGGCATCATCCGTCGTTCGTCCAGTTTCAACACTTACCGTCTGCAAGGCCTCCACGTCGACTCCCATGAGCGTACGTCTCCTATCACGATACGCATCCATTGCCCATACTCAACCCGGTTTTTTTTTCGTCTGAACCAGGTCCTACCAATTTCAAGCTGCACTATGGGGACCTGACGGACTCCACGAACCTGGTGTACATCGTGGCCTCCGTGCGCCCGACGGAGATCTACAACCTCGGCGCTCAGTCGCACGTCAAGGTCTCCTTCGAGATGGCCGAGTACACAGCCGACGTCGACGGACTCGGCACGCTCCGCCTGCTCGATGCGATCCGCACCTGCGGGTTCGAGAAGGTCGTCCGGTTCTATCAGGCCTCAACCTCGGAGCTCTACGGCAAAGTCGTCGAGACCCCGCAGACGGAGAAGACGCCGTTCTACCCGCGCTCGCCCTACGGTGTCGCGAAGCTGTACGGGTACTGGATGACGGTCAACTATCGCGACTCGTACGGGATGTACGCGTGCAACGGGATCCTGTTCAACCACGAGAGTCCCCGCCGGGGCCGGACGTTCGTGACGCGCAAGATCACCCGCGCGGTTGCGGACATCCACTTGGGCAAGCAGAAGTGCCTGTACCTTGGGAACCTCGACGCGAAGCGTGATTGGGGACACGGTGAGCACATGTCGTACGTGACGTAGCGCGGAGCGCCGGGCTGATATCTATGGCGGGGTTTGCAGCGAAGGATTATGTCGAGGGTATGTGGCTGATGTTGCAGCAGGACCAGCCGGAGGACTTTGTGCTTGCGACCGGGGAGACGCACCCCGTGCGTGAGTTCGTGGAGAAGGCGTTCGCCGTGCTTGGTCACTATGTCAAGTAAGATACGCAGACATTCCGTTCTCTTATCACGGTGAACTGACGTCTCCACTCAGATGGAGGGGCGAGGGTACGGCTGAAGAAGGTTACGATGAGGCTACTGGCCGGGTGCTGGTCAAGGTCGACCCACGGTACTTCCGTCCGGCCGAAGTCGAGTACGCCACATTCATTCTCGTCGGTGGTTCTGGAGATACGCATTGACTTGGGCACTGCGTAGGTTGCTTCTTGGTAACCCCGACAAGGCGGAGAAGGTGCTCGGCTGGAAGCGCAAGGTCGACTTCGACTCGCTTGTAGAGGAGATGGTCACAGAGGACCTGAAGGCGTCGCAGCACCTCGTCGAGAACAGGAATTAGAGAGACCGGCGATGAATCATTACCGGAAGGAACTTGTAACGTGAATAGACGCAATCGGCATGATTCATGCTTTGTATACGATCTGTGGGTGTGTGAAGCACAGAACCTCTCGTCAACGTACACGCAAAGAAAGCATCCGGTCCTGAGAGGGTTGAAAAGCCATAGAGTTGGATCGTCGGAAGTAAGCAACTCACCGCCTCCGTAATATGGGCTGTACTGACGTTACACCTTCCCTAAGGGGCTCACAACGCTTTCCAACTGGCTCGATCGAGTCTTTGCGTTGTGCTTTCCCGCTGCGCCAATGTTCGTGATACGCAACGACGCTTACATCTTGCGGAATACTTCGGCAGGCCGGAGTGGATGCCTTCGAGGTGTACGTACCTTCTTCGCCTGGTGATATTTGTAGGGGTGCAAGTACAGACTTACCGTATCGCACTCACTTTCTCCCCCCATCGCCCCCAACGACAACAATGTTTGACATCTCTGAAGTTTCTGCTCCGTTCAACGCCGGCCTCACGCCGGCGGAGATAGAGGAGTACCGCAAGCGCAAAGTCGCTCTCATTTCTGGTACGTGCTCCTTTTGGATCATCGCGGAGCGTCAGATGGGCTGAGATATTGACGGGGTGGACAGGCATAACTGGTCAGGATGGATCATATTTGTGAGTAGCCGCTACTTCTGTCTGAGCTTAAGGCGGCGGAGGGTGCACGGTGCACGCATCACGCAACCCATCTTGTCTTCTTGCCAGCACACACTACGCAGTTGGTAACGCCTCGTGGACTGCGGGCGAGTGAGGGCAGACTCCCAATGGTGCTGTGCGGTGTGCAGGGCAATCATCCCCGTTGTTCCTGTTTTCCTCTTGGTTCAGTATCGCACCAAGCTGACACGAACATTGGATCAGGGCAGAACTCCTCCTCGAGAAGGGTTACGAGGTGCACGGCATCACCCGACGTTCGTCCAGCTCCAACACCTCCCGTCTGCAAGACCTCCACGTCGACCGTGAGTCCCATGCCTGCATCCACACAGAGCACCCTTTGTTCACGTCACGCCGCACCCATCCGAGTCGCTCCAGGTCCGGCCAAGCTCCAGCTGCACTACGGCGACCTGACCGACTCGACGAACCTGGTGTCCATCCTGTCGACCGTGCGCCCGACAGAGGTCTACAACCTCGGCGCGCAGTCGCACGTCAAGGTCTCGTACGAGATGCCCGAGTACACGGCGGACGTCGTCGGGCTCGGCACGCTCCGCCTGCTCGACGCCATCCGCACCTGCGGGCTGCAGCACGCCGTGCGGTTCTACCAAGCGTCGACGTCCGAGCTCTACGGCGGGGTCGCCGCGAGCCCGCAGACGGAGCAGACGCCGTTCAGCCCGCGCTCGCCGTACGGCGTCGCGAAGCTGTACGGGTACTGGACGACGGTGAACTACCGGGAGGCGTACGGGATGCACGCGTGCAACGGGATCCTGTTCAACCACGAGAGCCCCCGCCGGGGCCGGACGTTCGTCATGCGCAAGATCACGCGCGCCGTCGCCGATATCCACCTCGGCCGGCAGGCGTGCCTGTACCTCGGTAACCTCGACGCGAGGCGCGACTGGGGACACGGTGCGCGCACTCCGTCCCTCTCGGTCTGTGCCGTTGCCCGTCCGTCCGTTGAGCTGATGGGGGGCCCGGGCCCGTGGTTGCAGCACGGGACTATGTGGCGGGCATGTGGCTCATGCTGCAGCAGGACACACCGGACGACTACGTGCTCGCGACCGGGGAGGCGCACACCGTGCGCGAGTTCGTGGAGAAGGCGTTCGCCGTGCTCGGATACAACATAAAGTGAGATGACGAGACACCCTGTTTCTTGCGCGCGCTCAACTGACGCGTCACCACTCAGATGGAGGGGGGAGGGCACGAGTGAAGAAGGCTATGACGAGATGAGTGGCCGGGTGCTCGTGAAGGTCGACGCGCAGTACTACCGGCCTGGCGAGATCGGGTGCGTCGGGGGTCGTTCTTGTCGGTTTTGTCGGGGTGTGCGTTGACCCGGGGGGTGGTGCTCCATAGGTTGCTGGTTGGGGACCCCGCCAAGGCGGAGAAGGTGCTCGGCTGGACGCGCGAGGTCGACTTTGACTCGCTTGTGGGGGAGATGGTCACGGAGGACCTCAAGGCGTCGCAGGACCGCATCGAGGACAAGGATTAGCGGGAGCGGTCCGCGGATCGTCAGGAGAATAAAGAGACAGAAATGATAGACTGTATAGTGGATAGTCGACCAGTCTCAGAGTCACTACCACCATGATTCAAGTCATAGACGCGTTGGCGTGTGAAGTGTAACACCTCACGTCAGTGTTCTTTCTCACCGGTCTTGCCTCCAAGCTGGCGCCGCACTGGCGTTGCTCGACCAACTCATCGCCAGCCCCTCTTCCAGCATCAGAAACCATATCCACCGGCATCGTCCTGAGCGCTCCGCCTACCAAAGACGGACGTTGTTCAGCAACCTGGGCGCCTCCGGATCCGTCCTCCAACCCCAGATCCACGCTCGGATCTCGGCCACGTTGAGAGAGCGGTACTGATCCTGTCACGCTGGTCCTGCGCACTCGCGAGCTTGTTGTATTGACCTCTCGATGCCACCCCCCTATGAACATCATGATGAACAGGCGACCCATGCCCAGGCCGCTCGCGCGATGAGCATCGACAATGACCGTGACGTCCTTCCGAGTCTTCCTGCCAGTGCACCGAGCGGCAATACAGCGCAAACTCGGACGCGGCAGGTGTCGGAGAGGTGGGACGGAGTCCCACCCAACAGGGAGCGTGGGCCACCAAGTCAACGCTGACTCGGGCTCGACGCACGCTTCTTGTCGCTCGGTGTGGATCGTCGCCCGGACGCTCGGGTCCTGTACCCGTCCGCAGGTTCTCGGGTATGTCACCTTGACTGAGTACGACGAGGCCACCAGCGCCGTGCCTGTGCGGTCTGACGATCCTCCTCGTTGTTCGTGTGTACGCGTACGGTACGGTGCGGTACACGAGGGCGTCGTAGAGTCTGTCATTCGCCGCTAATCTGACACGCTCGAGAGGTCATATCCACGTACTCGTGAGGGGCCCTGCCCTGGCCGTCTTCTCCCGTGAATCCTCAAGCTACTCACGCCCGAGCGAGAGGTAGGTCCATCGTCCGCGCGGGCTGCGTCTATGGCTTGGTCATGGGCCAGGCCGCGCTGTCGTACGTCTCCCTGGTCTCGAGACGAGTGCGAGCTGCCGAAGGGATTGATCTATAGTTTATTGGACAGGCAGAAGACCGGGCTGGTCTTCTCTGATGTGGATGTCGGTCGGGCATGCCGTAGTACCCGAACGCAGAAGGAGGTACCCCGGACGACTAGTGCCCACACAGACACGTCGGCAAGCAAAAGGTGGGGCCTTTAAACTCACGAACCCGCCTTTGCGTCCTAACATTGAATGGTCCAGGGGCGAGGGTCGGTGACTTGCTGCGAACCAGGCATAGCCGATGCTTCCACGCGCGAAGACTACGCATCGTCACCACTTGCAGCGGGGCAGGGTCCTCCTTTAGCTTTCATTACTACTCCGACGGACGCCCGCCTCGCGATACTGTTCTAGGGTGGGGGTACGTGCCGCGACGGGCGCGCGCGAACCCCTCCTCATCCTCAGCATCCTGCCCTCGGCGTTCCACGAACAAGCTCACGGCCCGAGCCGAGCCGGGAAAGCAAACGTTGAGAAGCGGAAGCCAAACGCAAGAGAGCTTGGGCGCAGCATCCGCGCGGTGCACAGAACAGGCAGCGCTGCTTCCGTGCTCGGCCTGGGCCTGAGGAACATCCACATCCCATCCAAGATGCCATCGCCCACGCTGATCGTTGTCGCCGGCCTCGTGCCGCGCTCTTCCCCCTGCTTCCTCCCGGATGTGCACGTTGACCTCTGCGCCTCGCGTCCCCGCAGCCAGCGAGGACGTCATGGCCAGTTTGTATCGTGGTATGCGGTGCGGCGCCTTGCGACTCCTTATGGGCCGATACGCCCAAAGTGCAGGCCTGGCAGGCGGGGGGCGGGGGGCGGGAACACAGTCTGAAAAGAGAAAGAGTAGTGCGAGAGCGGCACGTGTTCGGAGGAGACGAGGCCCAAATAGCCAATAGCCAATCGCCAATCGCCTGTCGCCCCGCCGTCCTCGCCACCGTCATCGTCCTCCGCACCGTGCCTGCACCCCAAACCCGGCATCTGCATGGCCCCCGCGTTCCCGGGAAGGAGGAGGAGCATGCGCCTCCCGCCCCATGCGGACCAGAGACGATCGTACCAAGACGCACATCTTACCCGCCGTACCGGAATGAGGGAACACACGGCACCAAAGAGGCCATCAGGGGGGGGGCTCTGAGCGTGAGCGGACGAGTCTAACTGACAGCCCGGGCCATCCACCAGGGGCGCGGAGAAGAAGACGGAGAAGACGGTCCAGTCTCATCCGTTCATTCATTCGTTCATACATACATACAACACAGCCGTTACAGCGTCACCAGCGCGCCCGGCGCCTCGCTCGTCTGGGCAGTCCACACTCCTAACGCGAGCCTCGAGCGCACAGATTCTCCGGGGGCAGATAGCGTGGGTGGGTGGGTGGATGGAGGGAGGATCAATCGATCACGAGTCGCACGACGATGCCGCGACGCGTGCTCCGTCCGCGCCTTTGCCCTCCTCGCGGTGCTTGGCAGCGGGCCTGAGCACGGCTTGTCCCTTTTTGTTGCGGTAGAAGAGCACGGTCCCTGCGCGTGCGTGTGCGACCGCGACGAGCGTCCACGTTCAGCACTCCGAGGACGGTGCGAGAGCGAGAACGGAAGAGGGAGGGACGCACCTCTGTCCTCCACGAACTGGCACTCGTTGTAGTTGTCCCACAGCGCGCGGAACGCGGCCTTTTCAGAGTGGCGGTAGTGCTCCCCGATGAACGCCCTCAGGTGCCTCGTCGCCTCCGCGCCGTGGTCTGCAGCGGCGCACGGCGAGAACGCAACACGTCCGCGAGCCAAGAGCCAAGAGCGATGGGCGATGAGCGATGGGCGATGAGCGGCAAGTCAGAAAGATGGACGGCATAGGACGAGAACGAGAACAAGACATCGCTCACAGAACGGCATCTTGGGGAAAAAGTGGTGGACGACGTGAAAGTGCGCGACGTCGTGCAGGAAAAACCGGCCCATCCAGCCCAGGAAGTCGCGGTCCACCGTCGCCGCCGCCCCCCGCTGGAAGTTCCACGCCGGCTGGCGGTAGTGCGGGAGCGCGGGGTCCGTGTGGTGCAGGTACGTGATCATGACGAACCTGCGGACGACGAGGGTGAGGTGAGGTGAGCGACAGCGCCGCGAGTTCGGTCGCACGTCCACGATCCGGTCAATCCGTCGTGTCATCGAGGCGGCGGCGGACCACACTCACCAGTGGGTGACGCACAACCATGGGATGCCGTACAGCTTGAGCACGGACGCTGCGCCCCAGGTCGCGCACGCGAGCCGGACGAGCGCGGCCATGGCGATCATCCCGACGTTCGACATCACGACGAGATGTCGCTGCTCGCCCGTGAACAGCACCGCGTTGGCTGCCGCCGCCGAACACAAACACCACACATCAGCCGAACCGCGCGGGCAAGCGGAGGTGGACAGCGGCCAAGGCTCACGGTCAAAGTGGTTCGTCCACCGCGGGTAGTGCTTCTGCCCGGAGACGTTGAAGACTGCGGTGAGGGTGGGTGAGTGAGTGAGTGAGTGAGGGTGATGAGCGCCGCGGCCGAGCGTCCGAGGATGTTCCTTACGCAGATACGCCGGAAAGGCGAGCAGCTGCTGCCGCACGAGCATGTACAGGGTGTAGACCGGGGTGTCCCCAAAGACCTCGTCGTAGTCGATCTTCTGCCCATGCCCGTGCCCGTGCCCCTCCTCGGGGATCCCGAGCTCGCTCCGCGTCTTCGGCACGTACACCTCGTCCCGCTCCATCGACGCATGGTTGCAGTGGTGGCGGTGGTGTGAGATCTTCCAGCTAAAGTACGGCGTCCAGAGCAACGTGTGCACGGTCTGCGGCCGCATCCCGAACCCATTCAGCGCGCTCTCTCTGAACCGTTCCTAGGGGAGGGGAGGGGTGACGTACGAAGCCTATCAGGTCGCAGACGTATTGACTGGACGAAAACGCGCCATGGCCGCACTGCAACGAGAAGAGCCGACGGTCAGCTCCGGACGGGCACCGTCCCTTGACCCTCAACGAGCGAGAAGAGGGGGCGACCGACCTCGTGTCCGATCACCCAGATCCCGGTGAATATCAGGCCCTGGAACCACCAGCTGTGATCGTCGCGGGGCACGAGCGACCGTCATGATCAGCGGTCAGCGGTCAGCACGCACGACGTGTCCGGCATGCACGCACTATACCGCCCACGCCGCCCAGCGCGCGACGCCCGCGCCGAGGGGCGACAAGAGCCGCCCCGCGGCGCTCCCGCTCCCGAACGTCGCGTCGATCTCGCGCGCCGCCCGCCAGCACGCGCCGGCCATGAGCAGATCGGCGGCGAGCCAGGCCAGCCCGCGCTTCGTGTCCCGGACGAAGAGGTGCGGGGGTATAGCGGACCGGATCTCCTCCAGTCTCCTGCGGGGCATCGGGGGTGGGTCAGCATGGGGCTGAGGACTCGGGCCTCGGGCCTCACCAGGGCATGGGGGTGAACTCGGGCAAGTGGGCTTCGTCGTACGGTGCGGGAGCCGTCTTTGGTTCTTCGCTGGGGCTGCGGCTCGGGCTGTCTTTTGCAGAGTGCATCGTCGTGAGCGTGGCGGCGAGGGGCGAACGAGAGGAAAGCGTGCGGCGGGAAGCGTCAAAGGGGGAAGAGTGGGTCCTCGTCCGGGCCCGCGCCCTCGCGCATTTATCTGTCTCGGAAAAAGCTCAGAAGAGAAAAAGAGGGAGAGAGATGGGGGAGAGGGACGAGATCTCCGGGCCCGGCGCGCGTCCGCGAACTGTCGCCCGCGATGAAAGGTTCTCAAACAGCGAGATGATTTGCACGTGTGCGGCTGTGAGACTCGGTGACGGACGCTTGGCGGCGGTGTGTGACGAAGAGGACCCGGGGAGAGGCTGCGATATTGCATTCGTCGGAGGAAAGCGCGCGGCTGGGCAGCCAGGCAGTCGCGTCGAGGGGCAAGTGGGAGAGAGAGCGGACGTGGCGTGGAGAGCTTGGGCCAATCTGTCATGTCACCGCGGTTGGGAACGTTCCCAGCGACACACGGGCCCTGGCTCTCATCGCCGACGACTGGCGATGGCCTCTGGTTTCTGACGATCAGAGGCTGCTTCCGGCGGGGCAGATGGCGAGATGACCACAGAACGACGAATTCGACGGCAGAAGTAGGCATATGAGGGCACGTGGCGAACCTAGATGACTTGCAGCTCATGCCCTGTCGTACTTTGACTGCGCATGCGGCTCATGCGGAATAAACAGAAGATCGTCGACGACCTGTTCGCGTTCCGAGCTTGGAGAGCAGCACGACGGAAGCATCGCAGAATGTCTGTCGTGATGACCGTCGTCGTCAAACGAAAGCGGCACAGACAGCAGACGCCCCCGCGGTGTATCCCCAGAATAGGCAACATGACTGCCCGACTCGTGTCTGCGTCCTTCATCTCCTACTGCTCGTGTTCGCCGCGAGCACACCGTTCTCCTGCGCGCCCAGAGCACAGGCTCTGCACGTCATACCCCCAATATCCGTCCTAAACTCTCGTCCGAGAACAGTGGAGCGACGGCACGCGTTATCAACCTTCCATTGCATTTCAGCGCATCTCCGCGAGGGTATGCTCAGCCGGTGCATGCAATCTCCTCTTCGCCCATGCACCGTCCCGTCTTGCGTCTCCATTACCTCCCTATCCGACCGCGTCGGGAACCACGATGGCGTCCAAGAGCATGCATGGACGCCGACCGGGACTGAACGATGCACCATGTCAGCCGTCCGCCCATGCATCATCCGACCCCCTCCAAGCAGACGGCGTGCACACTCACCGCCTACCAGCCGCTGAACAGCTTCGACTTCTCCGTCCCGCTCACGACCGTCTCCGACGGCTCGCGCGACAAGACTCTGAACCCAACGTCCTCGCGTCCTTCCTGTCGCCCAAACTCGGGCCCGAGCAAGACCACGCCAGGCTTCGGCCTGTCCTCCAGTCCATACTAGACGCAACATCATGAGGTCTGTCAGATTGGACGTGCACCGCGGCCGCAGGCCTCATGCCTGTATGGGACGACAGGGGCCATGGCAGGCAACCCCCACGCTTACTCACCTCCACAAGCGCAGCCAGGAACTGCTCGACCGGCTTCACGTACCACCGCCTTATCCGGCCTTCCCGCGTGCGTTCGTACCAGCCCAGGTGTCCGCCCGAAGACGTGACGGCCAGAATGAGGAAAGGGCTGTGCGCGACCTGGAACACGCCGCGGCGACGTCAAGCCGCCATGGTCCCGCGACACAGTATCAGAAGAACCGTTCACGTCGAGCGAGCCGTGCTGGTGCAGCCCAAAAGACCGCTCACCTGGCGTACGGGGAGGCTCGCGGCCCCGACGACAGGGTCGTCCGCGCTGTTGATCGCCAGCGTCGGGATCCTGATCCCGGGGACGGCCCGGGTCGAGCTGATGTCCGCGTAGTACTCCAGCGCGCCCTTGTAGCCGTGCAGGGGCGCAGTGACCACCTCGTCGTACTCCTGCAGCGTCATCCGCCGCCGCCCGAACACGTCTTCGAGCACCGCGCGCGGGAGCGGGAGGTCCGGCGCTTCGTCAAACGGCCGGCGGTGCGTGCGGAGGAGAGCCTGCAGCGCGCCCCCGAGCACGTAGCGGTAGACGTGGTGGCCGAGGAACGTGCTCGGGAGGAAGATCGAGCCCTGGACAAAGTCCCATGGGTTCGCGAGCGTGACCAGCCCTTGGAGCGGGCACCGCTCACCCTCCTCGCCCACGTACTTGGTGAGGATGTTCGCACCGAGCGAGAACCCTGTTGTTTCACAAGGCCGCCGCTCAGCTGTTTCGGAACCGACAGAAGCTGATACAGTGCGCCGATGCGTACCTAGCCCGTAGAGCTTGCAGTCAGGGAAGGTGTGACATATCCACAGCACGACGTGCCGAACGTCGTCTGACGAGCCGGCCTGTGAGTGGGAGGCGCAGTTGAGCGACGTGAGCCTGCGTCCGGCTTGGGATGCCGATAGCACATGATGGATGGGTGTATCATGCCGCCATCGCAAGACTTACATGGTAAAGCCGCGGAGTGACGACCGGCGAGCCGTTGCATCCCCGGAAGTTCACGACGACCGCACGGAAGCCTTGCCCACCAGAATGTTTGTCTAACGTGACCCGGGAGAGGACCGCACGCACGTACGCCTCGTGCGAGCCACCGGTGAGGCCGTGCGCCACGAGCAGGACGTTCTCGGCCGATGACGCAGGACGGCTGCTGAGGGGCGGTGTGATATCTACGGCGAGAACACCTGCGGCACATAGCGAACACGATGAGCTAGCTATCGGCACCCAATTGCCGATCCTCAAGGGCAGCATATAGACATACCTTCGTCGGGGAGATGCAGGAGCTTCCTGGATATGAGTGGCCATCAGCGAAGCTCGACGCGCCCGTGCCGTACAACCACACACCGCTCATACACGACAGGGTCCACACGGCTGAAGTCCGCAACAGAAGAGTACATCGTCTGCAGGTCGCCCCTGATCCTCGACCATGAGCAACTGCATCTTGGCAACGTCAGGAACCAGGATCTGACGTACCCCGGTAACCACCACGGCCTATGGAAGCGCGCATCCGGTCCCAGCGCCGGTACCTTGTCACGAACGAGCTCCAAAAATGTAACTGGCTTGCCACCGACGTCTCCCTCCTTCTCCTTCTTAGAAAGGGTCGCAGACGCCGAGGACGCGTGCAGAGTGACGAACTGCCCGCGCTGGCCCGTGACGTGTCGCCATACGGTCTTCATCGTGCCCAGCAGGCCCACAAGTCCGGTCGCCAGCAGCGTCCAAACGGCGGCGGCGAGCGCGCGAGTCGCGGTTGCTACGATCGAGGTGGACGGCACGTCGTGAGCAAGACGTGCGGCTGTGCCAGTCATACTGAGCAGGAGGGGCCTCCAAGAGAGCACTCACCCATGACGAGGACTGTTTATGAGCGAGTGCGGGTGCTGGGAGAGTGTTCTGCTGGGATCACGAAGAGCTCGAAACGCGTCTCGACTCGCGAGTGTGTTCCTGGCTGGTGGGTTCTACGAAGGTGGCCTGCTCAGTGGAACCTGGCTGCGCTGGCAATCGTGAGAAAGCTTTGGGCGGCAGCGCGCATTGATTGCATGCTCTCGTCGTGTGTTAGCGAGCGAACCTCGGTGAAGCACCGAGCTGACTGAAGAGATTGGTTGCAGAAATGTTAGCGAGCAAAGAGGAAGACATGGACACCCATCCGATCGTGGACAAACAGTGCTACTAGGCGCCTATGGAAAATACAATCACCCACCTCGGTCTTCTCGGAGTAATTCTCGTTGACTCTGAGGCACAGCGCTGACCTTCTCAGCGTTTCATAGTGGAACTGAAGCAGAATCCGACGTGAGAGGGTGAGATACCGTAACCACTATACCGTCCCTTGTAAAGGTCCACAATGAGTCCAATCTGCGTAAACCCAATGCCAAGGCCTATAACACCCCAAGTAGATACACCAGACAGCGGCCAAGCTCCTCATCACGTCGAACCACACCTGAGATAGGCTTCATGCGAGGAGAGATCACTGATTGACGCAATACAACCAACCGCCGATCAAGCTCAGTCACACCATCGCGCCTTCTCCGGGCTACAACGAAGAACACCCGCACAGGCACGATTCACACCGTCCGTCAAGGCTCTTTGCCCTCTACACCGCTTTCGAGCTCGCGGCGCACGCCAATCCGTTTTGCACCCGCCGATGGTAAATTACAATATAAACTGAACCGATGACAGTGGGAACGATCCTCCCGCGTCATCCAAGCCCATACCGGATCTCCGGCCTTCCCGAATCTCAAATCTCAGGGTGTGGCAGTGGCGCCAGTGTACGCGTGGATCGTCTCGTCCGCGCACCCAGCCGGGGTCTGGTAAGAGTACGGCCCGAGGTTGATGTACACGTCCTTGTTCCCGTCCGCGTCCGGACACACGAGCCACGCCTGTCCACGCAAACGTCGACGCGCGTCAGCCCTCGATCAAACAATCATCAAAAGCACCCGGAGCCACAACAAGTTGAATGAACGGAGGAACCGGGCACGACATAGCGATGGCGGATGTGATGTGGCAACACTCACGTTGAGCTGCGGACGCTGGATGGTCGGGATCGACCACTCGACCGTGTCCCCGGACCACTGGAACGTGCCGGCGTTGGCGCCGCTCGCGGGCTCCGTCGACCACGACATCTTGAGCTTCTTGATCGAGGGATCCGACTGGCCCTCGACGACCGCGTACAGCTTGGAGCCGTCGGGGAGCATCTGGATCAGTTGCCCGCCCGTGATCACGAACTGCGCGGCGGTGTCCGGGTCGCCGAGGACGGCGTCGGACGCAGTGTACGCGACCTCGGAACGGAGGTACTTGTGGAAGTTCGGGTCCTCCTGCGGGTCAGACACAAAGAGGTGCGTTCATGAGAAGAGGGGAAGGGTGAATTGAGCAAGAAGAGACGCACCACTGCACGAATGAAGGAGTTGCCCGGGTTGAGGGTGGCGGTGCCACTTGGGGCCGTTCCCGTCGTTGTCGGGTTCGGAGAGCCCCCGGGCGTGGTGGTGGGGGAGGTTGGTGGCGCGGCCCCAGGGAGACATTGCGAGTAGTACTCGTTTGAGACCGTGCACGCCCATCCGGATGGACAGGTAGTAGGTCCACTCCAGCCTTGTCCACCGCACTGTGGTTCCATGTCAGAGCTGTGTACCGAAGGTAACGAACGAATGGCATACCTGACCGTATTGGGGCGCAGTCGTCTGAGCAGCGACGCCTCCAAGGAGGACAAACACACTGAAGAGGGAGACCACTGCAGAGGACACCATTGTACTGAGGGGCGAGGATGTGGATTCGAGCGCGCATGCCAAGCCGCTGCTACTTGTATCGGAGCACGCGAACGTCGCCAGCAGTATCCACCATCCCGTACCGAGCATATGCCACTTTCTCGGTTGATAGCGGTAGCAGCGTCGGCGTCGAGAAGAGATCACGGGCATCGAGGCTTGCACCACGGGCAATTGTCGGGGTAGCTGCTCCCGCTCGAGAAGCGGAATGTCAGAGCGTCGCCAGGCGGGCGAGCTGAGCACAGGTATCACGAGATCAAACGAGGATAGTGGTGACAGGCAATCCTCCGAGAGGCGACGTCGTATTCCGAGAGTCCTGGATGAAGCACGGTGCATTTGCATATCACGCACATGCAGTACATTGTTCCGAAACTTATGACGCAGGGTTCCTTCGCGGGTTTCCCAGAAGTGGCCCAGCGCAAAGCAAAATTGAGCATCTGCGGAGATGTCAACAGTGAGTATTCGTTGACCAGACGAGCATCCGCCATGAGGTAGTACGTGGCAGTCGAAATGCTCCGAGAACGCGCGAACAGCCGCATACTCTTTGCAAAGTGCAGATTATCGAAAAGAACAATACGCCTGGCCTTCTAACAAGGATTCCGGAGTATCGCGGCCGCGGGTCATATGGATGTGGTGTGCATGTGCCAAAGGCTCAAGTTGAGAATCGAATGGACCGTGATTGGTCTTTCTGCGCTTGCGCCATAAGACAAGACGGCTTGGCGGCCCGACTGTGTCGTCTTACCAAGTCTGCATGAGAGCCAACGTACGGCCACGCATCCACATCATGTCCACCTCGTAAGGCATAGCGAGAGATGGATGTGTGTTATAGGGGTTCGAATCTCAGGGAGTCGGGGTGGCTTCTGGGGAGTAAGTATAAAGTCGAACCTATCATCCGGTGGTATCTGTTTTGAGCAGACTTGACAAGAGCCCTACCACCCGTCCTCCAAACGCTGCTACATGCAAGTAGAGCACAGCAATCCGAGCAACTCGCAACGCAATACGCGCCGTTGGACGGCAACGACAAACGCCGGTACATCCGCGCTCATCGCCGATGAGCCACTTTGTCAAACGATCGGGGACCCAATGTGGTGTCTGTTTGCGATGACTATACGTTGTCTGTTCATAACGTAGTGAGTGAGACTTGCTCCGAAGCGGAGAGGTTATGCTAAATGACACACGTGAATGAGGGTCTTGAAGATCGTGCCCACGCAATACATATCCCACGAGTAAGGATCAAGCTTCTGCACGTCGTGCGGGTGAGGGGTCCATGTATGACCCAATTCAACTGCGACCTGACAGCCTGGCCCCTCAGGGTAGCTAACCGTGTTCCCGTAGTCGATGATGTACAGTCTGTCCGTCTGGAGTGTCGGGAAACCAGGGTGGGGGTATTCAGCCCACTGGAGGTTCTCGACATACAAGTCCTGCAGACAGCATTGTAATCAGTGAAGCCTCAATAATCGTACGTCATCGGCGTACGTACCATATGTGCAATACGCAGTGAATGGAGAAATGCAACTCCCTATGAGTGTCTCAACAGTTAGGAACGCGACTGAAGCAAAGCGGACAGAAGAACCCACCTCGAGTAACTGTATATACATCTTGAGCAGGCTGGTAACATTCCAGCCTTTATCTAAGCATAGCATGTAAGGGCGGATGAGGAACGGCATGATCAGTATCGAGCGGCCCTCCGGCTGACTCGAGTGTACGATCTCGCAGGGCAAAGTATGGTTTTGCGGAAGGGACATGTGGAGATGCAGCTCATTATAGAATGCAGCTTCGTTTCCCTCTTCATCCAAAATCTTCACGACGTAGGTTGCTTTGTCCAAGTCAGAGTCGCCACGAAATACACGACCCTGCATGTCGATGAACATCTCAGCAATTTACTGCTTGACCCGGGCGCGGCTACTGACTCACCCTCTTGAGCGCCTCGTCGAGAACAATACCCTTCTCCTTCAAGGTGGGATGGTCCGCGAGCCACTGCGGTGGGTAGGGACTGAATGGATCCATGATCTCATAGACCGAGATTGCTCGACATGATGGCAGGAGACTGGTTCACGTTGGGCGCTTGATGCTGAACGGTCGCGGGCCGCTTGTGGTGTTTGCGTTCGTTTGTTCAATATGGAGACGGACGGCCACCAGTCGCGCTGAACAATTCCTTACGAGGAAGTAAGGTCGGAGCTTGCACACTCCACTCTTACGCGCACCCTACATACTCTCCTATATCTCTCGTGACATTGACTAACCCTGTAGACAGTAGCACTGACACGGTGCCTCTAGCGGCCCGTTATACTACAGAATCTATACCTCTGCGTGTACGCCACTGTCCACCTTATCCCCTCGGGCTTGAATGTCTATGGCTGTTTGACGTTGTATCCTCTAAACAGCTTGGTAAACCAGTAGTATACCCTTCCTCCGAAGACAGCTACGCCTGCGTAAGCCAATGCGAGCCGAGTAACTCGCAGCGCGATGCGCGCCGTCAGGCGGCAGCGACAAACACCTGTCGTACATCCGCGCTCGTCACCGATAAGCCACTTCATTAAGTGGTCAGGCAGCCAATGAGGTGGACCACGATTGTGATACGTTGTCTGTCCACATGGAGGACAGGTAGCGCACGCGGCACGAGCCAGAGTGAAAGACCATCGCGTACGTGCATCAGGGTTTTGAAGACCATGCCGACGCAATACACGTCCCATGAGTACGGATCGAGCTTCTGCATGTCGTGCTGGTAAGGGGTGTACGTTGATCCCAGCTCGACGGTACCTTGTTCACCTGGGCCCTTGGGAAAGCGAGCAGAGAGTCCGTAGTCGTTGATGTACAGTCTGTTCCTCTCGTACAGGAATGCAGGATGAGGTGTATCGTCCCAAGCCCATACAATGTTGCTGTAGTAGAGATCCTTCAATGATTGGCCATGCTCATCAGTACAGTTGTGCATGCATCAAGCGTATTCAGAACGCACATCAGGAAAAATCCCCCGCCCTAATTAGGGCTTACTTAGATCTCAGCATCACCTTATCGACCTTTCGTCGCTGACAGCGCTGACTCGAAACTAACTCGCAACTCAATACAAAGTGATTGGTCTCAGAACATGCTCAATGTCTCTCTCTCTGAGGTACTCGCTCATTGGTATTAGAGACGCCGGGCCATGTACTCGACCATGTACGCTTGAATGTCGTTTCACGGAATGGCAGCCATGTCTATGGTACGAGAAAGACTGCCCGCGAGGGGAGCGACGATTCTGTCACGTACCTCCTCTGTTACCACATGGCATGTCCAGGGTCCCGCCCGAAGACGTATCCAACTCAAGCCCAAACCTCGGGACTCCAGCGCCGGCCCAGTGACACAGCAAGCAGCTAGTACCGGTGCTCACAGACTCGCATACGTACTTGAGCTTGAAGTGCATCGTGAGTATGGCAGCGCACACGGACCCGGTGCGATAAAGCTGCCAGTGGCTACGGCCAAAATTCACGATGGTGTTCATGATCTTGCCCGCGGAGGAGGCGATGAAGATGTGGCATGTTGCCCCACTCGGCCGTGTACGCATTGAGAATGGTAGCGAGGGGACAAGTCCAAGGGAGGAGCATGAGCTGTAGCGACGAGATAGGTAGCGTGCGAATATCTGACTAAGCGCCGCCGCTGACGTGTCCCCTCTGGCAGTCTTCAACGTTTCTCTCGTTCACTCTCTACACGATGCCCTCCCTCACGTCCGCGTTGCGCTCTCCCTGCTTGCTCGACTTCCAACTGGTGCCCACTGACTTGTCGGTCACGCTGGCCATTGGGGCTTAGTAGCTCGCCGAATAGAAGGCCGTAACACCGCTATCCAGGAGCTCGTGACAGTATCCGCATCTACGATCCCTTGTCGCTGAGGACGTTGTCGTTGTCGCCTACGCTTCCTGATTGGAGAATTGAGTTTCCTTTATATCTATGTCGCAAGTAGCATTCGTGAGTACGCGCTTGTATCAATTCACATATTCAAGTCTTGCAACCTTGCAGGCAAGCAAGTGTACGGAGACCAGCTACCTCGAGGAGTCCTCGGGCGAGTTCAAGCACGTCATTGAGGGTATGACCAGTATCATCATCGAGCTCCGCACGCACACCAACACCAAGCAAATTGAGAACAACTCCAGGCCGACCATTGAGAGCCCTGTCCAGCGCGGTCGCCCACAGGCACGGTGAGAGTAATTCTCAGTTTATCGGTCTTCTGTCACCTTTGACCCCCTTCATGGCGACACCAGGCATACCATCGACGACGCCATGGCCCTCGGCGTCAAGGTCGAGATGGTTTGCGACGACCTGGCAGTTCGAGCACGACTCGCGCGAGACAACTGCTAAGGGGATCAAGGGGATCAACCAGTTGTCCTCGCGGCGACAAGCCGCTGGTACACCTCGACCTATGGTAGTGAACGTTCACTCTCTCTGGGCATGGCCGGCGCTGATGATCCGACTTTCATAGATCAGCAGGCAGCGCATGGCTCACGCTCCAAGTGTTGCCTTTGACTACGTCTGCGCTCTGCAGTTGTGTCATGCAGTTATTCCTTATCCTTTTTGCAGTATGCTCTTGTTCTGACCGTCTGACCATCACAGAGTGACAAGTGGGCTTGCGGTACGTTCATGCAACTACGTAATATGATGTGTTGCGTGGCTGACACCAACCGATTTTTCCTCAGTGTTGTCTTCCAACTTTGCACCATTACGGTGTCGTCTTGAATAAGACCAAGGTGTGTGGGCATCATGCTTATGACTAGTGGCTGGAGCTAATTGCATGACACTCCTACCACAGTTTGGTAGTGAACGTCTCCTAGGCTGCATGGCACAGTCATCGGCTACGATGTAGAGCCTGATGTGGTGAGTGATCATCTGGACCTTTGTTGAGTCTGATGTGGGAAACTACCATATACATGTTGTATTCTACACTTCCCTTGTAGTAGTTCACTGAATATATGCAGATTCACTCATATCTGTCATGTGTGTAATGATTGGAACGACGACAAGTGTTGAATGAGACACCTAAATGCCATCTAATAGCGCTCTTATGCAGCCTTATTTCGTTAATTAGAAGGGATTTAACTTTTGAGAGATAATTGATTTCATCAATATAAATCACCGTATTATGTCTCATCATATATCGGTTAGATCTTATTAGGAGGGGGGATTTTTCCTGATGCACCATATATGCAATGTGCAGTGAATGTAGGAACTCCACGCCCTGTCGAATACAAGGTATGATCCGAGTGAACGCCATCACTTGAGGCTCATTGAATAACAACATGACGTACCTCGAGAGGCTGCACAAATAGATAGAGCATACCGGAAACGTTCCACTTTGCACTCATTGCAGTAGGGTCCATGAGAAGCGGCATTTTGAGTATCGAGGGACTTGACTTCGAGTGCACGACTTCGCAAGGAAGAGTAGTATGATTGCGCGGATCCCAGTGATGCTGGTGAACTTGCTCCTCGTAAAATGATGCTTCAGTGCCCTTGTCATCGAAGACTTCTACTACGTAAGATGAACAATGACAACCAGACTCGCCGCCCCACACGCGACCCTGTGATAGTACGATGGACGTTCTTCCACTCGATTCAATAGAAATACTCTGTATGCTGTGTCCCTCGGCGGTGCAAATGCACTGTGTGGGCGTGCCATTCGGCGCCGCGCGGTCGGGTCATGGGAACCTGGGGGGTGTTCCGCGCGGGTGGTCGGCCGGGAGGCATAATGGTGAGCCGCGCGGACCGGGTATGGGTGAGTGATCGGGTGGTGGTCCGGGGTAGGGGGACCGTGTTATGAGCGATCTGGACGTGTTCTGGGGTTGTAGACTGTCTGTATTCACCTGCATAGTCCCTGTAGGCACTGTGAGTGACAATGCAACGTTTACCGGGCGTATTAAAGCAACACGAGGGGTGAAACAGTGAGTTGGAGCGGTCCGGGCAGGGGGACCGGGTGGCGGCTTGTGGGCCGGGAGGCAGGTGGATGGGTCCGGACGCCTTGGGCGAGTTATGGAGGCTACTCCCATGCTGGGAGATGTGGTTTAGAGGGCATATGGGGCCTGTGCGAGGCGGTGCGGGCGGTGGGGGATGGGGGTAAGGGGTCGGGTTGTGGTTCGCCAGCCGGCTGCTTTGGCGGCTCGGACGGACGGCCTGTGTTCGTCGGAGCATATGGGTCCGGGCATAGCGTTTGGGACCTGTGGAAGCGGGTGTTGAGTGGAAAATAATATACAGCTATGGTCAGGATGGTGAACCGAGCGGCATTGGAGATGGTGGTCCGGTGACCTGCGCGGAGTTGGCCATGTGGTGCGATGGGTACCGCGCGGCCCGACGGCAAGCCCGATATGGTGTTCCGCGCGGGCTTCACCCTGACTTTGGGTGTCCGAGCTGCGCGGTCGGTGTCACCTCTGGTATTGGTGCGCCGCGCGGCTCGGTATAAAGCAGTGCAAGGCGTTCCGCGCGGCCGCCTGCCCACTGCACCAACCGAACCGCGGGTGCACCAGCCGACCCGGATGCGACCCCACACTCCTCCTATGAGGTTCTGGTATGGTCCGTCTTGTATGCCAGGGCGGCCCTTATGCAATCCTCATTTATTACGCCTCTAACAAACTGTGCTTCAATGGTATGACTTCGTACCGCGCGGAAACTCTGGACCTCTCGTGCGCCCGAACCGCGCGGACCGCTGGCGCCAAGTCGTTGACCGAGCCGCGCGGAGAGCACAACCGCTCGGATGGCTTGAGCCGCGCGGCCATCTGTTCTATGTTTCCGGTCCATATGGTGTTCAAATTATCCTCGCCGTTTACCGTGCCAAGTGCACATCATGATTCACATTGTCATGCGCTCACAATGGCAAGAGCGAGGTTAAAAGGGAAGTCTGGGCCATACTCGCTAGCAATGGAATTGACATGTGATCCAAATTTAGCTTCCTGAACGAGGATCTACCCCGCCGCCATGGACGCCGACTTGGCAGTCTTTCACGGACGACGCTGCTGGAGCGACTTGTAGGTCAGGCATGCTATGCTCCTGGTGGAAGATACGTTTTGGACCGCGGTGATCCAGTGATCCGCGCGGAGCTGGCAAGGTGCTGGGCAAAGTACCGCGCGGGCGTGGGATGACGCTGGGAGGGTGTCCCACGCGGGCTGTACAAAGACTTTGGTTTCCGAGCCGCGCGGTCGGTGCCGCTTCCAGTGTCAGTGCGCCGCGCGGCTTGGCATAAAGCAGTGCACTGCATTCCGCGCGGCTCAGCATAAAGCAGTGCACTGCGTTCCGCGCGGCTGCCTGCCCACTGCACCAACCGAACCGCGGGTACACCAGCCGACCCGGATGTGACGGACCGCTGGCGCCCTGTCTCGGACTGACCCTGTGGGCTGACCCCCCTAGAGGGCGCGGTATGTGCCGCAGAGTGGGTTTGACAGAATTGGCTGTATGCTGGACACATCCTGGTGCGGCTGGGCAACTCCGGTGGTCACTTCCATGGTTGTACTATGCGGTTACATGGGCACTGTGCTAGTTTAGGGTTTGGATGTTCTCGTCAGCGCCCTCCATGTGCCCTTCCGCCTGTTGTGCCTCCATCCTGTCTCCGAGCCGGGAGGCCTCGCTGTCATCTGCGCCCTCGCCGGTGATGATCGTGAGGTCGTGAACAAGGGTGTCGTAATTGTCAAACATGGACTCGGTTGCTTGGGTGATGGCATCGAGGTGGACGTTTATATCAACAACATCCCAGGCATACAAGGCTATGAGCTCGAACTGTACCCCAACAAGAAATCAGAACTCACCACAAATTCGGGAGGAGACAGCCACCAGCTATGACCCTCCACAATTTGAACATTCTGGGCGTCTTCGGGCCACTCCCACCACCTTCGGACCATAGGTATTTCAACATTCATCTCGGGGACGTCTTCAGCCAGTTGTTTGAAAGCCGCCAGGTTCAGGTCATCCATTGCGATTGACATGGAGAGTCCTCGCCATGCGGCATGACGTAGGAGCTCTGTGATGATTGCTGGCAACACCGGATCAGCCGACTGGGTCGCCCCGGTGGGCACTGCAGGCGATAGTGCTTTGCCGGTACAGTGTATTCCGTAGGCCGCTATGGCGTCCCACTGGTAAAAGTAAACAATTAGTGACGGCGCGCTTGAGTAGTGGTGAATCTTGGGACCTACGCATTCTATTGCGAGGCCTGTTCCCCATCGCTGTTTGGTTATCTGCGACGGGTGTTCGGGATAGGCCTTGAAGGCGGTAGCGACCTTGTTGGCGATCCATTCGAGTTCGAACCTTCCGCACTCCGAGAGCATAATATCGGCGGCGAGTGGAGGCATTGGTATGATTGTAGGAGGGCAAGATGGGGCGGATAAGCTTTTGGAAGCTGTAGCCTTTGTCACCAGCGGGCCGGGCCAATGAAGTAAACGCCGGCCGTGGCCCGGGCCGTCATCCGAGCCGCAATTCAACCGAGTAACTCAGAACGTACATACTAAAGTGAACTATAAGGATACAGTGGGGGCTTTCCAAATACGCTGTGCCTCGAAGAACTCTCTGGAGGCATGAATTGCCAGGGAATCCCAAAGAGCAGCCTGCCGGCATGCCCAGGCACGATAACCGCGGCCGAGCGATGAATCTTTGCGCTGCAGCCACTCGTCCCGATTTTTTTGGAAGGAGGTCTCCGTCCGGAAAAACTCTTCGCTCACAATGTCTACCTCCTCCTCCCATCGCGTCTTTCTCGCATGGGCTCTCAGCCAGAGAACTCGGTACACTGTGGTCAGCCGGCCCAGGTCAGAGCTGCGGGATGCTAGAGAGACAATGGCTACTCACATTCTGCCATCCAGGCGCTGCCCTTTGTTTCCATGTTGACGTCAAGAGACCAAAACCAGGGGAGGTGCTCGTGCGAAACACCGCGGACGTCGTGTTCGATTAGGGTTGTGTTGGCCTTGAGGTCTGATTTCTCCAGGACCCGATATTTAGCCAGCATCTCCTCCTTCAGCTTAGCATCCGCCGGAATGCTGTCGTCATAGAGACTCATGAGGGAGGTTCGAGCACACATATACAGACGGGCATGTGCCAACGTGTCTTGATTGGAGTTATGCACCTCGTCAAAACTTCGGAGGCGTGCGCGGTACGAAGTGGCCCATCGGACAGACGATCGGTAGAGGAAAGACTTGTAGGCGACGCCCACGCGAACTGCGTGCAGGGCGTCGTTCATCTGCCCCACGCGAAGGCGCCGCTCTTTGACAACGAGGTCTTTTAGCCCATGCATAGCGCACAACGCGGGTCCGAGATTCGAGGGCAGGCCGATAGTGATCCGTTCCGACGGCTGTACCGGACCGGTCGACTTTCGAGGGGTGGATGTGGCATTAGGTGCAGTGGTGGCAGACGAAGATTCACCCACTGTTCTCAGCTGGTTCTCAGCGCTGGATGCAGCATGGGACTCCAGGTTGGATTGTGGGAGTGGATCTTCGTCCTCGTCATCGCTATGATTGTCGACCGGTTCAGCATCGGCCGAGCCGGACCCCGGCTCGGATGGCTTGAGCGTATCCCAGCCGGCGCCCGGTGATTTCGTGGATGGCGGAAGGAATAATGCCGTTGAGAGGGCTGCAGCTGGCAAAAACCGGCTGGCCTCCTTATGGAACTTCTCTATGTCCCTTAGCAGCCTCACGCGCATCTGCTCGAGAGCCAGATGGTCCTTGGTGGGCGAGGTAGACCGAAGTTTTCGGGCGGTGGCTGCTATTTCGAGACTGCAGTGCAAGTTCTCGTTAGATACAGCTATATGACCTCCATAAGATCACCGTTCGTACCGTTTCTCCTCAATCTTGAGGCCTGTCTGTAACCAGGCAACCGCTCCGCGCAGCTTAGAGGGGTGTTTGGTCTCCTCTTTCGTCAGCTCCAGAGCGATCTCTTTTCTTGTGGGCACTGTCTCCAAGACTCAGTGAACACACGTCGTGCGATAGAGGGGGAGAGTACTTACGGCTGTCTTCTGACATGTCGTATATGTCCATGACTTTGATGTTCTGTCTTCGTTGCTCGGCCGCTTCCTTCGCCATCCGCGACCATACACGCACGTCATTTGGGTCAGATGTGGCCGTGATGGAGCGAAATCCCTCTTGGGCACCCGGTGTCTCCTCTGCGGCATTTCGCCACTTCTTTACGAGAGATGCGGCTTGCAGACCGTTAGCCGGAACATTTTTCGGGTGGGGGGCGCATGCTTACTTAGGCAGGTGAGCTTGTTCCAATTGGAATCGTTCATGAAATCGTCATTGAACTCTTGACGGTGCGCAGCCGACATGCCACGTGTGCTATCGCTGATTTTGTTCAGAGGAGCCCAGAGCGTTTCGATGATGTCCCCGGTTTGGACTCCGGCTCCAGGTACAAAGTGAGGTGAGTACCGCGGGTAGCATTCCCGCTTATGACCATGGATGTGAAACTGATCAATACCACCCGAAACGACGAGGCCCTCCGGAATTGATATGCCGGGGCTCTTCTCCATTCGGGTGAGCAGATGAACGGAGTAGAAGCACCATATGTCGTAGAACACAAGGAGGAACGTCAGCCCGGCCAGGAACGACATGGCCTTGCTGAGGACATAGTCCATATGTCGTTGACTGTGTGCTTTGTCAGTGGCGGGCTGTCATGCTTGACGTCAACACACTGACCCTTCGCCTGCATCAAAATCCACACATGAGTGGGGATAGAAGAATCCATGACGACTGCAAACTGCCGCCCCTATTCCAGTTGCAGCCAGCTTGGCACGCTCCGTGGACGATCCGAGGACTGCGCGATGCTCATGGCATTCCAGTTTCTGCCAGGCTCGATCAGCATCTATTGGTCAGACTGATTTCGGGCCGGCTCAACTGACCTGTCGAACTCGGAAAGCAGTTTTCAGGTGCTCCTTGAAGGGAGAAACTGCAACCGCGCAGCCATGCCCGTCGGCGAACCGCACGTCTAGTTGTGGATACTTCTGAAGCTGATATTGTGCAGCGAAGTTGCCATCGAGCATGCATGAGCCAGCATGCTTCCACCTGCACCGTATGTTCCAATGTACAGTATGAACATCGGAATAAGCACTGACGAACTTACCAACGTTTGTCGGTCTTCCATCCGTCCCTCATGTTCCGGTTCGGCCATGGACAAGCCGGGCACCGGAAGATGAACTGCCCTCGCCCTGGCTGGAGCAGATCCTCATATCCAACCCCACTCGTTTTCCATGACTTCAAGTTTCTCCACTGTCGTGAAACAGGTAGCAACTCTCTGTATCGATTCTGAAGTTGAGACGTTAGAAGTGGGGTCGGTGCATGTGTCAGCCGGAAGGCAGCCGTACCGGGACGGAATGTGGGAAGAGATCGTCGGTGACACGTCGCAGCTTGTTGTAGTAGTTTTGTATCGAGGTCTTGCACTCTTTTGTTGTTAGCAGCACGTCGTCCAGGACCCGAAACGTGAAAAGTGTCTTGGGCCTTGCGGTGGTGGCCGGATACAGGCCGAGCCGTAACAGCTGAATGTCGAGTGGAGGGGAGTCGTGGCACGCACAGGATACCACTGGAAGTTCGTGCACCCCTGAGGTATCCACAACTACCATTACCCTGGTGTAGTCGCCTTCCATGTCCGAGAAAACTCGGTTCAACCCATCGGGCGGTGCCCCACCCGAGCCGGGCATGTGAGACGCGTCGTCCGACTTCACACCGTAGGCATCGTCCGGATTGTCTTCTTCGGCCTCCAGTATGTCCTGGATATTCTCCTCCGGAACCTCTACATCTGGCCCTTCCAGACGTTGTCTTGTCATACGAACGTTGGCGTCGTCTTCTGACTCAGAGTCGGAGTCCTCTGGCTGGGAACGTTTCATGGGGGTGATGCTTGGGCCGGCCGATGGCCCGACCCGTGGGCCGGAATATGGGCGCCTGGGGAGACGTCTCGGCAAACTTCTGACAGGTGTATTTCTCGCAGTAGACCTTAACGATAGCACTGGACTAGATGGAGTAGAGGAGGCGGGCAATGGAGATGAGGGTGGTGGTGGCGTCCCTGGTTCGGAGTGATATTCGTGCCCCGGTTCAGAGATGGGCGACGATGCGCGATCGTTGTCGTGCTAACAGAGTGATGAGCTTGAGCCACTGCCAGGTATTACGGATGCATACCTCGGGAGGTTCACTGGGTGCGGTTGAGTGCGGTTGTCTCCAGCTCGTGTCATCCGTCCATTTGAGACTCGGACAGACTTCTCCTCCGTGACCGAGGTAGATACGGACGCCCGTGGACCGAAGACTTGACTTTTGGTAGTGAGTACCGGTCCACTGCTCAACGCGATGATAGGGATGTCGAAAGTGGGCCTCTTTGCAGCACCTCCTACACTGCGGCCGTTGGCTAGAGCAGTCGAGGCAACGCCAAAGTGCTGGTCCCCCACACCCGCACATGACGTCGTCTTCCTCAGGCGGGGCCTCCCTCTCGTACAGCTCGCGGAGGTACGTGGCTCGGAATTCTCTCAGCCATAGAAGCTGATACTCATTGGGCTTCTATTCCAGCGGGCCGGCCCGTCAACCTTCCATTTGGATCCCCAATTACACCAACGTACCTGTGGGCCTACAAAGGTGAATTCCCCAACCGACATCTCCAGAAAGTCGGGGTTGTTCGAAGTAGGCAATACCTCTTTGGGCTCCCTGGGCTTCCTCACCCGTCGCTGGGCCCCCGATGGTGCTCCCGCTGCACTGGCTGTCCATACACGCTGGGTGCCTCTTTTCGTTGTCTTGGTGGCGATAGTCAGAGTCTGATATGCGGGATGTGGTGTAGCACGAGGACGACGCGTCATGATAGAGTTATGCAAAGGCGTTACAAGTACAGAGGACGATTCAAGCGTGGCGTTGAGTATACTATGGTCCGGATAGCTCGTCCCGCGTAACCCAAGGCACATCCTCGCCAGAGAAATTGTTATGTAAGGAAGCGGACATGTACCAAGTGTAGCATATACGGTCCGGCTCAACTTTGGCTACCCCATGGTGGATAAGCCGGCTGGACATCAACACCGCCGTTCCCGGAAGGTATCCGACTTGTATTCCGATGTTCCGGAGGACCAGTGCTGCCTTGGAACACGTTCCGAGTGACATGAGGAGCTCGTACCATGTGTCTTTGCCAGAGGTGTCTCGATGAAAGGGAGTCTCGCGGTTTATGATTACTTGGGTACTGTGCCATACCGCAGGCCACAGCCTGTGATGTTCTCCTACCGCGGTTGATGCTGCGTCTGCGGCTCGGGCCATCGTGACCCGGGCCGCGCGGTACAGGGCCGGATGAGTCACAAACAGCAGAGCGCTGCACAGCGCGCCTGATTCCTTTATACGGTCGCACCATACAGCTCCGGCAGGCGTATTAAGCTGTTTAGATGGCCCTGGCTTGGTGGCTTTGCCCTGCAGCAGTATTCGCGCGTTTGAATGGTCGTCCGGTCAATTATTCATTGCGGCTCACCTGGTGCCCGCACGGATACTGGACTGGACTGCCGAGCCACTGGCCGGACTGCCATATGTGACCCGGGCCGTAAAAGGTAGGAGCCGACCGCCACTTAACCGCGGGATCGTGTGTGGGCGGGCCAATAGTAAACTGAGCCTTGATCGCATCTGTAGCGTGCAGCATGGCATCCTGGAACTCAAGATTAATTTGTCATCAGCGCTATTGCAAATCAGCTCGCTTCACCTGACGCTCAGAGCTTAACACCCCCGGCAGGTACCAAAGCAGGATGCGATTCTGCGGGTCGACAAGTACGGCCGGCCGCCGTAAGAGCGGAAAGTTATTCTGAAGCACAGCTTCAATACCACACATGGGCGGGAACGTGTCTAGCAAAGCGTCCTCAAGGGCCATGCACAAGCCGCTTGGGCGCTTGGAGAGTTGGTCTGCAAGATCTTGAGCATTCCAGGGCACTGGAACTATCGGGGAGATGGTCAGCGATTGTGAGCCGTCCGCAGTCTCGATCAAATATCTACCCGGGTAGCTCCACGCGGATGAAATCACATCTGCTGCCCGTTGGAGATCGGCCTCCAGTCCATCGGTCCAGTCTGATATGCCAATGCCTGTGGGAACTGTTGGACTGGATACTATGCAGATTCGCGCAAGTACTAGGTCTCTGAGATGAGCAGAGACACGGTCGTGGAACGCGCCAGAGTCAGCGGGATATGCATCCATGGCGGAGCAGGGTCAAGGGTCACGCGTCAAGTCTGTGGCGTGATAAGGTGTCGTGTGGAGGGTTTGATGCGCAATCAGCGTGCCTACTTGGCGCGAGGCGGGAGGAGAGGATCGCCACATTGTTCTGCCGCCCGTATCGATGGCCGGACCGGTCCCATCCGACCCGAAAGCCTCATCCGGGCAACGACCCGTGAGCTGCCCCACCGCCCGGATGACTTAGTATCAGGACGAGGGCTACGACCGGGCCAGGGATTATCATTGCTTTGTTTTGTTTATACGCCTTTTTGCTGCACAATCCACCACAATGGCCGCCGTGGCTGAAGACCTAGGGCTCACCGAGAACGAACAGAAGTATCTCGAGGACCACCTTGAGTCGTGGCTCACCATGTCTAAGAACGAGAAGACCTTGGTAAAAAACGCCCTAACGACGAAGATTCTTGAGGGGCGGGAGCGCGATGCCAACGATCCATATGCGCGTAACTTCATTCAGTCGGTGAGTGCTCTTGCATGTGTCGGGCCGGGCCGTCGACCGACCCGATCCTTAAGAAAATCAACTCCTGGTTCCAACTGAACCTAAACACTGGGGCCAACCGGGTGCCGAAGGAGCTGAAGATTACCTGGAGCGGGTGGGAGGTGCACAAAGAGCTTGCGTACGAGGCTATCGTTGCCGAACGCGACGCGATTCTCGCCAAAGAAGAAGCCGGGAGAGACCCGGCCGTCGTCCTCGATGCGGGTCAAAAACGGGGGAAGGAATTGGCCGCCTTCAACCAGGCAAGAAGCGCGCTGTGGAGGGCGTTACCACCGGCCGAGCAAACCAGGTTCGAGGACATTGCTCGTACTTGGACTCTCCAAGGGCCGCCGGACAATGTTCGGCTCCTGTAAGTTGTGCTCGACGCATGGGCAGAATCGCGGCAAGCTCATATTTTATTTTGCACAGGTTAATCAAGAAGCGACTACCACATTGGGTGCACGGCTTCCTCAAAATGCTGTGGGACCAGACGAAGTGTTTTGGCACCGTTGTCCTGACATACAACGACGACAAGGGGATCCCGCATACCATGCAGTATGTGCAAACTTTACGTTCCCTACGATTGCAGCTCACCCGAGCCGACCCATAGATCGGACACCAGCCAGATTTTGAAGGAGAACGATCTGCCGCCCTTCGGTGCAAAGTATCCCGGCTGGTTCGAGGGTCCGGCTGATAAGTGCGTCCAATACATGAGACTTCTGTACGAAGACATCCCTGCCGAAGGGGACGATCAACCCGACCCGCCGCCCATTGGAAAGATTCCCTACACCGAGGACGGCTGGCCCATCCTGCCCGAGACCGACCCGACAACGGGCCGGCCCATCGTCGGGTCGGAGATCAAGAAGAAATACCTCCTCACGTACTTTAAGGCCTTGTATGGTGAGCCTGCCATATTTTCCCCCAGTCGCTCCACGCATTGAATTGGAATTGCATGCTAGGTTTGGCCAAAGGTTACCCTCGGGGCAGCGACCCCCAGGTCCCGTGGAAACTCATCGGCAAGGATCCGAACAAGTTCTTTGAGCCGGGTCTCGTGCCTTTAAACCTGGGGGAAACATTCACTGACCCCCCGCATATGCCGCGTACGACCGCGAGGTTGTGGATGGAGATTCAGGCTCGTCAGAAGCTCCCTGGGGAGGAGGCACGAAAGTTTCGGTTCACTCATTACGCCGTCGGTTCATCAGCGGAGCTCATCGAAGCGACGTATGGCCAGGACGCTCAACCTCCACCTCAAGGGCCTCAAGGATCCCGGGCGGCGAAGAAGGCAGATGCTGCGAAGAGCTTAGCCCCGAAAGCTGCGAAGGCCGCAGCCGCTGCCGCCACTGCTGCAGTTACCGCAAAGGGTGCTGCAGATGGCGCCGACCCATCAGGGGTGCCTGCTGATGGTGCTGTGGGTGCTGCTGATAGACTGCCGCAGGCGCCTCATGCCGGGTCAAAAAGAAAGAAAGGCAAGGGTGCGGTGGGTGGGCGGAGTCGCTCGGGCAAGCGACCAGCCAAGGACATTGTGGACGATAGCTCGACCGATGAGGGGCATTTCTCCACCCGGGGCTCAATTTGCCAAACCCCATGTCTGTCGATGACGTGGAGTCTGAAGGGATATTGGCCAGTGAGGTCGAGAATGAGGTTATGGCTGACGACGACGGGGACCTGTCGTCCACCGGTGGGCCACGGGCTAACAGACCTAAAAGTGAGTTTTCCATTATAACGGCAGATGCAGTTTCCCCGCTGACATCATTGATCAGGGGGACCATCCGGGAAGTCTAAAGGTAAACAGCCGGCACGGATCACGGCCGTGCCTGAGGATCCTCGACCAGCCGGCGGCTCGGATGGGGATTCCACGATCCCGGCGACATCCTCATTGGCTCCTGCCATGGATGGACCTGGACCATCGTCCTTCCCCGGATCATCGAACGTAGGCGCGCAGGTACCCGACCCCGCAATTGATGCCCCGAGCGACGAGACGCCTACCGGTAATGACATCACAGAGGACGCCGGTGGCGCAGCGAAGGGTAAGACAGGCAAGAAGAAGGCAAGGCGTGGGGGAGCATCTGAGGGGGAGAGCCATCAGCCCGTGCGTCGGTCGGCCCGTAAGGCCAAGAGGGTGTAGAACGTGTGCCGAAGGGATGGTGGCTGCGTCTTCGTCCAATGTGATATCTGTCCGCGTATTTTCATGCATTGTTGCTCACGAATGTGGTACTCTCATTGTGTCTTCCACGGACACCTGTCGGAATGTCTTTGAGTACATGACCCGCAGTCCCGGCCCGACTGGCTTGGCCCGATCTTCGGCTGCCATTCTGAAAGATATAGTGACTGCATCTGCGAAGAAAACATTTGCATCAGTCATTCCTGTTGTATTGTAACATCGAGTGACTGGGGCGGTGGCACGATTGTTATCCCCATGCTCTCCCGTTCCGGTCCGGACCGGCGAGAAGAGAGGAATGCATGGATGGGGAATGGGGACCTGGCCATTAAGTGATATTTACGCAGGGGCTGGAGCCATTATTGAACACCGAAAAACATCCCACCTCATGTATCATCGGATGTGGAACCATTATCGGAAGCACTGAATGTCAATCTGCGGCAACTTTCGCACCATGCTAGATACCAAACATGTATTCCAACTTGAAGACGATGTTTATTATTTCAGAAGTCCTCGAGATGCTACACACGACCCTGCAAGCCTGGGTGGGGATTGACGCAGATACCGACCCGACGCTTGGGCCGGCCCGCGATGAGAGGCCACACAGGCGCATAGCTGTGGAGGAGACACTGGAACGCGAGCAGGACCCAGAAAAAGGTTGTATTGCATATCCGTCAATGTTGTTGAGTATTGATACGCGAAGAAAGCAATGTCCGGACAGCTCTCCTTGTCTATTTTTTCGAACCGAAGGTCTGTTCATTAACACGAAGACTGTAGGTGGGTATTGTACTAGCGGAAACATACAAAAATCATTTCAATACATTGTGCAAGATACAGAAAAATTCGCTGCCGGAGTGCATGCAACAAGATCACCAAAAAAACTGCCGGAACCAATGCTCGCCCGCCATTGCCTGACCCGTATGTCCTACCCGCACCGCAATCATTTTAATATTCGTCAGTCTAGTAGTTAGCGAACATTCAAAACAACCATTGACTTACAATTATTTTGCGGAGTCGTTGAAGCTCCCCCTTGCAGGTCCTCGTCATGATCGACTTGCATGAGCTCCTCGTCTTCCGGGCCGGAGTCCGGCTGGGGTTCCGGCACCCCTGTCATGTTGTACTCCTCGTCCACGCCCTCCTCAGGCTCGGGAGACAGGCTCTGCGAAGCCCGAGCCCGCTGTTTCCCCTTGTCCTTCTTCGCGTGGCGACGCGCCTTCCTGGATTGCGGGCTGGGCGATGACGATGGGTCGGAGGGGATATATGGCGGGACGGGAGTGGACGGATGCAAAAGGGAGCTTCGGGGGGCGCGTCTGGTGGCTGCGGCAGATGTTGTGGGAAGCCTCTCCTCCAGGTCGAAAATGCGGGCCATGAGCACGTCCATGGCGCTCGACTGACGTTTCTGTTCCTCCACAATGCGCATCTCCATGGCGAGTTTCTCGGCCTCCAGCGCCTTAACCCTGTCCTCGAGTTGAAGGACCTGGGTGAGCAGCGAGGTCGAGACGTCCTCCAGCCGCATGATACGACGCCATATATTGTCCGGCTCGGGATCACCATCCGACCCGGCGGCCTCAACGTCCTCCTGGGCCGTGGACGGCCCGGCAACGGCAGACGACGAGCCCTGCCCGACATTGACGGAGGTCGCGGCTGCCTTGGCTCGTCGTGTGCGCACCTGGGGAGGGGGGTGCAAGTCCTCGACGGCCGGGATGTCGTCCCAATCACCTGCGGGCAATAACAGTGAGCAAAACCAAAAACAGCGGACCGGACGAAAACTCACGGTCGTCGGGCTGGACCGCGGTGATCTCCCGGGTCGGACGAGCACGCTTGGCCGGGCCTGGGCCTATCTTGGACAACTATGAACTGGTTAACAACAGTAACTGGAACCCGTTAAAAAAACACGTACGGCTGGGCCCTCCTGGCTCATGGCGCTCGAGACCGAGCCGGATTTCTTGCGCTTTTTGCCCGAGGTGTTCGTGGAGGGCAGTTCCGGCTCGCCCACCTCTCTCCCGGGAACGTCGGCGTTGGTCTCGTGCAGCTTCCAAAACTTCTTCTCCCACCACTCAGGGACAGGCGCCGTTGCGAACTCGCTGTCCGCAGAGTATTCTTTGGGATGTTGGTGTTGGAGCGCCTTGTCCTTAAACCAGCGATACAGCCGGTATGTCGACTTCTTCGACCCCTTGCGGAGTTGCGGCGCAAAAGAACAAGACGTCTTCCCCTGGGCGCAGCAGTTGCATGTCGACCTGTTCGCGAGGTTAACCAGGCAGAGGAGGTTCCGGCGTTCGCAGCGAGAACATTTAATTGGCTCGAAAGACCTCAGTTCAATGATAAAACTTAAAATAAAAAAGAGCACTCACCGGACGACGCCACTCGTTCACCAGCGGCTTCTTGAGGTCAACCTCTTGGTACCGGTGGGCGGCTCCTGTCCCTGATGGCTGAGCTCTGCCTTTCTTGCTCATCGCCGAAGACGAAGGGCGTCCGGCGCCTGCAGATGACGCTGCGCGGGAGCGCGTCCTCATTCCAGTGGAAGCGGACGCGCTGGCCGAGTCGGGTGCCATGGCCGGTGTGGCGGAAGTTGGAGCCTGGCCATCGTCGGCCCGGATCGCGGCGGCCCGGGAGCTCGCACGTCGCCTGCGGTTGGGGGTGGGCGTCGAGGGCAGTTCCACAGAGGGGAGCAATTCCGCCGCGACCGGGGGCTTCATGATTAATCTTGTTGCGCCGGTGCTAGCAGGGGCGCCTCGAGGGGCGGTAGGAGTGGGTTGGTGGGGCGGAGGGGGTGGTGCATTCGGGTCGGGTGTGGCCGCGAACCGAACCGATTTGTCGGAGAGCTCGAGGAAGGAGGAGACCCGCCGGCTAGGTGGCGTAACATTCAGTATGTCCACCCGCTTCGACCCATGTTGAGGGTGGGAGAAGGTCGGCCCGGCTGTCATGGGGTCCCTGGATGCCGAGCCGACATCCGTCGGCCGAGCCGTGGATGAAGAGGTGGTGGTGGGAGTAGGAATGTTTGCAGGTTCCTCATCCCTGAGTCCAGACGGCGCTGGAATGCTGGCCGAATGCTGCGCTACGGCTGAAAAGCGGTCATAGAATGAGTGGGATGCATAACAGGGCGGTGCGTCCTTTCCGGACGTCATGAAAGACAAGATGAACGTTAGACTTACCCGGCCGTGTCCACCAGCCCTGTACCGTTGGAGGCTCGCGGTACTCCCGGTCCAAAATGAACCATTTGCCGATCCGGGCCGGCGCTCTCTCGAGATCTATGGCATCGACGTCGATTTGGCGTCCGGGTTGCTGAAAGGCGGCATTGTTCTGATGGACAACCGCGTTGACAAAAGGGGGAACAAGGGTTGGGGCCGTAATGCCCCTCAGGGCGGTTAGGAGGGATTTTAGCAATTTGGAGAATTGCAAAGCCCACTGCGCCCGGGCCGGGTCGGTGGACGCCGGTCGCTCCCGCCAGGCACAAAGGCATTGGAAGGCGAGTTCGTTGAGAGCAGGGTTACGGGAGGCCATGAGTGCAGCAAGATGGATAGCAAGTGCAAAGCAGAGCACAGAAGAAGAGAGGGGAAAAATGGGAGTCGTTGAGTTGCGACAGTTGTCTCCGTCCGAAGACCTCTATAATGCTAATAGACGCCCATATCGTACCCTCGGCCCGGCCCGGACAATAAAGTTCACGCACGGACCAAGGCTTCCATGTCCATTGTTCAAATTTCATGGTTCTTCAGAGGACAAAAACTCAAGCCCGCCCAAGTCATTGACCGACTAGCAGCATCCCGTCGCCAAACATGTCCCAGGTTTGTCTTCCCCTGCTCTATTCCCTGGGCCGAGCCGCAAATATTTACCTCAACCAATTTCCAGCCACCACAGTCGCGTGAAGAAGCAACAAACAACTCTACGGGTCAAAACAACGCCGACAAACCACCCGGCGAAGGCACAAACAGCAGCCGTTTCTCCACTCCTCAGATGGAGCCCTGGTTCCGCGACCTCCTCACCGGCACTACTCAACCGGGTCGCTCGCCGCCTGGACACCGCCCGCCAATTGCCCGTACCTTTCCAACGTCCCCTATTATGAATTGGCGAGAGAAAATGGTTGCTGCAGTGAGTTATAAGCTTGGCATCACGCCGAACCACTAACTGACTACCTGACGCTCGACAGGGTATGCAGGAGGTTCAGGTTTCCGGGTCGCCTATTCCAACCAACACGGATTCCAGTGAGCAAGGGGCGTCGCAAATAGGTGCCAGGCAAGAAAACCCACCCATTGCCGACCCCTTCTTTCCGGACGCATCCCCCGAGCCGGTTCGAGAAGAGGAAGAGGCTAGTGGCTCGCTCTGCCGAGCCGAGGGTTTCGTTGGAGAGGAACCGCCTGACCTCTCCACGGTTGAGCCAGAGAGAGACACCTCGTTTACTCAGCTCAAAGACGACGACGCATCTGGGAGCGTATCTCTGCTTGTCGCTGAGCACCGGTTCGGTGACGACGGGTCTGGACCGGGCGAGGTTCACCAAGACCCCGATGCCTCCCTCTTCGTTGCCGAGGATCGGTTCGGCGACGAATCCCCTGAGCCGGGCGAGGTTCACCAAGACGCCGACGCCTCCCTCTTCGTCGCCGAGCATCGGTTCGGCGACGAATCCCCTGAGCCGGGCGAGGTTCACCAAGACGCCGACGCCTCCCTCTTCGTTGCCGAGCATTGGTTCGGCGACGAATCCCCTGAGCCGGGCGAGGTTCACCAAGACGCCGACGCCTCCCTCTTCGTCGCCGAGGATCGGTTCGGCGACGAATCCCCTGAGCCGGGCGAGGTTCACCAAGACGCCGACGCCTCCCTCTTCGTCGCCGAGCATCGGTTCGGCGACGAATCCCCTGAGCCGGGCGAGGTTCACCAAGACGCCGACGCCTCCCTCTTCGTCCCCGAGCATCGGTTCGGTGACGAATCCCCAGCTGGGGCCGACCCGCAAATAAACAACCCTCCGCAGCCGGCCCAGGAACCCTTTCCGGGGGGGCCGATGTTTTTTTCTACACAATATTTTGCCCGTGAGGAGGCTCTCGCAGGGTCTGACGAGATGCTCGTCGATACATTCTTTGGCGACCAACCGGAGCCGGCGGCACCTGGACCCTTTGAGGTACGCCCGCACGCTGACCCGGTCCTGCGCCCTCGTTCATCCCCGAATCTCCCCGCGATCACTGCACAGGAAGCGTCCGACAGCAACGTGGACGCCTCCGAAACGATTTCTGTTACCGCACTCGTCATGAGGTACGTCGACGCCGAGGTCAGGCATTGCCACTACATCCGACAACTTGTCGGCCAGGTTCAATCGCGTGCCCTGATGCAAGAGGTGAACGGGGGCTACGGTAATCATTGGGATCACGTCCTTGAGGAGGTGCATAGGCAGCTGGGAGGGGAGGATACAGCAGACTAGACGATCACGCGAAAATGTACATCACATAACACGCTGTAAACATCTTGCTTTCTTGCCCAGTTGGCGACGCCTGCACACCTATAATTCTTACAAATTGGGGTTGCTCATTTTGAGTCATGGATGGACATTGGAAGGCATTAGAGGTCTTTCGATTTTGCTTGTCCGGATCGGACTGGGCACCCGGATGAACCAAAGATCGGCCAAGATGAGTGCGCGGCCCGGCTGCCACATCGGCCCGGCTCAGCTGACCCGCTACTCACTCCAGTGATCCAATTCAACGTTCTTAAATAGTACCCCGCGCGGGAGTCAGTGGCAAGGGAATTGTGCCCCGCGCGGTGTGATGCGGGGGTCTAGATGGTGTACCGCGCGGTGCGTCGTGGGAGTCCAGATACTCCACCGCGCGGTTCATCATTGCATCACTTATTTGATATACCACGCGGCCGCTGCGTGAGCGCTGCACACTGATCCGCGCGGCCTTTCCATTGCTTGAAGGAGGTGGACCGCGCAGCTTCCAAAGCCCGAACCAATAGGGCTGCTCAATTCTGTCTGCTTGCTCAGATTCCTGCTTATCAGCTCAAAGCCAGGTTGCTGAGGGCCTGTGTCTGCCATGCTTGTCTTTGACAGAGAGATCCTCTTGTGGACTCAAATCGCCAGGCCGCGAGGTGCTGCATTCCGGCTCGGCCCACGTTCGGCCCGGTGCACAATTCACCAGCGCTCACAGCCCAGCCATGCAAGTTACCATTCAGCACATGGAGGAGAGCACAGTGATTAATCAACCAAGGCTAGCATACGTTCGAGGTGAGAGTTGATATAGGAATGTTGCATGCAAGCAGCATTGACAGTCATGCCACCGCACTATTACTGCAACAGATGGGTCACCGCGCGGTCCATGTGATTGTACCATCGTGAAGACTGCGCGGTCCATGTGACTGTAGCATTGTGGAGACCGCGCGGTGCTGGCCACCAGAACCCCGCTATTACCGCGCGGTGCACAAGCTAGAGTACCACTTATGGCACCGCGCGGGACATTGCGCTGACATGTGCAGAGGGCCGCGCGGCCCACTTGTGTACATACTTCGGGCTCAATGACAGATCTTGCTTTTGATCGGCAATAACTTGACAATATTTAGACCCCAGAGTACCTACAACTCCAAGTCATTGTAATTCGCACCCAACGCACGGTCCGGTGGCTGCATATGCTCAGGGGAAATTTGAGGCCCAGGGGAGCACCGCTCGGCTCGGATGAGAAGTCACCTGCCAGGATGCCGTTCAGCCGGTTCTACAGGTCATCATGCTTGTCAGCAGTTTGGTAGTGAGTACCACCTGAACTCACGCTCCCAGGGGCTCCTTGATGACTGAGATGGAGGCCGGCGAGCTCAGTCTGACAAAGCAGGGCTGGAACAGTGTGAGCGGACCGCGCGGTACGGATGGACATGACCCATGGGAGGCCGCGCGGATCGGTCACATAGTAGCCACACCCGGCCGCGCGTTTCAATGTAAAGATTTGCAGCCAACCTCCGTGCGGTACAGGCAGCCGGATGTTGAACGACCGCGCGGCACACAAATGTATTCCCGGGTCGGGTCGCATTTACTTGTCGCACTGCCGACAGCAGTATTGTGCTCGGCCCAGCTTGGCCTGACCGCCGCTGGCTTTGGTTTGGAATGAGGTGCCCTCTACCCTGAGACAAGGTAAATTGAGTTATAAGCCATGCTTCAGTGGGCTGGGCTTCGGTCCAATCTATCGCCTCGGGCCAGCGGGAGAGTCGCGCATGAGAGAGGGCGTCTAAGGGGACGGAAAGTGGCATATCCCAGCCGATTAGGTTTTTGTACCAACCGGGCGAGCTGCGCCACATGGATGGTCGCTTGACCCAGTTTAAATACAGAGTAAAGGTCAATCAATGGCAGCTTACGGGATTGAGACTTTACAACCTAGCCTAGGTAGATACACGCCCGACGGCTGCGCAGACCGCATTGCAGTGTATTATGTCGGACCGCGCGGGACAGAATAACCAGGATGTGCGACATCCGCGCGGCACAGCGACAAAGGGTTTTTGTGCATCCCGCGCGGATCATCGGTGCGGTCTCACCAGCCCACCGCGCGGTACTGTGACTACCATCCGGCCAACCCCCGCGCGGCTCATTGAATAACCATCTTCCAATGCCGCTCGGTTCACTGACCTGACTATGGCTGGATCTTTTCCCAGCTTTGACATACCTCTCTAGAGGTCTATAACACTACACCAACCCTCCCGGTTTTGGTACAATACCAGTGGACCGTTTAAGCCGCCAAAGAAGCCCGTAGAGGGAGTGTGGGATCGCATCCGGGTCGGCTGGTGCACCCGCGGTTCGGTTGGTGCAGTGGGCAGGCAGCCGCGCGGAACGCAGTGTACTGCTTTATACCGAGCCGCGCGGTGCACCAATCCCAGAGATGACACCGACCGCGCGGCTCGGACACCCAAAGTCAGGGTGAAGCCCGCGCGGAACACCATATCGGGCTCGCCGTCGGGCCGCGCGGTACTCCTCGCACCACATGGCCAACTCCGCGCGGGTCACCGGACCACCATCTCCAATGCCGCTCGGTTCGCCATCCTGACCATAGTTGTATATTATTTCCCACTCAACACCCGCTTCCACAGGTCCCAAACGCTATGCCAGGACCCATATGCTCCGACGAACACAGGCCGTCCGTCCGAGCCGCCAAAGTAGCCGGCTGGCGAACCGCAACCCGACCCCTTACCCCCATCCCCCACCGCCCACACCGCCTTGCACAGGCCCCATATGCCCTCTAAACCACACCTCCCAGCATGGGAGTAGCCTCCATAACTCGCCCAAGGCGTCCGGACCCATCCACCTGCCTCCCGGCCCACAAGCCG
The DNA here is from genome assembly GCA_020543525.1 of Coriolopsis trogii. Taxonomy (NCBI): domain Eukaryota; kingdom Fungi; phylum Basidiomycota; class Agaricomycetes; order Polyporales; family Polyporaceae; genus Coriolopsis; species Coriolopsis trogii. The sequence continues at coordinate 707,089 of JAHYIO010000039.1, forward strand.
CCACCCGGTCCCCCTGCCCGGACCGCTCCAACTCACCGTTTCACCCCTCGTGTTGCTTTAATACGCCCGGTAAACGTTGCATTGTCACTCACAGTGCCTACAGGGACTATGCAGGCAAATACAGACAGTCTACGACCACAGAACACGTCCAGATCGCTCATAACACGGTCCCCCTACCCCGGACCACCACCCGATCACTCACCCATACCCGGTCCGCGCGGCTCACCATTATGCCTCCCGGCCGACCACCCGCGCGGAACACCCCCCAGGTTCCCACGACCCGACCGCGCGGCGCCGCGTGCCACGCCCACACAGTGCATTTGCACCGCCGAGGGACACAGCATACAGTATATTCTTACTGAATGGGCTGGTTCTTCAAGATGATTACTCGGAGTATCAAACACCGTCTTCACTCACCAACTTGAGCGGCAGATCAAAAACAATACCCCTCAATGTGGAGGAAGCCATCTGATGCATTGAGCTCCGACCCGACTCGCCAGGCGGCCCGAGTGGGCTGCTTCCGAGCCGCTCAGGAAGGTGACAGAGATCGGATCCGCAGGCCAAACAATCATCACTACACGGATCAATGCACATCGAGCATATAGTACTAATACATGCTCAGCAGTGAGTATCAGTGAAAAAGCCATTCTACTGACGTTTGGACTCATTGCGTGGACTCCGCCACAACAACCAATCCCCAACCCTGCGCCCAAACGCTGCAAATTTGACAAGGAACAACACCACCTGAACAACTCGCCGTGCAGTGCGCGCCGTCGGACGGCAATGACAGATCCCGGTACATCCGCGCTCCTTGCCAATCATCCACTTCACCAATCTATCTGCCACCCAGTCGCGGTGCCGTGTCTCATCATCGTAGACTGTCTACCAAGTCCGGACTGTGTGTCAGCTGGTAAAAATGGCGAGGCGGAGTCAAGTGCTTACATATAGAGTGGAATCAAACATGTCGCCAACGCAATACATGTCCCATGAGTAGGGGTCAAACCGCTTCATGCCGAGCGGTGGCTCGGTGGCTGTCACCGGTAAGTCTACGGCAGTTTGACGGCCGGGCCCTTTGGGATATTGAGCTGACCGCTCGTAGTCAATCAGATACACCCTTCCTGTTTTGAGACCTTTTAGTTCAGGGAACCACTTGACGGTTTTCTCCTCTGCCCACAGGATGTTTCTTGGATACATGTCCTAGCACAGGCGTCAGGACTCGTCCGACATGCTAATTAAAAATTATAGTGTACCATGTGCGCAATGCGCAACGAATGAAGGAATTCAACGCCCTGTGCTCGACGTCGATCATGAGACGGTAAATAATCTCGGCGCCAATTGAGTTTCCACGTACCTCGAGTACTTGTAAGAAGAAATCCAAGACAGAAGCAAGGTCCCATTCGCTACAGAGAAAGACAGGATTGCTGAGAAGAGGCATCACAAGGACAGAGCTGTCTTTGTAGACGATGGGAAGAGTATGGTTCCGTCGAGCATTGCTGTGGCGAAGGAGTTGGTCGTAGAACGCCGCTTCCGTACCTCTATCGTCGAGAATCTTAACAGCGTATGGTGGTTTGTTTCTCATCATTTGCGATGTCCGCCATACATTGCCCTGAAAAGCAAACGGAAGGATGAGCTCGGATCGTCACAGGCACGGGATTTCAGCTGACTAGCTTGAGCTCTTCACCGAGTAGAATATCCCTCGACTTTAGAGCAGGGTGATTCCTAACCCACTCCGGCGGAACTGCACCATCGACTAGTGTTATCTCCTGTCCGTGCATCGCGGTGAACAAGTAGTAAGTGGTTGCTGTCCGATTGTCGTGGACGAGCGCTCGACTGGATGAGGGGAGAGCGGAGTGAGCTTGGTTGATGTTGGCGCTGCTTATGTACGTATTGAATTGATGGCGCTGCCGGGCCGGAAGCACGCCGGCGCAAGGGCCTAACGGTTCTTGCTCACAATGACCATCGTCATGTCTTTTGTTTTCCGTTTCTAGGATCCTAGCTCTTATTGTTCTTTCCACCTCGATGTGCGTACTATAAATCCGCTCGTTTGCTAACACTCGTACTCCAAGCCTTCGCAGCACCCGAACCGCGAACGCCGCACCCACTCACGCCGGAGTCCTACCTCCTTTAGTCTTCACTGTTCGCTGTCACGACGTGAGTGACCACTTGCTCAGTACAATCCACACCGCGAAGAATACTAAAGCTCACTTCGACTACGTAGGGGCGTGTCGCTGTTGCGTCCAACCGAGCCACCAGTCAGCATGAATCCTGAGGACCGTATCGATCCAGATGGTGCGTATCATATATCCTACCTGATTGCAATGGATCTGAGTGCCGTATAGCCGAGCAAATCATCATACGTGAGCTGCAAGCACTGGCCAACTTGGATCCCGCCATCAAGCTACCGGACCACCTCTTCATGAATGTGGCCGACCCGAAGCGTCCTATCTATATCAAGTACAGACCTGACGTAGAGTACTACATCTACAAAGAGAACTTCACGGGCATCCATTCTCCCCCTTGCCGTATTGGCATATCGATACTATTCACCAAGCCCGCTGTAATGGCCCGCAAGTTATACTTGTATAACACCCAGGCGGTCGGTCTTCAGAAGTCCAAGGAGGCGTGGGCCATAGGGATTCGGCTTCTGATTGACTCAAACTTTTCCACCACTTACGGCGGTTTCGGGATTGATGCGCAGACCGGCACGATCTGGGTACCGCCGAAGGAGGCTGATGCTAAAGTGAGTGACACCTTGTTGCCTCCTCCGCATGACGAAAGTGTATTGACCTCGTACAGTAATTCAGCCGGCAAAGATGCAGGGCATGCACGCGCGAATCGGCCAGCTCGAATCAATGATTGGACTTACCACAAGGCTCAACTCGAAGCGCTTTGTTACAATCTGCGCCTGTCTGCATATGCAGTATCGGCCCGTTAGATCTGTGTGCGCACTATCACGATGCGCGTTTCTCAGCATTTGTCCACAGTTCTGTACAGCAGTCTCGTAGTTGTATCGATCAAGCGCAAGCCATTCAAACGTGTGCCTGGATGTGTAGTAGCATTGCGCACAGTGAGACATACATACCCCAAATGAGACAGCGTCGTCTTCATTGGGGCACCACAATAATAACGCTTGCTGAATCATCACACTCCAAGTCGTTCAATAAGTCGACGAAAGCTCTCGCGCACCGATGGACGACAGCGACACGTACAGCCGCGTTCGTTGCCTATGATCCACTTGACGATCCACTTGACCACGCGGTCAACTAGCCAGGGCCGAGATCGCCAGAAGTAAGCCGTCTATTCATACAGGATGACCGCAAGCCTGTCGGAACACCTGTGCATCCACGCTCCTCCCCAATAATCCACCTCATGAGACGATCAGCCAGTCGCCGACTCCAATAGGTCCAGACGGACGGCTGAAGCATCCAAATGGGCTGCCACGGGTGATGAGTCTATGTAGTGTGGCAACAAAGGCGGCTCTGCTCGACTATGGCAATGGAACAGTCTCAGCGTATTGCTGCATTCTCATCGTCATAGCTATTGCAGAACGTTGCATTCTTCCCTAGAAACCTGCCGAAGCAACCAGTTTCTTAGCCTACCCCCGAACGCAGCTATCTGCACGAATGACAACACAATCTGTACCACCCGGCGCGCTGTGCGGGCTGTCGGACGGCAGCGACAGACCCCTGTACAGCCACGCTCGTTGCCAATGATCCACCTGACCAATCTATCGGCCACCCAGTGCCGTGAGCGACCATGATAGACTGTCTGTGAATGAGCAACGCAATGTCAGCCAATACACAGCAAGAACGGCGTCGGGTACATACACGCATGGTGATATCAAACATATCGCCGACGCAGTACATATCCCACGAGTAGGGATCGAAGCTCTTCATGCCAAGCGGAGGCTCAGTTGCCGTCACGGGTAAGGCTACCGCACATTGATGGCCGGGGCCGTTGGGAAAGTGGGCTGACCGCTCATAGTCGATGATGTAAACCCGTCCCGCTTTGAGACTCTCGAGGTGAGGGAACCACTTCACCTCTCGCTCACGGGCCCACAAGATGTTCCTTGCGTACATGTCCTAATGAAGTGCATCATAACTCGACACGCTAATCAAAAAAGAGCAGAAACGTACCATGTGCGCAATATGCAATGAGTGCAGAAACTCGATCCCCTATTGACCATGCTGGTATGAGGTGAGCGATACTGAAACTGACAGAGGATAGACGTGCCTCGAGTACTTGGAGAAAAAAGCCCAGGAGCGTGGCGAGATCCCAGTCAATGCAGAAGTAAACTGGGTCGCTGAGGGCCGGCGCTATCAAGATGGAGCTGTCCTTGTATACGATAGGAAGGGTGTGGTTCGTTCGAACACCGCTGTGGCGAAGGAGTTCGTCGTAGAACGCTCCTTCCGTGCCAAGCTCATCAAGAACTTTGACGGCATATGGAGGTCTGTTTGTGATCTCTTCAAGAGTACGCCAGACACATCCCTGTGGTTCAGAGGCAATGGGGTGAGCTTGACAATCTAGCATGGAGCTTCAGCACACTCACTCTCTTGAGGTCTTCGCCGAGGACAATATTCCTCGACAGCAGAGCAGGATGATTCGCGACCCACTCAGGCGGGAGCAGGTCTCCGTCATACATCAACACTGTGTGCCAGAGTATGGATCAGTAGTGAGTAGTTGAAAACCCTTGACTGAGCGCTGGACTCCGAGGAGGCAAGGAACGAACTTGACATGCTTACGTACGTGTGTTTGTTCGGGGCTACCGGGCCGAAGTCGCTCTGGGCGTTGCTCCGAGTCGCGCCCAGCGCTGTTCCTTGTTCTGTTCACTGTACTTATTGGCCATCGTCACGTCTGCTGCTCTCCGTTTCTGGCGATTATCCTCTTCGTAATAAGGTGGTTACTCCGATTTGCGTATGTATAGGTCTGTGGTCTGATTTAGGCCTTCGCAGTATCCAAACCGTGAACGCGCCCGTCAGGCCGTCGGCAGCTTCGGGATACTACCTGCAACCTAAAAGTCCTGACCTGTCCCGCATTCGCTACCTGATACATATAAGTGAGTGGAAATATGCTCGGATCTGCCAGGACGACGTACAACTCCAACTTATCCTCGCTTTGTAGCAGCTTTGTGACGTCCACCTGCGCTGAAACGCATCTCGGTCATCATGAGTTCCGATGCGGCCTCTCTCGACCCGAATGGTATGTGCGCTAAGTATTCCATGCATACAACACAAGGCTAATCGCTCCATAGTCGCGAACATCATTATTCGCGAACTACAAGCGCTCGCCGACTTGGATCCCACCATCCAACTGCCAGACGAGCTGTTCATGAACAGAGCCGAACCTAAGGACCCTGTTCCTATTCGAGATAGGCCAGGCGTGGAGTATTACATTACCAAAGAGAACTTTACGGGCATCCACATACCCCCTGACCGCATCGGCATCATGATACGGTTCACAAAGCCAGCTGAGTTGAAACGCAAGATATTCTTATACGAAACCAAGGCGGTCCCGCTGCAGAAAGCCAAGGACGCGTGGAGGGTCGCGATAAATCTTCTGCTCGACTCCACCTTCTCCATTACCTCCAGCAGTTATGGCATTGACGCTAGGACCGGCACGATCTGGGTCCCGCCGGAGAAGCCCTAGGCTTCAGTGAGTGATAATCCGTTGCCCGACACATCACCTTGCGAAAATGTATTGACTTGTACATCACTCTGGCCCACAGAGATCGAGTTGCAGGCGTGAATGGGTCAGTGTGCATGAATTGTCAGGATGTCAATACTCAACAAGTACTACATCGTCGAAATCGGCGCCTCTTCATGTGCAGAACGACTCCGCATGGATCCGACGAAGAGGAAGCGTGCGCGACTGTGAGCATTCGTCGGCAGTCCTGTACACTAGTCTCATACTTATATTGATTAGCGCAAATGTATCACAGCTTTCAAGTGGGATTCTGACAGCGTCGTGAAACAACAGACACCTGTGCCTCGTGTGTGCAGTAGCGTTGCACAGCCCGTGAGCACGCATATCCCCACTGAGACTATCAGTAGTGAAAGCCCCTCGTATCGCAGCGAACATACGGTACCGTTCTTGCGAAACGAGACTGGACTGGACAGTCCATAGTTATTCGGATCGGCCGCCTGCACTCCTCCGAGTGAGTTACTCGATCATTGACCACTACCACACGTGCATACAGCGCAATCCGGCATACACACTGTGCAGTCCGCGCTGCCAGTGACTGACGGCAGCGACAGAACACCAGTATGCACGCTCATTGCCCATAGTCCACTCAACTTGACGAGGTATCACAAAGAGAAGCTGCACTGGCTGCCCACGCGCCACATACACGTGATGTTGCGGACGACGATGCCGACGCAGTACATGTCCCAAACGTTAGGGGTCGAGCTCGCGCGTGCTGACATCCCGCCCGTCAAAGAGGTCCGTAAGGTCTGCCTACGGGAGACAAGAATAGTCGTTCGACGGCGCGTTGACGACCAGGACCCGCAGGGCAACGAACGTTGCATCCGTAGTCAAAGATGCGCAATCTATGGGGTACTGGTTTTCCACAGTTACAGTCTCCATACCATACTCAGCCCTGTGGCCCAATCAATGACGGTGGCGAGGTCTATACAAGTTTGTGCACTTACTCTCTTCAGCATGGCAACGACAATGATATGACTCGCCTTCAATATGGAATAATCTTCAAGCCATACAGCCTTGATGCTACAGGGGTTTCAAAACTGGTCAGTCGTCGTGGCATCTTGCAACAGTGCACTGAGCTGACTCAGAGTTGAGGTTGAGTGGGGTCAGACACGTGTGGCCCCAGGGAGTAGGAGCGATCCTCAACTTAAGGTGGAAGGCCGGGAACACGCTGGAGGCGTTGTTACTCATTTGGGGTGATCGATGTATGTGTTGAAGTCTTGAACTTTTTTTTTGCTATCCTCGTCTATTGTCCTTGAGGCAGCGTCCTATGGTAGGCAAAAGTCTTGAACTTGATCACGAATTCGAAGATACGGCAGACTCAGTCGAGCATTGGCTGGGGACAGTGATGGTTTACGTAACAACGATCACGACGTTTTCCTGACGTCATGTCTGGGTTAGGGTCAATGCAGACATCGACAAGTTACAGCCTGGCTCAGTGGCTGACCTCGTCGCTCATCCTCATTGACATCGCCAACACTCTGTCTCATCCTCATCTGCCACAAATAACCACATTGGCTACGTTTCTAGTCTGGCTTGGCATGGAAACACGACGACATACGGGGCCTGGAGTGCCCCAACGGCCTCGTCCCCACAACTCCACCTCGCGTCTTGGGATAGTGTCATAGGTGGATGTGCTGCGACCGTACATAATTGCTCGTCACAACATGAACCAAGCGTCAATGACCTCCCCCAACTCCCACTCGCTCATCCCTAACTCCCACAATTCTCAAGAATTGAATACGCTCATTCACACACTGTCGTCGACGGCCTTTCATGGCGCACAAAATTGCGGAACCCTACTCGGGCAAGAATCCGGTCCCGAAGATCGCCACGAAACTCACGTCTCTCGTGAATCCTGAGAAGGCGACTGAGGCGAAGGCCCAACAACTCCAGGATCAGAGCGCAAAGAAGGAGGAGAAGCAGACAGAGAAGACGGCGCGCAAGCTTGCGAAAGGCAATGTTATGCATGTCGCCGACCCGACCACCGGAGAGGAGCTCGACATCAAGAATGCGGACGAGGATCCGGATACAAAGCCAAAGGGTGATAACGTACTACACCATGAGTTTCCGCCTCCAGGTGAGTTGCTCGTCCTCGTTCGCAGCCTACGGTCCGTGTCTTGACCGGCTATCTCGACTACCAGATTGGAGGGAGCACCGCGATAATGTTGTTTCTATGACGAACTCCAGCATTGTCTATACATGCGCGGCATTTGTCGCTGCCTTCTTCGTGTCCACCTTCTTCCGCAATATGTTGTGGCGAGTCCTTTGCGTCGCACCCCCAGCGCTCTTCAGTTATACCCTGTTCTTCCGCATGAATAGGGCCGCCGAGGCCGACTTCGAGCGGCGCGTATGGCATGCCGAGCGCATGCGTGGCCTCGCAGCTGGATCTGACGTCGACCAAGACGGCAAAGTCACAGATGAGGAACGTACGCGCGAGAGCGCGGAGTGGGCCAACGCGGTCGTGCGAGGTCTGTGGCCCATCATGAACACAGATCTGTTTGTCTCGCTCCTGGACATGCTTGAGGATATTATGCAATCATCGCTGCCCGGTTTTATTGTGAGTCGCTTCTCATTGTGCATGCACGTCGCCCAGACAGCCCGCTTATGCGCTATTCCCAGCACTATGTGCGTGTAGCGGATATTGGACTTGGCTCCAATGCAGGGCGTATCACTTCCATTCGCTCCCTTCCGGATGCCGACTCTCAGGACACGGGGGACGCCACGGAAGGGAAGGACAGCTTATCAAGCTTGGGTATCGACCCGAATGCTATTGGCCCTGATGATCGCGAAGCTTTGGCTGGCGATCATGTGAACCTTGAGATTTCGTTCGCATATCAGGGCTTGCCCAGCGGCCGGACTGCACAAAGCAAGGCTGGCAACATTCAGTGAGTACTCATTACCTAGAGACGCGGTTGTTCGTAGGTTGACAATCCTTTAGTTTGCTTATCGAGTTCTTCCTCGGGATGAAGAACGTGTATAATTTCCGAGTCCGTGAGTTGGTGTAGTACTATGGTGCTCGAAACCCGGCTGACATTACTTCCTCAGCCGTCTGGGTGGAGATTACAGGTGTCGTGGGGACAGCTCGCGCGCGTTTGCAGTTGATCCCTGATCCGCCATTGTGAGGACTTCGATTGCATGTTGGAATATGCAGGGTACTCACTGTATGCGCTCTACAGCGTGAAGACTACCCTGGTCTCCCTAATGGGTTTGCCCAGGATCACCATCTCCGTGATACCCCTGAGCAGAATCCTGCCAAACGTTATGGATCTGCCTTTTATTTCAGGATTCATTTCCAGCGCACTCGATACAGCCGCGGCGGAGTATGTTGCGCCAAAGAGCCTGACGCTTGATCTGCAACGACTCATCAGCGGAGATGACATCAAGAAAGGTACGTACCATTGCGGCATGCAGTCGGCGTTGTGTTCACCGCGTGAGCGTAGATACGGATGCCATCGGAGTGCTGGTGGTGCATATACATCGCGCAACGGGTATCAAGGCACTGGATGCTGGTGGATCATCAGGTACGTGCTCATCCATCCCATATTTGCGTATCATTAATCATCGCGGGGTCGTGTTTAGCAGACCCATACGTCACACTCACTTTCTCTCGTCTGGAGAAGCCCCTCTATTCGACTCGTATCATCAAGGGCGACTGCAACCCCGTTTTTGAGGAAACCGCAGTCTTATCTGTAGACGTCAATACCATCAAACTCCGGGAAAAGCTCAGCTTCCAGCTCTGGGATTCGGATCGCGTGAGCGTTGTAAGTGAACCTCGTGTCGGTGAGGAACATACCGGCTGAAAGCAGTAATCGTAGGACGACATGATGGGTTTCGTCGAGATTGATATTGTGGACCTCATCCGTAACCGTGGTAAACCCGTACGGAAAGTCTCCCCTCTCGCAAGCCCCGATTCGAAGGACCGCCCGGGATCGATCGAGTACACGGTGGGCTACTACGGCAAGTGTCATCCCAATGAGGCGCTCTCGACGGACGGCTCGGACCCAAGCCTCCCAGACGACCTGCGCGAGAAGCCGGAGTTCAAAGATGCGAAGGCTGTCGCGCTGAACGACCTCGAGGCCGCCGTGCTCATCACGCCGCCCGACCAAGAGTGGCCGAGTGGGCTGCTGAGCGTGCAGGTGCACGAGATCCGTGACCTCACGGTGAAGACGTTGGGCAAGGAGCGCAAGGGCGGGAAAGGCCGTGAAGGTGAAAAGGGTCAAGACGAAGGTGAGCAAACGGAAGAAGAGGGACAGGGATTGCCTTCGTCATACTGCACTATGTGCGTATATGCTGTTTTGATGTCTTTGGCGAATGGTGTGCTGATTGGCAATGGTACAGCTCACTGAACGACGAGCTGGTGTATGAGACGCGCGTGAAGCCTATCACGAGCTCGCCGATGTTCAATGCGGGTACGGAGCGGTTTGTGAGGGACTGGCGGAAGTCGCACGTCACTGTCACTGTCAGGGACTCGAGGATGCGCGAGAACGACGCGGTACTCGGCACGGTTTTCTTAAAGGCACGTCGTCATGTTTAATGCTTGTTAGATAGCCACTCAGACCCTGTCAACAGCTTTCCGAGGTGTTCGTGAACGCCTCAGAGGTCACCCGATGCTATTCTCTCGAAAAGGGTCTGGGGAGCGGTCGGATCAGGATCTCTCTGCTATTCAGGCCTGTCGAAGCCAAGCTCCCGCCGAACCTCCTCGGCTTTGATACTGGCACACTCGAGATGCGCGACGTCTCCGTGCGCCCGGATGGTGTCGACCTCTCCCAATGCGAAGTTCGTCTCAAGATTACAACCGCCGAAGCAGAAGAAAAGGTGTCGCGCAAGACGGCTGAGTGGCGCGACGATAGGATCGTCTGGTGCCCTGAGGGCACCACGAAGTTGCCTGTGCGCCAGCGATACGCGGCCGCGCTCCTCATCTCGTTCCGGGAGACGTCCGCCCTGAAGTCGTCGAGCCGCAAGGCACTCGGCGTCCTCTGGCTCCGGGACATCGTCGACCGCGCCGAGGGCCAGGTCGAGATTGCGCTCTGGCGGGCCAAGGACGGCGACTACTCACGTTTGAAGCTGAACTACGTCCCACCCGACGGCGACCTGGACTACTGGGACTCGGACCGGGAGAAGGTCGAGCGCGTGGGCAGCGTCTTCCTCGACCTCGTCTTCTGGCCTGGCATCGCGGAGAAGCACTACGAGATGCTGAACGGACAGGGCGCGCGGAAGCGTGGCTCGTGGGACGAGTACGACCGTCAGAAGACGGCCGGGTTCAGGGACGCGATCGGAGAGATGGGCGTGAAGGCGCCGCAAGGACACCAGGCGCAGGAGAGTCATGAGACTGAAGCGAGGGACGGCGAGGCGCAGGGCCCGGAGGAGGCGGACACGACGATCACAGGCGGTCCCGTCAACACGCAAGAGGGCGACGGGGAGGGCGATGTGGACAGCGGCGAGGGCCAAGCGGAACAGGGAACGAACACGACCGTGTCTGCAGATTCTGTCGAGGTCGTCGACTCTGAGGGGAGCGAAGCGGAGCCAGGCTCGTCGGATGCTGTGAGTGCGCACGAGTCTGTCGCGAGCGGGCAGAGCGGGGAGAAGCAGGGGTTCATTGGGAAGATCAAGGAGTGGCGGCAGCACGAGAAGGAGCTGCACCGGGACCATCGGGGGGTGATGCAGGCGAAGCCGATGCGGACGGCGGAGTGGATCAAGGACAATATCGAGGATAGCGTGCATCACGCAAAGGAGAGGTTCAGTATGAAGGCGCGGCATCCTGATGTTGAGACCGAGGTGTGAGTCGTTGACGTAGACTGTTATGGTCGGACGGACGAGCTGGTGATTTGACGTATTGGCATATGCCGGACATTGACATTCACGTATTGATACCCACTCGCATGCACTCTATCGTTGTTTGTATCACCACTACTTTGTTTCTTTCTCATTCGCGGATGTCCTGATACGTCGGTGGCAGTCAAACACGCGCAAACAAGATGGACAGAGGGCGCTTCTGCATCCTGCCCCTACTACCGTGACAGCGCTGATCTCACGATGAGTGATTATGCATATGACTCGGACAGTATTGAACCCCCTGGATGGCTTGCAAATCATCCCGCTTTGAGGCAGAGGGATATCGACCTCATGGCTCCACTGAAAAGAGTGAGCGAACAAAGTTTTATGCCACTTCGAGCCTTTACTGATACTAATAGGCCACAGGGCTGCGTATGGTATGGGTACTGTAACTCTGGAAAACCACCCTATGCTGTTAAGATACTGGAAGACGGGCGAAACGAGGCAGCGTTTTACGAGGAGCTCCATCGCCTGATAGCTGTTCCACAAAACCACACTCTTCCTTGCGACATCATATACTCAGGTCACCCGATTCTTATCATGCCCTTTATCGACCGCGTTGCAACGCTATGCGGATGTTCGGACTGGAACCTCATAGCATTGTTAGAGGTCTATGTGCAGCTTCTTGAGGTATGTGTGCGATGGTCTCGATGCTTGTGTGGCTCTCAGGCTCATCGCAGTCATTCATTGGAGGGGGTCGACTTCCTGCATTCAAGGCGCATTGCTCATATGGTGCGGAACGGGTGTTCAGTACTGAGTACAGGCATACTGATGACCGTCGTCCTGCTCCCAGGACTTATACATGGACAATATTGGGTGGGCTGACAAAACGCACCCCGATTACCGCCTGCAAGTGAACAGACTGTATATCTTCGACTACGGACGCACCTCCCATTACCCTGAGAGTCCCGGCCGCCAACGCGCCGTTGACCTGGGTCGAACGGCTATTACTCCTCCCGTCAGCACGCGCAAGCTCGATCCCTACGCGTGGGACGTGTACTGCGTCGGCATCATCTTCCGCACGCTCGTGCGTGTATGTGGCATCACCGTAAATCTTGCGAGCAACTACGCTAATTGAGTTTGCTAATTCTAGGTGACGTTCCGTCACAAAGATAGGCCCCACTGGCTGCCCGCGCGTCTAGTGACGTGGATCATGGGCGATGAGCGGGGATGTACTGGGGTCTGTCGCTGCCGTCCTTCCGCTCGGACTGCACATCGAGTATGTCAGATTGCGCTGTGGTATGTACGCGTAGCAGCGATGGGAGGGAAGATGCTTGCCTTGCTCTCCCGCTTGGGCAAGGTTAAGAATCATGATGTGGAATAATTGCAGGCAAGCGACAGCGACTTGTGTATATAACTTGCGAACGTGATACAGCTCAACCTCGACGAGACCGAGCTAGCGAAGCAGTGCCTGCTCGGACGCCCGAATCTGGTCGCAAGATACATTGTTCTTACGCGCAATCCCCTGTCTGTACGTCAATCAGTCAAACACCACTCGTAATGATCACCGTGCTCATCCATCGTGCTGCAGGATTGCTGCGTGATTGTGCATAAATCTAATTATCTATCTCTTTGAATTTGGTTCAGCTTCACAGGCATGATGTCAGCCACGAGACTAGCTCGTTGACAGCGTAACCGCCTAGTCTTAGGCGTGCAGTTCGGATGCCTGAGGAATGCCGCTGCCTCCGACTGCGCTGTGAGCGCGAGCTGCGCGACGGCCCGGGGTAGCTCATTCGGGTACGTGGCTCGTACATGAGTGCGGATATCCAGTGAGTGCCAAACATCAAGGAATAATGGAGAGAGGTCCTGCTGAGGAGGCATGAGGAACGTCGTCGCAGAGATCAACTTCGAAATCTCACACCTGCAGTGAGTATTACCTCTTGATTGCGGTGCTGGAGGACACTAACGTACACATCTACTTGCGTACATCGTAACTACTAGGTATAACGATCCTGCATACCATATGGGACGAGTCCCAGTCCGCCATCCTCCTTCATGACGAACAGTGATCCGTCAAGTGCCCATACGCCCGTCGAGCTAGAACAACCCAACTGTAGAGACCGACCTTCGCATAAATACTACCGAGGCATGTGTGCGTGAGTGTTTGACAGTTATCTGAGGAAGTGCCAACGTACAAATCATTTAGACTCGAGGCCGAGGAGTAGGTGGCGGGGGAACCTTGATCTGGCCAGTCATGGCGTCCATGTCAACGCTCGTCATGGTCGGACAGCTAGCAAAGATGCGAAGGCCATTAGTCCACGCCGCTTTGGTCTTCCGCAAGCCGGCTACGGTAGGTCCGTAAATGTATATTTTACGCTCTACAACTCCACCTTTGCCAACAGGCGAGGTTTGCAGGATGTGGATTCCGATGCGGTCCGGCGGCAGGGATAACGTGCAGTTCTGCTTCTCCAGGAAGTATACTGCATGTGGTTTCACAAACCATATTGGTTCCTTCGGCTCCCGAATGTTCATGAAGAGAACGTCGGGCAGATTGAGGGTGGGGTCGAGAGTGGCCAGAACGAGCAGCTCGTTGAGGAGGATCGCTATCGCCGAACCTTTAACCATGCCGTCCCGCACGCGAGAAAGACGAGGTAGCGCACCTTCTGCGTTGTCACTCATGATTGTGTATCCTTTGCTTGCAGATTATGGATAATGTGTCCCGAGTGGGCTTCTTCCGTAGAACGTGAGTGATACTGCCTGTTTATCACTCCGACTGAGGTCGACTGACTTGTCAATTCAGGTGCAATCGTCTGTGAGGCTGGTTACTGGTGCAGGTGTTGCTCCGAATCGGAAGAGAAGAGTGCGTGGGTTCAGAGAATCATGTCCACGGAAGAGGGCTTATATGTACGTGGGACAATAGCACTTCAATTACGTCCATGATCGACGAACAATTATGGTGATAACCATGACACGCAGAGCATGGGGCTGAGTGGCAGCCCCAGCGCTTACAGCTTGCTCTCTACCACCATCCGCCATCTTCCCTCCGGCGTACTACTTAGCTCACCAACCTCGGTGTACGACTTCAACATATTTTCTCTGGCATGGAAGAGGCGTACGACGGCCCTGAACCCCCTGCATGGGTCTCAAACCACCCTGCTCTGAAGGCTAGGGATATCGTGCTTGGTTACGATCTGAAGAGGGTAAGTAAACGACGCCACCAAGTAGATAATCACTATTCTATGCACCCTTCACTCACTCCGATACAGGGATGTGTTTGGCGTACTCTACCCAACGTGACTGACCGGCCGCCCTATGCTGTCAAAATCCTCGACGAAAAGGGCACGGAGGCGGCTTTCTACGAAGAACTCCTCGGTTACGCAGACGTCCCGCAGAATCATACACTCCCGTGTGAGATCGTGCGGTCTGGAGGCTCAATTCTGATAATGCCGGCACTCACTCGCTACCTGCCGTTGGCCTTTTTCTGGGATCTCACCAAGCTGTTGGAGTTCTTCGTACAAATGCTTGAGGCATGACGCCACTCGCTGATCTGATATCGACGGTGTTCACTGATGTAACATCTCCATGCTTTACAGGGCATTGAGTTCCTGCACTCGTTACACATTGCGCATATGGTGAGTCGTCGTCAATCGAGGTCAGCGGCGCTCTAGCGATAACAGTCTTTTCAGGACATATATTCATGGAATGTCTTGTGGGCAGAAGATGGAGCTGTGAAGTTCTTTCCTCATCTCGAAGCTCTCAAACCAGGCAGGGTGTACATCATTGACTACGAGAGGTCAGCTCACTACCCCGCGGGTCCTGGCCAGCAAACTGCTGTCGATTTGCCCGAGACAGCGACAGATCCTCCCCTTGGTATGCGCAAGTTTGATCCGTACTCATGGGACATGTACTGTGTCGGGAGCATGTTTTCCAGCACTCTCCGGGTGAGTAATGAGCCCGCCCGCACCCGCTGCCTTCGGACTGATACTCTGCTTACGGCGATGCTAAGATGACGTACTATCAACGGTCGCCACATTGGCTGGCTGATCGATTGGTAAAGTGGATCGTTGGGGAGGAACGCGGATGCATAGGTATCTGTCGCTGCCGTCCGTTAGCACGGACTGCGCGGCGAGTATGTCAGATCGCTCTGTGGTATGCCCGTGTGGCAGCGGTCAAAGGGAGGGTGATCAAGTGGCTCACTCTGATGAGAGGAGGCGAATCATCCAAACAATCGTAGAAACAGTGCAGTCATATATGTACGTTTTATCTGACGATATGCACACAAGTCACCGTTGGCGGCGCGAGCCTTGTGATTCACAGAGCCCAAAGTTCGCCCTCTCGCCCTCGCTGCGATCTTCATCGTAGACGTTGTGTTGTCGTCGCACCTGCTACTATTGCGTTCCCCGCAGTCGTCGCGCTCGCGCTCCTGTTCCCAGCCGTGCTCATGGCCCTCGCCGTCTAAGCTGCGTCATCGTCCCCTGTCCTCACCTACCTTTGCCGATCTCACCCTCTTCGTCCATGTCACCAGCCATGGCGCCTGGCAAGTGGATTTTGCTGTCTCCGCTCGTCGTTCATGTACGTAGCAATCCGAAGAGGTCTCTATTAGCCTCGAGATGCCTCCCATGGCTCATGTGGGTGCGCGTGGCTAGCTGTGATTCGAGTAGAGAAGAAAGCAGGCGCAGGCATATGTACTAGTGGCCGCGCCGGGTAAGCACCGAAAGCTGGTGCTGTCCCCCCGATGATTTAAACTGGCGGGCGAGAACGGGACACACGAGGAAGATCGAGTGAACGCTATACGGCGTCAGTTACTAAGGGGGAGGAGGTGGCCTTGCACACAAGGTGATTTGGAACGTCGCCGGGTTGTGCGCTGTAGTGGCTTCAAGAGCGGCACTCCGGCCCGGAGGAAGTCGGCATCTCCACGCCTTGTTTTCCCGCACCATTCTTGCTCTTAGACATGAGTTCCATCGCGGTCCTGGAAACTCACGCTTGCGACTCTCCACCAACTTCGAACCATCTTCGCGCTATTACTCAGGTCCGAGACACCTTCAGACTCAGAGCTCCAGTGAAACGCTTGTGCTTCTTGCCCGGCATCCACCACTGGGATCGACATCCAAAGCCAGATCCCACGTTGCACTCTCGCCATCTCCCCCTTTCTGACCAGCCCGGGGCCACGCGTTACGACTCGGAGCAGCGTCTCATCTGCCACACCACCACATTGTGACGCTTCTAACCTCAGTCAACTCGCACTCCAGTGATCACGATGAGTGATGATTATATCAGTCTTGAACCGCCTGAATGGCTTGATAATCATCCCGTATTGAAAGCGAGGGGTATCATCCTCATTTGCGCCCTGAAGAGAGTAAGTGAACAAGTTGTATGGGACTCTCTACCATCAAATATAGGACCATAGGGTTGCGTATGGCAGGGAGAATGTGATTCCGGAAGACCTCCATGTGCTGTCAAGATACTTGAAGGCGAGGGGAATGAGGCAGCTTTGTACGAAGAGCTTCATCGCCACAGTGACATTCCACAAAACCACACTCTTCCATGCGATATCATATGCGCAGGTCATCCCATTCTCATTATGCCCCTTCTCAAAGACGTTACAGCTCTATGCCTATTCCCTGACTGGAATCTATCCGGCATGTTAGATGTCTATCTGCAGCTACTTGAGGTCCGCCTGAGATGATCTCGACGCTGTCGTGGCTCTCATCTCACGATCGTTCATTGTAGGGGGTCGAGTTTCTGCATTCACGGCATATTGCTCATATGGTGCGGCATGGGTGTGTATAATCTTCATAAAGGGATACTAACCACCGTCTCCGTTGCTCTCAGGACTTGTACATGGATAACATCGGGTGGGCAAAAAAGCCACACCCCGATTTCCCTGGGCTTCAAGCAGACAGATTGTACATATTCGACTATGGACGCACCTCCCATAACCCTGCGGGTCCCGGTAGTCAACGCGCCGTTGACCTGGGTCCGACAGCCATTCCTCCCCCGGTCAGCACGCGCAAGCTCGATCCCTACGCGTGGGACATGTACTGCGTTGGCATCATCTTGCGCACCATCATGCGTGTACGTGCCGCGGGCCCTTCTCACTAATTGTACGCTAATTGAGATGGCTATCCGCAGACTACATACTACCGCAAAGACAAGCCACACTGGGTGCCAGCCCGTCTAGTTGAGTGGATTATTGGCAACGAGCGCGGCTGTACTGGAGTCTGTCGCTGCCGTCCGACTGCGCGCACTGCACGTCGAGTGGTGCAAGTTGTGTTGTTCTTCGTCAAGATAGCTGTGTTTGGGGGTAAGCTAGGAGATTGGATATTCGGGCGGGACAAAGGCAACAACGCCGCCACTGGCAGCCGCCGATTGTAGTGCTGGCTGTTGCACTGGCAGCTAGGCCGCCCGAGTCTCACCACTGCTGTTGACTACGCGTTACTCAATGGATGTACTTGAGGATACCAGGGAATTATCTTATGCTCCGCGATAGCTATGGTGCAGCAATGAGCTGAGAGAAGTTCTGCTAAACTGCGGTCATCGAGTCCGAGGTTTTCAGCGGCAAATCGGCACCCCGGCCCGGAGACAGTCATCCAGAGCTCGTCGGGTCCGTCCACAACAGCAGCGACTTCTCATCATCTCTGCGCTGGGTCTCAACATTTTCAGAGGTCGTCATAGTCAGAGCTTCGGAGAATCACTTCCACGTCTCTTGCATGATTAAATAGGATCAGCACTGATAGCAAGACCCAGATTCCCTACACTCTAACACATCAACTAGAGCTCAGAGTCATACAGACGTGCTCAACCATCGACTACTGACTCGTCCATGCACGAACAGGAGATAGTACTGCTTGATGGTGCGATGCCACCAGAGTGGGTCATGAAACACCCTGCTCTGACATCGAGGAACATCGTCCTCTGCGAAGACCTCAAGTTAGTAAGTTGAAGCGTTGCACTTCTGACGTTCTCGAGCTTATTGTCCCGTTTTTTCCAGGGATGCGTATGGAGGACCTCGCAAACGTTGAACGACGAACCTCCGTATGCTGTCAAGATCCTTGATGATCAAGGCACGGAAGCAGCCTTCTACGACGAACTCCTTCGCCACAGAGGTGTTCGACGGAACCACACTCTTCCTATCGTATACAAAGACAGTACTATTCTGGTTATGCCTCTTCTCAGCGATCCAGTGTATTTCTGCCGGCACTGGGATCTTGCTACGGTCCTCGACTTCTTTCTTCAAGTACTAGAGGTGCGTGCATTCTCCACCCACCGCCCGATCGCTCCCAATCTCATAGGGGCCCCAGGGTATCGAGTTCCTCCACTCCTTGCGCATCGCGCACATGGTGAGTCTCACACTCTTCACCCGAGCGAGTTCGTCCATGACGCCTATACCAGGACATGTACGCAAGGAACATCCTATGGGCCGAAGAGGATACCGTCAACTGGTTCCCTGAACTCGAAGGCCTCCAGACCGGGAGGGTGTACCTCATCGATTACGAGCGGTCCGCTCACTATCCCGAGAAACCCGGCCGTCAGCCCGCTGTACCCCTCCCCGTGACGGCCACCAAACCCCCGCTCGAAATGACGAGCTTCGACCCCTACGCGTGGGACATGTACTGCGTTGGTACCATGCTGGATATCACTCTGCGTGTGAGTATGCCTCGCTCTCCAGTGCGGTAGGTTGGCATGGGTTGACCTCGGATTTCATAGACTGTCTACCACCGACGCACACGGCATTGGGTGGCAGATAGACTGGTGAGGTGGATGATCGGCCGGGAGCGCGGGTGTACCGGGGTCTGTCATTGCCGTCCCACAGCGCGCACTGCGCGGCGAGTTGTCCTGTTGGTGCTGTTATCCATCAGAGTAGCAGCGTTTGTGCCAAGGCGAGTTGGCCGCCGGTTGTTATGGTGGAGCACACAAAACAAGTCCAGATGACAGTAGGATGCTTATCCCCACTGATGTTGTTATTGCTGAGCGTTATTCCTGGTTTCGTTGTGCTTTTTGCCCTGGTTGTTACTTTGCGACGAGCCTGACCAGTGTGCCTTGAAACCCGTTTCCGGAGAAGCCCTCACCCATGGGAGGTACCAGCAATTGGAGTCACGGAGACTCATGCAAAAGAATTGTAAAGAGTCACTAGTCCAGCCGACATATGAATCCTTGTCTCGAGCGGCGCTTGTCCCTCCACCCGGCCGGCCCGGCCCGTTCAGCAACAGTCGTCAGTCAACCGAAATATCCAACGCATTCATTGAGAGTATGAGCGCCACAATGGGTTGCCCAACACCCAGTCTTGAAGGCGAGGGGTATTTTGCTTGTGAGCGACCTGAAGAGAGTGAGTCAGAGAACCTGGCTGCGTCACTACTAGTAAGCTGATGAATCCAACCCCAGGGCTGCGTATGGCGCACAAACGTCGAGGACTCTTGTCCTCAATACGCCGTGAAGATCCTCGACTCGGAAGGGAACGAAGCCACCTTCTATGAAGAGCTCCATCGACGCGCTAATGTTCGACAAAACCACATCCTTCCCTGCGAGGTTGTGCATTCCGAGTCGGGTGGCTCAATCTTGCTTATGCCAGCCCTCGATGAGGCCACATCCTTTTGCGCGGAGTGGGACATCTCTCAAATGCTGGAATTCTTCCAGCAAGTGCTGGAGGTACTGTTGCTCATTCCTTTTTGTATGAGCCGTACTCATGCGTACGTGTTATTCAGGGTGTCGAGTTCCTACATTCCTTGCGCATCGCACATATGGTACGTGGGATTGGCATGATGTCGTAGATACTATTGCTCACGACTACCTTTAAAACATATATCTCGGCAACATCATCTGGGCTACTGAGGTGAACATCCGAGAGAGCCCCTTTCCGGACCAGCTTGAGAAAGACAGGCTGTACATCATCGACTACGAGCGGTCGGCCTACTATCCCGAGGGTCCCGGCCGTCAAGCTGCTGTCGACCTGGGCGAGACAGCTACTAAACCTCCACTTGGCATGGAGCGGTTTGATCCCTATGCATGGGACATGTACTGCGTTGGCGACATGCTGTTGAGCTTCACGAAGGTATGGGTCCGTATTCAACGCTGCTTACACATCGGCTTACCTGTCTACAGACCGCGTACTTCTGGCGATCTCGGCCCTGGCTAGTCGACCGCTTGGTCAAATGGATCCTTGGTGACGAACGCGGCTGTACGGGCGTGTGTCGCTGTCGTCCAACGGCGCGCTCTGCACGGATCGTAGTTCAGATTGCTCTTCACTGTGTTCGTGTGGCAACGATTGTGGCGAAGCCATTTGAATGGCTGTTTCGACTTATGAGCCACGGCACCACAAGTGCACATCGGTAGGATACATTGTAGTAGAGCTGTCACACAACGGCTATATTCTATACAAGCTCTTGAACGAACAAAGTGTCTACTACTCGCCATGCCGTCAGCGGAACTCGAGCCTGGAGGCTGGTAAGTCAAGCGACTAGTAGTGACCCCCTCACGCTGCAGATTGTACAAGTGTTCGTATCATCCCTGCGCGACGTCCGCCGCAGCCAGCCACCCCGCATAATACGTACACTCCCTCGGGTTCACAGGCCCCTTCTCGCTGCAAAAGTCGAACGTCGGGCAGCGCACGCACGGCGCCTGCGTGACCGCACCCGCCGCCCGCTCCTGGCGCACCGCGCGGTAGACGTACGCCCCCGCCCCCGCCCCAAAGTCGTCTTGCAGGAACGACGCGGTGACGTCGATCGCTCCTCCTCCTGCTGCAGGCGAAGACGAGCGTTTGCGCTTCGATTTGGAGCGTGACTTGGATTTGGAGCGTGAGCGCGAGCGGCGGTCGTCGTCCGAGTCCGAATCAGACTCGGATTCAGACCCGGAGTCGGAAGAGTCGTGCCGCCGCTTCTTTTTGTGCTTGCGTTTGCTCTTGCTCTTTGAAGACCGCTCGGCGTCGCTCATCTCGACGTCCTCATCCTCGTCGCTGTCCCTCGAGCGCTTCTTCTTTCGCTTGCGCCGCTCTCGGTCGCTCTCGTCCTCCTCACTGCTGATGGTGCGACTCTTGCTCTTGGCCTTCTTCCGCTTCTTGCGCCTCTCGCGCTCGTTCTCGCTATCCGAGTCAGAGTCCGAGGCCGAAACGGACGGGGAGGACGAACGACTGCGCCTGCTCCGTTTGCGGTCGCGTTTGGGGGTGTCTTCGTCACGGTCCTTGCGCTTGCGTTTGCGCTCTTTGCTCTTTGAGCTGCTGCCGCGCTCGTCGTCGCTGCCATCTGACGCACGATCTCCGTTCGTGTCCCACAACGTAGCGCCGAAGGCTGGGACCTGCCACAATGAGGATGGGCGGTGAGCATAAAGACAAGATGGCAGTGAGACGCGATAGACATACCCGCTCGATGTCTCCGTCGAGGACGAGAACGTTGAGGAGCATCTCGACATGCTCGACAGAGAGCTCCGTTTCGGTTATGCGACTTTTGCTGAGGAACGTGAGGATCTGCTGGGCGGTGGGATATGAGGGAGCATCGGAAATGGCATAGAGAGGTTGGTTCGATGAAGACGAGTCGGCGCTCTTATGTTTTGGCGTGCACTGTGCAAAATTATGACCCACATGTAGGATAGAACGGGTGTGCGAGGCAAGACGGACGTACGCGATCACGTATGAAGCGGAGACATGCGCTGCAGAGCAGTTTGATGAACTCAGTGTCCAGCTCATTGTCGGTATACCAGGGACCACCGGTCATCTCAGTAGAGGGTTCGAGATGATAGAGCATGTAAATTTTGCGCGTTGGGTACTAGAACGTGTTACTGGCATGTATGCGACACGAATGCCGGATTCTTACCTTCACGGACTTGACAGCTTTGACAAGTTGCTTCTGTACCAAAGACTTGAGACACCTGTCGATCACGGTCTGGTGCAGCTCCGTTTTAGCCTTGAGATGCTTCGTCCAAATGCCTGAAATTGATTGAGTCAATCAGACTAGCTCAACACCGACGCCAAAACACAATCGCTGTATGGCACCACATACAGGCACACAAGGGGCACGGAAGGATATGTACTGAAATGTTCTCGCCACTTACCTTCATTTTTGGCGGCTTGAATATAGCTGAGGATCATCGATTCCTCCCCACTCATGTCCTTCTTGCTTTACCACCATCACGATCCTCATGAACACCACAGACGCTTGCACAAGGTATGAGCACTTACACATCAAGTTCCTTCTTCTGCACCGCGCGGAACGACAGGGCACCCTTCGTATCCTTCAGGGCCTTCAAGAGACCCTACTTGTCCACGACGCGTCCAACCCCGCTCAACAACGCGAAACATGACTTGTATAGAACTCACTGTTCCGAGGAGGAAGTTGAGGGCAGCCGTGCGCGCTGCGGCATCTGGAACGAGAGTCTCGCATTCCTTCTGCGTTAGTGTCTAAATGTCGTCCAGATCAAAGGTGGTCGACTTGAGTACCGCGCATGTATGGGAGAGTACCGTGAGGACGCACCTTTTTCGCGTCGGCGAGGGCAGCCTGGTGCAGCTTCTGCTCGAGAGCGTTGAGCTTCCTACCGCTGCCGCTCATTGTGGCAATGTCTGCCTCGACACGCGCAAATGGGAGAGAATGCGAAGAGAGAGTCGTGAGGAGAGAAGGAAAAGACTTGGTGGATGGATGCAGCCGAGTCTGGCGGTGAAGCGCCCGTGGTCAGAGACACGCGCGCGTGATGACGTCCATCCTCCCTTCTCTCTACTCACCATCTAAGTTATGCTCTGCTCGCCCTCACCCACTCCTTGATCACTCCTTGACCAGCTCCAAACACCATGTCTCACGCAGCTTCAGCCAGCACTTGCGATCCTGTGAAGCACCAAACTCCCGAGACCGAGGACGACGATCTCCTCGCCGACTACTTTGAGAAGAGCGCAACCGCCGTGAGGGACACGTTCGGACGGTGAGTTTCCATGCATATAGCCCACATTATACGCCCTCACGCAGTTGCATTGCGTGAAGTTTTGAGCAGAGCATTGCTCGCCCTTTCGTCGACTATGTCCTCGTCTCCTTCCGCAAGCGACCAATCCGCTCCGTGCGTGCTTGTACTGCCCACTATTCGACGGGTCGCTAAACTGCGTATACGAATCACTTGCCTAGACGTTTGTGGCATTTTATTTCACTCTCAGTGCCCTTCCTGTGCTGTCCTTCATGTGAGTTAAGCATACACCTCTGGTGGGCGACTACATGCGTTGAACATATATCCTTCACCTCATTACAGAGGTTTCTCGCTCTTTGTCTTCGCGACTTTTGTATTCCTAGGTATTGCAGCTGCTATCCTCGGCGCATCTTGCGCGGTCGGTTTTTTCGGTGAGTTCTCGCATCCTGCTTTTGTACCACCAACACGGAAAGCTCACGGTTGACGCGTCTCCAGGATTCTGGCTTGCGTGCATGCTCATATTCTTCCTCTTCCTTTCCTTCAATCTCACCGTCAGCGCGCTGGCCACATACGGATTAGTCCAGTTCGTTCTCCGCGCCCGCCAGGACGGCTCGCGCGCGGCGCTCTCCGCACTCGCGGACGACACACGGGCACAGTTCTCTTTTGTTCGTGGACGAAAGCCTCGCGCGCGTCCCACTACCCAGGGAGCCAAAGCAGAGCCGGAGAGCGAGACGGATACTCTCGTGATCGTAGGGTCCTCATCACTAGAGACGGAGGCGCAGAGCAGCGCATTGGGGGAGAAGGTGCCTGGAGTGCCTATCGATGTCTCTGCGTAGGTTGGCTTTGAATCTCTTCAGCAATTCCTGGGCGTGGACTTGGACTGTGTGTATGATACTCGTGCATTCACTAGTCGTCGCGTGTAGCATGTCTTACAATGCGGTAGCTCCTCGCTACTGGGGTATGGACCCTTTGCTCGCGGTATGCGAACTCGGCATGTCGACTCAATGCATATGCTCGACTTTGAAGGTCCCCACCGCGAACGACCGTGCCCTCGACGGCATTACCCGATCATGCAGTTGTGTCTATCCGTCACACTCGACATTGAAAGCATCGAATCTCGCTTCAAACCACCATAACCAAGGTCAGACTTCTGCCCTTTATGAGGCTCGTCGCCTCCACAGGCACATCATCCCTCAATTCAAAGCGGCTTGACCTGTCCGCAACAATATTGGTGGCTAAGCTCGGCGGAACCAGCATCAGTGACAATGTCGGACATCTCTCTGTATGTCCTCATTATCGAACGAGCCACGAACACTGTCCCCCTCGGAAACGGAGAGAGCACAGACACATTCTGCTGTGAATACGCTAGCTATCATACAACTATGTCCCTCCTTGACTCTGCTAAGACGATCTGGCCACAAGGTTCGGCGCTTTTCAGGCTTAGTCTTCGACGTCGATCTCCGTCCAAGCCTATGAAGACCTGGCTGAACCGCAGTCTTCTCGACATTGTCACATAAGGCGAGTTGTGGTTCAAGCTCAAGGTTAGAGGGCACAGAAGTCTCGGTTTCAAAAACGGAATATCTCGGACTAGACGAAACCTATTCTCAGGTTGCTACCCACTAACCGCCATGAACGTCCTCGTCTACTCTGGGCCAGATGTGGACTCCAGCACCCACTCCAACACCTTCTCCTCCTTGCGGGCACTCCTCAATCCGAACTATGCTGTACAAACGGTGACCTCGCAAGCTCTCGCGTCGCACCCTTGGACGGCCTCGTGTGCGCTGCTCGTCCTACCTTCCTTCACCGAGACCGCCCCGCCCTCAGACTCCGTGCACTCCAGCGCAAGCATCCCTCTCAACCTCCCAGCCAGCAAAGAAATTCAGCGGTACGTAGCGAACGGCGGGTCGCTCCTCGCGTTCGGAGCCGCCCTGCGCATATCCCGGGGTGCAACAAACTCCATCCCGTTATCGACGCAGATCGCGGGGATCGCCTTGAGCGATGCACACCGCCCGCCTAGCACACAACGCGGGCGACCCAAACTCACGCTCGAGGACCCGGATACCGGGTTGCGCTTCGAGCTCGGGCTCCCTGGGGTATCTCCGACTGAACAGGCAAGCCTGGCGCTCGTGGACGGCGCGCGCGTCGGGGATGTTGCCCGGGAAGGCGACCTCGATCTTGCAGAACTTCCGGAGCAACACAAGGAGCGCGTCGAGGTGCTGGGACACCTCACGCCCGCTTCGGACCCCGACCCAAGCCAGGCGACGATCCCTGTAGGCATCCAGGCGCATGTCGGGCGGGGTAAGGCCGCGTTCTGGGGCCTGCGTTTAGAGGTCTCCCAACCTGGCACAGAGCATGGGACGGGGGCGACCCAAGCTCTGAAACTGACCCTATCCAAGCTCGGGTTGAGCGTGCCTTCACCTGAGGCGGGTGGAGCCGCTCGCCCGACTCCTCAGCTTCTCAGCGGTGCTCCATGGCGTTCAGGCGTTGTCGGTGCCATTCTCAGTGCTCTGGAGATCCCTTCGAATCTGGAGGAGGCGATCGAGCTGAACGACACCAACGACAAGTTCTTGTTTCACTCGCAGGCGCAGGCTACGCATGCGTTCGCAGAAGCGCAGAGGACAGCGTATCCCGCGCCATCCGTCCTCAAACACGTCGTTGTCTACAGCGGCAAGAGTCTTCCTCCGCGAGAGCTCACCCCTCGCTTTGATATTGCGACGTACTACGACGAGCTGGCCAAGGCGCGCGCCGAGCGAGGGTGTCCGGTAGACTACCCTGACGGCGGATGGGGCGTTGGGGAGGCACTGCTGTACACGGAGATCATCACCAGCACGCAAACGATGCTAGACAAGTGAGTGGCTGCGCACCGTCTGCAAAAGAGAGAAGACTCACTCATGGTGTGGATGCCATGCAGGAACAATCGCCTCCTGACCACCCTCCCTACGCCTTTGGTGTCGGTGGCGTCCGCCCAGCTCACAGGCCGGGGCCGGGGCGGGAACGTATGGCTCTCTCCGCCTGGCTGCCTGATGTTCTCCCTCCTCCTCCGGCTCCCCCTCAGCTCGTTCCCAGCCTCGAAGATCGTGTTCGTGCAGTACCTCGTGGCACTCGCCGTGGCGGAAGCGTGCCGCGCAGAGAGCGTGCTCGGGGACGAATGCGGCGCGCATGTCCGGCTCAAATGGCCGAACGATCTCTACATGGTATCCCGCGACGGTGCGCAGAAGAAGATCGGGGGCGTGCTCGTCAACACCAGCTTTGGGGCCGGGCGGGTCGACATCGTCGTCGGTGAGTCTCTCTCTCTCTCTCCCGGTCCCGCTCGTACTCGACGAAGACTGACTTCCGACCCGACAACGCGCAGGTTGTGGAATCAACGTGCTCACCGCGCCGCCCCTCCCCGCGCTCGCTGAGCTCGTCCCGGACGGAGGCGAACGGCCCCTGCCCACCCTGGAACGCACCCTGGCGGCGATCATGGCCCGCTTCGAGCGCATGTGGGCCGAGTTCGTGCGCGAGCGCGGCTCGTTTGCGCCCTTCATGGACCTCTACCTCGATCGTTGGCTTCACTCGTACGTCCTCCTCTTTCCTCCCTTCTTTTTCCTCCTCTGATGCTCACGCACGCTTTCTGGCGACGGTGACTGATGCCTGTAGCGACCAACTGGTGACGCTGACGACGGTGAGCCCGCCGCGCAAAGTGCGCATCGTCGGCATCACGCCCGAGCACGGCCTCCTCCGCACGCTCCCCGAGCGCGACGCCTGGTCTGATGCTGGAGGCGGAACGGGGGTCGAGTATATCGACCTGCAGCCAGACGGGAACAGCTTCGACCTCATGGCGGGGCTCATCAAGACGAAGACGACATAGCTCCATGACTTACTTCCGTGGCACGCACGCGTACAAGCAACTTCTGGGGCGGCTTCTAGGCTATCGGGGCGTGGTGTGGTAGGATTTGGTCATGTTTCGGAAGGTGCAGGTACGGGTGGAAGCCGCGAACGTGAAGATCCCTTAGCATTCGGGATGATGCAAGATCTGTTGACTACGCGTAAGGAGAAACAACGCGGAGTGGGATGGTGTGGATCTAGGACAAAGCCAGATCCTGTATCAGTATCAGTTTTGTTGTTGTGAATCCGAGGGCAGATCCGGGAGCCCTGAAGGTCTCTCGCTTGATCAATTCTTACTTACTTACGATCTCGAGGTCGTGAGGCTTGGTCGGTCGCATATAGCGTGCTGCGTACGACGTGTGGTCTAATGTGCAAAGTCCGAATCCCGACGAACTCCTAGATCCTTCTTCGCACTGTCGTTGCTGCGCATTCGACAGCCACAATCAAGGGTTCAAGCTCATGAACGTTCAAGGGTCCAGGATAAGTTACGCCACTGAACATCATCGGAAAAGACACGAGCTGAGGAGGTTTGCGTACGAATGAAGCGGGAAGTTCAGAACCGCCGCGTCGCATACGTATTCCGTGGCAGTCACCAGTGCGGTCGGCCAGCCTGAGTGCGATCAACTCTGTTGCCTGTAGAACGACTCTACATTTATAGTACATCTACAGACACAGACACGCGGGATAACTCAGTAGCCATGTAACTAGACAGTGTTCCGCAGAGTACTAGTCCGAATACACCGGTGCACAGCAAATCCATATAGACAGGAAAATCGAATAGAACCCACACGCAGCTTCGTCCCTCTGCTCCCGATATCTAAACTGAAAGCTTGACCGTGGGTGGAGGTTCTCAGCTGGTTCCAGCGAGCGAGCCGACGATGCGCAAAGGTTCCAAGCCGGAAGTTGCAACCGACACCAACGGCGGAGATACCAACAATTCGCAGCATGTCGAGCAACAGGACCCTACCCTTCCCCACTCGGAGATAGCAGTTCGGAGTACGACCCACCTAATGACCCAGAGCCATAGGTGGGTCAGCCAATCAACCGGAGCAGCAGCCTGAGATCCCCGTACGCCAATACGCATGTATTCATATCGCCAACTTGGATCGCGCAGGCCCCGAGCCCGGACGTCGACATCGAGCAAACCGACATTCAGCCAGGCTCATCCGGAACACGTCCCTGCGACCCTGCGACCCCACTCAGATCCAACGACCCACTCAGACCCCGGCCAGCACAGTCGCAGCAGCAACGACCGCTGGAGCGCCTGACTGTGACAGAGTCTGTGACTGTGACAGCGGGGGCGGCGGCGCCCCACTCCCTCTCCCCGCACGCTCGAGGCTCCCGTCGACGAGCTCGTACGCCGGCCGGTACTTGGGCGCACACGTACACTCTGTCTCCCCCGCCTCCCCGTTGGCCTTCGCGTTCGCAGGTGAGGTCAACGTCGGCTCCCCAGTACACATTTCCGCCGGGTTCCGGTGCAACACCTCGAGCGTCCCGTGCCCGTTGCACCTCTCTATCCGGCCCTCTCCCGGGGTGAACTGCGGCTGTGTCTGTGACGGCTTGTGAGGATGCGGATGCGGATGCGAGGGTGAGGGCGAAGGCGACTGGGACTGAGACTGAGACTGGACGAGCTGCGGGTCCGTCCCGTCCGCGTAGCACATCTGGCCCGGCACGCCCTCGACGTGTGTCAGCTCCGCGTGGTGCGGGATCGGGTCTCTAATCTGTGTCCGTGTAGGGGCTGGTGCCGAGGTAGAGGAGGAAGCAGATGGGGGTGAGGGAGCAGGGGGTGCGGACGGTTCGCCTATGCACATCGCGCCTGGGCTGCTGCCGTTCAGGACGACGAGGGAGTCGGGGAGGAGTTGTATCGGCTCTGACGACGAAGTCGAGGACGACGCTGTTGTTATTGACGAGACGACGTTGACGGAGGTACCGTTGGGTTGGCGCGGGGGTTGCTGCTTGGACGATAAGGCGGACGGCCCTCCTGTTGAGCTGGAGTTTGAGATACGTCCGCAAGTACACGACTCGGGAGCACGGAGGGCGGGGTTGGGGAAAGTATTGTAGGTCGAGCCGAGGGATGTGTACCTTCACAACCACGGCCCCAGCAACAATCAGTGACTTGAGCAAGACAAGCGCAAGGTGCGGTACTCACCCTTCGTCGTAGAGACTACAGTAAGGGACGCGGAACCGCTTGAGGTAGGCCCACACGTCCGCGTACTCCCAATTTATGATCGGGTTGACGCGCACGAAGCGCGGCCAACCAGGGTCCGTTGGGTTGCGGAACCCGAGCTTTGCTAGAGCGAGCCACAAAGTTCCGATGAGCACGTGAACGTCAAACGTCACATAGAAAAGAGACGGGACCGGCTACACCCTGAGCGAGAAGCAGTAGTGGCGGCATGTACGCGCGTACGCGCTGCTGATGCGCGTCCCATCTGGACGGATAGACGCACAGACAGGGATTGATGTTTGATGTGCGCAGGGGGGTGGCGAGATGGGAAAGCGATGATGGGAGTGATATCACGTACCTCCGTGTGGGTCAGATCTGCGAGTGCCGATGAGGATGGCCTCTATATGCGGAAAGCGCGACTTGTAAAGCTCGAGAGCGAGGCGCATGCCCTCGCCACCTTTCATATGCTTTTGGTTCTCGGGGATGGGAGAGAGGGCTGATCCCGGCGTCGGGACGGTCTCGACAGGTAATGCGGGGTTCTGTGGCGGAGGACAGTGGAAGAGGTCGAGGTAGTAGCCGGATGCGGCGTGGTCGATGAATGTCTCGAGCTCGGGGAAGGGAGAGGGTACGGGGATGTAGACTGCTGGGAGGGATGGCGGACGGGCCCCAGGGGAAGTACGACGTCCAAGGCTCGCAGCGACGAGGTGAAGAAGTACAGTACCTTTGAAATATGGTGTGAATGTGTTGCGAGCCGAGCTAGAGAGACGTTACGCACAGTCCTTTCCTCCGTTGAAACTCAGGGATACATGGTTCTGACTATGTGTTCGTTCATGAGCACCCAGTTTATAGAGCAAAATGCAGTGACGTACCCCCATAACTCGAACGCTTCGTCGATAACTCCCAGAGCCTCCTTGACGGGCGCGGCGAGAGGATCGTCGGAAGCAGCCAAGGCATACACTTCCCGAGCAATCGCAGCGTAGTCGACCTTTTCCATAGCGATGGTAGCAACTGATGTGTATGTCTGAGACCGTCGAGGTAATGAAAGAAGAGAGGAAGGACGTCGAGCTCGGAGTAAGGCTTGTGCTGTGGGATTGGAAGCCAGAAAGTTCCGTGAGTGACTGCGTGCGGGAGCTCCGGTGGACGGAGATAGAGTCCTATTGGCACGCGCGTACCCACTGCGGCTCCCACGGAGGATATCTGGCGCACTTGTCGTGACTCGTCGCGCCAAAGCGTGCGTGTCGTAGCAGCAAATGTGGGGAGAGGAGAGTCCAAGACTGCAAGAGATGGATTCAGTCTCGGAGTGGACGCGCGAGTGCACAAATCGGCCGGCAAGATCTCCCCGCAAGCCTACTTAGTCACCGTCACACAGCACATGACCGCGTCTTAATCATCCTGTCACGCGTTCTCTTCCACTTGACTCGTCTCGCTCGATGGCACACCCACGATCCGGAGCGTTCGCAAAACGCTTTGTTCATTCACAAATCTACTCACACCGCCCCATATACAAATTTAATAGTCGAGTGCTAGTACACGTGTACACGCCTAAAATCTTCGAATGCAAGACCAACACAGAGCTCGAAACTTGAAACTCGTCAGTCAGTTTAGTTCAAATACCCGACGGTGACATGTTTGACGTCGGGATTGGATTCGTCGCTGACCACCTGATATGGCCAGCCTTAAATTGTTGAAGTTTGTCAAATCGCCTCGAGGTCGAAGCTCCTGGCAGAGACCCACCGCCACGTTGCGGAGGGCTGCACAGTGACATGAGTGTGTGCGGAGGTGGGAGGATATGCATGGCACTCACAGAGCGCAACTATGATGCGAACTTTGTCGCATTTCCGTACTATGTCGTCTATCAACCGTCAACTGTTGCAGTGCGCTCAACAGTTTATTCATGTCGGGGTGCCATGTATGGGTTTGACTGCGTTTGGAAGCTCCGGAGCTGTGGCGAGGACGCAGAGGATGACCTCTGCGGTCTTGAACCTGAGCCATTGGAGAAACAGGAGGGTGTAGGCGGTGCCAAAGGTGCTGGTGTCAAAGGTGACGTAGTCGATGTACAGCTCGGTGAGGTTCGAATACAAGCACCATTGCAGGATATATGCAGGTCCATCCCAATAGATGACCAGGAGGTCTGAGACCCCTGTTGAGCATTCACAATCAATCAGTCCTCGACCTTATGTCCATGAACGCTGTGATGAGTACTGTACCCGACATGGATGGTATCAGGAGAGAACCGCAGTGGTTGGTAACACGTTGCGATGGATGACTGCGAGACAGCGGCGTTAGTTGCATGAGTGGAGACGAAAACTTGGTGATGAAGGATGTGCGGTAGGACTGTGCGTATATATACTTGAACAGAGAGTGCTCGCCACAATTGGAATGTAAAGGCGACCCTTGAGAATGGAGAGCGCCGTTCGTGCTCAGTGTTGCTACCGGGCGGTCTGTCTCAGTATATTCCAATTGTAGCATAGATGTAGGCGTGTTATGATGAAGTCTGACGACACGTATGCAGAGCAATATGAAACGTAGCTGAGGAACCTCGATGAATATGAGGACAGGAAATACCGATGTGAGCGTGCTCACCTTCCAAGTTCCAATTGGCATATACTACTAACCTGTATGCATTTCGTGCGTTGCTGGTCGGTTACCAGGCCTAGGAGTCGGACAAAACTGAGGAATGGCAACGGTTCCCATGTCCATGATCTATAGTCCAAAATCAGGGACTACAGGTTGTCAAGTACCACATTGTGCGCGCGCTCTATAGTATTCTGTAATGGTGAGGTGATGAGGGTGCGATCCTCAGCCTGCTTGAAGTCCTTCAAGCTTGAAGTTGCTGTCGCTAGAAGACTGCTTTATCAAAGGCCCGGCGCGAAACAACTTGAAACGCGGCACAGAGGTTCGAGCAGCAGCAGCTCCTTCTACATGCCATTCTTATTGGTATGGTAGCACAGCATGAGATATCGGGCTGTAT
Source organism: Coriolopsis trogii (assembly GCA_020543525.1). Taxonomy (NCBI): domain Eukaryota; kingdom Fungi; phylum Basidiomycota; class Agaricomycetes; order Polyporales; family Polyporaceae; genus Coriolopsis; species Coriolopsis trogii. The sequence continues at coordinate 739,440 of JAHYIO010000039.1, forward strand.
TCAGTATGTTAGCGGGGCTGAAAAGCGTCGAGAAGTTCAACATCGATATCAACATCAACTTCAAGCTCTGTGCAAGCTCACCGTTTCTGGCAGTGCAGACGCTCGGCCGATGCCGAAGCGCATTGCCGTGAGCGCCCAGGTCCCAGGATCGCGCACCTCTCCCGCAACTACCAACATAGATGCTCTTCATGACTGTACAATCAACTTGGTAATTCTTTGAATGCGCTGATTTAGAGCAACTGCGGACTGCTACATACTACAGCCTCCTTGACCAGCGTGAGTCAGGGAGTGCGAACTTGCTGGAAATGAAATTGATTCCAGGTTAGCAGTGGCAATAGGTGCGTTCCTCGTTGACCCTTCCCTGTGCCGTCATGCCGGAGGTCTGATAGGCAAACGACAGAACAACCGCGCCTCCTTTATAGGACTACTTTTTGGCACACAAGCAAGTCATATGCCTCATTCTTCGAGTCGTATTGTCTAAAGTACTGTTGAGATATCGCTCAACCTCGGGCTACGCATACAACCAGCCAGCCTATCCAGGCTTCCTCTGCTCAAATGAATGGGTGAAGACAACTGCCGATGCGTCGTCTATGAGACGATACGCGGCCGCCTCGGTCTCTCGACAAGCGAGCACTACTCGGAAGTATGCATAGACCGCTTCCCTCAAGACTTGCGCGAGTTCAGGACTTGCGCGGTGTCATCCATCCTCCTCTCACCCAGTCCTGTCGACCTCGCTGCGCTCTTTTGTTATGCCGATCTTGCCCATGCGCCCTATGACTATTCTTCACGCCACCTGTCTCCTCGCCTTGGCCGCTCTCGCTGACGGCATGCCCCATACTCGTACGAGGCCTCCTCGCCGAATTGCCAGCATGCCCAAGCTTGTCTTCGCGCATCACATAGTTGGTCTCACAGCTTCCTACACAGTAGACGACTGGAAAGCGGACATCACCCTCGCCGAAGAGAGCGGGATCGACGGCTTCGCGCTCAATGTCGGAAAAGACACGTACACCCCGGAGCAAGCTGAGAACGCCCATCAGGCAGCGGAGCAGCTCAACTCGGACTTCAAGCTCTTCTTCTCCTTTGACATGACCTCGTGTTCCTGCGCCGCAGCGGATGACGCATACGAGCTTCGTTTTCTTACCCTCCAGTACGCCACCCGACCCAGCCAACTTCAAGTCGATGGCAAAGCGTTCGTGTCCACCTTCGCTGGAGAGGCATGCGACTTCGGTCATGGAGGCGACTCCCCAGGAGGCTGGCGGGCCGAGTTCACCCAACATAGCGACATCGTAGGCAAGATCCACTTCGTGCCTACATTCTTCGTCGACCCCGCCACGTTTGGTCAGTACACCGGGGCGATGGACGGATACTTCACGTGGAACGCGGGATGGCCAATCGAGCTTACCGTAGCCTCCGCGTCGGAGCTCCTACCTGGCATAGACATGAACAACATGGACGCCAACGCGCACGCAGCCCTACAAAAGCACATCGGCTCGTTCGCGCCCGACAACACCTCACTCGCAGGGCTCGCCAACCTCCCAGACATAGACAGCCCGCGCACCTACATCGCCCCCATCTCCCCCTGGTTCTTCACGCACTTTGGGCCCGACACGTACGACAAGAACTGGGTGTACGTCTCCGACGAGCACCTCTTTGCCGCGCGCTGGGAGAGCGTCATCGCGCACCGCGACAGCGTCGACCTCGTCGAGCTCCTCACCTGGAACGACTTTGGCGAGTCCTCCTACCTCTCACAGCCGCACCCGGGCCAGGCGATGCCCCCCGGCGCGGACGCGTGGGTCGACGGCTTCGACCACACCGGCTGGCTGCGGCTCGTCCGGCACTATGCGGCGCACTTCAAGACCGGGCAGGCGCCGAGCATCGAGGAGGACGAGGTCGTGATGTGGGCTCGCCCGCACCCCAAGAACGCGATGCCCGCCCCTCCGGGAGATCCTGTCGGGCCCCCGCGCGACTTTCAGCTGCTGCAGGACACGCTGTGGGCGGTCGTGCTCGCGCGGGCGGACGGTGAGCTGACGCTGTCGGGCGGGGAGGGGTACGAGGAGACGTTCGAGGTGCGGGCGGGGGTGAACAAGGTCTCGCTCCCGCTTGCGCCGAATGGGTGTATGAGGGCGGTGTTGACGCGCGATGGGAGGACGGTGGTTGATTTGAGGCCGGAGGAGTTCACGTTCGACCCGAATCCGACTGCGTTCAACTATAACGCGTTTGTCGCTAGTGCCGTAGCGAACGAGAGCGCGTTGGGGATTTGAGTTAGAGCTAAGTCAACTATGAATGCAACCATGCTTTCTCTTTTCGTGACGGGGTGTCAGAAATCGCTCAGCCTGAGGTTGCAGTGCACACTGCAGTCAATAGAGGATGAGTGTCAATACTTTCTCTGCAAGAATCTTGTCTTGATCTGTGCACTTACGTAACGGCGCTCGCTGGTTCGAGTTGCGCGGCTTGCGCCTGTGCTTTCCTCGACATCTCACTGCACAGTTCTCACGCAGTTTTTGTCCACTATGTATGTTCAGAAGCGTCGTTCAAATTCGCCACTCAATCTGCCAAAATGAGTGCCATCGTATCGTACGATTTTGAATTCATCTCTCTATACGTGGTCCCATCAATCTCTCATTTTCTACGTACGCAGCATGTTGAGTCAGCAAAGTGCTCGGGGCGCATATATGAGCTGGACGAGCGAAGTGATGAGCACCTCCAGATCATCTCGGTAACTGACGTTGAGGTACGTACACTTTCTTATTTGCAAGCTTCAAGTACTGACCTCACATGCCTCAGTCCTCTGCACAATCTAGGTCATGTTTTGGAATATCGCGGAGGGACGCGTCCCCCTCGATGGACTTACTCAACTTCTCCTTCCCGAGCTGGCACTACCCGTTCTGATGGCCTTCAGGCTGCCCAAAGGCATGAAAATCGCCCTGTCTGTCGGCCTACTGGGTAGCATCTTGCACACCTTCATGACATCCACCACCGGCCTTGCGGTCAACGATTATGCGATCGGCAGCGCGGTCCTTGGCAATACCTTCTTTAATGTGCTCCTCTTGATCTGGCTAACCGATCCGATGAAGGATTTCCACTACCCGCGTGACAAGGACCCCTCTCCTCTGGAATCAAGGCCGTTCCTGACGAGAATGTACAACGCCCTCTGTATTGTTCGAAACTACCGACTGATCGGATGGAACGTGCAGGTACGGACCTCTCTTTGTTCTGTCTCAGTCTAATGCTCACTCGGCCCCGTGCCTGACTGCTCACAGATCCCGAACGTGCCTCCAGGGCACAAAGGTACCCGGACGCAGTTCCTCATCAAGAGGTCCCTCCAACTGCTGCACAGCGTCGTCCTCACTGACATCACGGAGGCATTCCTGTACAACAACATGCACCTCTACGTCCCACGACCCGAAGACCCGCCTGTCCCCACGGGTCTGATCGGGTTTCTCCTCAGTTCGTGGTGCCTCCTCGTGTGGCTCACTATGACATACGCGATCATGAAGATGTCGTATGAAATCGCATCGCTGGCAGCTGTTGCGATAGGTTACAGCGAGCCCGAAGACTGGCCAGACTGCAACGGGAAATGGTCGGACGCATACACCCTGCGTCGTTTCTGGGGGTTAGTGTCCTCGCCATCTCACCGCTCTCGTCCGTCGCTCACCATTTGTACCGCCACAGGCGCACATGGCATCAGAATCTCCGGCGGGTGCGTTCACTCGGCCCATACTTGCGTTCACATCACTCACTGATCGGTACGCATATGTCCGTCTCCGGTCGTTCTTTCTACAGCATTTCTCGCACTGGGGAAAGCTTGTCGTGCATGCCCTCCACATCCCGCGCGGCACCTGGCTCTCATCCCAGACACAAGTCTACACCGCTTTCGCTATCTCTGCGCTCATTCACGCCTTTGGCGATCTCATAATCGGCCGCCGCTACTTTGGCCGTTCCGTACCCTTCTTCATCCTCAACGCGATTGCGATTACGTTCGAAGACGCGGTTATCGCCTTTGGCAAGTCAGTCGGACTAGGTGAGCTCGGAGGATCGGCAAGGGTAGTGGGATACGTGTGGGTAGTGCTGTGGATGCGGTTTGCGACACCGATGTACGTGAACTGGATGTTCGAGTCAGGCGTTGTGGCCAATCCGGTATTGCCGTTCTCGGTGATGAGCACTTGGGTCGTCCCGTTAAGGTGAAGTAGCTCTTATATGCTGTTCGTGCATCCCCTTGGCTGATCGTCGGTTTCATAGCCAAAAGGTTCTTGCTGCTGTTGGTATCTAGCGCATGTGGGCCACATACAGATCACAGCTCGTTGAGCTCCTCACTGCCCGCTGTGGTGCCCTGAACTTGCCGCAGCATTCCTGAAGGATGAAAAGGCCCAAACACACGCGTCGTATGCGACTTTCGCGCTTCTGAAGGAATTCCCGTGACTCACCTGAGAAATTTTACGGCAATGTCGTCTTGACCCTCATCTATTCTAACGTTGACATTTCCAAGAAATTAGGGCCCATGTGTATGCTCGAAGAGGCTATGCAAAAGAAGAACGCCGATGTTGTCACAGCGGAGAAGACTCGCATAGTAACTCGCATGGTAACCTTGGCAGCCATATACATGTCTTCCGTCGTACGCCGCGCCATTCACCGAGTCATGGTTGATCGCTCACATAATCTCGACGTATCTTCAGGCTATGACCCATTTCATGTACAACATCCGATCGCGGCCCTCCCCGACGACTTCCAACCCCTCCCCGACGAAGTTGAGTCGTTCGTAGCGAACAAGGCTAGACCAAGGACGCCCTGTACAAGGTGTGGAAGTTCGACAGCTTCGTCGAGAAAAGCTCCCGGCCCTGCGGCATCCCTCTCAGTAGGCCCTGTCAGATCCATCTTGCCATCAAGGCAAATGTGACGTCCACTGTTACTGCACTTACTCGCAAGGCGAAGGGGGATATCACCCTCATTGACGGCACGTTCATCCCAAAGGGCACCGTCGTCTTCACTACGTCGTGCTCGACCCACCACGGGGAGAGCGCGAATAATTATGCGGACGTTTTTGACCCTTTCCAGTTTGCGCGCTTGTGTGAACACGAGGACAGGGACGCGAAGCACCAGTTTGTGAATGCCTCTATTGAGTTTGTCCACTTCAGTCATGACAGACACGCGTGGTGAGTTACCATCCGCACTGTGTCCTGTTACACAGCAGCTGACATGATTCCCCATTCAAGGCGATGTTAGCGTACATCGTGCTTGACTATGACCTGAAAATGGACTCAATGTAAACCCATCTTTCTACGCTCGTGCGCCTCTGCAAAGTTCAAGAATACAGCACCTGTCATGATGTATAAGTAGGTCCATCATGATGTCCCGAACGTAGCGAGTAGGTCGCGGTGTTTGTGCTTTAATGAGTTCAATAGAGTACTATATGTGCGCGTTGATGCTCTCTTGTGAGACTATTTGACTTCGGGGATTGCGAGTGGGTTGGGGTCCGGGCTTCCCAAGGTCTAGACTCCCGTTGCTAGCACGACCGCTGTAGCCGCTATCCGAGGCTATCCGCCGCTTGGACTCGGATCGATACAGGGCGGTAAGACAGCTTCTTCGCATAAGATCACAATGTTCACAGAACACTGATCTCCTCACCCGCAGCTCTATGCAATTGCGGGGTCTTCTTTTCGTGGGCTTCCCGCCTACCACATACGTAAGGTACGTAGATGAACGGAAGTTCGACCAGAATTTAGCATGATAGCCGCCGATCCATGGCGAATTGAATATAAGAGGTCGACTTGATGCTCATCTGCTTCACCCTCTCTATCCAGTCACTCGTTTTTACATACCCTTGGGCAGGCAAGTGTTCGCTCACAATTACGCTGCGCTTGACGATGTCACTGACCCGACCTGTGCCTACAACGCCTTATGTTTGCGACTTAACAGGATGCAAGACGCAACACTGCTACCGTCGGGGCGCCCCCGAGTCAGCATGCTCCATTTCATCCTGCCAGAGCTCGCGCTGGTGCTCCTCATCTGCCTGAGCCCGTCCCTGAGCCACCCAGTGCGTGTCGCAGCATCGCTCGCCATCATCGCTTCATGCGTCTACATCGAGCTTTCATACACCACGGGCACCGTTGGAACCGACTACGTAGTCGGTGTTGGGCTCTTTGGCACCACCATCCTCAATGTCGGGTACCTGGGGATTTTGACGGACCCAATGGCGAACTTCCGGTACTTACGCGACAAGAACCCCGCTCCGCTCGCCATCAGGCCCCTATATGAAAGGGCGCTCAATGCTGTCTGTATCATTCGGAACTCTCGTCTCATCGGATGGAACGTCCAGGTACGGTTACAGGTGTGAATACCCTAGATGATGCTCATGTTTTGGATTCCCCCGTACCTGACAGGTGGCGAACGTCCCGGCGCGACATGAGGGCAGCAGGACGCGCTATCTCCTCCGACGGGCCCGTCAAATTCTGGGGGTGTATTTGATGATGGACCTATGCGAAACGTTCTGCATGCAGAACCGTTACCTCTACCCGTATCCCCCAGGTGCCCTGAATGCCGGCTCCCCGGGGCCAGAGGCTTGGACTTACTTGGCACGCACCTACGCGACTTACGGCAGCGTCACTTGGCTCTACAGCTTCCTCAACCTTCCCTACCTCATCACCGCATTCGTCGTCTGCGCTACGGGCATCGGCCAACCCGAAGACTGGCCCGATCTTTTTGGAAACCCGTTCGAGAGCTACACGGTTCGCAGACTCTGGGCTCACACCTGGCACCACACCTTCCGTCGCGTATGTCCTCCGTCTTCTCGCGCCGTTAGCATATACCGCTCGAGCTGACGATGCCGTATACCCAACAGCACTTCGCTGGATGGGCAAAGGCTGTTGCCCAGGCCCTCAACCTCCAGCGCGGCTCCTTTATCTCTGGTCAGGTCCAGCTTCACGTTGGCTTCTTCGTCTCCGCGCTTCTCCACTCCTTCGGGGACCTCATGGCCACCCCCGGCCAGTTTGGCCGTTCCATGCCGTTCTTCATGGTTACCGCGCTCGCCATCTCGTTCGAGGACGCCGTAATCGCGCTCTTCAAGCCGAAGACACCCACAAAGGCAGCCGACACGAACAAGGGTCCGTCCCTCGCCTTGAGGGCGCTGGGCACCCTCTGGGTCGCGATTTGGTGCAGGCACGCGATGCCACTGTACACCGACTGGATATTCGAGAGCGGGGTGGGGGACTCGGTCGTGCCTGTGCTGCCCTTCTCGCCGACGAAGGCGTTGTTCTTCTCTTCCGTCTCATGACGTGGGTGCAGGGCTGCGCATGGGCGGTGTGTACCTCACGTTCACGCGATCCAGCGTGTCCCCGTATTGCCTCCTAACACCGGCTCGGTGATACTCGAACGTAGGAAGCATGGAAAGATCAGATTACTGATACACCTATAGAAATAGACAGCTCTGTAGCGAGTGGAGGTAGAAGTCCTTCTTAACCTTCTCTTGGAATCCCATGATACCTCCGTATTGGCCGCGGGCTGCCACAATGCCTTCTGCTGGGTAACTTCAATCAAGATGTTGTACGGTCGATATTGTGCGGCAGGTGTCAACTTGGGACGGGAGTGCTTTGAGTTGTTATGTGCAGCCACCTCAGCCTCAGTGCCTTCAAAGCACGGATGGTGTTTGGTCAAATCTACGAGGATGGTCACAGCTTCCGTGTCGTATCATCAACACGAAAGGACATTATGTGAGGCGTTCCAAGGGTATGGACGCCATCTACTCAACGACAAACTACCATTCAGTGACAGTCTTCTCAACCAGTGTCGAAGAGATCCTTCTGATTTGTTCGCAACCCTACACAACAATATTAACGTGACGACAGCGACCGCACAACTCATGAGAGGTACCACGTTCTAAACGAACGCACGACATCTAAACGAGCTTGTTGGTGAGACTCCTGTTCTGCTTCAGCGCGCTCAGCTTCTCCACGATCACATCCAGCGGGAGCGTCTCCGTGCGCGCCTTCGTGCCCACATCGTCGCGGTTGCGCACGTTGACCGAACGACTGTCGAGCTCCTCCTGGCCCACAACTATACACGCGAACAAATGCCCTCGAGTCAGTATACTGCGCTGGACGAGGAAGGCGACAGTCCAAAAATAACGCACCGAGGATGAAGTTGTACTGCGCGATCTCGCCGTTTCGGATCTTCTTCGGCAGCGTGTTCTCGCCATTGTCCACGTCGACGTGCAGGCCGAGCTTGGTGAGCTTCTCGGCGACCTCGGACGCGTACTCCCTCTGTTTGTACGGATGAGACAGGTCAGCATCAGCCTCAGACGCGGATATTAAGGACGGCGCGGAGTGCTCACGTAAGGAACGGCGACCGGGACCACGAGCACCTGGCGAGGCGAAAGCCAGAACGGCCTAGCATTTAACAAATATGTCAGTCAGTAGACGTACGAAACAGACGAACACGACATGAGCAAGCAAGCACGAGACCGAGACGCACCACTTCCCAGCAAAGTGCTCCGTGATAATAGCGATGAACCGTTCGAGAGAGCCAAGAATGGCACGGTGGATGATGACAGGGCGCGGAGGCGGTTTGCCCGCTTCGGTCAACGCCGCCTCATCCGCGCTGCGGTACTTGAGGTTGAAGCGCTCCGGCAGCTGGAAGTCGAGCTGGATCGTGGCGCATTGGAACGATCGGCGAAGGGCGTCGCGGATCTTGATGTCGATCTTGGGTCCGTAGAACGCGCCGTCTCCTGGGTTCAGCTCCCACTTGCCGGGGTAGAACTTCTCCAGTGCGGTTTTCAGTTGCTGTTGAGTGCGCGGTAAATTAACACGCGTAAATGGACCCATGAGCAATCGCTGCAGCTTACACTCTCAGCCTCGTTCCATGTCTCAATGTCGCCAAGGAAGTTCTCCGGGCGAGTGGAGAGCTCCAGCTCGAAGTCAAAGCCAAAGAGGCCATAGATGTGCTGCATGAAGTCGAAAAGTGCCGCGATCTCCTCCTCGATCTGCAAACAGCACTTTCAGTTGGACTCCCTTCGAGCGCCCTATGATGCGACGCACCTGTGATGGCATGCAGAATACGTGCGTATCGTCCTGTACGAACCTTCGTACACGGGTCAAGCCAGTCAGAGCACCCGATGCCTCGTTTCGGTGGAGGATACCAAACTCGGCCATGCGGATGGGCAACTCTTTGTAACTGCGGTCGCGCGAGTCGAAGATGAGACAGTGGCCAGGACAATTCATAGGCTTGAGCGCCCATTTCTCCTTCTCCACGTCCAGGGTGAACATGTCGTCTTTGTAGTTCTGCCAGTGCCCTGACGTCTCCCAAAGCTTACTGTTATACATGTTGGGCGAGATGACTGAAGGCTGTTCAGTCAAATTGATTATCGAAGCACATCAGAGTTCAGCAAACCTTCTTGGTAGCCACGCTTGAAGTACTCAGACTGGATAGACAAATGAGTAGGTATATGCGATGACATCATTCGGAAGACGTACGCGCATAAGCTCGACGAGCGTATTGTAGATGCGCGTTCCATGAGGGAGGAAGAAACAACTTCCAGGACTGAGATCGTTGAAGAAGAACAATTCTTGTTCCTACACCGCGCATACGGTCAGTACCAGGAGACAACGCACAGATATCCTCTCACCTTGCCGATCTTTCGGTGGTCGCGTTTCGCAGCCTCCTCCAAGAACGCTTTGTATTCCGTGAGCTGCTTCTTGTCGGGGAAGGAGATACCGTATACACGCTGGAGCGAGTCATTCGCGGCGTCTCCGAGGAAATACGAGGCCGAGTTCTTGCCGAGCAGCGACGTTAGTCGTCATGACACGTCAGTGCTGAAAACTATGGTGTACCTTCGTGACCATGAATGCCTTGATCCGTCCGGTGTGTGGGATATGGGGCCCGACACAGAGGTCGACCATGGGACCACAGCGGTAGACGGTGGTGGAGGTGCCATCGGGGATCTTGGTCTCGATAATGTACTTCTTGTACTTGTTGTACTACACGAACCAATCAACCTCCGTATATGCATACAGTGAGAGGGAAGAACACACCCCAAACATCTCGAGAAGGGTCTCCTTCGGTACTACGAGACGTTCAAACTTCTGTTTTTCTTTGATTGCCATGTCGGCGACCTTCTCAAGCACGGGATAATCGGTGCTGACGACAGGCCTATCCGGGATTGCCATCTCGTAGAAGAAACCATCTTCAGTGGGGGGACCGATGCAGAGGTGGCAACCATAGTGACGTTCTGCAGCCTCTCCAAGGACGTGCGCGGATGAGTGCCAGAAGACGCGCTTGCCTGTCGTCCGATCAGGTCAGCAATGCGAAAGCAACCGTCTTAGATAGAATAGTACCTTCTTCATCATCAAACGTAAGGAGTTGCAGGGAGCATGAACCTTCCAACGGACGCTCGAGATCCCAGAGGTTGCCATCAACCTTGCAAAGACACCAGTCAGGACAATGTACGGGACAACGGGGGCATAGACTAGTGTAACACGCTGATACACCTCGGTCACTCGCAACCATGTCCGAATAGGACCGGCGCGTGTCCTTGTGTCTCAATCAAGACACACTTCAAATGCACGGCAATTCCGCGATCGAAATACAGCAGCATGAGACTGTAATGCAATGCGCTGTGTCCCCTGTTGCACACTAGGCACATAGTTGCTAGTAGGGCATGGCATGGGTGGGGTAAACCCGCGACGAGTCCGGGTGTAAACCCATTCAAGCCTGACGAGATGGACGAGATCGCGTTCCCGCATGCCCTCAGAGCACCGCACCGTCTTTGTGCATGCATCCGTCCTTCTACCCGTAGGAAAACCCGGACTCGCGCGTACCCGTACCAGTAATTCACGGGTACGGGTCGGGTCTCCTTTAAATACTCGTACCCGACCCGTGCTATGCTCTAGCACTGTTTGGGATGTAACAGCGCGTTACATGATTTCGTGCCCCCGGTGGGATTGACGACCAAGCATTCATGTGATTACGCCTCAGCGAAAGGACGCACCTTAGCAATTACGACACGGTCTGCAAGACCTTTTGAAATCTCCTTCGCGATGTCCATAGGACTCGTCTCCCAGCTGGTACCCTTCTTCTGCGACCCATCGGGCAGCGTGATCGCAATCTCCTGACGAGGCTGGTCTTCATGCCTGTGAGTAGACGTGTCGAAGGCCGTCCAGCGAGGAGGGACTCACTTTTCACCCACTCATCGTACTCGGCCTTCAACTTTTCAAAGATCTTAATGCGGTGATCGAAGTACTCTGGTTTGGGATTGAGCTGACCGTCCACAAGCATTCGATTTGTCAAGCTGTTATTGAAGTAAAAACAGCGCATACATGCATACCTCAAGAGGATAGGACGACGTAGCGTCCTTTGCCTTCTTGTCCTTCGTCTTTTTCGGCGCAGGCTGGTCCTTGTGGGCACTCTCGAGAGCAGGGATCTGCGCCGGCTGAGACGTGGACGCGACCGGGGCGGCCATGACTGTCGAATGAAAGCGAAGGCAGGGGCGTGCGACGAGGGAGGGACCACGCGGGGCTAGTATACACAGCGGGCGAGGGACAAGCTGCAGATATCGATGCAGCCTCAGCATTCGAAGTGGTCGTGCGCGAGTCACTTGCACAATCTTGATTAACGGCCCGGTGCTCGCAGTAAGTAAAACTAATCTTATCGCTCCTTACTCTTGCTTGTTATCCGACTATCAGAGTTAATCTACCCGAGCTTACAGCTTTTCCGCATTTCGTATATACTTCCTCGGACGATCATATATTCGTCTCAACAACTCCAGGTCGCTCCGGCCGATCTCGGACGGAGGCTCCCTCGAGGCTGTATACCGATGTTCAGGTGACTCGTATGGACAACTATGGGTGCGGCATCAAGAGACACAAACACTGCATAAAAACGTGTCCAAGTACGATACCCGGGTACGAAAGCGGTATCCCATCTACATAGAACGAGACGAGCTAACCCCCTGGAAGCGCGGAGCAGCGACATCTTCCGACGCCTCCTCCCGTCCCTTGTCGGGCTCATCGGCCTTCTCGTGGTATCGGGAGGGGGGCAGGGCGTGCGGCTGACGGGGCCATGACACAGTAAGCATTCCGTTTTCCATAGTCGCCGCCAGGTCGGAAGTCTGCAGGGATTTATCTTCAGCAACCCGTAGACTCTGACGCACAGGGTGCGCATACTCACAGTACATCCGACGGACACGGGCACGACGCGGCGGAAAAAGCCGTACTTGACCTCTTGGACGCGCAAAGCGAGGGACCCTTGGCGCTCCGTCTCGGACTTCGTAACATAACCATCTGCTGCATCGACGAGAGCGGTATCATGCGTAGACGCAGACGTCATGGAAATGTTCGTTTGACGACGCTCGCCGCTGACGAGAAGTCTCCCGTCCACAACGTCGACCCTGACCTCGTCTGAGCGCAGTCCCGGCAGCTCGAAAACGGCCGTGACCAACGGAGACTCCCCGTCATCCCATAGCTCCATCCTAGACATTATCACGGAAGCATGAGGTTAGTATTGTAGATGATTTATGGTGAGCATCATCAACTCACCTGGGCTTATAAATCCTCTGCTGACAGCGACGAAGTCTCAGCGCCCGTGCATACATCCCCAAGCGGATGGTTTCTTCGTCAGAAAGGTTCCTTCCAAGTCTCTTCTCCAGAGCCAAACTGTACTTGAACGTGTTGGGGCGAGCGGGCATGTTGTGTGTTGCACAAGACCGCGGGTGGAAATGCGAGTGCGAAGAGATAACTCGGGAAGGATCGGAGTTGGTGGACTCGTGAAAGTAGAAGTGTGGTTCAGAAGCCCCAAGTCGCGTTTATATGTTTCAGCACAAATTGACTCACCAGCCCAAGTATGGAGGACAAACTCATCGCCCCCTCGACACATTTCATGACTCGGCGCTCCGAACTCAATTTGAGCGCCCATGGGCAAGGGCAACTCGACGCTGAGTCACAATACAGAGTTTGAACATATGTCGCGATGTCGAACATGCTTTGACTGTAACAACAAACATTCCGTGACTAGGGTCTCCGAGTCCGCCGATGAGAGACGTGTCGCATACCATTGATAACATCCCTATGGATTAGGTGGATGAGATACTGCGAGAGGACGGGAGTTTTGGATGTCCCTTGAACGTCGGAATAGCTAGAATTGCCTCAGATTGCATATCAGGACCTCGAGGTGAGAGCGACCCTCGAAAGTAGCCGGATGTGATTGTATCGGATATTTCAGTCTTGAGGATGATGTAGAGCTCGAGCGAGGCTGCAAGTGGGCGACTCGGACGCGTGCCGCGCTTCTGCCACTTTCGCCTCCATATATCTGAACGGTGGCGTAGTATCGGTATCATGACGACTCTTGTCGGTATCACTTCGTGGTCTGTATCGAACTCCAGGCCAACGCCAGCGATAGTCATGTAGCCATGTCGACAAATGCCGTCTCACTTTGCGTATGTAGAGCATGCAGAGGACACAAAACAAAATGTAGAGATGACAACTCAGCTGCGAGTCCGGACGTTACTCGGCTGCTCATGATCCTGCTTGCAAGGAGTATTCCTTGTCCCCACGGAACTTCATGCGTATGGTATGGCATGAATATGGGATCCAAGTAGAGCAGAAAAGCGTTCGATTTGACACCAACTCTCAAGCGCGTGGGGGGCTTGCCGGATGTACAGACATTCTAAACTGCTCAGTGCGCGCCGTGGCCTGCGACGTGTGCAGCCTTGCTGTTTTGCCATTCATCGTAGCGCTTCGCCCACGCATAGATGCCGTAGCCTGTGTACAGCGTCAGTTGCTGTTCCAGAGCCTCTCAGGATGTGGAAGAGAGAATTCGAAGGGTCGATGAAGAAAGCATGTGGAACGTACCAGCGGTGAAGGGAACGACCCAGTAGACGAGCTCGGAGGACAAACGGCGGTAGCCGTTGAAGATGTAGTTCCTAATGAGGTGATGTGCGGCGCGCTGCCTGAAGGGAGACAGACCTGTCGTTCCACGAAACAACAAGGGAGTCGCACGTTAGTGCAGTCGAAGAGGTCCGACTGCATTCGAAACTCACTGTACTGGATGATGCCCCTCTGCTTCATGATCCCAGATTTGTCACCCCACCAAGAGAGCTACAACGACAAACCAACGCCGTGAGTATCTCTTCCTCCTCATATACTAGCACTACGCCCAAGACGTAGCGTTCATGTCCACTCACGTAGACCTTGGCTACCGAACACGTCAAAAGCTTGCCAGATGCACAAATGTTGCAAGACTACTCACGACCAGGCATCTCACTTCGGCGTATTTCTGTGGGCCTCATTGTCGCAGACTTGGGGCGTTACACGCAGTGAATGATGGGTGTGGAGGAGACAAATGTAGAGACCGTCGACGAGGTTCGGGTGAGTTCGCAAGGCGCGCCGCGAGCGCTGAGGCTCATCCCGACGCACGCGCGCCAAACACGTCCAAACAACCAGTTGGCGGGCGACCACGACGTCAGGTTCGTGCAGCATTCTATCATCCCCCTTCATACCGTCGCCTGATGAGCTCTGTCGACTCACCCATCATATTCGTTTGTCTGCTTGTTTAGGCCGGAGATGATCACACACAGCACTTTGTACAACCTCGCCAACTCGCTAGGCGCTCTGGCTATGCTAACGGTGGTCTTGTACCACTTTGTCGCCGTCAACTCTAGACAGCTCGCCAAGGGCACTGGTGCCTCCGCGGTTTCGCAGTGAGAGGAGTCACTGTGATGATATGTCTGTATCTGGGCATGAAGGTGCGCGTTGATGGAATCATCCGCATTGTGGACATTCTACTCACTGGAACTGCCACAACCATAGGAGCCCTTGCCGGTGTCATTAGCTATTGACTCGTATTGCTCATGAATGTTTCGACTCAGAATCAGTCAATTGGCGGATGAAGGCAACATACCCCTATCGCTGCTGCGACGAGAGTTTCCTTATGCGAACTGTCCGCTGTCAATTCTTCAGCTGCACGTCTTCGGACACGTATGCTCTCCTATCATTATTCTCTTGGCCGGAGTCATTTTGCAGATCGAATGCCAGCATTCCCGTCACAGTACATCCGCCGAAGCACACGCGTCGCGACTGGTCTAGCTAGGAGATCTGGAAAGGATATCCAGTGCGCTGTGCTGCGGATTTTTCCGGTCGTGCCACGACGCTCCGTGCACTTTCACATGTTCGTGTACGCCAACACGCATGGGGACGACATCAACAGGTCGGATCCTTTCTGCGGAAATCCAAATGACCGAGTTGATCCTGGTTTTCGGACCAGTTCCTTAGGCTCCTGTGCCAAACCCTGAATATGCCCTATTGGCTTAGCATGCAACCGGCAACGTGTCGAAGTTCCGCGACCTCGTGAGTCCACCACATATCGCCTGGAGAATTACTATGTGTCCCATTTGTCACAATAGAAACCTTGTTGCGTGTGATCCTCGGAAGAAGACAGCTGCGTGGTTCGCCCGGACGGCAACTTCACAGCAAGTATGGGGTCCAATACTGATGAAGACACCCTCACATATGGTGGTGTGCCGATGTCCTCTCATCTGTGCAACTGGCGTTCTCATGCGGTATCAACACCGCATTCCTCAGTGAGAAGCCATGGCATTGTGCTTGCTTCCAGCGGCAACGACACCGCAAACCTTAGTACGATCCACCCTTCGGCGCATATTGCGCAAGCGGACCTGCGGCTGCGCTGCTGTCGTTGATTTGTACACAAAACACAGGTTGTTTCCGATACACGAATCCGGACGTGAGGCTGGGCGCTTAGACACAGCATTGCAGCGGGATGTGCGAGACGCCGGATGACGCCGTTGGAAGCACCGCTTCGAGACGGTCCTTACTCACCTCCGCCGCATGTTTACGACGAGTCTGCTTGCTCATCAGCTTCGACTTCAAAATCGGTCGCCATATGCCGAACGGAAGGGTTAGGCATAGGCCGTGCAAGTCCCTGCCGGTGTTCCCGTATGTCGCACCGGATCCTGCAAGTGAGTCATCAAGAAAACACTTGTGGGGGCGACGGACCAAAGATGGTATTGCGGGGTAGTCAAGATCTGTGTGCCCGATCGGAAAGAAAGTTTGAGTCACCGGCAAGTATATAAGGAGCTGCCTCTCCGAAATGCTGAGACAACACCCCAGCGCCCCTTTTTTCTTATGTCGCCTCAGTACACCTCCACTCGCTCCACGCACAGCAAGTCGCCCTTCTCTGTCATGAAAGCTCGCCAGATGTATCCTCAGAAGACGCCCACTTTCCGCGACTTGGATCGTGCGCTCGCTCGAGCGTATGTCGAGATGCAGCGAGAGAGGATACAACGCAAGAGGGACGGCGTGTTCACACCAAGGTATGCCGCATTGGATGTTTCATATCGCAGGGCAACGTTGGAAAACTGAGCAGTACCGTTAGGATGGATCAGTGCGACGACCCGAACAATCCATATGTCATCGCCATGCTCGAGGTCCCGGGTATGAAAGCAGACCAACTCTCCGTGCGAATCGAGAACAACACCCTCATCGTCGAGGGTGAGCGCACGGGCCCACATCTCCATACTCAGACCCATCACGAGCAACGAACCATTAACCCGTCTTCGGAACCGAGGGCGGACGCGCACGTACCTGAGTCGGCGGAGAACGCCACCTTATACCCTGTACGCGAGCTCAAGTATGGCAAGTTTCGGCGCAATATCCGCCTCCCACCCGGTGTCAATGTGAGTCTCATTGCGCTTTCTGACGACCGGTTTCGGCAGGTTCTGACATGAATCATCCGCTCAGGCGAATCACGTCCGCAGCACCCTTGTAGAGGGCATGCTGACAGTCTCCTGGCCCCGAGATCCGTCGACCATCGGGGGCGAAACCGAGGGTCATGACAGATCTCATGCTACTTAAGCCCGCTGCCAGTCTATCCTCTGATTCATGCACCGCCCGCGGCGTACCTATCACTACCGACGCCACTACCTTCCTTGTATATTATCCTCGCTCTGCTTCTTTGCTTCCAGTCATTGTTTTCCTGTCGCATGCATCCCGGACCTTCTGCATCCACCGCTCTGTCTTTGCATTTCTTTGGTATTGGGACTATGGGTTCGCACATGGATAGATTGTTCTCCGCACGCAATAACGTTATTGCCCCCCCCCGTCCCTTACTCAACGTTGTTGTGGCTTGTAGCATACTTCTCTCTTATCTGGCTACGTACTTCCTAGTAATGTGTACTTCGTCGATGTCATCCTAATTCATGAGGTCTTACTAGAATACTTCCCACCCATTATGCGCCACGGTGTGTAGCGTGCGCCGTGCAGTGTCTCCCATTATGCCGATTCTTCACGTTAACTTTCGTAAAGTGATAAATTCCCACTTAGCGCTCGGATTCTTTCTGGCGAGTGGGAACTACCTTCCGAAAAGGGAGGATTGCCAGAGCGAAGCAGTGGCAGGACTACTCTCCAACCGCATCACCTCGACGTCTCGACGGTGTTTCACATGTCTCACGATCCTAGCATCTGAATACTCAGCGAGCCACTATACACACTGAAGGACTGGAGTACGCAACATGGGAAACGCACAGTCCCTGACGCGTACGAGCGGCGCACTGGACTCGTTTGTGGCTGAGCTGGGCGGGGATGTCATCTACGAACGGAGGTACGTCTCCTTCATGCTGTATGCGACCCTCTTCTACCTACAGACACATGTAGCCTTGGCTCTGCGCGCTTTCTTAAGACCGTGAAGTGTCGACACAAGAATGGCTACCTCGTAGTCAAGATATTCGTCAAGCCAGACCCAGGGCTGAGTTTGCGGAAGTACAACAGAAGGCTGAAGAGTGCGTACGCGTATGATGACACGCATATATACGATTTCTGACTGAACCCAGTGGAGCGCGAAGCCCTCGCGGACATCCCCAATGTGTATGGATACCAGTCCTTTGTCGAGAACGACAAGGCAGGCTATGTGATTCGCCAATGGGTGGCGAGTAACTTGTACGACAGGATCAGGTACGTCCGCCATTTGTGCATATTCCTCGCGGCTTCTGACGCGTCCGACCTCAGTACGCGACCTTTTCTGAGCCTGGTGGAGAAGAAGTGGATCGCGTTCCAGATTCTCAATGCGCTGCGCGATGCACGGAATCGCAAGGTGTCCCATGGAGACATCAAGTCAGAGAACATCCTAGTGACGTCTTGGAACTGGGTTTATGTCTCCGACTTTGCATCGTTCAAGCCGACCTACTTGCCTCTAGACGACCCGTCGGACTTCTCGTTCTTCTACGACACATCTGGCCGGCGATCGTGTTATATCGCACCGGAGAGGTTCTACACGGCGAGCGAGAATCCGGACATTAGCGCAAAGAAGTCGCGACTAGCGATGGAGGATAGCGAAGGGAGGCGAGACGGGAAGGTGACGGAGGCCATGGACTGTTTCAGCGCTGGCTGTGTGATCGCAGAGCTGTTCTTCGAGGGCAAGCCTTTATTCACCCTGAGCGAGCTGTTCAAATATCGTGAAGGCGAGCTGAAGGTCGATGCTCAGTTGAGCGTGGTAGAGGACGAAGGCGTGCGGGTACGTTGAGTCTCTTGCCTCCAATACGTATCCTGCTGACAGTCCACCAGCAACTTATCAAGCAAATGATTGGTATTGACCCCTCTACTCGCCCTACATTCGACACGCTCCTGCACACCTCCCGAGGAACGGTCTTTCCCGAGAGTTTCTACTCCTTCCTGCACAACTATGTCTCGTCTGTCAACGAAATGAACAATCCATCCCTTTTCTCTGCCACTGCCACATCAGCTGCAGGCCCAACAAGTGCTACCATCTCTGCCCACAAAGCAAACCCCACGACCTCGTCCAGTGGGGCTCTGAATAGTGACCTGCCAAACGACCCTCTGCCAAGTGATTCAGACCATCGACTGGAGCGCATTTGGGCAGATTATGAGAGCGTTGAACCATACCTCGTCAGTGACGCGGCTGAGGAAACCATAATGGATGTCAAATTAGACTTCACACCTCAGCTAGTCTCGACCCGGCCCTTCCATGTAAGGCTCTCTGGGTTCGTCAGCTCCCCGTGCTGACAATGCATTCAGGACGTCCTCCCGGTCGAGTTGAATATCCCGAACCGCGAGAGCAAGCTTCATGGTGCTTGGTCTCCGGGAAAGCGAGCAGCTGCGGAAGGTCAGTGTCAAGGTCTGTTTCATACCAATATTCACTGATGTAGCTTTAGACGGGCCCGCATTGATTATCCTCTCTCTGGTTAGCGCCAATATCCGGAATTGCTATCGACCGAGTTCGAAGGTCCGCGGCCTCGACGTCTTCCTCGCACTCTCATCGCACCTCACGGACGAGGCCAAGCTCGATCGGATGGTCCCATACATTGTGGACCTCCTCCATGACGAGGCGGCGATTGTGCGCGCAGCTGCCCTGCGTACTCTCATGCAGGTCTTGATGCTTGTCACTGTGATTACTCCCTCAAATGCGGCCATCTTCCCAGAATACATCATTCCCGCCATCGGACATCTTGTCCGCGACCCGGAGGTCTTAGTGAGGTGCATGTATGCGCAGGTCATTGTGCCGCTCGCGGATACAGCGGTGCGGTATCTGGAGATGGGACAGGCGCTGAAGGCGCATGGGAGCTACAAGCTCTCGCCGGAGACCCAGGAGTATGACGAGGCTCACTTCGAGGCAAGTAGCGGCATCATAGGACATACGGAATATCTGCTCATTGCCTCTATAGGTATCGTACGACGCCAGTATGACCGATCTTCAGAACAGCATACAAGAACATTTGGCTACTCTACTGGTCGACCCCTCAAGCGTCGTCAAACGCGCGGTGCTGCACAACATCTCTTCGCTGTGTATTTTTCTCGGCCGGCAGAAGACAAACGATGTGCTTCTCAGCCATATGATCACTTACCTGAACGATCGGGACTGGTTGCTGCGGTATGCGTTTTTTGACAGCATTGTTGATGTTGCCGCCTGCGCTGGCGGCCGCAGCCTCGAGGAATACATCCTACCCTTGATGATACAAGCTTTGTCTGGTATGTATGTACCTGAAACGTTGGTCGTTTCGAGTCATTCTGACACGAGGTCGGGTTGATAGATGTGGAAGAGACTGTGGTCGCGAAGGTCCTAGCCTCGTTGACGAACCTCTGCGAGCTAGGGCTGTTCCAGAAGATGCGAATTTGGGAGCTCATGAGTGCGACTCTGGGATTCCTCTATCATCCGAATATCTGGATAAGGCAAGGTGGGCAATACATGTGCTTATCGTACTATAACGAGTTTGCTGACAGGCCCACCTGGCGGGAAACCGAAGGTGCTGCGGCTTTCATCGCGTCAGCTGCGAAGCACCTGCCCCCAAGTGACGTCTGGTGCATTCTCTACCCGTCTCTTCGGTTTTTCCTCCGGTCGGATGTCAGGGATGTGGACGAGAAGACGTTGCTTTTAGCCATGAAACCTCCGGTATGGTTCACCTTCGGCGTTGTGTGGCTGCTCTATTGACTCGATACTTTGTCTGTTCAGTTGTCGAGGCAGATCTTCGATGCAGGCGTGCAATGGGCCATGAAGGCAGAGAAGACGCAATTCTGGCGGTCGCACCGCACCTCGAAGTCGGAGTCACCGCGAGAAAGCATGGCCACTGTGCGACAATCTGGGAATGCAGCCTCCCGCGGACGATCGGAAGAGTGAGCGGGGCCAATTGTTCCATTCCTCTGCACAGGCGCTCATCTCTCTGAACCCAGGGATGAAGCCCAATTATCCAAGCTTCAGCAGCTCGGCATGACTTCCACAGAGGAGGCCAAATTAGTTGCTATGAAGGACTATATGGTCAAGCTCGCGCGCGCGATCTCAAGGTATGTGATCGAGCTTCCATGCGCTAATTCTAGCAACTGATCGGGTACGCAGTTTCGCATCTCGGGTCAGCGTCGAGGTCGAGTCAGACGCACTCAAAGTCGTGACCATAGTCGAACTCCAGAAGCTGGGTGTCGTGCCTCAGACGGTGTTCCTGCGGACGCCGGAGACCGATGGAAGGCCATCGAGGATATCCGCTCATCGACTAAACTCTGAGTTCACGGTCAGATCTCCGGGTACCCCTCGCACGCACCGTACTCTGAGCATCGACCATGGACCGACTGCCGCTGGAGCGCCGTTCGAAGACCTCCGGCGCCGACTGGCACTCATTAACGGCTCCGCGAATAGCCTCGGTGCTCCTGGTTCGAGGGAGCCGCGAAGTCCTGTTCCACACCCACTCTCTATCGACACTGGAGCAGCGGCCACGCTGGTCCCTTCTGACATTACGCCGGCAGTCGAGCGGCCAGGCAGTCCTGCGGAATCGACTGTATCTACTGCGAATTCTTCCGCCTTCCGTGCCATGCATCGCTTCCCCATCGGCCAAGATGGACAGAAGGCTGCGCCGGCAGTCGGGTCGTCTAAGGCGAGTGCTACGGGCTTGTTGGAGGCGCACGCGCAGATCCTCTCGGAAGGCTCCCAGTCGCCGTCGGGGCGGTCCTCGCCTGTGTCTGTCGCGGGTACTGTCCGCGGTCAAGATAAGCCGCGTCTTCCGTCCATTGTTCCTATCTCGAGCTACGGTAAGTCCGAATTCTTGCGAGTAGTGTATGCATGTCTGGGTTGCTCACTTGATTATATTTGAAGACGGACAAGAGCCAGGGATCAGCAACTTGCTGGAGCATCTGTACCTCGATAACAATCGCGATCTGCAAAACGACTTTGGGCCTAGAGTACATGAAGGTCCGGTTCGTCGTCGCAATGCTGCTCGTCACAGCTTCATGCCACGCGACGGCTCCGCTCGTCGTCTGGAAGCCTCGCTCATCGCTCACTTTAATTCGCACTCCGAAGCGATTACGAGCATTGCCGTGTCCCCAGACCATATGTTCTTCGTATCCGCGTCCGACGACAAGACTGTCAAAGTCTGGGACACTGCCCGCCTGGAGCGGAACATCACAAGCAAGCCGCGCCACACGTACAATCAACATCACGCGCGGGTCAAGTGTGTATGTATGCTCGAGGGTGTGCACTGCTTCGCGAGTGCTGCGGACGACGGGAGCTTGCACATCGTTCGTGTGCATGTCAGTCAAAGCGGTACGCTGCCGAAGTACAACAAGCTGGCGGTGATCCGCGAGCATCGCATGGATACCTCAGGAGAGTATATCACTAGTATGACGCACTACTTGACAGGTACGTGGACCCTCCCCTGCACCGCTTTATGATTCAACTTCACAGATATCCGTTGCCAGAGACTGCGTCGAACCTAATCTACGCCACCACTCATTCCGTCATGACCATGCTTGACCTGCGCACGATGCGCGTCCTGCAACGCATGGAGAACCCTAGACACCACGGACCCATCACGTGTATCTGCCTGGATCGCAAACGGGCATGGGTCATTTGCGGAACGTCAACAGGCGTTCTCTCCCTTTGGGACATCCGATTTGGGATATTGATCAAGAGCTGGAAAGTGGGCGTCTCCTCCAACGGCCGGTTCGGCAGAGTACACCAATGTGTCGTCCACCCAACAAAGGGCAAGGGGAAGTGGGTCATCGTTGCCTCGGAGAGTTCTAAGACTGCGGCCGAGAACTTGCCACATACGCTCCTAGAGGTCTGGGACATCGAGAAGACGACTCTCGTAGAGACATTCTCGACGAGGAGTGTGGTGAACGCTTCACAAGCGGTAGAGGAACCTAAGGAGATCGGTGTTGATGAAGCCGAGACAAGCCCTGCTGCGGCCATTGCAGCATTGGTCCGTGCTCGACAGGAGAACGGCTCGTACGACGGTGGACTCCGTCGTGGAGGATTCGTCGGACCCGATACACCCCGGAACGACACACCTCAATCGCCCTCTCCGGACGTTCGGTCATTAGTTGCCGGCGCTGAATTTGGCGGTCACGGTGTGGTTCACAGGTCGCACATGGCCGCCGACACCGAGAAGTCTTCCGGTCGCTCTTCGTCTGGTAGGGGATATATTATCACCGGCTCCGAAGACTGCAAATTGCGGTTCTGGGACCTCGGACGTCCGGAGCGGTCTGTGATTCTAAGCGGCATCGAGCAGGAGGGTGACAAGCCGACGTACAGGTGAGGCTTCTTCCCAGTCCACTGTTTCTGTTGACGTACCACTGACGATGGATCACGTAGTTCTATTAGGGCTTCTTCCGGCACAGCATCATCGTACGTCGAGACGTGGGCGACGTCGCAGTCCTCAAGCCATCACAACCGTCCGCCACAGCGGCTGTCTCTCATCAACCACAATCAGCAGAGCCTGCTGAAGGGGCACCAGGACACGATCACCGCGCTCGCATGCATAGATTCGCCGTTCCGAGGTGGACTCGTCAGCGGAGATCGAACAGGTGTCATCAAAGTCTGGAGAGTAGAGGCGTTCGAGCAGTCGTGAGTGGCACTATGGATTTTGTATCTCTAGATGGTTTGCTGCTTAATGTGTAGGATTATATTGAACTTGTCTGCATTCACTCGATTTCCTGCGATCCGTACGAGTGTCCGTACTGTTACGACAGCCTAAGTCAAGTTCGAGTTCTTCAAACACAACATTTTCCTCGGATAGCACATGCCTCATGTAGGAAATTCCTTTCTATTGCTAGACAACACTCTCATGCTTGACTCGTCGGTATGTCACGGATGTCTACAGCTCCAAATTCGGCGAGATGTCGGCAGTCGTCGGCCCGACCGGTGGGCTGGCAACGAGCCAATGGCCGAGTTGATCCTCCCTCCCCGACCCCTCTTTTTATCTTGCTACGACCTCTTGTCATGCAAGCTCCGCTATCGACGGTACACTCAAGCTTGTACTCCTAGCACCGCATGAGTGCGACTGCGAGTGGGTGAGTCACGGTGCAACATGGTGAGTCTCGTATATTGCGGCAGTACACGAAGTACGTGTAAGCTGAACTTTCTCAAACTATTGATACAGCGAACAGGCCCTCCACATCAAGAATTTGACACATGAGACAGCCAATCACGGAATGGGCTGATGTCTAGGCCACCTCACGAAGTTTGCCGCGTTCTTCATGAGTAGGATGTAGTCCGACCCGTCGCCCTGCGTCGCATTAATTGATAGTGAGCGAACCCTTCATCCTCTGCGGTCGAACATGTACTCATCCAAAAGTTGTGCGGGAAGTCAGGCTGGTACGGCATCGCAGCATCAAGCGCCTTCTTTTGTTCCTGAGAGAGCGAGATGTTGAGCGCATCGATGTTGGCCTGAAGCTGCTCAACCTTCCGGCCGCCGATGATAGGGAATACTAACGTGCGTCGTCTTGTGCATGACGTACGCAATCGCCACCCAACTCTCGCATGCTGCGCAGGCATTGGGACACAAGTGCTCACCAACTTGGATGCTCTCGGTGCCGACCTGCTTTGCGACCTCCTCCAGTGCCTGGCAAACCCTGCGCTCCTCCTCAGTGCGCTCCCATTCCGGGTCGTAGAACGTCCGCCCCTTCTCGCCCGTCTGGCGCCGCCTTTCCTCCTCTTCGTCTGTCCGCATCTTCCCGCTCCCTGAAACACTCCAAGGCGAGCGCCATCCCTATGCAGTCGCCAGTGCCTATGTGAGCGACGAGCTCGCAAGGGAGGCCAGGAACTCAAGGCGTCACTAACCCTCTGCTCTCGCCATAGGGATAATATCCCGCCCAAAGTCGCGCTGGAGGATGCTCCATGCACCCTGGTAGATCACGAACGGAGTCTTGCCCGTGCGCCGGGCATATTCGTTTACTCTCGACACGATCCATGCTGGGGTGTCGGAGATACCCTATATGCCCCGATACTGGACTCCTTGGTCATGGCACCTAATTCTTCCATTTGTCACCGATGCTCACAACCCCGAGGCACAATGGCGATACGTGCACGCCGGCGGTGGGAGAGAGCTGACGGTAGAAGGCTAGAAGTCGAGCTTGGTGCCAAGCGGGGGAGGGGCGGGCGCAATGCCGGACATAGTGTCTCTGTTTCTGTTGTTAAGTTAGGTGGTTGGCGGGGGAGCGGGGCAGGTATAAAGATTCTTGCTTTCAAAATGGGTCGCTATATGCCAACTGTGATCGAGATTTAGAGCTCAGAGTCGATAGGGCGAGCTTGGACTCTTAGCTGCTGGAATGTTGGGCGCGGGTGAATCTGATAAGATAAGATGGGCAAAGGAAGATAAGATGATAGATAGTATACATTAACTTCGCCCCTTTCAGCTTACGCAGGCTCCGTCGTGAGACGTTCGGGGCAAGTGAGCATTTGCGCCCAAACCACCAGCCAGTATCGTGAGCCATGGCTTTTTGGAGACCAGGAGACAAGGGGACTAGGCTGGATCTTGCTGATTTGGTCGAGGAGGGCTCCATCTATAAGCCTGAATTTCTCAAGCATGTGGACACGACGCTGGCTGCCCTCGACGAAGGATTGTTCAAGCTGAACCACGACATCCACGGTAAATATATAACGTTACCCACTCGCACCTCTAGCTTCTACTGAACTGTACTCCAGAGCACCCTGAGTTGCGATTCGAGGAGCAGTACGTATTTGTCACTATCGGAATGCAATACTGAAACCCCAGGTATCAACAGCTACGCTCACGATGCGCTCACGGCATTTGTGGAGAAGCGAGGATTCCAGGTGACACGCCATTATCTTCTCGACACTGCCTGGGTTGCAAAATTCACGCATGGCAGCGGCGGGCGAACACTTGGAGTCAACTCAGAAATGGATGCGCTCCCTGGTATTGGTCACGCTTGTGGTCACAACCTGATAGCTACAGCAGGAGTCGCGGTCGCCTGTGCGGTGAAAGCCGTCATGGAAAAATTCGACATACCTGGTAGTATTGTTTTGCTCGGGACGCCAGGTGCGGCGGTCGTCAGTCGATTTTGACGTTCCCGGCTAATGAACTTGTGCCGATAGCTGAAGAAGGTGGATCTGGTAAGGTCATCTTGCTCGAAAAAGGAGCATATGAGGGAATGGATGCCTGTTTGATGTACGTCTTCTGATTTCCTGACTTCAAACGAAGACCGGGTCCTGATTCTTTGATGATTCCATAGGTGCCACCCTGCCCCCGGAGTGCGCTTTTCCGCGAGCTTGAGCAGCTGTTTGGCGCTGCAGCGCATTATTGTGGAGTTCCACGGGCACACGTAAGACCTCCTTCCACGCCCAAAGGAGATGTTTTGCTTATACAAACATTGAATAGTGCACACGCAGCCTTATCACCCTGGGAAGGGCAAAATGCTGTTGATGCTGCAGTACTTGCATATACGAGCATTTCAGTCTTGAGACAGCAACTTAAACCAACCCATCGTGTCCATGGAATGTTTGAAGGCAGGGACTGGGCTCCAAATAGTATGTCGCCATCGCTCCAACATTCACTGTAGGGTTCTCGAGTGATGGGTTTCGCTGCAGTCATTCCGGACTATGCGAAGATGACGTGAGCTGTACTCAACGTCGTTCTCACCTCCATTCGCTCATACAAGAGGTAGTTGGTACGTGCGCGCCCCGACCCGCGCTGAAGTCGAGGTTGCAGTCAAGCGCGTGAAGGCATGCTTTGAGTACGTACACTGTAGCGTCCTCTGGTGTTATCGACTCACTCCTACTCAGAGCGGCAGCTCTGGCGACGGGATGCCGTGTTGAAATCAAGTCGGGTAGCGCTAGCACGTTCGACATCCGGCAGAATAAGGCGTTGAGTAAGTGCATCGTCATTCCGCACACTACTCACACCTGGGGCTGATCCAATGGCTAGGTGACGAGCTCGCGGATGTCTTTACCAAGAACTTTGGGCCAGTCGACTACGAACATGGCATTCAATCTGCATCCACGGACTTTGTCAGTACCACTGTTACCATTGTAAAGCGTGCTTAGAAACTGACTGTCGATGCATATCTAGGGGAATGTCACTTATGGTAAGGGAGTCATGCGTAGAACATAGGTTGACTCTGATGCTGGCGCGTGTGCTCGACAGCTCTGCCTGCCCTCCACCCCTCTTTCGGTACGTCCCTGCGGAGCTTTCCACATTCATTCCAATCTGACGCCTACTGGTAGCAATCCCTACCGAGGGTAGTAACCATACGCCAGAGTTCACGAACGCCGCTGCGAGCAAGGAGGCCCATCAGGCTTGCATCAACATCTCGAAGGCTTTGGCTATGACCGGCTTACGTCTTTTAACTGACCAGGCGTTCTTCGATAAGGTCGGCTCGCATTCGTTCTACGTATCCTTGGCGCAAGTCATGAATTGCTCTGCAGGTGCAGGAAACATTCAAGGAAGACGAGCGTCGTCGTCAGGAAGAGGCAGCAAATGCTCAATTTTCTGTGGGGTAGGACTGCACAAGGCTGTCATTCCTTGCAACATGCCACTAACTTACATGTCCCCTAAGGTAGGAACTAATTTACGAGTAACAATAGCAATCAACCACTATATATACCCACGTGTATGAAGTTGCGGAAGGGGCAGGAGCCGCCCTATATCTGAGGATGGATACAGCCCGTGACCGTGCAAGTCATGGGACATGCTTCGCACACCCGGTCCCTTTCATCGGCGCTCATGAGTATCTTCTGGAAGACTACAAAGTGCAATGATCGTGCACGCTCTCGCGAACTGTATTTTCAGCTGTTCTCGTGAGCAATCTCGGACGTTATATACCCCCAAACGTTGTGAGTAAGACTCGTCGTGCCTTCTCCCTTCTCTCGCCTCAGTGCTCACCCATGACTCTCGCTACAGACTTGAGCGAGGATTTCATCTCGGCATGCACGGCGCTTTACCGTGTGGTGTCGAACAATATCGCTGTGCTGCTGCTCACTTCGATCGCGTCGATATTGATCAGGCAGTATGCGCGCAGGCAGAGGATGCCTCCTGGTCCATCTGGACTACCGTTTATAGGCAACAAGCTCCAGGTGCCGTCTATCAAGCCCTGGCGGAAGTTTGCAGAGTGGAACAAGCAGTACGGTGCGTCCCTCCTGACATTCATATGTGGGCATGGATTCAATGTGGCGCGACTCTAGGGCCTGTAATCTCTCTTCACCTTGGCAGCACACCTGTGATCGGTGAGAGTTCGATTGACATGGAACTGAATCGTGGCGCGCTGAATACCATTCAGTGCTGGGGACGGCACAAGCTGCATGGGACCTACTGGAGAAGCGATCAGATATCTACTCGAGCCGCCCCCGGTTCGTTGTCGCGTGAGTTCGCTTCGTGCTGGAATTAGGCCATATTCATATACAATCTCGCCTGCAGCGGGGAGATCCTCTCCGCCAACATGCGCGGGTTGATGCTCCCGAACACCAACGAACTCTGGAGGAGATGGCGCAAGGTGAATAGACCTCACTTCCAGGGTTTCGCAACCGCGAGAGTTTGTCCTCATTTGGAGACCAGGTCCTGCACTCTGGGTTTCATTCTAGGAAAGTGGACGTATACAACGAGATACAGACGCTGGAGTCAGTTGTGCTTTTGCGGCAGCTACTGTCGGAACCAGACAACTACGAGCGCCATCTGCAGCGGTATGCCATGTCTGGCTGTCAATGAAGAATATGGGAATGTGGCATTCACTGACAAACGGTAGCTTCGCAGCAAGCGTTGCAACGTCAGCCACATACGGAAGACGAGTCGAAAGCGTTGATGAATGGATCGTCACGGAGAATATGGCGGCCATGGAATGTGAGTGGCAACGCATCGCGACACATATACGGCGAAACAACTTCAGACACGCACTTGCTAGATCTTACGAGGTTTGTCACGGAGATCATTTCTGAAGATTCGGGCACAGTGACATACTGAATGGAAATATCGAACATAGTGTCAAGTAAGTCAGGGTTGATAGTAGAGCAGCGTCGTTCAAGATGAGGATCAACTCACTCTCATTCAGCATTCCCGGAAAATACCTGGTCGAGGCTTGGCCCTGGCTTTTGAAGCTTCCGGTAAGGTTCAACGGCATGTCTTCACGTATCATGTATCGTAGACTCACTCGTCCCCAGCGTCCACTGCAATGGTTCCGCCGTGAGCCTGAAGAGCACCGGCAGCGAGACATCAAACTGCTCACGCACCTCGTGGATGATGTCAAGACCCGAATGGCAGACGGAACCGTACCGGATTGCTTGACATCGCAGACGGTGTCGGACCAAGGCAAGAATGGCATGTCCGACCTCGAGATCGCCTACGCGGTCTCGTCCCCTTTCGGTGCCGGAATAGAGACGGTACGCCCGAAAAATATGGATCTGCTCCATGGAGCTGAGCTGAATTTATCGGTCTTGTCAAGACGGCTGGAACACTTTGCGTCTTCTTCCGTGAGCGACAAATGCTAGACGTTGATCGGGAAGGCTCGCTTCTCATGTTGTCTCTCAGTTGCGATGCTCCACTACCCAAACGTCATGCGCAAAGCGCAGGCTGAGCTCGACGCAGTCGTTGGTCCCGACCGTCTTCCCGATTTCGAGGACCGAGAGCGCCTCCCCTACCTCCGAGCACTCATCAACGAGACTTTGCGATGGAGACCAATCGCCATCCTAGGAGGGACACCGCATGCTGTGATTGCAGACGACGTATACAACGGAATGTGAGCCTTATAACCTCGTGTATGCGCCTTTGGAGATAGTCCATTAACGGGGGGTCGACATTGGTACAGGTACATACCGCGAGGTTCCACCGTGTTCGCGAATTTCGCGTGAGTGCAACACATCTTGTTTGAAGTGAGAGTATAGAGGCTAGAGCTAATTGATTGGATGTAATTTACTCAGTGGGATCATGCACGACCCTGTCATGTTCCCTGATCCTGACGAGTTCATCCCGGAGCGGTTCTTGGAGACCACAGATCCCAGGCTACAGGACTTCGATCTTCCATTTGGATTCGGAAGGAGGATATGCGTCGGCATGCACCTCGCGAGGAACTCGCTGTTCATCACCATCGCACGGATTCTGTGGGGTTTCGAGATTACGCTTGCCACAGGAGAGAATGGGGAGTCTTTACTGCCCGACCGTTGGAATTTCACCAACGGGTTCAACTCAAAGCCAGTGAGCTTCCCGTGTACCATCAAGGCGAGGAGCCCCCGGATGGTAGAGTGCCTCGACAGAGAATGGGAGGGTGCGAAGGAGCGTCTCGGGAAGTGGCAGTAGTGAACATGGTCCATACTATATCCAATCACGGCGAACACTTGTCTTGATATTTCGCATTCAACTGGTGACATAGCACTGTAAAGCAACATAGCATAGCATGGTACACTGCGATTGACTTCCGCCCCACCCTTCCGATTTTCAGATGTAGAACATGGTATCCTTCAGCGATCCGCTCACCCCGCCAGGGCTCTTGTCGAATCGCCAGAGTCTGCGCGCCTCCTGCATGACCTCGTCGACCTCGGTCTCAGTCGCAGTTGCAGTTGCAGTTCCGGTCGCAGTCCCGGTTGCAGTCACGGTCGCGGTCGCGGTCGCGCTCCTGGTTCCGGTTCCACCCGTGGCCGTCGCGCCCGAGTCTGAGATACCGTTCAGCAACGAATGGATGTAACATCGCCCTCGCTCGCATGCAAGGTCGGCATAGTATGCGGGCGAGACAAGGCTGACCGCTTTCGTCGCCCGGGCGAACATGTAGCTGATGTCGTTCGTCAAACACTGGAGCTGATCGGAACCGATCCCTATCTCGTCGTGTACGACGTAGTAATGGGTGGGCCTAGTAGTCCCTTGTAATCCTGCGCATTGGACATGCATGTCAGCACAAGCACTCGGAACTATCTGGGGAATAGGCAAACCTCCGTGCGCTTGTAGGTAGAAGTCATACTCGTATACAGCTGTGGTGCCCCGGTCGACCACTGTACCAGGCCTGGGATTGCCGTCGTTTGCGGCGTGCGCAGGGTCCATAGGGTAGAAACGGGTATGATGCCGCTTACCGCAAATGACGATCGTTAGCTTGGGGTTGTAAGGCCATTGAGGCGTGCTAAACTTTTGGAAAGCCTCTCGCATCTTTGGCATCTCTTCTCTTACGACAATCGCGAATTGTCCCTGTCAACTGCAGTGAGCGGTCTGTACGCTGCCATCGCAGCACAGCGAAGCTTCTCACCTCGGAGACCCCATCGCGGTATACAAGCACCCGAGTGGGTAGCGTGTTTGTACGCGCTCTGAAGGCCAACAGTCGCTCCTCTAACATGGACCCGAGATCGGTGATCATCTGTATTCTGGTAAGAGCCATGGACTATTGCAGATAACCTCGGACGTACCTCCTTCTTCGACTCTTGGATGCGCAGGCTGGCAGGGAACTGTCCCATACGCCTGTCGATACTGGCCACAACCGCAGCGATCGACGGCGTCCCTCTCACGGTCCCCACCCCGGGGTGGGTGACGTCCATACCGACCAACATCGTCGGCTCCATGTTCAGCCACGCCATGTTCTGGTCCGCAAGTTCATGGTTCACGCCTCCGAGCTTGATGTTGAACTTGAGCGCGACGTTCGCAAAGTACTGCAGCTGGCCCTTCTCCTTCCTGACCTTCGCCGCGTGCACGCACACCGTCGCCACGTCCAAAAACACGTCGCAGAGGTGCTTCAGGCCCGAGTACACGTGCCTGTCCCCGCTCGAGAGCACGACGAGCACGATCCGCGGCTTCGGCCTCATCTCGAGCAGCGCCTCCCGGATGCGCGCCACCGCCCCCTTCCGGAGCGGGTCCTCCTGCGACCGGCGCGGGAGCTGCGCAACACGGATCTGGGGCGGGGCCGGGTCGACCTGCATCCCGCTTCGCCTGCACATGTCCGCGAACCCGCGCCAGGTCTTGTCGAGCTCCGGATCGTCTACGCCCCGGAACTCGTCCCGCGGGTTGTCGTCCTGGATGAGCAGGATCGCCCATTTGTCAAGCCGCGCGCCGACTGCGAAACGCACGCCGCGCATGTTCCA
Organism: Coriolopsis trogii; assembly: GCA_020543525.1. Lineage (NCBI taxonomy): Eukaryota > Fungi > Basidiomycota > Agaricomycetes > Polyporales > Polyporaceae > Coriolopsis > Coriolopsis trogii. The sequence goes on from JAHYIO010000039.1 coordinate 771,210, forward strand.
CGACGCGCGCTCGTCGACGGCAGGAGGGTTACCGCCAGAGTAGCGCACGGCTGGGGGCGGGAGGATGCGACCGGGGACGACCGCCATCTCTGACCCGACGGTGATTCCGAACGCGTTCGCGGGAGGAGGGGACTGCGATAAGCCGAGCTCTAGCAGTCCACGCTCGGCGATCGCTTCCCCGTTCACATTTGGGTATTGACAAGCGACATTCAGCATGTTTGCAGTGAGTTCGTCCGGAATCTTGCCCCTGAAGGACTGCTTCTCGAGGATTGTGCACACTTCGGCAGGGAGGAAGTTCTGCTTCTGTCCGCCCACATCGATAAGAGGAAGGTCTGGATATTGGAGTCGGATTTGGTACTCTGCACAGCGAATTCGTCAGCACCGCACAATGATGAGGCAAATAGCGGAGACATACTCTTCCAGAAGTATTCCTCGACGGTGACTTCGCCGAAGCCCTCTGCCTCAAACCTATGCTGCCGCGCAGTCACCTTTGCTACCGTCTTCGCGGTCTTCCTATATCCAAGGTGTATAGTCCTGACGCGCACCCCGCGCACGAACGACGCGACGCGCGCGCTGGGCGCCATCTTCATGAATTCGACCATCCTCTCTGCTAAATTGCCGGGCGCATAGAAAGCGGTAGTGCACACATTGACATTGACCATGAGCTGGCGCCAAGAGGGACGCACAGACGAGTAAAAGCCCCGCCATGCTTCGAGTCCACCACCAAGCAATATAGGCTGGGACGCAGGATTCGGGTAGAAGTATTTGTTCCGTCCCACCATGACGCCTCCGCCTACGATGCGGCTTGGGTGAGAGGCAAGGATGATGTTCATAGCAGAAACGACGGGCATGAAGTCGTATTGCCGATGCTGTGGTTGTCCTCCCAGGAACCTTCACATTTAAATAAGGTTAGCATGAGGGAGACCCAGATAAAGACAGAGACAGCTATGTTCAATGCGAAGATGAGCAGTGCCTGGGGAACCGACAGCACCAGCACGTACTTTGGATGACAAGCACCCATTCCTCACGACACCATCACACTCAAGGGGAGGCAGATAAAAGACGGTGGACAACTCGGAGTTACGTACCGGACAAGCCCTTGGGTATCGATAGCTTGAATATACTTGACAGTCATCGTATATTCTTTCGGCTCCCTTGCCTGGTCTCGCTTCTCCTCCTCTTCGTCTTCGTCTATGTATGTTATTGGGATCACGACCGGAGCTGCGAGTTTGAACGAAGCATAGAGCTTAGCACCGTGATCATGCGCCACTCTTCCGTTCATTCCAGCTTGTTTCCATGTGTCTGTTTGTTCGGCCAGTTGGAATATGCGCCTTTTCAGACGTCTGTTGGTCACTGGTGGCTCTATCTGAACCTCATACTCATGGAAGGGACCGTTCGGGACGTTGATGGGGAAGTAGTTGGTGCGCATCTTGATCGGGAATCCGACCGTCCCAAAATCAGGTCGCAAGGGTAGGTCATCGTCCTTCAGGCGGATCGAGCGCATGGACACGACCAGCGCATCATGAGATCCATCGGCCAGCCGCACATCGACGTCGGACGGGCGATCGGGCGCATACACGCTGTCAATGACTCTCAGTATTTGATACCACCAAGCAGGGTAAAGACCTACCTGCCGCGCGCGCGCGGTGGGCCACCGTAGCCTCCTCTGTCGCCGCCCCTGAACCCTCCCCGATCGCCACCGCGGAAACCTCCACGGTCGCCTCCTCTGTACCCGCCTCTGTCGCCGCCGCGGTACCCACCGCGATCGCCACCGCGAAATCCGCCGCGTTCACCTGGTGGTCCTCCTCGAGGCTGGTACCCTCCCGTGTACGGCGCGCCCGTACCAGGCGGAGGTCCCCCACGGCCCGGGGGCCCGCTGCCTCTGCCAATCCCACCTCCGCCTCGACCGCCCCTGCCTCCTCTGTCTGTTCCACGGCCGCGTCCTCTGTCCATCTCTTGTCAGATCGGAGTCGTGCTGATGTTGTTGGGGGGCGAAGGAAGCAAACGCGAGTGCAAGAACGTCGCGGAGGCATTTTATACTTTAGTGTGACCTCGCGTTCTCCAGCATCGGATCTGATGACCCGCGAGTGCGGTAACGCCCACCATATCTTGCATCTCTTCGCGGGCGTTGCTTGTTCTTGCCCCTCAATCAGACTGGGACACAGTGCCGTAACGCGCGCGAGAGCCAGCGAGGGAATCGAGGAGCAGGCATGATGCTATTGTGTTATTTTCCAGCCTGAGGACAAGAATACGGATGAACGATTGCGGACGTACCGCGCGCGCGGAAGCCGCATGTTTTCGGAGCCGCCCAGGCGTACTTCCTCCAATCTGTAGGCATCGACGTTCATCCTGTCTTCCCACATTCCCACTGCGACGTGCGGCGAATGAATGGTCAGGCCCGAACAGGAGGATCCTGGCCGATTCTGTCACGAATTATTAGGTTTTGGCCATCACGGCATCGAGTGTGGTTGCATCCATCAGGAGGCAGGGCGGGAACCATTGGCAGGTAAACGTGAAGGCCGTGCTGCAAGATACTGTATATGTACAGCGATGGTAGTACCTGACTTGGACGGGAAGCTCCGTGGGTAGACACGTCTAGAATTCGACACAGCCAAACTTGCCCTGAGAACTGGAACGAAACCTGACCGTCTCCTTATGTTGTAGGCGAGAGAGCGGCGAAGATGGCTGGGCCTGCTGATCGGGGGAGGGAAAGACGATCCTCGGATGAACCCGACCGTGTGTCGGTGATCATGACGAGAGTCACCTCAGAATCACCTCTTATTTTCTCTAGCGGCCGTAGTCCTCCAGGGCACCAGGGAAGTTATACAACGGCGGTTTACCGAGGCCTTCGTAGACAAGTTGTCCCAGAGAGGTATACACGAGAACAAGAAGCGGACTCACAGAATGCCAGAATTCATAGCACGCGCTCTCCCTCATGTCTTCGAGCATCTCTTATCGCGACCGAAATTCGGTCACCGAATGTCGAAATGGGGTTCCGGTAGTGAGCACATATGCGTGCACTGCCCAGTGGCACAGGCGACGAGTTTCAACGAGGGGCGACAGATTCGGCGGATGAGAGCTCCGTTACCATGGTTCAAGTGGATGCTCTTCAGCTTTGCCCAGGGACGTGAAAAGCAATCAGTAGGACGGTGGTGGAAATAACATGACATGGAGTAGTAGTACATTAACTCGTCCACCGCCGTAGCTATGTCCTGCAGTGGCTGCAGCGGCACAGTATGCCGACGCGCCTGTCACGTGGCCGTGGTTTCCTTTAACTTGAGCTCGAATTTCAAGGTCATCGAGCGAGATCGAGCGTCGGCGGTCGCGCATATTGATAACGTTAATCGTCCCAACGCGTCATGTAATGGCAAGACCGAGAGGATGTTCGAAGGGCCACATAGTCTCGTACGTACACAATCCCTAGTACTACCTACATAAAAGCGTCTATGACCAGCAGAAGACAACGGAGACTGAAGCACTTGCATCCATCCGTGCTCGTGTCCACCATGCATGTAAACAGAATGGAAAAGGAGATCCAGTATAACAACAAAAGGAGGGAGAGCAAAGAAAGCACACAGAATATACGTCTGGAATGCAGGAAACAAAGGAGGCCACAACCAAACCCATCCTAATACTCCTGCACCTCCGCGTCCGACAGCGACGCGTACTCGCTCTCCGTCCGGTCGTCGTCCGCATAGTACTCTTGCACGACCTCCTGCATCGCGTACCGCATGATCGGCGAGATCGGCACCAGCTTCGGCCCCAGCACCTCCTCCTCCTCCTCTCCTGCCAGCGGTCCCCCGTCCATCAGCCGCTCGTGCGCCCGGATCACCTCCTCGTCGCTCATCGCCACCATATCCTCGTCGGACCCATACACTCCCTCGGCCCCGAGTCCCTCCGTGGTCCCCATGCCTGCGTTGGACGTAGAGGGGCCCGCGATCGGCTCGTTTACCGCCGTCCCGCTACTCTCCGCGCCAGCACGCCCGCCAAGCTGGAATCGGATGCTCTCCCGGACGCGCATGCTCATCCGGAACGGGTCCCCAAACTCCTTCGACACGGGCTCCGTCCACCGCAAGTCCAGGATCCGCCCCTTCACCATCCCATCGATGGCCTTCGCGCCCATCTCGCGGCAGAGTAGGAAGTACGGCAGAGCTCGTGTCCGCGGTTGCGCGAGGCGGTTCATCACCCGGAGGAGCTGATACGCAGAGAAATCGGCCTGGAACTCCGGGGCTTCTTCGCTGCCTCCGGCGTTGCTCGAACTGAACAAGCCAGAAGGGGACTGGTGGGGGTTCGCGGCGAGTGGGCTATAGATACGGAAGCCGCCGCCGGGCGTTGCGGACATCGGCGGGGAGAGACGGTGGATCGCGTGCGTAGACGCGTGCTCGTTCTGTGGGCTTGCTGCGCCGTTGGAGTCTTCTGGCGCTTTCCCATTGGTGGAAGCCTGCGCAGAGTGGATGATGTGCAAGTTCAAGAGCGCGTGCGCTTGGATGAAGTGCGAGGATTGCTTGACTGAGAGAGGACTCGTCAGCACCCCAAATTCAAGGTGATAATGCGGACTCACTGTCGAGCTTCCCGTTCGAATTCACTGTGTATATCGTTAGCAACCGCGATAAGCGCCAAGAAGCACGGACTAACTGACCAAAATCTGCGACATAGTCCTGCCAGTGGGCGAGTTTTCCGCCGAACGCCTCATAGAGCTTCTCAAAGTCAAGTCTGGGGCGCAACCGTTCCGGAACGCCCTCCAAGATGACTTCTCGGAAATACTTCCGGGTCTCTGCCTTGGGATAATCGCCGATAGTGATGATCTGCGCCAGCGGAAGTTAGTTTGATGGGCGGGAGAAGCATGCTGCTCAATCAGACGACCGTAGCAAGACACGTACCTTGCAATGCTGCATAACGTTCAGCTGCCGCAGCCACGTCTGGTAGAACGGGTCGCTCGTCGCATGTATAACATGACACAGTCGGTCCTGTTTCGTGAGCACCAGCATCGCGTCCAAAAGACACTTCATCGCATCAATGGATCGAATCAGGGCAGGTCTGCACGTTTACCTAGTCAGTATCGTTCTCAACATACTACCGACGTACGTACAGTTTGTGAGCCTCGTCAATGAAAAAGACAGGTGTCTTCTTCACAGGCGCCTCCGGAGCCTTCTCCTTGTTCTTCTCGCCCGCGCCTGCTTGCTTGGACGCGTCGCCGTTCTGATGCACATCGCGAGCGGCCTTTTCGGCTTGCTTACGACGCACAGAGAACATGCGCGTTCGCCAGGACGGACGTTTGTCCTGTGCCTTATGTTCCGTCCCAGTGTCAGCATTCTTCCTCGTTTTCTCCAATACTTCTTGTGACGGTTGGTAGTTCCAGTACCTCAGAAGAGAGCTCTGGAAAGCCTTTGAGATGGAGTGGAAATGTGGATGTCGTGAGGACGTACTTGGAATAGCTCCATGAGACGCGCGATATCGCTTGTCTTGATGTCCCCTAGTGACGATGACAACGCTTCGGACGACTGCGCCGCATTCGAGAGACGACGCTCAACATTGAGCCTGTCATGCTAAGAATACGATTTGAGAACAATCTGAGGTCGTAGGATGACTATATGCACCTTGAAACTCCATGCTTCCTTCTCAAACACATCATACCCCGGCATGTCGGGGTCCTGGGCGATGCTCATGAAGAAACCCTCCATCTGCTGACTGGAGAATGGGTCAACACAAGGTCAACCGATCCTGGTTCTAGTCACACATACCTAAGACTCATATATAGACTAGCCAGGTCAGCAAAACCAGCAATGCGCAGGTCGAAGTGCAAGACATGGTAGCTCTTCTGCGTCAGCACCTGGCGGAGGAGCGCCGTCTGCAGCAACGATACTGAGCATACTAGGCCGTTGGAATAGGCGAAAACTACTCACTTTCCCAACGCTGCTCGCACCAAACAATATTGTGAAACTTGAGTTGCCGTCAAGCGCACGCGTGATGGCCTTGAGCTCTGCGGGTCGATCGAAGAAGCCAGGAAAGGGCGCAAAGGTATGCGTTGGCGTGAGCTGGGCACGCTCTCTCGCCTCCGCGAGCTCGCGTCTGGTGTCTTCCAACATCCGTTTGGATTCGGTTAGCGATCGTAGCGTTTCGGCGGGCTGCACGGGTGACCGAGAGAGAGGTGGATGCCATCAGTACGAAGCGTGTTTTCCACCCCAACCTGACGCAGATGAAGATGAGATAGAAAGGTGCATACATTCGCGATGACACTGATAATCTCGCCGATGCCAAAGAAGTTGCGCTTGCGAACGTCCGTCGGCATAGGCATGCCACGGCGGCGGGGGATGTTTGAGCGGAAGAGCCAGTGAAGCTGGATAGTGTTGCCCTCTGAGCCTATTGTGGTGTACATGCTCGCTCGACGCGACGACGGAGGCGAGAGTGCGCGCGTGCGGGGCGTGGGCCCTGCGCGGGCAAGAACGGCATTGCCGTTGGTCGTGGTGGTGGTCCTGCGTGCCATACTATCTGAGGATCCGCGGGTACTGAGGAAAGAAGGGGAAGAGTGTATGGTCCGGAGAAGATTGAGGATATGGAAGGATGAAAGGAGGGGCTGGGTGGAGATATGAGATATTGAGGACGCTAACGCGGACGTCGCGCCTGGCAGGTGCAGGTTGTTGCGCGCATGGGGACGGAGGCCTCCCGCAGCGCAAAGCGAAGGAGGCATGTGTCCATAATATAGAGGCTATACCACGCCTGCGAAGGGCGCACACGTTGCAAAGGCCTGGCGATTGACTCCGGGACTTCGATGAACGCAATTGAGATCGGGTCATTTCGAGTGGGCATTCTGTGACTGTCGAGGATCACTTACTGGAGATAGACACCACAATCTAAGCCGCTGTTTCTGGGGTTCGTTGGTCTCACACACTGAGAGGTGGTGGTGAGAGAGCAAGAGAGGATGGGGGTAGTTTGCATGTCGGCCGCGATATGAGGTCGCTCTGGTCAATGACGTCGTCGTGTGTCCTCCACGTGCGCATCGCATCGCGCTTTGGCGAAGGCCAGGCTCAGTTTCAGCATGTCTGCCTACAGCCTGATGTCTGTCCTGTGCGCGAAGATGTCGTCGTAGTCAAATTGCGTATGTCGTGCTGGTGGTAGGAAAGAGAACGTTATATCATTAACGGGCGACGCAGTCTGATGGAGGACGCCCGAGTTCCCACGGTGCGATTTCCGGCGTCTGGCCATGAGTATGTCGCGACGTCATCCTCCTCCTCGTCCATTTAGGCTCTGAGTCAACTATGAATCGACAACTCGATACTAAGTCATGCACAACCTCTGTTTTTATATGCTTGTTCACCAACCCACATCACAGCTTGATAGCTTGCCTCTCTCCGGTACCGGTGCCTTTGCCGGTTGCAAGTCCGCTGTCCTCCAAGATCCTCCCATCTCGACTTTGCTTAACGGTTCAATTTCGTCCACGTCTTTGCCTGACTACCGCGTCACAACTAGACATCAAATAATACGCGACGCTGACTGCTTTCACTGGTAGGGCTCTGAAGATTCGATTTTCAGGAGTCAGCTACCCACCGGCCCTACCCCTCAAAGTCCACACGCCACCTGTACCGCCTCAGCTGTACTCTCAGACAGGCCAGGACCCCTTCCGCTTTCTGAAGAGCACATGCGCGTCCCCATCAGGATACACGTTCAGCCCGTAGTACATGTTCGCCGGTCGCTTCCCATCCCCGCCCATCTTCAGATCAAAGTGGAGCACGATGTACGCCAGCATGGCCTTCAGCTCGTTCGCCGCGAAGAATCGTCCAGGACTACACGGCGATCAATCAATCAGTCGGTCCATGCTCCATGGTCACACAATGGAGCGATGGGGACATGTCACACTCACCAGGCGTGTCTGCCGTGGCCGAAATGAACAAAGTCGTTCGACGTGTTCACGAACTGGTGCTTCGTGCCTTCGCCCTCCTGCTCGCGCATGCGCGCGAACCGGAAGGGATCAAACACGTCGGCGTCCGGATAGATGCTCTCGTCGTGATGCGTCGAGATCGACGCGGCAGTGACGAGAGTGCCCTTGGGGATGAACGTGCCGTCGACGAGTGTGATATCCTTGAACGCTTTCCGGGTTAGCGCCGCTAACACCCGCATTCGCGGTATTACATTTAGTGATGGAAACATGCGGACAAGATCGGTAGAGCGTACTGAGGGTGATGCCGTTGTACCGGGAGCTTTCCTTGATGAAGCTGTCAAGCTTCCACATCTTGCCCATCGCGTCCTTAGTCCAGCCATGGGCGCCCACGACCGACTCCACCTCGTCGCGGAGGTCTTCCAAGTACTCGGGACGGGTAGCAAGGTCGTATATGACATGGGTCATGGTCTCAACGAGCGGGGGACCGTGTTAGCCACCACAGCCGAGGAGGTTTCCGAAGTAGACTCACGGTAGAAGATGTATGTATGGCCGCGAAGTTGACGATGAGCACCTTCTCCGCAGTGGTGAGGTCAATATTCTTTCTCTGCACCGCTTCGTCCAGGATCCACTGAAGCATGTCGTTCTGTGCGACCAGATCTGATCAGTTTTCTGGCAGTTTCGCGCATACAAGCGTTCAGACCCACGGGTTTGTCCTTCCAATCATTGCCGTACTGGGTCATCCGCGCCTTGCGCTCCTCTAGGACGGGTTTCAGGTACGACAACACCCGAGTAATGTTCTGTCTTGCCAGGGAGTTCTTGACCAACTTGACCAACAGCGCCCCGAAACTGTTCACAGAGACGCGGGGTTAAACAACGACCAAAATATAGGCAAAAAAGCTCCTTGCGCACGGTTTCAAAATCTTCGGAAACATATTGATAGTATGTTGGTCGGTATTCATGGCAATTGTAAAGTCGATCTCGAGGTTCAACAGTTCTTGGTTGCGACCTGTGCAGCCCCCAAGACTGTCAGTCACGTCGATTTCTCAACTATCACAAAGACCCGAACGCTGATGCATCGTAGTGACTTACAGAGAGGGAGGCCGACGAAAACGCGGTTGCTTGCGCGCGCAACAATTTGCTGCATCGCCTTCATGACGTTCACGCTCAACCACTCTGCACACATGTAGTCAGGACCACGCAAGACACCCATTAGTGATCCACATGCAAGCTCAGTCTAGGAATCGGACCCACCGTCTTCCTTTGCGGGGATGTGCTCGTGCACTGCCAGCTTCAACTCGTCGACAACGTCCGGGAGGACGTTCTGGAGGGTGCGGGTGAGCTTTGCCCTGATGATGTCGATATGGAAGGCGTCGTCGAAACTCTCCGGGCTGATCAGCCGCCTCATCTGCGTTTGCTGCAAACACATACCTCTCAGCCTCAGCATCGAGTATACGCATACCGCATCCATACGGGTGAACACGCACCTCATCGGCAGCCTCGTTGAAGTTCATCTCGTCCTCCGGCCGCTTCCGGATGTCTTCGATCATCTTCGGTCCAGAGACGATGACGACCCACTGGTCAAGCTGGGCGACCTTGTATGCGCCGTTGTAGAACTGTGCGACACGGACATGTACCGGTCAGCGGTCAGCGGTATACACGTAGCATGTGCGGCAGGTCGTCTGCTTACCCTCCGATATCCCTCGTCGATGATCTCCTTGCCATTTCGCATGAAGTTCCGCGCCGCGAGGTAGGACAGCCCGGGGAAGGACGGCCCACCGAGAGTGGGGATCGCATATAGCTATACAAGACGGCGGAGGTCAGTCTGCGTTCCGTGATATGGTTTGTGTATGTGCGCGAGTTGTACTCACAGGATCCATGCGCCATCTGACGACACAAACGATGGCTAGAATGGTCGCGCAAACAACAACAATTCCAAGAGGGTTTTGTGGCATCGAGAGCACCACACCGGCGCCGGAGGATGACATCGCGAGAGAGCTGCTGCCCATGGTCAACCGTCAGCACGAAAGGGGGCAGAAATGTTCTGTCGATGTACAGCGGTCGACGAGCCCTTCATATACCATCTCACAATGCGGGCTCGTGACGTAAGACTGAGTCTGTTGTAATGTCGTCTCCGCATACGTGAGTGTCCTTCTCTGCTTCTCAGCGTAAGGTGGTATTACCCCCAGAAGGCCGGCGGGAAGATTTCTCCGCGAAAGCCAGGGAGCACAGAAGGGGATGGTGCGAGGGCCATTGGACACGACAAAATTGTGCAATAGCTATTGACAGCTACCGCGGCTGGCGACGTAAGTTCAATGACAATGATCCGAGATTCGCAATTTGCTGGCGGTTCCATTCTCAAAGGCAGCATACGAGTTAACAAAGGTGAGCGCCGTAAGGGTAGATCATGGTTCATGCAATGATACACCCACATATATCTGTTCACAAAAGCAGCATGATACAGCAGATGTGGTTGAGAGATTTAATCCGCAGCAAGCAGATCAAAGACAAATTTGTCTGTCGCCTCAGGTGGCCTCTGCAATTCTCAGACTCTCCAGTGCTCTTGACTGCATACAAAGAGAATGCAAGGTGAGCAGTGGTCGATGACTATCCTTCACCACGTTTTGACAGACTGTATGTAGACTCAGGTCGACCAGTGTCTCGCGCTTGATGATGTGAGACCGCACATCCTCTCGCTATTCCGCCATCTCAAATCCTCTTGGAACACACAGGGTTTTTTTGGCTTGTCCGCATTCACCTCGTTCATGTGCGTGAGTAAAAGCGACTGATGTATCAAATTCGCTAATGTCAAGAAAAGAACAATGCCCTGGTAGGCGAGAACGGCAGCAAAGGCAAGCCCTCCCCAACCCCGCTCTCGAACAGCCAATCCGGATACAGCAGCATGAAATACCTGACCCAGATTGCAACCCACACATACCCCAGTGTCCTCACCACCCGCGGAGGGCCCTTGCGCGCTAATTCTGCCCCCACCTTCGTCCTCTTCGTGACGGCCAGGACGACGTCCTCGAACGTGATCACGAGCCCTGTCGCGAGGAAGAACGGCATGGAACGACCAAAATGGTCCAGGCTGCCAGCGTTCATGAGGTCTCCCCAGGTGTGCATTAGTCCGGAGAGGGCAAAGGCGACATGCACTTGGACTTGCGCAGAGAGAAACGTGCCGCGTCGGATCCGGAGGGCCCGCGTGGCGAGTTTTCCCCAAGCGGAGAAGTGCTATTGCGTGTGGTGAGCGTGGAATCAAACGACGCGCTCGTATGCCACAGTGTGCGAGAGGGGCACTTACGCGACGGAACATTTGGTGCCATGCGCGGCCCCAGAACCGACGGACTGTGTACGCGTCGGACAGGTTGCCGCAAAGGTCTGGCCAATCTTCGGGGCGGCCCATTCCGGAGCCGCATACAACAAGAGAGGTGACAACGTAGGGGAGGTTGAGGAGGCAGTAGATCCAGGTGGCGCTCACGAACGCGACGCATGTGCGCGTCCAGTAACTCACGTTGTGGTGTCCGTGAGCTGCTGCCGCGGAGATGCCCCAGGCATTCGTGGGATACGGGAAGGCATCACGGTTTTGGTGGATGTATAGAATCAAAGATTGGCGCGTCCGTTGTAGGAGGTACTGGGCCTTGGTGCCCATGTGTTTCGATGGGACATACGCGACCTTGTCAATCGTGTCAACGCAGGTGAGCGTCGGTGATCGGATTGAACATATGCAGATGGCTTACCTGTACATTCCAACCCACGAGACGAGAGTTCCCAATGCTGCACATGGCATAAAACATCCTTGCATATATCGGCCTCGATGCGAGTGGCGAGGCGTTCTTGTCGCACAAATACCGGAAGTCCGCCATGGGGTCCGTGAGCCATGTGTGGTATGTAATATTGAGAATGGTGCTCCCCATGATTACACTGCCAGTTCCATAATCCGACGTAGGGTTCCCTGTCGTATACGAAAACATGGTGTAAATGCATGCAGCGATAATGGCGAGTGACGCCCCGACCCGCGTCACACCGGAGAGGGACGGGCTCAAGCCGATGAGGAGCGAGAGTGCGATCTGTGGAGCGACGAAAAGGAGAACGTCGGCGGGTAAACGAGCCGGTGCGTGAATTGATTCTTGCATCCTACAGCTTCCATTTGCAAGGGTTTGTGAGCCTTTTATCGCAGCTGGAGGACGAAGAGGAAATTGTCCAGGGATGGACAATGACCAAGGGAGCAAGTACACTTCAAAGGTCGAGTTCCGATGTGAGCATTTATAGGTGTAGAGTCAAGTAGGCAATGAGGCTCGGCTTCCGGTGTCGGAGAACGCTTCAGGAGATTCACTTCATCATGTTCGTCTCCATGTTGTTCTATATGAGCATATGCGAGGACGGGGTGGGCATTGCCTGTTGCATGACATCTAGTCCGCAGCTGTGAGCCTTCACCGTCTGAAGTGGCACTTGCCCGCCACGTCAGGGATCTTCCAAGCTTGACCTCGGGCGTTAGACCACGGATTCAATGTATCAGTGCGAGACCATCCACCAGAATCAAGTCATAAGTGCGAGTCTTGGCCGGATCCGACTCACTGTCGGCACTGCCCCTAGCCAATGGCGGAACAGGGCCTTCTTCGTGATCACGCAAGCGTCTGTATACCAGTTACTACACTTGACGTATTCTTGCAATGAACGCAATGAACTTGCCGAAGCCTCGTAAAGGGCGCTATTCTTCTGCTATAACTGGCACCTGGATTCTTGTGTTCGTTAGCAAGCGCCCTTCGCGCGATAATTGCGTTGACATCGATGAGAGTGGCAACCTCCTGGTAGGTCAGAAGGGCAGCAAAGGCAAGCGCTCCCCTTTCAACCAACCAATGCCCAATATTGGTGCAGCCTGGCTTACCCATGCCGCGACCCACAAGTACCCCGACGCCTTCACCCCGGCTTATTGCATGTTGGACGCGATATGAGGTTGCTCTGGTCAATGACGTCGTCGTGTGTCCTCCACGTGCGCTATGCGCATCGCATCACGCTTTGGCGAAGACTAGAACACTTTCAGCATGTCTGCCTACAGCCTGATGTCTGTCTTGTGCGCGAAGATGTAGTGAAATCACGTACGCCGTGCTGGTGGCAGGAAAGAGAACGTTATTGTGTTAACGGAGGACTCGGTCTCAGGACGGTACGACGCCCGAGTTCCCACGATGCGATTATCTGGCGTCTGACCACTATACTCAGACTGTACCAATTCGATTGATGCCGGTGCGTCCTATGTCACAAGGGGACCTTATGAGCGCAGGTCAGCTAAAACTGTACCTACACTACACCGCCTCCATCCTCGTTGATATTCGAAGTCATGCCTAGCTCAGCTACCCTCAAATTCTGCGCGCCAGCTGTACTGCCTCAGGTGTACGCTCAGACAGGCCAGGACCCCTTCCGCTTTCTGAAGAGCACATGCGCGTCCCCATCAGGATACACGTTCAGCCCGTAGTACATGTTCGCCGGCCGCTTCCCATCCCCACCCATCTTCAGATCAAAGTGGAGCACGATGTATGCGAGCATGGCCTTCAGCTCGTTCGCCGCGAAGAATCGTCCAGGACTACACGGCGATCAATCAATCAGTCTGTCCATGCTCTATGGTCACACAATGGAGCGATGGGGACACTCACCAGGCGTGTCTGCCGTGACCGAAATGAACAAAGTCGTTCGACGTGTTCACGAACTGGTGCTTCGTGCCTTCGCCCTCCTGCTCGCGCATGCGCGCGAACCGGAAGGGATCAAATACGTCGGCGTCCGGATAGATGCTCTCGTCGTGATGCGTCGAGATTGACGCGGCAGTGACGAGAGTGCCCTTGGGGATGAACGTGCCGTCAACAAGTGTGATATCCTTCAACGCTTTCCGAGTCAGTGACGCTAACACCCGCATTCGCGGTGTCACATTTAGTAATGAAAACATGCAGTCAAAATGGGTAGAGCTTACTGAGCGCGATGCCGTTGTACCGGGAGCTTTCCTTAATGAAGCTGTCGAGCTTCCACATCTTGCCCATCGCGTCTTTGGTCCAGCCATGGGCGCTCACAACCGATTCCACCTCATCGCGGAGGTCCTCCAAGTACTCGGGACGAGTGGCAAGGTCGTATAGGACGTGGGTCATGGTCTCCACACACGCAACTGTGTTAACTGCCAGAGCCAAGGAGAATTCTGGGGTAAACTCACGGTTGAAGATGTATGTATGGCCGCGAAGTTGACGATGAGCACCTTCTCTGCAGTGGTGAGGTCAGTATTCTTTCTCTGCACCGCTTCGTCCAGGATCCACTGAAGCATGTCGTTCTGAGCGAACAGACCCCGTCAGTTTTCTAGCATGTCCGCGGGTGCGAGCCTTCACACGCACTGGTTTATCCCTCCAAGCATCGCCGTACTCTGCCATCCGCGTCTTGCGCTCCTCAATCACAGGTTTGAGGTACGACAACACGCGGGTGATATTCTGTCTTGCCAGAGATTTCTTGACTACCTTGACCAACAGCGCCCCGAAACTGTTCACAGAGACGCGGGGTCAAGAAACAACCAAAGTATATGCACACAAGCTCCTCACGCACGGTTTTAGAATCTTTGGAAACATGTTGACCGTATGTTGGTCTGTATTGATCGCAATTGTGAACTCGATCTCGAGGTCCAGCAGTTCTTGATTGCGACCTGCGCAGGTACCACCACCGTCAGTCACGCCGACTCATTGATCATCACGACGACTCGGACGCCGATGTATCGTCGTGACTTACAGAGAGGGAGACCGACAAAGACGCGGTTGCTTGCACGTGCGACGATTTGCTGCATCGCCTTCGTCACGTTCACGCTCAACCACTCTGCATACATGTAGTCAGAGTCGCGCAAGACACCCGTCAGCGCTCGGTGATCCAAATGTACACTCAAGTTAGGCATCGGACCCACCGTCTTCCTTGGCAGGGATGTGCTCGTGCACTGCCAGCTTCAACTCGTCGACAACGTCCGGGAGGACGTTCTGGAGAGTGCGGGTGAGCTTTGCCCTGATGATGTCGATATGGAAGGGATCATCGAGACTCTCCGGGCTGATCATCCGCCTCAGCTGCGTTTGCTACAGTACAAGTCTCTCAGCACCAGTACATAGTATACGTACATTGCACAGAGGAGCACGTACCTCATCGACACCCTCGTTGAAGTTCATTTCTTCGTCCGGTCGCTTCCGGACATCTTCTATCATCTTCGGCCCAGAGACGATAACGACCCACTGGTCGAGCTGGGCAACCTTGTACGCTCCATTGTAAAACTGCGATATACCGGTCAGCGGTCAGTGGTGTCCCTGTAGCATGTGCGGCCGGTGGTCTGCTTACCCTTCTATAACCCTCGTCGATGATCTCCTTTCCATTCCGCATGAAGTTCCGTGCGGCAAGGTAGGACAGCCCGGGGAACGAAGGTCCACCGAGAGTGGGGATCGCATATAGCTATCCAGAGTCAGTGCAGATCAGTCTCAGGCTTCGTTGCGTAAAATGAGTTGTGTATGTGCGTGGGTTGTACTCACAGGATCCATGCGCCATCGGACGATGCAAGCGACGGCTAGAATAGTCGCACAAGCCACAAGAATTCCAAGAGGGTTCTCGGGTATTACGCCGGCGCCGGTGGGGGACATGAAGAGGGAGCTGCTGCCCATAGTCAACCGTCAGCACGAAAGGGGGCAGGAATGTATTGTCGATGAATGGCGGTCGACGAGCCCTTCATATACCATCTCACGATGCGGAAATGTGACGTAAGGCTGAGTCTGGTGCAATGTCGTATCTGCATACGTGAATGTCCTTCTCTGCTTCTCAGCGTAAGGTGGTATTACCCCCAGGAGGCCGGCGGGGAGAATTTCTCCGAGACAGCCAGGTATAACAGATGGGGATGGTGCGAGGGCCACTTGAAACGGTGGATTTGTGCAAATGCTGTTGACAGCTATCGCATCTGGCGTCATCATGTCAACGACAATAATTCGATATTCACAAACCAGTTTCATTTGAGGCAGCACGCGAGTCATCGAGATGACAGGCTCCATATAGGTAGATCATGGATCCAACTTGAGACCGTATGTCCCAGATGACCGCACCATCTGAATGGCTCTTAGACGAGCCGCCACTGGCAATGTGTACCGCAAAAGCGTGCAATCACAGTACTGGGAAGACGAGACTAGGAGAGAACAGTTTTCCACTCGGATTAGTACTACTATACCAGTGGTTAGGCGAGGCGACGAAGTCTGGATAGTTCGACAGGTGTTTAGCTAGGCATTATTCGATGTGTCCTGTCTCAATAAAAACGACAACACTCACATATAGATGACATGAAGCATCATGACACGGCAGATGTGGATGAGAGATTCCGAGCAAGCAGATCAGAGGCATAAGCGCTAGAGTCAAGAGCGTGTGAAAGACCTGCGAAGTCACGCGCGCTCCCAATTGACTCAACTTGAACTTCTCCTGCCATCCTGGTTCACGCTCCCCTGCTGTATCATACGTTCACTCAGTTCTCAGGCTTTCGGCCCCCTAGTACGCTCTACTACAGACAAGGAAACAGCAAGGTAAGGGGCTCACTGGGACTGTTATCTAACATGTTCAAATACACTGTACATAGGCTCGGAAGGACCAACTTGAAGGTTGACTGTGCTGTGAGACTGCACACCCTCTCGCTGTTTTTGAGATATTGAAATCTTGTGAATTACTGGATTCTTTGAATGAAACTAGGCTGATACATCGATTCCTGCTGACTTCAGGAAAAGAACAACTCCCTGGTAGGCGAGAACGGCAGCAAAGGCAAGCCCTCCCCAACTCCGCTCTCGAACAGCCAATCCAGATACAGCGGCACGAAATACCTGACCCAAATCGCAACCCACACATACCCCAGTGTCCTCACCGCCCGCGGAGGGCCTTTGCGCGCCAACTCTGCCCCCACCTTCGTCCTCTTCGTGACGGCCAGGACGACGTCCTCGAACGTGATCACAAGCCCTGTCGCGAGGAAGAACGGCATGGAACGACCGAAATGGTCCAGGCTGCCAGCGTTCATGAGGTCTCCCCAGGTGTGCATTAGTCCGGAGAGGGCAAAGGCGACATGCACTTGGACTTGCGCAGAGAGAAACGTGCCGCGCCGGATCCGGAGGGCCCGCGTGGCGAGTTTTCCCCAAGCGGAGAAGTGCTATTGCGTGTGGTGAGCGTGGAATCAAACGACGCGCTCGTATGCCACAGTGTGCGAGAGAGGCACTTACGCGACGAAACATTTGGTGCCATGCGCGGCCCCAGAACCGACGGACTGTGTACGCGTCGGACAGGTCGCCGCAGAGGTCTGGCCAATCTTCGGGGCGGCCCATTCCCGAGCCGCATACAACAAGAGAGGTGACAAGGTAGGGGAGGTTGAGGAGGCAATAGACCCAGGTGGCGCTCATGAACGCGGCGCATGTGCGCGTCCAGTAGCTCACGTGGTGTCTTTGAGCTGCTGCCGCGGAGATGCCCCAGGCATTCGTGGGATATGGGAAGGCATCACGGTTTTGGTGGATGTACGTCTCACACACGTCCATGAGCAGGTACAGGATCAAGCACTGGCGCGTCCGTTGCAGGAGGTACTGTGCCTTGGTGCCCTTGTGCCTCGGCGGGACGTGCGCGACCTTGTCAATCGTGTAAACGCAGGTGAGCGTCAGTGACTAAAGTAAATACATACAGATGACTGACCTGTACATTCCAACCCACGAGACGAGAGTTCCCGATACTGCACATGGCATAGAACACCCTCTCATGAATCGGCCTCGATGCGAGTGGCGACGAATCCTTGTCGCACAAGTACCGGAAGTCCGCCATTGGGTCCATCAGCCATGTGTGGTATGTGATGTTGAGAATGGTGCTTCCGAGGACCACACCTCCGGCTCCGTAGTCCGATGTGGGGTTCCCTGTCGTGTATGAGCACATGGTGTAAATGCATGCAGCGATGATGGCGAGTGACGCCCCGATCCGCGTCACACCGGTGATACACGGGCTCAGACCGATCAGAAGCGCGAGCGCGATCTGCGGAGCGACGAATAGGAGGATGTTGGCGAGAGGACGAGTTGGTGCTAGGATTGCGTCTTGCATCCTATAGTGTCCGATCGCAAATGCGAGGTTTTGTCATATTCTGATCACAGCTGGAGGGTCTACAGCGACTTGCCTGATCACGAGAATGCAGTGGACAGTGACTGAAGGGAATGCACTTAGAAGGTTGAGCCACGGTGAAGGCATTTATAGGCGTACAGTCAAGTCGGCGATGCGGCTCAGCTTCCAATGTCCGTATCGGAGCACCCTTCATGAAGACTTCTCTTTCATGTTCGTTCCACATGTAAAACCATATCTGAATGTATGCAACCACAGGGTGGTTGGCCTCGGGCCTTCGGGCATCGCCTCTCCCACATCCCATACACCGCAGCGGTACAACTTCCGGATCACCGTCTCAGGTGGCACTTACTTGTCATGTCAAATGTTTTCCAAGCTTGATCTCTGGCTTCGGACCACATCCTGTCCGCATTGAACAACACTGCGGATTTAACAAATCCGAAGTGCGATGCCATTCATCCGTTCGAGTTGGCATAGGCGCGACTCTTGGCCGGATCAGACTGACGGCACTGCCCCCAACGAATGAATAGGGCTTCGTTCGCGGCCACGCAACCGCCGTCCATCTCCCCCTTGACGTATTTCTTGCAATACACTCGAGCTCTCGTGATGAAAGCGCACCATTCCTCGGTTGCTGTTGGCACCATGACTCTTCATATCTGTGGGCAAACGCCCCGTCGCGCAACGATCGCGCTGTCATCAAGAAAGAAGAAACCATCCTGTTAGGCGAGAAGGGCAGCCCTCCCCATTCGAGCACATCGGCGCGGCATCACCCCGACTCAGGACGAACCTGGGCGCCTTCACCACCATCGGCGGACGGCTGCGCGCGAACTCCGTACTCATTCTTCTCGTCTTTGCGATCGCCAGCCTGAGGACGCCGTCCTCAAACGGTTCCGTGAGCGCGGTCGCGAAGAACGGATCCGACCGGCCGAACCCTCACGCGCCAGCGGTCATCGGATCCCCGAAGGCGTGCCAGAGCCCGGAGAGGGCGAAGGCGACATGCACTTGAACTAGCGCGGAGATAAACGTGCCGCGCTGGAGCTGGCGGCGGTCTTTCCCCAGGTGCAGGAGTGCTATTGTGTGTAGCGGTCAGCATGCCAAACTCTGGGATTCTATGCCAAAATGTGCAACCAGGACATACCCGACAGAGATCGAGGGTAAGACACTTTGGACGTTCAAGAGCCCCTCCACGAGCATTCATAGGCGTAGCGTTGACGTCGCTGTCGCGTTGTAGGCTTCGACGTCAAGGGGTCCCTTCGCACGTTCACGTCTAGACGTGTGCGGTAAACCAGTCGGCTTGATAGCATTGCCTTGCCCATACCGCTCGTGTCTTGGACTCTGAGCGTCACAGGCTGCAGGGCGGCCTTACGTTTGATGTCAGAGTGCCGAGTCAAATCCCAACAGAAAACGAGTCTGCATACCGAAGCCGCGATCGTGATCCGAATATTGGAAGTGAGAGGTGGGAAGAAGCGGCCACCGTTGGTGGACTCGCTTCGGGAAACTTATAGGCGCCTGTCTCCTAATTCTGTCAAACATGATGATGCTGTAGTAGAATTGCGGTATCGATATGAGCACAGGTATCGGAACGTACGAACCCACATGCCACCAACTTGTCGGTCATCCCTACTCGTAGCTCCCGTATGGCATGTCCTCGGGTTGCGACCTGCGTCTTCTGAAGAGCACGGGCGCGTGCAAAGCAGGAAGCACCACGAGCCCGTAGCACACCTTCGGCGGCCGCTCCCCGTCCCCGTCCATCTCGATCTCACAGTCGAGCACAATGTGCGCCAGCATCGTCTTGAGCTCGTCGGCCGCGAAGAACTTCAAGAACCTCCCCGGGCTGTTCGTGTCTTGTCAACACTCCGTCGCCGGCGGAGCGCGCTCTGGCCCCTGGCCGGGGGCGATGAGAGAAGGGATGTGAAACGACGTACGGTACCGGACCAGGCGTGCTTGCCGTGCCCAAAGTGGACAAAGTCGTTGGACGTGTGCGCGAGCTGGTGCCCCGCGCCCTCGCTCTCGCCCAGCTGCGCCCGCAAGCGCGCGAATCTGAAGGGATCAAAGTCGCGGGCGTTCGGGTGGTAGACGCGCTCGTCGTGGTGCGTGGACGCCGCGGCGACGGAGACGAGGGTGCCGTTTGGAACGAAAGTGCCATCGACGAGCGTGAGGTCCCTCATCGCTTTGCGGGTCCTGGACGCTGGTGCGTGCGTCGGGTAGAACCACCGATCAGCGCCGGCTGAGGGCGATGCGTGGAAGAGAAGAGGGGAAGAGCGTACTGAGGCCTACACCGCTGAGCCGAGAGCTCTCTTTGATGAAGCTGTCAAGCTTCCACATCTTGCTTAAAGCGGTCTTCGTCCAGCCATCCGCCGCAAGTGCGGATGTGACTTCGTCGCGGAGGTCTTGGAGGCACTCAGGGTGGGCTGCAAGATCGTAAAGGACATGGGTCATGGTCTGGCGAACGCAAGACCACGTCAGTCGCGTCGCCAGAGATATGCCTGAGCCATGAACGTGATGACCTACCAGAGAGGTTGTGAAAATCGCTGCAAAGTTGAGCATGAGGAGCTGCTCTACCGCCCTAGCCTCCATGTTCGGCCTATTCGCCGCCTCGTCGAGAGTCCACTGGAGCATGTCATTCTACACCCGCAGCAACCGTCAGTGGTCAGATTATCTCCACGAACGCACATTATCATACGCACAGGTACGTCCTTTAGATCATCTCCGTACTCGGCCATCATCGCCTTCCGCTCCGTGAATATAGGCTTAAGATGAGCCCATACACGAGCCACATTGGTCCTTGTGTGGTTGACCATCATGGCAGCGATGCTGTTCGGATCGAGTTTAGACAGCCTGACGGTATGATACTTGGTCCGAAACTTACGGCTTCAGGAAGGATGGGAACAGGTTTATGATCATCTGGTCGTTCGCAACAGCCATGGTGAAGGCGATTTGTAGGGCAATCAATTCCTGGTCGCGACCTATCGAACACGATCAGCTCATGCTTTGCGGCACGCGTTTCGCGATCACTCACAGAGAGGGAGACCCAGAAACGCGCGGTTACTTGCACGCGCTACGATCTGCTGCATTGCGTTTGGGATGCGCATGCATTCTGCGGCAGCGAATAGCTTGCGTGCTGGCTCTAGAAACATGCCAAAGAAACTCTGATTCGAATACCTAGCATAAATGGGAGGTGTACAAGAGAAGAAGGTACTTGCCAATTGGGAGATATGCTTTGTAGAGGTTCTGAGAAGCTCTATAGCTAGCTGGCTGGCTGCCGCGTCAATGCGATGGTCTGAGTGCGTATTTATGATCGTACTCAAAACACTGCTGGCTGCGGCGCACCTATATGAACTCCCTATGTTCAACCACGTGTTCCCACCCGAGTCGCGTGAACCGAACCTGGAACGAATAGGTATGCTGTGGTAAGTCGTGCTCGAGTGGTGAAGTTCGATCCGTGGCGGGTGGCGGCACGTCGACACGGTTCAGATCAAATACATAACAGCCGACTAAATTACGGAGTAGTTGTGGCACAGTCGGAGCATCCGGGTGGTCAGTAGGGAGCAGCGGGCAAGCACCAAAGTGCTTCCCCACATCAGGCCTAGTGGTACTTTCGGGACGTGGCTGGTCGAGCTTACCGGGCGCCGGATAACCCGCCACCGGGAGAAAGAACCGAAAAGGGCAAATGCGAAATATCGGAGTTATTGCTTGGATGAGCAGAAATACTATATCTCATAATGGCATCAGTGACTTGGAAAGACTCGGCCACACGGGCGACGGGGTCATGGACAGAAGCGTCGGGAATTGCCATAACTGGTAGTACAGGCGCCCATGACGTCTATCCCGGGATGTCGTGCACCTAGACGGTGACGAGAGGTTGTCCTGATGCCTGAAGTAAGCTACCATCAGGCGCGTATATATACAAGCCTCAGGAGCCGGCGAAGCTTCGCCCAGAGTCCACAGCTCGACTGGACGGGAGGTCGAGCCCAACCTGGTGCGCGCTGAAGGCTGGAGGAAGGATTCGCTGCGCATGTCAGAGCTTTCCTTACCGTATCCGGAAGGACCAAGCATCCAGATGTAGATTTTCGCATCTAAGTACCCTCCTAATGCGCATCAAGATGGGTATTTTCGGCTCTAACTGTGCATCTGAGCCCCATCTGGAGCTATTTTAGGCTAATTCAATCCGGACATATTCGGAGCGATTTAGGGAAACTTGGGACATCATCAGGACAGGCGCAGATGCTGTGAAAAATTGTCAGAGCTTTCATTACCGTATCCGGAAGGACCAAGCATCCAGATGTTCATTCTCGCATC
The DNA here is from genome assembly GCA_020543525.1 of Coriolopsis trogii. Lineage (NCBI taxonomy): Eukaryota > Fungi > Basidiomycota > Agaricomycetes > Polyporales > Polyporaceae > Coriolopsis > Coriolopsis trogii. The sequence continues at coordinate 793,492 of JAHYIO010000039.1, forward strand.
TAAGTACCCTCCCAATGCGCATCAAGATGGGTATTTTCGGCTCTAACTGTGCATCTGAGCCCCATCCGGAGGTATTTTAGGCTAATTCAATCCGGACATATCCGGAGCGATTTAGGGAAAATTGGGACATTATTGGAGGGACATGCAGAGAGGAGAGAGGAAGGTTATGGGGTCCTAGGATTGCGAAGGCTCCGTAAGCGACGTATGTAAAGCGAGCCCAAGGTGCGCAACATTCCGGGTCGCAGGAAGGGAAAGGGACCGAGGAGTCGAGATGGACTACCGCGCGCAACTTCGAATTCGCGCTGGGCGTGCGCAGGTCCGAGGGCACTCCCACGTCAATGTGTTGGATGGAGAGAGAGGGCGAAGAGGGGCATTGCGAGCGCGACGCGAGACGCAAACGCCTGGAGCTGGGCCTGGTCACCGTAGGCGGTAACATGATGGACTGGAGATGATGAGGATGAGAGTCTACGTCGTCATATGGTCCGCTGCGTGCTACGGGAAGGAGAGGTTGGCTGGCACGGTTTCGAGCGTATAGTGGACGTACAACACCTCAAGGGAGGGAGGTGAACGGAGGAGCAGAGGGGGGTAGATCGGGAAGGGGAAGGAAGAGTAGAGTGGAGGGGGAGAGGAAGATCTACGATCTAGATCTGGGCGAGCGGGGGGATGAGACGAGACAAGCGGCGTGGTATGCTCTTCCACCGCGCCATGCGTATATAAACAGCCTGTCCCCCTCCCGTCCCCGTGCGCCCCGTCCGGTCGAGGGGACGAGGAGAGGGAGTGCAAGAGCAGGGAGAGCGAGAGGCCGCGTTGGCGCTGACGAGCGGGGGGCGTGACTGTGTGAGTTTTTGGCCCTTGACCCTGCTGCTGGCGGGCGGGCGGGGGACGAGTGCGAGTGCAACCATCCGCGCGATAAGACGGAGAGGCCGCGCAGAGCCTCGAGACGTGCGTTCCCCAGCCAGTGCCCCGCTGTTTCCGTATTCTTCCTCGCCCTTTTCCCGCCCGGCAACTGCCCGTCTGCGATCCGCCAGCTGTGGCCGAGGGAGACAGACGGACGTCCAAGCCTCGTCTCTCTGCCATCCTCTCCTTTCTTCCGGGTGCGTGAGCCCTCTTCCCTCCCCCTCCACGTGCCGCCCTCCCCTGCCCCTCCCCCGCCGCCGTCTCCGCTCCCGACCGTCCTGCGCCCCGCCCCGTCCCGTGCTCCTGCTGACATGCCCCTCCCTCCCTCCAGACGCCCCCACACACCAACATATTCCCGAATAACGTGATTTCCCCTCATCCAGCCCTCCTCTACACGGTCAGTCCCCTCCTTTCTTCCCTCCCATCTCCCGTTTCCCTCCCTGCGCCCCCCTCCACACCTGCTACGTCGACAACGACGCGTGGCGCCGTCCTCAATCGCCCCACAATCCTCCTACCGATATGCATGTGCGCATATACTCGTCTCCTCCATACTTGACGCGTTCTATATCGTCGAGCACCCCCCATTTTGCTCCCAATGCTGCCGTTGTAAAGGTCGCTACGTGGAGGGCGTCCCGTAGCGCCCTCTTATTCAGCTGCCAACTCGCCCATTGGGGCTCTTGCACGCATATATGCACGTCCCGCGCACAAGACGCGCACCATGTCTCACACTCACCCTTTTTCGCGCGTCCCTACGCCTAAAGCATTTGCTGAACGATGGTTTTGCCCGTTACAGCAGTCTCTGGACGCCACACGCGCAAATCTCGAAGCGCCCTTCTACGACCACATATTCCTGGATAGCCTCTCTTACATCCCACTCGAACGGTGAGTCCTAGTTTTCACGTCTCACAAGGAGCGTCGCGTAGCGCCCTTTTATGCAGCTTACGGGTTCTTGCACACATCCACGTCCCTCGCCCAAGACGCGCACTATTCCTCGCATTCATCCTTCCCGCGCGTCCCGACGCCGCAGACATTTGCTAAACGATGATTGTGCCCCTTTCCAGCGCGACTACTCGGTCACCGAACGTACGGATCGTCTTTCCTATAACCCACTCGAAGGGTGAGTCGGCTTTGTCACTACTCTCGCCACGCATATACTCGTGTGCGTGATGCTGCCTCCCGTAAGAGCTCGCGCCGACCGAACCACCTTCCTTGTCTTCGGGAAGCTCAAAGCCGACACGACTGTTTGAACACACAATCAGGACATGCGCTGATCTTCTGTCGTTCTCTTTCTAGCTCAACCTCATCCACCCACTCTCGCACGCGCGCAACCGCGCACGTACCAGACGTTAACACCTCGCTCGCATCCACACACGCACACACGAGCACAGAACGACGACGACGACAATGAACTCACAGTCCCAAGGGGACATGTCCATCAACCCCGCCTTCCTTTCCGGCGGCTTCAACGGTAACCCAGGCGCGAACGGCGGCCCCCACGGCGGCGGCCTCACTCCCGCGCAAATTCAACAGATGCAGCAGATGCGCGCGATGGGCTCGCAGGGCGGTGGCCCCGGCGGTGGCGGTATGGGCATCAACCCGGCGATGTTCCAGCAAGGAGGAAATTCGCAGGGGATGGGCATGGGCGGCGGAGGAGGAGGAGGAATGGGCGGGTCGACGATGAACCCGGCTGCGATGATGAACGGTATGGGAGGGATGGGCGGGATGGGCGGGATGAACGGACGGATGGCCCAGTACCAGCAGATGCAAGCGCAGATGCAGGCTCAGAGAGCGAACATGGGGATGAACATGGGTGGCGGTGGGGGCGGCGGAGGAGGTGGAGGGATGGGCATGGGCGGGGTTAATCCCGCGCAGCTTATGCAGCAACAGCCGATGAACATGGGTGGAATGGGCGGCGGTGGTGGGATGGGTGGTGGTATGAATGGGATGGGTGGCGGCATCAACCCCGCCTCGCTCAGTGGCGGTATGGGGGGTGGAAACATGAACGGGATGGGTATGGGTGGGATGAGCAGCATGGGCGGGATGGGGAGCATGAGCATGGGCGGTATGGGCGGGATGAACATGGGTGGGATGGGTGGAACGAACATGAGCGGTATGGGCATGGGCGCGTCTTCAAACGACTTTCATTCTTTGCTGACTACCGATATGCGTGCGTTACAGGTCCCTCCTCCATGGGCTCTCCAACGAGCGGATCGTCCGCACTGCCCAACGTCTCCGGTCACAGCATGTCCCAGCAGTCCCCGTCGTCCACCGGGCCTCCTTCGGCGGGGAGCATGGGTCACAACACGGGCATGCCTCCCGGCTTCCCCAATCTCACTCCCCTGCAGATGCAACAGCTCTCGCAGATGAACCCGCAAATGAAGACCATGCAGATCCAGCGTCTCATGCAGGCCCAGATCCAGGCCCAGGCGCAGATGGGAGGCGGAATGGGCGGCAGCGGGGGGATGCAAGGCATGTCGAGTACGCAAGGATTGAACATGCCCGGAGGAATGCAAGGGATGTCCCAAGCGCAGATGCAACAGATGCAACAGATGCTCTACCAGCAACAGCAACAGCAACAGCAACAGCAGCAGCAGCAGCAGCAGCAGCCGAACCAGGGGCACATGCAACAGCCGCGCCCGCCCTCGTCCGCCTCGTTCAACGGCCATCCCCAGCAGCGGATGTCGCAAGGTCAGCTGCAGGCCCCGTCGACGCCTGGACCCGGTAGTCAAGGCAATCCACACGCGCCTCAACCGCAATCGCAAGCGCAGCCGATGGGCCCGCCGTCCTCGATCCCGCCTCGTCCCCCGACGGCGTCGTCGCATCACGGTGGCGGCCACGGGATGCAGCACCCGCATATGGCCCAGCAACAGGGCTATCAGCAGCACGGGGGCCCGTTTCCTAGTCCGAGTCCGCGCCCTGGCACCGCCGCGGGCACGCGCCCCACCGGCCAAAGTCAAAGTCAAGGTCAGAACCAAGGAGGAGGAGGAGGAGGAGGACACGGCTCGATGCAAGACGGGCCGGCGGCGCCGATCCCGATCTCTGCGAACGCGAACGCTTCTGGACATGCGCATGGGATGAGCACGCCGCAGCGGCCGGGGACGGGCCAGTCGATGGGCGCGGGGGAGAGTCAGCAGAAGGTGCCGAGTCGGCCGCCGACGGCGAGTGGACACGGACCGCCGCAGACTCCTCGTCAGCAGCACCAGCAAGTTCCCCAGCAGGCCCAACAGCAGCAGGCCCAGCATTCGAGGACGTCTCCTACGCAGCAGCAGCAACAGCAACAGCCACAGTCGGGCGGAGGAGGGTACGCGCCGATCGCGCCTGCGCCTGTTCAGGCGGGCCCGGGGTCGCCGTACGTCGGTTCGAAGCGGAAGCTGTCCGAGACGCCTGGCCCGGGACCGTCTGCGTCTGCGTCTGCGTCTGCGTCTGCGTCTACGCCTGGTACGCCTGCGCCGCCGATGACGCGCGTGCAGAGCGGGACCGCGGGGATCGCGGGGATGGGGATGAGCGGGAACGTCGGACCTGTCGGCGCGATGCAGCCAGGGCCAGGTGGTCAATTTCCGGGCTCGGGCTCGCTCATGGGCGGGGCGGGGGGTGGGATGATGCCGCCCCCCGTTATTCCGCGCGGGCCGCAGGGACCGATGCCGGATGGGGGAGGGATGGGGCTTGGTGGGATGGGAGGAGGGATGGGCATGGGCATGATGGGCCGTACGATGTCGGGGCAGCCGGCGAACGCGGCGGCGCTGAACGTGAACACGGCGGCGACGCTTGCGCCTGGGATGGGCATGGGCATGGGCATGACGTCGCCGACGCACATGAACATGAACGCTGGTGTCGGAGGAGGTATGGGGCTGGCGATGGACCCTTCCGTCCCGATGCGCCAGACGTCGCTCCCGCCTACGTCGATCGGCTCACCGAGCGTGCCCGGGCCCGTTCCTGGAGTGAAAGGCGCGGCCGCCAAGTCTGCGGCACCTGGGAGCGCGAGCGCGCCTGGGAGTGCGGCTGGTGTCGCGCCAGTGACGACGACGAAGATCGTGCCGGCGCTGCCGTCGCTGCCCAAGGACGTGAGCCTGGACCCGAAGGTGACGCGGGTGTCGGTCGTGCCGCTCGTGGAGTCGGAGAAGCTGATCCCGATGCTGAGCGCGGAGGAGATCGCGAGCGTGCAGGAGTGGATGCGGGCGGACAAGGCGTACGAGGGCCGGTACAAGAAGATGCGCGAGCGGGTCGCGGAGGAGATGAAGAAGACGGTGAGCGCGCCGCGGGCGTGGTGGGAGAAGGACTTTTCGCTCGCCGGGCCTGGGGAGGAGAGGGAGCGGAAGCGGAGGGGGGAGAAGTGGATGTTGACGGGCTTGAAGGCGCATAAGGAACGGGAGATCAAGGACAGGAAACGTGCGGGGAGGAGGGAGGGGCTGAGGTTGTGAGTGGACTCGTTTCTCTCTCTTTGGGACTTCTGTGAGAGGGCTGACGTGCGCGATGCTAGGCCGAGAAGGATACCGGACGAGGACGCACAGCGGCCGGAGCAGTTGGTCCCTATCCGGCTCGAGTTTGACGTCGAGCACCATAAGATGCGCGACACGTTCGTGTGGAACTTGAACGGTGAGTGATTATGGCTTGAGCGCTATGTGTTCGTGACATTGAGTCGTGGCCCCTTGGGAACGCCAGACCCCATCGTGACCCCGGAGATCTTCGCGCAGACGGTCGTGGAAGACTACGCACTCGCGCCGAGCTACCACGCGATCATCACGAAGTCGATCCAGGAGCAGCTGAGCGACTACAAGGCGCACTCCCCGACGTTTGGCGAGGACGGGATCATGATCGAGGAGCCGGCAGAGATCCTGCGCGGCAAGTTCTCGGACGAGGAGCTCGCGTGGTGGGAGACCTGGCGGAAGCGCGTACGGTCCAAGGCGCTGTACAAGCTGCCGAACCCACCGCCGGACGTCCGGACACGCAAGCGGAGGAAGATCGCCAAGGACGAGGCGGGCGAGCGCCCCGATGCGCTCGCGCTCTTCCCCGGCGGCGAGGCCCCGATGGGCGTGGACGACTTTGAGGAGGATGAGAGCCTGATGCACGAGGAGATGCGGATCTTGGTCAAGGTGCGTGTTTGGGTCAGGGTGTGCGCCGGTCGCTGGCGGCTGAGGTTTCCGGCTTGTCTAGTTGGACATCATTTCCGGCTCGTACAAGCTCGAGGATCAATTCGAGTGGGATCTGGAGAATATCGACCCTACGCCCGAGCAGTTTGCGGAGATCTACTGCAAGGATCTTGGCCTTGGGGGCGAGTTCAAGTGAGCGGCCTCGTTCTCTTTCTCGCTCTCCCTGTATTGACGTTCTTGCAAGGACTGCGATCGCGCACTCGATTCGCGAACAGGTCCAGATCTACCAGAAGTCGCTGTTCCTCGTCGGCCATCCCTCGGACGGGTCTGCAGTGCAAGACGACGATCTGCGCATGTCTCTCCTGCCGTCGCTCACGTCCGGGGCGCGGTCTATGGAGCAAGTCAGTGCGTTCACGCCACAGCTCAACTACCTCAGCGAGAGCGAGCTCGAGAAGAACGAGAAGGACCGCGAGAAGGAACTGGCCCGTCGGAAGAGGAAGACGACCCGTGGACGGCGCGGCGTCGCCTTGCCGGACCGCGAGCCCCCGAAGACGTACCGTACGCCCGCGATTGGGTTCCCAGAGATCTCTCCTGCTGCCCTCGCTCTCGCCGCTGCCGCGGTCGCTCCCACCAGTCGGCGTGCCGCCGCCGCCGCAGCTCAGCTCACGATCGCGAATATGGTCGCGTCGGAGAACGGGACGGTCATCATGCCGCAGACGCCGTCGGCTCCGATCACGCCCATTGCACCGACCCCAGCTGCGAAGGAGAAGAAGGTGAAGGGGATGTTCAAGCCGCCGCCGTATCCCCAGACGGTGCTCCGACCGCGTGCGAACGTGCATGCGCCCACGCCGTCGACGGCTGCGGACATCTCCACATTACCGCCGCCACTGGAGAACGACCTGCCGGCGCCGAGCACGAGCGGTATCGACAGGCAGGGGTCCAAGGTGGTGCTGACGGCGAAGCGGGCAAAAGAGCTGGAGAGGGAGGCGAAGGAAAAGGAGTACGCGGACGGGCAACACGCGAATTATATCGACGGGGTGTGGCACTGCTCGAACTGTGGATGCCCAGAGAGCATCGCTATCGGCCGTCGGAAGGGTCCGCTCGGAGACAAGTCACAGTGTGGTACATGCGGTAAGCGCCGTCTTCACTCGTTCCCGGTGGAAATGGCGCACGCTGATTGGTGTGTTTCATAGGCAAATACTGGCATAGGCATCGCCGGCCACGGCCTGTCACGTACAACTCCAGCTTGGAGTACCACAAGGGTCTCCAGAGGGCAGAAGAACAGCAGAAGACGGCGGCGAAGCGAAAACGCCCGGTGTCGAGTGTGATAGAGGAGGTGAAGACCCAGACCGCTGACGATGATGCCGACGTGGGCACTCCCAGTCCTTCGAAACCCAAGTCGTCTGTCACTGAGCGTGCGAGTGTTGTTCCCGACGGCTCATCGGCTGGAGCTGATGCGCCAGAGAGAGCGATCTCCCCTGTCTCTAGCGCGTCAAGCGCGGACGAGTCGCCGCTGGCGCATCGCGTGAAGATGAACGGGGGCGGTGGCGCACATTCCAAATCGGCGCCCCCTGCCCCGCCGCCAGATGTCGAGATGAAGAGAGAGACGTCGACGCAGCCGGTCACGTCGCCCCCACAGGCCTCCCCTCCTCGGGCTGCTCCTTCGGCCCCGCCCACGCAGCATCCTCCGGTAGGTGTGGTCATTCTATTACCATGTGAATCGATCGCTTACACAGATACGCCGTTCGGTATGTAGCTCGTCGTTCCGCAGTGGATGACGGAGGCGATGCAAGCGATGCAGGCCAAGTATCCTGACGACATCTTTGACATCGTCACCCGTAAGAATAATAGTGGCGAGTTCGATCTGCGGATCAAGTGCACGGATTGTCCTGGCAAGGTTCGTGGTATGATAAGCTGTGTGGTTGGAGCGCGGTTGGCTGACCTTAGGGTGTCCAGCATTACACACCCGGTCCGGGAGAGACACTGCAAAACTTTGAGGTCCATCTGAAAAACCGCCAACATCGCGCGAAGGTGAATGCGAGGCTGCACCCGCCCGTGGAGTCATAGACTTTCTGATTGGACCGTTGAGCCCTTCCTTATCATCCTCTATCATCCCTTTCTCTCTTGAACGTCATATTGCTATCAATGAAATCTTGTTGTGCTTGTGTGACTCGCTATTTACCCGTCTCCGACTTGACTTTTGTTTGTATTGTAATCATCTGCGTACGCTCGTCCAGCGACAGCGCCAATGCTATTCTCTCTTCCGTTCCCGACGATGACGAGTTCCCGAGAGTGTCTTCGTTGGAGTCAACTTCGTGGATTCCAATGGTGTTTTCCTTTCCTTCTCCGCTCACTTAGTACGGTGCCCGAAGCTGGAGGCGGAGGCACACGCAGGTAAGAGGTCCATAACTTTGCAGATCGGGCATATGATCTGAGTATCATCTGACAGAGGTGTCTGCTGCCAGATCCAGATCTCAAGTCAACTGTGGGGAAGCATTCCTTTGCCTTGGCATTCCGACTTGAACTTGATGCAAGCGTTGAGTACCTCATTTCTGTGGCGTTGGGTCACCTCACCATGATAAGGCTCACCAAGTCTGCGATAGCTCCATCATGTTCACAGACTCACCGCACCCCGGGAGCCGATTCCAAGGCACTCGGCTCGTCTGCCGTCATGGCGTGTAGCAGTGCTGTGCAAGGTTCGTTTCAAACTTCAACACTCCCAGGCACGTTGATTCAAAGCTATCTCCAGCGTCAAGTTGCTCAGATGACGATGCCTTCCCGCTTGCCTATCGGTCCATGAAGGCCATCCATGTGCCACAAGGCATATCTGGCCCTGATAAGGTTAGCCTCGCTACCCACTCCAGCGTTCAAGCGTTGGTTTAGCTCCGGCTCCGGGCGTATATACGTATCAGCTCACGCGTTCGCGGTTTCCGACCCCGACCCTCGTCCTTGACATCTCTCGGACGACCGCTGCTGCCTGGGTGTCTAGCTCTAGTCGACGACCACCTGGCCTTTGACCTACCATGAGCGACATCAAAGTCTCCTCACGTCCCTCTTCCATCCGAAAGGACTCAGTCAAGGATGTCGATGTGGCTTCATCCTCTGGGGCCGCCGAGCTGGGAGAAGCAGATGTGCAAGGCCGCCTTCCGACCTACGAGCATGAGCGGGCGCTCGTGCTCAAGTTCGACGTCCGGATACTGCCCATTCTGGCCTTCATGTACCTCGCCAACGCGCTCGACAAGGGCAACCTCGGGAACGCGAAGACGAACGGCCTGGAGGCAGACCTCCACTTCAAGGACGGCCAGTACAACACCATCCTCTCCGTCTTCTTCGTCCCATATGTTGTTTTCGCCGCTCCGGTCGCGTTCGTCGGCAAGAAGTATGGGCCGAGCCGGGTCCTCCCCATCCTCATGTTCATCTTTGGGAGCATGACCCTCTTGAGCGCGGCGGTGAAGAATTTCGGGGGGATGATGGCGACACGGTGGATTCTAGGTGTGTGCATAGACCAGTGGGTGTGACCGAGGACCGTCGTTCCTGATGGCCATTGCAGGAATGGCCGAGTCTGGGTTCTTCCCGCTTGTGATCTATTACCTGACGACGTTCTACCGACGCGGGGAGCTCGCACGACGATTGGCGATCTTCTACGCTGCCTCGAATATCGCGAATGCTTTCTCCGGTCTGCTTGCGTTTGGTGTCTTCCGTGAGTAATTGTTCATCTATGTGCACTCTGCAGGACATACTATGGGTCAGTCATACCCAACGGTACTCAGTCACGCGAGCACCTCAGTATGTCGTACCTGCTTTAGGCACCGAACACCATTTTTCATCTTCCATGTTGGCACGTCCAGCGTTAAGAAGTGTAGCAACTGACACGATACTTCAGACATCCATGATTCCAAGATACCCGCTTGGAGATACCTCTTCATCATCGAGGGAGCTGCCACCGTGCTCTGTAAGTCTTGGGCTTGAACCCCCGAGTGACTGTTCGCAATACTGAGCAGAGCCCTATCGACAGTCTCCCTATTTGCGTGGGTTTACCTTCCCAACACCGCCGCGGACGCCTGGTTCCTGACCGAAAAGGAGCGTGAGATTGCATTCCAGCGCGTACAGACGGATTCCTCGTCCATCGTCAACGAAAAGTTCGTCCTGAAGGACGCGCTCAAGGTCTTCACGATGCCCGCGGCATATGCCTGGCTCGGGATTGAGATCTGCCTCGGGGTGCCCCTTCAGAGCGTCGCCCTCTTCCTTCCGCAGATCGTCGGCCGTCTCGGGTACGACCCCATCAAGACGAACCTCTACACGGTCGCGCCCAACTGCGTCGGGGCCGTCTTCCTCCTCATCCTCGCCTTCTCGTCCGACTACGCGCGGATCCGTTTCCCGTTCATCGCGCTCGGCTTCCTGCTCACGTTCATCGGCTTCATCGTGTACGCGACGATCGACGTCGAGCGCGAGCTCCAGGTCGCCTACTTTGCGTGCTTCATGATGACGTGGGGCACGTCCGCGCCCTCGGTGCTCCTCAGCACATGGTACAACAACAACGTCGCGCACGAGGGGCGCCGCGTCGCGCTCACTTCTGTTGGGGTCCCGCTCGCGAACCTCATGGGCCTCGTCTCCTCGAACATCTTCCGGAACGAGGACGCGCCGAGGTACATTCCTGCGCTCATATGCACTGCTGCGTTTGGGGCGGCGGGCACAGCGCTCACGCTCCTCCTCGGGGCGTACATGATCTTCGACAACAAGCGGCGGGACGCGGCGGAGGGCGTTGTGAGGAGAGCGCGGGACGTGTCCACCGAGAAGCTGCGCGAGGGGCCGAAGAGCCCCGAGTTCCGCTGGTTCCTGTAGGAAGCGGTTGAGGACGCGCTTCGGTTCTTCTTATACATTGATGACGCACGAACCTGGATGTCTACGAGCGTCGACGATAGTGTATTTTTAGTTGATGTTACCTTGGATGACGACTATTGAGCTTTCGGTGGACCTTGTCCAGAAATTCGTTGAGAGACTACGTGTCGTTTGCGCGTGTCTGTGGTCTCAGCTCTTGTGGGACAGTCAGAGTATGGTATGGGCCCATAATCGAGTCGTCTGGTGGTTATGGTCGACGCCAAGAACAGCAGAAGGCGGGTCATTGAGAAATTATCCGATGCATACTAGGCGTGGGCTGTAGCGATACAAATCATATAGATACATCCAGATCATGGCGGTAATCCTTGCCAATGGTATAATACGGCTCCCTAATATGCACAAGAGTCACGATCAGAACAAACAAGTCACAGGGTACCACTCACAGTACTGTTGTCTTTCTTGACGATCTTCCGGTTCACCAAGGCAATGAGGCATTTGTTCACCCTCGCTTGATTGAGATCTGGGGGCTTGACGAATGCGGCGACTATCCCCTCGCCGGGTTAGATGGAGTTACCATTGCCAGGAGAGAGAGAGTGAAACGTACTGTTGAACGAGTCGCCAGGGTTATCCAAGAACTTCTCGAGCACGAGCTCGATATGCCGCCGAAGGTTCGGGTCATCTCCTCTGAACTCGAGCGGCAACGCAGCAAGAATGCGCTCCAGTTCCAACCCGCGTTCTCGTTTCTCCTTCGCGGTCATCTTCGGTTTCGGGCCTTTCTTCTTCAGCATCCCGGGTTTCGGGTGCTTGTTCGCCCCTGCGGGTTGCGAGGAGATAGTTGTCTCTGTGGGACCGTCGGTCGGGGACAGAGCGGATCGTTCAGTGTTATTTGTGGGCTCCGGAGGGGTTGGTGGACGGCGAGCTGCCTCTTCTGCGGCTCGGATAGCTTCGAGCGCGGCGCGAGCATCCTCCTCTGCCAGTAACCTGAGTCATGCTAGTGCTCAAAAGAGTTGATGAGCGCACCTGCTCGTCGCGCTGCAAGCTCAAAAGACGCATCCGTCGGTGCCTTTCAGGAAGGGGGGCACAGCGTCATGCAGTTGGATCTCTTGGGAGCGTATAGTCTATGAAGGCGTACCTGTGGCCAGTCCGTAGTCAATGCATTCATCTGCATCACATATAACCAACTCGCGAAGCTTTCATTGAAGGTGCCTAACGCGTTGTCGAGGTTCCTCAGGCCTTCGACATTGGTCTGGAGGGCCTCCGCTTCGTCGATCAGTTCGGCCAGTGCAGGTTCGAGGAAACCGAGGCCATGAGGGGCGTCAGGGAACGCTCCTGAGCGCGAGAGGCGGAAGAGCGAGCCTTGGGAGAGACGTCGGAGCGGTGTCTGTGGAGGATTCGGCGGCATGAAGGTCGGGAACAAGACGCGACAAAGCGCGCGACGACGCGTCGGTGGCGAGCACGCGTCGAAGGCTGAACGCGTCTCCAACTCTACCTCCATCTCGACTCTGATCTTTTTCAACTATTTTCGAAACTGTAGCAAGGATGGAGCTGGACGATCCTTCAAAGGTGCGCGGGGTACATATGGCATTCATCTCCGCTGCTGATGTCTTGGTTAGACTTGCATCTACATTCCACCCGGGTCTCCTGGTGTGTGTGATCGCTCATATGTCGTAAGCATTCACGGAATTCAACCCAATAGATGAAGACGATGTCATGGAAGAGGGCGAAAGAGATGAATACGACTTGCGTATGACGGCATATAAGGCTGCCTGGATGAAGTGCCTTGACCGAGTCCGAGTGAGTGCTGTTCTCTTCTGCTCTATTCACCCCTTATACGAATATACGGTCAGAACATATTGCAAGCTCTCAATGCACCAGTTGTGAAACGTGTTGTAGAACGTATCTACACGGCCCACGACGAAAGCTTGCCTGGCTTGCCGTACCCGGAATTACCGGTTATCTCCCTCTGCGGTGAGTCTCCAACTTACATTACCGCAGACCGTAATCCGACTTCTTTACTGCAGGTGCCGACTCGACACTTGTAGGAGACGTCACTGAACGGCTGGCAAACAAGACTGACGACGAGTCATCCCATCGCGAGGTGTTGCAAATACATCTATATCCAGGTGACAGCTCGAGCGTGATGAACATGATGAGGGCCGTTGTGACTGGTTTCGTCGATCACGATGGTACGTTCGCAGTTCCACACATATTGAACAACTGTTGAAGCTCATCTCTCCAGGAGGGAGAAAGCGCAAACCCGGGTCTCTTGCGAGCTTTGACATCGGCCTCTTGCGGAGCTGGTATGCAGCTCAACAACGCCGGCCACGACTGACCATCTTTCTCCACGAATTTGAGAAGTTTGACGTCAGCGTCGTGCAGGACGTCTTGTACATATGCAGGTCTGTCGTCTCGGGAAGGGCAAGATATATTTTTCACTGACGTCGCTGTAGTCTACATGTCTCGCAGCTGCCCCTGACGTTCGTATTGTTGATGGTTTCACCTGCTACACCATCATTCCTGCATACAGCGTATCCCCGAGCCACGCTCGCACTTCTTCGTGTACACCAAATGTCTGTTTCTATAGGACTCAAAACAGTGTATGAAGTCTTGACCAAAGTGCGATTTCCACTCGTAGCGTTTCTGACCAGACTGACTTGAACCGGCGCAGGTCTTTTTCGATCCTGACTTTGAACCAGGTATAATGCTTGGTCCAGGCGCGCTCGAGTACATCACAAATCTCGCTGTCCGTGAGACATCATCTCCTGACGCGCTGTTGACGATGTTGCAGGCTAGTATTAACTTCTTTCATACACCTCACCTCATGCTGACGGCAATTTGCGTAGCTTGCACATATGAAGCACTTCGTCCACCCATTGAGTATATTCGTACACGACGCTCTTCTCGGTACTGCCTCGTTGCATGATGCCGAAGAGGCTCTGACCTCTTCAGCATGCACACAAATAGCGGAGGCGTTGCATGCAAGACTTCTCGCAGTACCACCTCCACCAACCTCCAGTGATGTTGGGAAGCCTCCGCAAAGCGCACACGACCTCCTCGCTTGCGTCACGTCCTGTCGCGCTACATTCCAGAGTTGCGCCCGCCGTATGCGTGTCGCGTTCGCTGTCGCACGTATCGCGGAGCACATCTCTCTTGGTGATACGTCCTCCCCGATTTCGAATGGTCGAAGTATAGAAGGTCGATCTGGCCGCTTGGACAGTCTAGATATGCTCAGTGCAGTTTTGCGCGGACGGGCAGGTTCTCAAGTGCGCTACGTCTGCATGGCAGTCAGGTGAGCCATCCGCCTAAAGTTCTATGAACGAAATACTAAGTTGCCTGTAGGAAACTCTCCGCAGCGAAGCTGCACACCTTGCTACAAGAGTTGCATAGTTTCTTGTTCGGATTGGAAAGTGCGATTGTACGGAGAGAGGAGCAAGACGCGCGCGTCTGGATTGTTGATGCCATGAACCAACTACCTGAAGACAACGGCGAACTGGCCACAGACGATGCGCCTCTTGTTCAAAACGCGTCTACCAAACAGCTTGCGGTAGAGGTAGGGGACTGGCTGCAGAAATATATCGAGTACGTTCTATTTGTCCGGATGTGTCGAGGCCGGTTGACTAACAATTGTAATAGGGAACGTTTCACCCGTCTTGAAGATTGTCCACTGTGGGATATCTGGTACACGGGCTCTTCGCCTTTCCCCTCGGAGCTCATCAATCCCGCCCCGCGCATCACCGTCGTCGCTGCACTCCTGCATCCGTTCGACTTCATCCGGTCACACGCCGACCTTGCACGTTCCTACGCTCTGCCCAGTGGCGCGAAGGCTCACGACGAGGTATCAATGTTCACAGCCGCTCCAGAGCCTGAGCTCTGGGAGTTGCCCGACACGAGTATTGCCTTTCGTCGGTACGTCGATGCTGGACGAATGGTGAACGTGTTCGACTGGTTCGAGTCATTTGCGGTCGTGCTCGAGAGCCAGTGGAAGCACCTCAAACGCCGTGCGGAGCTCGCCGCCCCCGCGAAGACTAACGGCAAAAGAAAAGGCAAAGGAAAGGCGAAGGCTGGTACCGGGAAGAAGAGGGGACAACAAGGTGATGATGTGGTGGAGGGTGGTTCCGACGACGACATGGAGATGGACGAGGAGGAGGAAGAGGAGTGGAAGGTGGAGGTCCAGGCGCGATTTATTCGCGCACTCCACGAGCTGGATCATATGGGCTTCGTGAAGCATACTGGGAGGAAGCCTGACCATGTTATTCGAACGACGTTCGACGTTCCTGACTGATACTGTAATGTGGATGGGAACCCGTCTTTGAACGGGTTTGGAGGTGAGCTCGGGCAAAGTCGGTTATGTGTCGCTCGCTGATGACTAAAAGAACTTGCGTGTACATTGACTGGTGGTTCTGCTATACTTGTTGGGTATACAGCTGTCGCGTATCTTCAGTTTCCAAATATTCAGGGGCCAGACACGGATAGTGAACAACTTCGTCCAGAACCGGCTTGCGTGGGCACAATCGCGATGCTAAGCGCGCTCGGCCTTCCGTTCCGAATGGCCGCTTACTCACGAAAAGGAGTATTGACGCTCTAACTTCTACGGGTTCCCTCAGAATTTCAACATACACTCGGGCATTGCTCGGATATACAGCTGCGCAATCAGAGGTACTTCAAGCATACTGAGCTGTAGCAAACAGCATGCCCCCTATGGATATCGAGTCGTAGGTCCAAGTCTTCTTCAATATCGCGCTGACGCCCATCCGGAAATCGTCCAGGTTTCGCAGAGCCGGCTACCAAGCCATCGATAGAATCTGCGACTACTATGCATCGTTACAGAGAAAACCAGTTGTTGCGCAAGTTCAACCAGGTTACCTGTTGGATGCGCTCCCGAGTGTGTCATATACTCATGCTGTTCGTCTACTCACTGATGCGCTGGGTAGCAAGTGCCCCTGAGTATGGAGAGGAATTTGCTTCGATCGCCGATGACTTCCAGAAGCTTATCCTTCCGGGTGAGTCTGGTGCAGGCACCCTGTCTTAGCTGGGCAGACTGATGCTCCAAGAACACAGGAATCACGCATTGGCAGCATCCCAACTTTTTCGCATATTTTCCAACGGCAAATACTTTCGAGGGTCTGCTCGGTGATCTCTACTCATCGAGCGTCGCCAACCCCACGTTCAACGTAAGTACTTGTGAATTGGCTGCTGACATTTGTGCTAACCATATGCTGCCCATTCGTAGTGGCTAGCGAGCCCGGCTTGCACGGAGCTAGAACAGGTCGTGATGGATTGGGGTGCCAAGCTCTTCGGCCTCGGTGACCATTTCCTCAACAGCTCGAAGGTGGGCGGCGGAGTCATCCAGACCACCGCATCGGAAGGCGCGATCGTCATCTGTGTCGCTGCGCGTGCTCGGTACCAGCGTCTTTATCCTGAGGTCAAGCTGGAAGACCTCGTGATCTATACGACGACGCAGACGCACTCGCTAGGCGTAAAGGCAGGGTTGGTCCTTGGGCTGGAGGTGCGCGCCCTTGAAGTGCGCAAGGAAGATGAGTATGGCCTGCGCGGCGATACCCTACGCGCTGCTCTAGAGGAAGACTTGGCCAAGGGCAAGAAGCCATTCATAGTCAGTGCGTACATACATGGTCTTAATAACGTTGCTGCCACGCAGTACTGAATGTGGCCACAGTTGGCACTGTGGGAACGACAAGCTCAGGTGCGATCGACAATATAGAGGAGATCGGTGAAGTCCGTGAGTACTCCAGAGCTGCTGACTTCATGTGCAGAGCGTTTATGGTGTTTCTCATTCGTTCTGCAGTGAAGGAGCACCCTTCCATCTGGTTCCACGTTGATGCGGCCTGGGCTGGAGTCGCATTTGCTTGCCCTGAGTTCCGTAAGGTGGGAAAGCTAGACGCAATCAACCAGTACGCAGAGTCATTCTGTACCAACTGGCACAAGGTGCGCATCCGTCAATTACAGCCTTCGCACATATTTAGCTGACATGTGCTATAGTGGGGATTGGTGAACTTTGACGCATCCGCGCTCTGGGTACGTAACCGCAAGGACCTCACCGACGCGCTCGACGTTACGCCAGAATTCCTGCGCACAAAGCAGCACGATGCCGGTACGTAGACGACGACGTTCTAGCGCTGGCCAGATAGGTGTGCTAACCATTGACACAAAAGGTCTCGTCGTGGACTACCGTAATTGGCACCTCGGCCTTGGGCGCCGCTTCCGTTCGCTCAAAGTCTGGTTCGTCCTCCGCAGCTACGGCATCGAGGGCTTCCAAAAGCATATTCGGAAGGTGCGCCCCTCGTTCACGCGCTCATCGTGTTTGAATATAGCTTTGTCCGACGGCATGGCCTGCAGGGAGTCGAGCTCAATGAGCACTTCGCCTCGCTCGTGCGTTCATCGCCTGAGTTCGAGCTCGTCACGACGCCCGCCCTCGCCCTGTCCGTCTTTCGCCTCAGACTGCCTGCGTCGGCGCCCGGAGCTGCTTCTCTGTCACCCGAAACGCCTGAGGGCCTCGCCGCGCTGAACGATTTGAATCGCGCGCTCTACTCGCGACTGCTGGCGGAGAACGACAAGATATACCTCACGCAGACGTTACTCAATGGAGTGATATGTCTGAGGTTCGCGATCGGGGCGGAGAGGACGGAGAAGGAGCACGTCGACCGTGCATGGGAGCTTATCAAGGCCAGCGCGAGGGAAGTCGCGCAGAGATGATTGGGCACTTCAGGCCAACATGCTACATTGGCCATAGCTCTCGTGCGTTTCGTTATCATCTGATTTGAGGACTGCACAAGATTGACGCATTGTTTGAACCAACCTATTTTGTAGACTTCGCACGTGCATCATTGAATCAGCGACATCATATAAGCATCGGTATTCTTCTACATAAGCCCTTTGGTGTATCGAACATTTATGGCTGAGTATGGACCTGCTTTCGGGCGCAAGCGTTGCGAATGTTGCGACTTGCTACGATAAGTCTGCCTTTCACAGCTAGGCTTTTCTAAGGTCGTGAAGCCCCTGAGTATGAGGAATGCCGCCGAAAGGCGGTACCTTGGCTGTACAGGTCACACACTGCCACCACTATTCAAGGGAAGGTCGGGACTGCACCCCTCCAACTTCTGAACTCACTTGCTACGCTATCTGGGTCCTGCTAACTCTGGTCTACGCTCGGCGGAACTACAGACTACACCGTGCAACCATGCGACTCCCAGTGGAACTCTACCACATGATCATCCACTATGCCGGCATCCCCGAGGATGGCCCTCTATATCGGCCAATCCACTCGCCTTGTTCGCATTACCCGACAATGTTGGCTTCCTCTCTCACCTGCAGCTTTTTCCTCGACGCGGCCCGCCGTCAATTATACGCCAAAGTATACCTACGTGATCAGTCGAGCACCATGCAGTTTATACGCACAATCTCGAGCAACCCGAAGCTGGCCAATCGTGTTCGCGAAATCGTGGTAGTAGCATCTTCGTACAAGTAGTACGCCCTGTAAGGAGATAGTTGGGAGATGGAGATGACCGTGCGGGGAAATTTGGTCGTACAGCTGCGAAAAGTTTGCTCGAAGGCCCAGTGAGCGCGCGAAATGCATGATCCAATTTGCCAAAGAATGCTGAAAATTCGAAAAATGCCCCGCCCGCGTTCCTTGTCACGTATGTGATATGTGCTTCCTGGGCTTTCGTATACCCGTATGTATACTTGTGAGAGACGTCTGTACATGAATGAAGGTGGAAGGCAGCCAAAGGCCAGCTCATCCGACCGAGGTGCAAGCGTCCCTGTCTGCGGCTTATGAGCTCCGTAACGAAGACAGGGAGACACCGTTACAGACACTCGGTAATTGTCTCGCATGTGCCGACATTATCTTGCGATGCCCCCGAAGTACTTCGTGGCGCGAAATCAATTTTGACGGTGCGTACACACGCAAGGAGAAATACAAGTTTATCATTATCCTCCTGTGCGATGCATAGCCACAAGGGCCCCGTTCGTGCCTTCTTTGTGTTTTATCGCCCGTGGGTGTTGACCAAGGGGAACGCGCTGACCTCTCAGACGGGCCTGTTGTACCAGCTCATGTAGAGTCACACGACGACCTCAGTACGTCACCAGAGTGGGGTCTAATTGTGCACGAACACATTGATGATTCTGTCACAGATACAGTGCGCCCTGAGCAGGATCATGTGAGTACCGTTGGCGAGGATCATACTGAGAGCATCGTCCTTGGGGTGATCATCGTCGAGGGAAATCTTGAAGGTCGCAGAGTAATCCAGCTACCCCCCATCAGCGAACACAATCCGTCTCATGTTGCCAAGGAGGAGCGAATCAATACCAAATGGCCATTTGCCTTTCAAGGATGATAGAGGTTCGACTATGGTGAAGCGTCCCTCAGTAGGAAGATTCCATCCAAGGCCAGAACTCTGCCAAACACAGCCGCTACAGCTCCTCAAGTTACACCGACATACACTGGCATCAACCTGGCGGATCACTGCCTCAGCGACGCGTCTGAAGAATGCCCCCAGATAAGCCCGGACTCACCTACGTGAAACTTCGCATCTAGGCCTCCTCCTCATTCCGGTATGCCCACAGCCCCAGGCTGCTCTGAGGCTTCCGCATTCCCGTCCTCGAGGACAGCCGGCGTGGCGACAGGCATAGCGGCAGCCTCGCCTCCTTCCCTTGCCTTCTCCCCTTCGACCTTCTCCTTTTTCGCCGCGGCCTCGCGCGCCGCCGTCGTGATGTCTTCTCCAAAGATTCGCATACTCAGCGCGCTAAACAAACAAAAGTCCCGCAGAGCGATGAATTCCGTCAGCGAATACGATACGTGGGCGCTACGTAACGTTCATGAAGCAGGAGAAGCCTGAACGGAACCGTCGAAAAAGGGAGAAGACGCCTCCCAGTATGTCGTAATGGGTTGTCGAACGCGAACGGGGGCTGGCTATGCGTACCTTTTCGAACGCTTGTCGAGCATGAGCATCACGGAGACGTTGGACTTCCAGATGGGCAGAACCAACTCGTGCGAGAGCCTGTGACACACAAGAGAGACCGAGTGAGCACGACTCGCGTTACTGCGCGCTTGCGCAGCTCAGACAAGAAGGGTTCTGGGAAGACTCACGTAGCGCCATCGAGCTGTCCGGGCTGGAAGCGGGCCACGTAGCTTCCGTTGGCTAGAACGATCGTTCGATCCGTCAGCGACCACTCTCCGAAGACGAGCGCGGAGATGGACGGAAGACGAAGCGACGGACGAAGCTTGCGCGCACCTTTCGCGTTTATCATCGACTTGAAAGGCTCCGCGAACCCGGACGTGAGCGGGTAGTAACCCTCCATGAAGACCTTGAGCGCCGCAAAATCAGCCTCTATAATCGCCTTGGGGCCGACAAAAGGGAGCACGACGGGCAGGCCCTCGCTGAGCACACGGAAGTGGTTCTCGGCGCCCTCGCGCTTGGCTTCGGTGCCTTCTTGCTTGCCGAAGACCTTCGTGCCGCAGGTCATGAGCCGGATGCGCGCGTAGTCATTGTGCTGGACGATGCTCTTCACGATATCGTTCACCAGGTAGAGAGAGCGCACGGTGTCTCCTGCCGGGTTGCGCACGAGGAGGTTCGACGAGGGGAAGTTCGAGCTCAGGTCGAACGTGTCGCTGTGCAGACCATCAGTGTCTGGTGGAAGAACGTGAGAACGGAGGACGGACATGCATGCGGTGATGATGGGGTCGTCGGGGGAAATAAACGTGTACGGATTCTCCTTGAAGTGAGCGCTAGCCCCCTCAGCAGTCTTGCCTTTCTTGAAGCGTATCTTGGGCTCTTGCGTCGTTGCTGCAGATGGTGTCGCCTGATCGACTTCCATGGGGGTTGCGGGCTCTTCCAATGCTTCCTCCGGCAGCTCCTCTTCTGCGTCATCTGCCTGTTCACCAGAGGGTTCCTGAGTCGCGTCTGTGTCGTTATCGAGCTTAGGCTTCTTTACATCCGACCTGTCGAGGCCCTCCACTGCGTCCGCGGTCCGTTTGGCTTCGCTAACGAGGAAACGTCAATGAGACTCAGGAACATGAGCGCATATACCCATACGAGGAATCCTTGCTTGCGGCCGAGGCCACAGAAGTCTTGACTGGAGGGGTCTTCTGCAGTATCGCGACGAAGAAGCCGCCCGTGTCCTGCAGATGAGGGTAGATCCGGAGGCTGCGAAGACCAAAGGTGTGTTCATAGGAGTAATTGGAGCGAGCTAATTGCAGTGGAGACTGACCAGCGAGAAAGGTGCAGGCTTTCCGCCTCGGCAGCGGACGGCGGCCAATGCGACTCAAGCATTTTGCTGCTTCTACGCTGCGACTCGTCCAGGGATTGCACGTACTCCTCGTACGTCGTAAAGTCGGTGTTGATCTCCCGAGTGACTGTAGGTTTCCATGACGTGAGGCCAGGACGATGGACAAGCCCAGGCAAGTGATTAGACATGTCAACGAGCTCGAAGCCTGCTCAGTAATGAGTAAGGGTGCAGCTTCTTTGAGGTAATGCGAACGTTACGCGATAAGACAAGATACGCACCGGGAATCGATTTCAAAGCAGCAGCGACCACAGCCTCGTTCTCGACCGGATTTATCGAACACGTCGAGTAAACGATGCGTCCACCCTTCTTCAGCATACGCATCGCGCGCTGCAAAATGCGAAGCTGCAAGCTAAGCGATGCCGGTGTGTCAGCGCAATACTTCCCTCGGCAGACCAATGAAAAAATGATAACGGCGAGGAGCAAGAACAGAAATATGAGCAAGGAGTAAACGATCGTACCTGTGGAGTCCGTTCCCGTCCATCGGCGACCAGTGTTTCCATATTCCCGGATTCTTACGCAGCGTGCCGTCTCCGCTGCACGGCACATCGCAGAGGATGCGGTCGAATAGGAGCTGGTATTGTTTCTTCGCGGCGACTCGCGCTTTCGTGTCTGCAGAAAACGTTGTCTGTTCTGAAGGGATCTTGATAGCCGGGAATATCGACGCATCGAGGTTCGTGACCATCAACGCGGGGGACGGAAGGCGCGCCGACTGGTGGATGAGAAGATGCGTGCGCTTATAGTCGCTATCGTTGGCGATGAGGAGTCCAGGAGGGATGGAGGATGAGGTGATCGTGTCGTTGGCGTGCAGAGCTTCAAGCAATTGTGCAGTCTTCGCAGGTCACTCACTGCAACACCGCTATGTACTCCAAGCGAAGCTCACCTTAGAGCCTGGCGCAGCGCACATGTCCATGACCTGGTATAGCGAAGGTCAGTGGGAGACGCTGTAACGTCAAGCACGTCGGCCAGCGAAGGCTAGCCACCCTGGAGCGGCCAGATCAAGCCAGCTTGTTTCACTCACTCGGTGGTGCGGCTCGACTTCCAGGAATAGGGGTGGAAGCATGCTGACTGCCTCTTGACGAGAGATGTTGCCCTGCGTAAACATCACCCAATTAATACGGTCACGTAAGGTCGCTGTTGCAAGATGTGCATACCACTTCTGTCTCAAAGACTAGGAATGAATGGAACTTCTTGAACTCTGGAGATTTACGCAGAACCTTCTTGGCTACATTGAATTGCCACGCAAGACCATCTGGATACCTTTGTCGAGCGTTAGATCTCTGGGGTTGCACTGCCAAGTCGCGACAAACCAAGGTATCTGCTGCGGCGGTGACACAGCTTCACCCTCAAAGATCACGCCTCCTAAATGCGGAACGTGAACGTCTTTTATGGTGTCGTTCAGTAGTCGCGCGGCTCTACAGCCTCTGTCAGCACTCATACAGCTTAAGCCGACGACGGTCCGAGACTTACTGACGACTTCCAGCTACTCGGAAAGTGGTAGGAAGAGGGTTACGCATAGTATCCAAGAACGCTTCCCATTCGTCCTCTGGAAGAATGTTTTGGGCCTTGTAATACTTTTCGAGGCGATCATTGTGCATGTGTTCGCGCTCGATAACGTCGGTGCGAGCCCAAGCAGCATCGTCTCGGCCCTTGCTGCCACCAGCCTTGTTCTTTCCTTTCTGCAAGTAATGTTTCAGACCCCAGTATATTGTCGATCTTTCTGCACACCTTTTTGGCCATCTTCAGGTAAACAAGTTCGACGAAGGAACTGGCTTCCAGTCAAGTTCCTGCCTGCAAGAGCGAAACGCGCAAAAAGTGATCCTGTCCCCATCTTATCTTATCAGACAAGCGACAAACGCCTGATCTGGGCTTGCGCGCTAAATGACGTCTCCTTCCTGGCACCACCATGTCCACGAGCTCAGTATTGTCTAACTCGCCGACATCTGCCTCTCCCAGCCATCGAGAGATCACGCACTGCTTGGAATAAGAAAATGCTCTCTGTTTGAGGCAGCACCTACAACTTGTGTAAGGGCTTGCTGAATGCTAAGCAAATACAAGATATCTCGCACACCCCAAGGATGCAATGTCATTGTATGTACATTCCTCAGTTGGGTGATATCCAGACATCTTCAGCTTATGTACTGTAGCCGCGGCGCTGCAACACAGGAACCACCGCGTGTCCGAGACTGCAGCTTACGGCAATGTGATCTCCTGAAGACTTTTCACAGAGGCTCGTGGCAGTGGCGCACACCGGAGTCCCAGCTCGGTCTCAGATAGGGTCGGAATACTTGCGTTGCACGTAACCGAGTGGCACGCCTTGCCGCCCTGTGGAAGTGGGTGAAACCCTTCACGAAGACTAGACCTTGTCTATCGCTGGCCACCTTCTGTTTCTGTGCGATTGTCGATCTGCCGTTTCTGGTCAAGCTTTGTGTCCAGGGATCTGAATGTATGTAAGTAGGCGGCGCGATGTCGTCAGAAGTACTTGCTCGCGGAGGTTTTGCTGTGCCCAGTGACCTACTTGTCATTCTGGTCCGCGTTGATCACCACCGGCCACTTTAAGTGCTATCGCACTCCGAAGTCATGTCCGCACCTTCTCCGCCCGATCCTATGGCGATATCACACTCATGCTATCTCGTACCGTTGTTGCTCTCGTCCACGCTGTGCGAGCTGCATCATCAGGCGCATTGCGGCCACTGGGGGCAGCAGTGCGCAGTGCGTATGTGGTTCTGATTACTGATACGTGCATTTGCTCGCAGCTCTTCAATTGTCCCACACTGCTGCTGGCGGTGGTGAGGCGCTCCTAATAGGATCGGCACGAGGAGAACACGATGCACCTCTTCCATTATTCTGAGGCGCCCGACGTCCTGTCTCCCTTGCTTTAAATACTCAGGTCCATCTACCGCAGACTCATCACCACCTCCAGCTCGTCCCTACCTCATCGTTTCTTAATCACCCTATCATATACTCGCTATTCCGTCTTGCATTCAACATGGCTCAGATTCACCCTCATTCACCCGCCGCCACCATCTCCTCCCTCTCGAGCGACGACAAGCAACATATTCTCACTTACCTACCACCCGATGTCAAGGTTCTCGCCATGGCGCCCGCTCGTATTTACCAATCACCTTTTGGCACGGCCCCGGACTCATGGACGTTCACCGGTCTGCGAGGCATGCTTGTATTTGGACGGCAGCGCACAACCGTCTATCCGGACCGGCCCCTCGGTATAGGCGAGGGTACCAGCATCGAGCAGAACTACTGGTTCCGCATGATTGACGCGGACTCGGGCAAGGGCATCATCTGGTTCCACCCCATCCCCTCCGATATCGACTACCAAGCCGACAAGCCATTCTTTCACACATTCTCTGGCCGTGTACGTCTGCTTTGTACCATTCTCCGCTCATTTGTTCTGACGCATTCATCAGTCACGGATGTTCGGCTTCCGCTTCGAGGAAGACGAGGACGCCCAGAGGTTTCGCAAGCGCGTCACGAGCCGCATTCAAATCACCGGTATGTCCGTTTCATGCATCCTTCATCCTTCATCTCACTCATTGCTGTCCCTTCATTTATTCCTCCCCTGCCATCGCAATGTCGCTGCTTGACATGCACAGCACCCCACCTCCCCCGGTCCCGAATGGCAGCGAAGCCGCTCCCCGTTTCGCCGCCTGCTGCAGCGCCTACGGGCCTCCCGGTCTCCAACGCCAACGCTAGCATCAACGCGAACTCCGGGCGGAAGCTCTCCCCCTCGATGATCTCCAAGCCCTCCCCAGGGACGTTCGTGCACGTGTCCCATGTCGGACTCGACGCAGACGGCCGTATCGAATCCTCGGCGAACATCGAGCCGGGCTGGACGATGATCCTAGAGGAGCTACAGGGGTATGGGGTGTCGGACAAGATCGTCCAAAAGGATTTCAACTTCGTCGAGGGCTTTCTCGCTGGGGCGAAGGCGAGCCTTATGCAGGAGCTGCAAAAGACGAGTGTCGCCGCCGCAAACATCACCCGGACACCAACACGTGAGTACTTCCTATCTTCGTGCCTCCCGGCGAGTTTGAGATCTGGGTGCTAACTTGGGCGGGTGTCGGACAGCGAAACCGCGCCCAGCGCAACGCAAACGCGTACCTGCCTACTTCTGACTCCACTACGAAAGCATTAATGACCGCGTTCCTCCTACCCTCCAATTTCGACATAATGTTCCCTGATGCTCGGACCCGTTCTCATCAGTCTAGGTTATTACTTATGCCCTTTGCATTCCTCCTTCCTGTCGTGCCATGCTGTCCATCCTCTGGCCTTGTCGCTCGCCGTTCTCTTCATATTTATCGCTTGCTTTTCCGATCAGTTCATCAGGTTCGCTGTCCACTCACTGTGCCAACACTGTACAATACTCGCACGTCCTCATTCCTCCTTGCACCGCTCAGTCGCTTTGATCGCATCCCAACCTGTACTTGTACATCCGCCTCGCATTGTATCGGAAAATAATGATCTGACATCCTCGCACGCACTGCAAAATACGAACAACGTGGGTTGCATATGACATACGCAAGGTCGACATTCAGAACAATAGAAGAACACAGCATAGAGCCCGACGTTTTCATCGCTGGGCCCGCGCGCATCACATCCAAGACCACAACATCCTCGCTATGTGACTCGTCTCCTTTGTGGTCGGACGGTTTCGACGGGGCCGGTGAAGTGCACGAGCATGTTTGTTGGGTGCGGGGTGATCCACGCTCCGGCGTCCCGTTGCCACGCCTACACCAGCATGTATGAGCATTGCTCAAGCCTTCGCGTCCTCCGCCGTGTCCTCGGACGCGGTATACCCCAGGGATTTGTACACCCGGGCGGAACATGGTCCACCGGGGCGGTCATCCGAGGGGTGCTTGAACTCGCAACCGCACAACTCCTCAGCGCTAGGCGACGACGCAGTGAGTGAGTATTGTGGCGCCGGCCGCATCGTTGAGCTGTACATTCCACCATCCTCCCTTCGTGTCCAAGCTTGCGTCAGAGGGAGGTGTGATTGATCATTCGGACTCTTTAGGTGCCTGCGTTTGCAGTCTTTCAGGGGTGGAGGGGCTCTTAGTCTAAAAGCTCGATGCCGTCATCCGAAGCGTGTCCGAGGGGAGACCCCCAAACCTTCCACCCTGCGGGGAAGCACTCCCATGCAGGGCCCAGCGCCACTTGCAGGGCTCCGAGGGTCCTCAGTCTCAGCCTCCGAGTCAGCCTCTCAGGCTATCGTGCACTACCATGGGTCGAGGACGATGTCTCGAGAATAGCATAATGACTTTGCGAGTGCGAGTACATATGTCAGAGATCAGATGACATCTAGAGAAGGGAGTACTAACGGATTCTCGCGAGAGACATTCTCAACGAATGAGCCTCGAACCTCCCTTTCTGTGCGCCGCTTCTTCCGTGCCTCGCCTGTCGGTGCGACTGCCAGTCAATTTGAAAGCCACTACTACGCCGACTGGGGTTTGTCACCAGTGACCAGAGGATGCAGGATAACTCGGAGTCGGGCGAATGACCAGAGCGGTGGCTTGAGTAGCGTATAGCCGACCGACATGATGCGAGCTAGGAAGTCATATTTTGCTTGCCGCATTTCAAGGTGCGCAAGTCACGGAATATGAAGGTCTCATCTTCCAACTCCGAGGTCGCAAAGGATGGTCCACTTCCGTCGCTTATCCTGGTGACACTCTCCTTCGCAAGATCGAGGATGTCGTCCCTCCGCTTCTTGGCTAATCTCCCCAGGATCTCGTCCGGAATCCCGAACGAAGGAGAATCCCATGGAAAGACGTGCCCCTGGCTTCCAGACAGGTGGAGAGTCACTACCGCGCGCAAATGAGCAGAGCCACAATGAACAATACACAAAGATCGCATACCACGACCATCGCTGAGCATGTACTCTCCAAGGAGGTTGCACAAGTAACAGCATTTCTTGCTTACACCTCCTCGAATATCTAGGATGCGACGTTCAAGAAGGCGTCGACCTGCAATGGTCGAAAGCATCGTCAGTCTGCTAAGCACTCCCAGCGGAGTTGTGACATGACATACCGCATTTGTACTCGCCGTGTCACGCGGGAGGTTATCAGGCTGCACTTGCCCCATCCTGAACAGCGCCATTAACCCCGCTTTGGCATGGACCCGGAATGGTGGAATCTTGTCACTGCACGAGCTGTTGCAGCAGCCCACTCGACAGCACGTTCGAGTTCTCTATATTCGGGGAAGATGGAGGCTGGCTGTCAATTCCGCCTTCAAGGAGTCGACTATTGGGCGGGAGCCTTCCCTGACGTTGCTGATTGCTTCTTGAGAATGGTCCGCGAGTTGGACGAGGCAAACCTCGGGTACCGTAGCGGTCCTTCTAGCCTTACGAGAAAGCTTCATAACTGCATGAACGGCTGCGTGCCATGCTACCAACGCCGTTAGGTACCTCAGCACGCGAGCTCCAGACGTCTCATCCTGCTCAGGGAGCATGTCTGGCGTAGGTTTACAGTCAGTCTATGCAGAAGGTGAGGTCCACGTACCGAACGCCTCGTTTGAATCGTCCTCAGAGGCTGCCTCATCGTCGCCCTCAGGCTCGTGTATGCTGTCACCTTGATCCTCGCCTCGCCTTTCAGATACTGCTTAGCGAGAATATCCGTGACATAATCGACACTGTGGTCGTTCACGAGATTAGATGCGCTCCAGCGACGTACCAAGATCCTCGTGTGACACCACATGAGCTGCTACACCATCCCCGGCGTCGGGGAGGTCGGCATGATCCCCATCGTCAAATCTCACGGGGAGATGAAAGCAAGTGGGATCCAGGTACGAACGGGGCGTTTACGGCTCTGCATCGAAAAGGAGGCTAAGGATAAACATGCACTATCATTGCGTACATACGCACCGTCCAATGCCATCGCAAGAGATTCCGCGCCGTTGTCGGAGCTCCATTGGGATCTTGATTGTAGGCGAGGTGAGGGCCTCGTTCGCCATTGGCTGCCAGTCCGCCATGATCTTCCAAGGCGGTTTGGTCTACAACTTGGTACCGATTCGGAAACGAAGAACTATTCGTTTTCGACACTGGACGACGGCCCAGGAGATGAAGGGGCTGTAGTACTATTCACCGCAACCGGTGGTTCCTCAG
The DNA here is from genome assembly GCA_020543525.1 of Coriolopsis trogii. Taxonomy (NCBI): domain Eukaryota; kingdom Fungi; phylum Basidiomycota; class Agaricomycetes; order Polyporales; family Polyporaceae; genus Coriolopsis; species Coriolopsis trogii. The sequence continues at coordinate 821,728 of JAHYIO010000039.1, forward strand.
CCGCCGCGATTGGACATTGCTGGTTCGCTGCAACCGGTGGTTGTGATAGGAGGCGCAGGATGCCAGCAACGTCGCATACATGCTGGTAAAAAGAGGGTCCTGTGTGTTTCCCCAAGCTAACGGTGCAATGAGGTAATCTGTGTGTTCTCGCAGTACGTTCAATAGGTTGACGTGACTCACGTTGACGGCTCAACGAGGTTCTGTAGCGACATCATGGCACTCGGCACTACATTGTCGACATTGTATGAATGAGTTTGGGCGTTGCTGGCAGAGTTGGAGGAGACAAAGACGGATGCAATAAGTTTGTCTGCCAACATCTGACCAGTGACAGCGAGGACGAGCGAACTAGGCGTGCCAGCATTGAGCAAGGTGGCGATGTGGTTGAAAATGGATAACTCGCGGTCTTGACAGGGGCTGTTGGGGGAAACCGGTTTCGGAGAGACGTCACGGAGGGAGGACTTATGAGAGAAGGCGGATAGCTCTGTCACGTTCCATGGCGGAGGAGAGAGAGTATGAGAAGTATGACTCTATCACTACGTTCCTGTTAGGGCTGCTCGCGAATTTTGTTGTTCGCGATCGTGCGGCCCGCCGTGCCGGTGATGTCGGTATGGGCCCTTGCCCGAAACGGCCGTAGTAAAAGTATTACACTGGCCTGCGGACTAACAAATGAACTACAAACAGGGGAAAATCAGTTCTACACCTAGTATCTGGATGACTTCTACGCGGGAGAACAATGGGCTAGACTAATTATCGGCTATTTACTATAGTAAATCTATGGGCAATCGGAGGGCTTTCAGGCTGTACAGTGCGGGTGTGTTAAAGAGACACGAGGCACCACCAAGTCCGAGTCAGAACAGAGCACCCCGATGAGAATCAGCTTAGAACCGGCTCAGATCCCTGCCAAAGATCCAATTGAGGAACCTGTGTCAGAAACACGTCTCCGTTAGCACCATCACGTCTACTTGCGTTCAGACCACCACGCTCAAGTCATCCCAACCACACACAGACATAGAACCAGACACTGGCACGGAGAGTCTGGCTCCGAGGACAGCCACAACGTCTACACAACGCAGCGGCGGGGTCTATCACGCGCCCTCTGGCTCTCACTTCATGCCACAGCACCCCTCCACGAAGAGAAAGAGAAGCAGCGAGCCACTCACCAGTACATCGGCACCAAAATCTTGTTCCTCACGCTCAGCGTCTTCGTGAAATACGCCGAGCGCCAGAGCAGCCACGCCAGCCTGCCCGTCTCCTTCCCCTTCGGGCCCCGCGCCGCGTGCGTGCGGTCAAAGATCGCGTTCCAGTCGCCCACGTACGCCAAACTGCCCGCGTTCTGGAACTTGAACGGCGCCGCGTTGCTCTCGTCCGAGTCGCCGCTCCAGACGAGCCTGTTCAGCTTCTTGGTCACGTACTTTGCCTGCTGGTTCGCCACTTGCGCCGTCGCGGGCAGCGGCTCCTGCTCGATCGTCGCAGAGTCCCCGATCGCGTACACGTCTGGGTCGGGCGCGTTCGTGGACCGCATGATCACGTTCATGTGGTCGTTCGTGATGAGGCTCCTGTGTGGGTGGGCGCGCAGTCAGCACTCAATACATGCGGATATCCAGCCAGTGCGCAGCCAGTGCAGCGTCGCGGCTTCGGGATCGGAAATCCGGGGCCGGGCCCGAAGCCGGGTATGTGAAGGGAACACGAGGAGGGTGCGTGTGTGGTGGCATACGCGAGGCGATGCGCGGAGTGGGATAGAGTGTAGACGGGCGGGGCGACGGAGGTAGTGTGGAGAAAGCGAGCGGGGCGGGGGTGGAACTCACCGCTTCGTCCGCTCGTCCTTCTTTGCTTCCGTGATGGACTGTATGAGCGGGTTGGGCGCAAGCCCCGTGCTCCACACCAGCATCCCAAAGTTCACTGCATGGAAGAGGTACACGACGCGATCAGCTGAGAACATTGTGATGCAAGAGGTGGGAGAGAGGCGATCGAGGCAGTGCCAACATACCTTCCCCCTCCTCAGTGACGAACATACGACCCTAAACATGAGGATGGAGACAGGTCAGCGTCCGTCCTGAGCATACTCTGAGACGTCGTAAAACCCGCTCCACTGCAATCTCGATGTACGCCAACATCGGGTCCGGTATCTCAAACTAACCAAGAGGCCGCGAAGATGACATTCCGACCGCTGTGCGTCACCAAAGTCACCGGATACCGTGACGTCCGGGTCCGAGCGCACAGGACATCATACTGTGCCGACGCCTAAATGGTGGAGAGTGCCAATGAGAGTGAGGTACCCGCCTCTCGTCGTCCCATTCAATGCTCCGCCGAGGTAGAGCGCGTCTCTCATGCTATGCAGAAGAGAAAGATGCGACGACACTCACCGCTTCGACCCGCTCGACGTGATGTTGCGTCATGAGCCGGATCCCCTCTCTCTGGAACTTCTTGACGGCGTAACTGCCGCGGGCCATTGATGCATAAGCACACTGACCACACAAAGCATACAAGACACTCACTCTTGCAAGCCAGCATCGAACCCGCCCAGAATGGACGGCGCCACATCGTACAGGTTGATCCTGGCCATCGCTGCCAGCGACGGGTAGTGCCGGGCCATATCCGTATGGAGGAGATCGTGCAGCTCAGCGGCAAACTCCACACCGGTGGGCCCTCCACCGACGATGCAGAAGTTCAAGAGCTTGCGCCTGTCCGCGTCCGTGATTGTGGGCTGGTTCGCCTGCTCGAAACCTGCGTATATGCGCGTCTCGACCTCATCGTCTCGCGAAATACGCCACGTGAAGCGAAGGACGTACATTCCAGTACGCGTCCTCGGATTCGTCGCGCGTCCCTGATCTCCTTGAGGAAATGAGCGTGCTCTTTGACGCCGGGGATGTTGAAGGCTACAAACAATAACGGCATCAAGCCATACCGCTCATGCGCATCTGGTAAGCAGCCCTACTTTGGTTGTACGCGCCGACCGCGATCACGAGCTTGTCATACGTCAACTCGAACTTGTCAGAGTCACCCGAGACGGGGGTGGCCGTCCCCTGTAGGTCTGAACTTTCCGAGGCGGGCCCCGACTTTGGGAACTTCACCGGGTTCGTCGCAGGGGTCTGCGGACGTAAGAAACGAGTGAGCAGGAGATTACGCGGAGAAGCGGCCATTGCGAGACTCACGCATAGGAGCTTCTTGTGCCGGAAGTCTTCGACAGTCGGTCAGCCTCACGAACCCACAGGGACACTCGGAACCCACCTATGGAATCGCACCATGCGGTGTACGTTCTCTGTGAAAGTCGCATTGAGCTCGTTCGAGAACGCGGAAGAGGAACGGGAGGAAAGTGCGTACCACTTCCGGAGCGTATCTTCTGACGGGCTCGATGGCGGCACGGAATTCGAGGGTGCCCACGGAGCAGCTCGCCAGAAGGGGCGTGAAGTTGAAGTAGTTGTTGGGGGAGACGATGATTACGTCTAGGTGCGCATCGAATTGTCAGTACACGTGATACGCGGGGGGGAAGCCCAAGGAATGGTGAGTCTGTAGGAAGCGGTGCTCGAGGCCATTACGAAAGTACCCCGTTTCCCGCACGAACAAAGTTATCGCGTTAATTCGTGGTACAGAGTACCAACGGTAAGCACTTGGAGATGGCCTCCCTTGCCGGTTATCTCGTGCGCCGACGTGCGAGCCACAGACCCGCGCTCGTGTGTTTGAGGCGGTGCGGTGCGGGGATTGAGATCGCACGTTTGGGATCGGCTGCTCTACAACAATGAGCAAGACAAAGAGCAGAGTGCCAACGGAGGTCGATTGGGACAAATTTCTTTGACATGCGTGATCGGTGTCATCGTTTGACGGCGTCCGAGTACCAGCCTCAGCACCCCGGAACGTTCTCTGAGCGGGCATCCGATGGTAGTGTCCTCGGACATACTGTCTGAACATTTCCCCGTCTCTCGAGCGACCCCAGACGATCTCCTGCCAGGCTCGTGATCAAGACATGAATCAGCTTTAGCGGACATGTGCTGCAGCATTGTGACCGTAGGCTATGCGAAGCATCCTCGTTCCAACTGAGCGCACGCAAGTGCTCGACGTGTGTAGAGAATCAGCTGGCGGCGATTGAAGGGTTCCGCCGCACGTACTGAGTCATGCATATCGGTCGTAAGCCACAAACTCCCGAATAAGCGCATATGCGAACACATTCTCTGCGCCATTAAGAGTACGTGCGATCGGTGTCGCCGGGCAGAGCGAGCTCAGGCGCATCGCATTTCGAAGCTCGGCTGTGAGTTGGAAGTGCAGTTATGATATCGAAGCCGCAGTTAGGACTCGCAGGCCCTCAGCCGTGGCTTCGGGGTCCCAGGGATATGGGACTTCGAAGTCAGGCACGGGCTTCTCTCGCGAAAGCAAATGAATATGTACTATGAGCGCCCATGGACTTACTCCATCGTTTCTTGTCTATGGCCCGTAGAACTTCGTATCCTCCCCATCCCGAGCCCAGGATGACGAGACGTTGCTTTCCTATCGAGGGAGAAGAGAAGAAGGTGCGCGCGCCGCGGTGTGTGATCGACGGCGAGCTTTGCGGAAGTCTGGTGAGGCTGCCGCGGTGAAGCTTGACGGCAAGAGAGGCCATGGGAGAGGCCTTGCGGAAAAGAGAGGACTAGAACAAATCGGGACGAGACGTATTGGGAGGTTTGGCCGGATATAAGTGAGAGCTGGAGGACCGGAAGAGGTCGGGGAATCGAGCGGCAGGAATAGGACGTCATGACGAATCGTACCGTGCGGTCATCCTGACGCTGGCTTGGAGCGCGTCGGAAGTCGTGCGAGTCCCCCGCCTGAAACTGGTCCCAGCGTCGTCCATTATTCTTATTCAGGTCGTCGCTTGCTTCCCTGAGCGAAGGCAGAGGAGACAAAGGCGTATGTCGTGATGGGCAGATGATGCCAGGAAACGGGCGCCTGTATCCGGAGAGATACGGACCGCAGCCCGAGGAGGCGGAAGCGCTCGCTAGGCGGGGAGATCTCGATCTGCCTGCACTCGAAGAACGACTCGGGAGACAGCCAAGACCGATTCTTGTGCTTGAAACCGTCCGTCCGCTGTATTGGTAGTACGGGTGTGCTTGGCTCGCCGTCGTTGCAGGGCTGGTGGTTATCCTCCCCCAGAGCTAACCACATAAGTCTCGTTTCCTCCCCAACGCGGCCAAAGCGTCTCATGCCCCACCCCATGACTCGCCTCTCATGTCCCTCTGACATTCCCCGAACAGCACTTGACCTTTTCCCATCATTCCATCCACAACACACCGGCGCCGCTCACCCAGTTTCACCTGCCCCGCTCCCGTTATCCGAGAATGCCAGCGGGCATAAATAGGTGACCACGTCCACGACCATGGCTTCTCGGTTTCCGGGTGAGAACGAGGGGCACCAATCACCTTAAAACAACCCGCCGCTACCCGTCGACCTCCCCTCAACCCGCCCGACGATCCCCACTTTCTCTCCTGCTCTACATGGCTCACGAAGTACCACCATCGCCCTCCGGGTCTCTACGCATCGACGAGGGCAAGGTCGAAGAAGGCCCAGCTCTGCGCGACTCGGCTCTCACCGACGGGACCTACCATCAATCGCAAGTGGTCGGGAAGCCTGTCCGCAAACACTTCTTCTCCCCTCCTGACGCCACTCTCGCTGACGCCGTCAATCGTGATGCGGACAACGTCGAGTTCACGGACGCGGAAGAGGTAAAGTCTTCCTCCCGACGTCCCCTCTACTGCGATGCTGATGCCGCCCGCCGTTTTGCAGAAAGCCGTGCGGCGCAAGATTGACCTGCGAGTCTTGTCTCTCGTCGTGGCGAGTTACATCTGTACGTCGTCCCCATCCCTATCACACGGCCCACATTTCCTCCGCTTTGGGGAGATCACGGTCCGGCTCGGTTGGGACTATCATGATCAGCATGAGGCACACCACGGGTCCCGTACAAGTGAGGGTTATTTTCAGAGCTGCCCGTACACGCACCCATACCCGTGTGCCTATGAGCCAAGGGGGCGGGGCTTGATTCGGGTCGACTGAGATACAAGCCGGGCATACAGGCACGGCGCTTCTCTGCGCACAGAATGCCCAACATGAATCTCACATGTCACGCCGTATATGATGCGCTCCCACGCATGCTGTGTTCGGCTACAAGGTCCGCCAGGTGCGGACGCCGCAGTGGTGCACCCCGATTTTCAATGATTCACCTCGGACTTGCGGACTTCCAGATCCCGCGATGGGCTGGACGCTGTGTCTTTCGGCTCCCGCGCTTCTCCCACCCTCACACCATCATACTTCTTTGCCTCGAGAAGCAGGGAGCTTATTGCTGGACGCGTTGTCCCGGCTACAGAGCTGTGGACCGCTTATGTCCTCCTGCCACGGAGCCTTATTCCCACTGGCAGGCTGACCGTGTCCACGGATACGGGTTTTGTGCGGGTTGAATTACCCTGCGCTCGGACTCCCACCCGCCGCGCGCTGTGAATCACTATACTGTTGATCCGCTGCAGCCGTGAGCTCTTCATGAGGCATGTGATATTCAGCTGGTGTTCACTCGTTCTGATTGGTGTGTCTGGTCGAAGGATGGTACTGACATTTTGTCCTTCCCTGTAGTCAACCAGTTTGGTATGTGTCATGACCGCTTGTCGGATGGGCCTATGTTTGACATTGACGGTGCCGTCTAGATCGCACCAATATGTGAGTCTCGTGTTCTCAAGTAGAGATGTACGTGGCGCTGACCCCCCTGGCAGAGGAAACGCACATGTCATCAAGGCATTCAACGATAACTTCGGTATCACGAACAACAACAAATGGACTTTGGCCCTGAGTATCTTCTACGTCGGTTACTGCCTTCTCGAGATGCCCGCAAATGGTTCGTGCCTCTCCACGCACCTCTTACACTCGCTCATCGTTCGGCCCTCCACGCAGTCTTGCAGCGACACATTGGAGCAAATCGCTTGTGAGTCCACTAGGGGACTTCAAAGCTCTATATAGCATAGGACTGAAGCGCGTGCGGATCGACAGCTTCTTCCTCTCGCTGCTGTTCTGGGGTCTCTCCTCTCTCTCCTTTGTGTACGCCAAGGGCTACGGCGCGCTCCTTGTGTTGCGGTGAGTTAGGGCGAGTCATCTCTCGCGACATGCCCGCTGATTTGAGAGCAGCGTCCTCCTCGGCATCGGCGAAGCTGGCTACTATGCCGGAATGATCTACTACCTCTCATTCTGGTACAAGAGGTTCGTTGCTGAGCATTCTCCCCGTTTCGCTGCCACTGACTGGTCTGATCAGATCCGAGCTTGCCCTACGCATAAGGTTCGTCATATGCGCTCGATTTGTTTTGATTCTTAAAGTGCTGACGGTGTTGCAGTCTGTGCATGACAGGAACGCTCCCGGGTGCCATTGGGGTGAGCACATTCATTGATTGGCATTGTTACGCTTGGACTCATGCCATCACAGGGTCTCCTGGCGTTCGGCCTCACACGCATCAAGACGTCGACACTTGTAGAGTGCGCTCGTCCATCTCGTCTCTCTCTAACAGCCCGATATCTGACCTTGCTGCACGATCTCAGATGGCAGTTCCTCTTCCTCGTGAGTGGAAGACCCCCCTGGCGTTCGAACGCTACGATACTGACCACCTCGCACTGCATCAGGTCGAGGCGATCCCGACTGTGATCATGGCGTTCATGATCCTCCTCTTCCTGCCGTCCTTCCCCTTCTCCAACTCGTTCCTCACCACGCGTGAGAAGGCTATCGCGCAGGCGCGCGTGAACCGCGACCACCGTCCGCAGTCCCATGGCGGCATGACCGGCTGGCAGGGCTTCAAGGCGATCGTGAACGACCCCCACGCATGGGCTCTTATGACCGTCTATGCGAGCTGTGCGTGCTTTTCCGTTCTACTGTGTCTGAGCATCCGTACGGTCGCTGACTGCCCGCTCTGACACAGTCAACGTCGGCGTCGCGACGATCTCCTACTTCCTGCCCACGGTGAGTATCTCGGACACGTGCTGCCTACCTACATCTATGCCGAAATGCTGACGCGAGCGCGCGCGCCACTGCAGCTCATCAACGGCCTCGGCTTCTCCCCGCTCGCCTCCCAGGGCCTGACCGTGGCGCCGTACGCCGTCGGCTGGTTCATGGTCTTCTTCCAGGCCTGGCACTCGGACCGCACGCACGACCGCGGGTACCACATCATGCTCTCCACCGCGGTCTCGTGCGTGGGCTACATCATCCTCGCCGCGCTCGCGACGCGCGGGAACGGCGGGAACTTCATCGGCGCGCGCTACTTTGCGCTCTTCCTCGTCGTGGGCGGGAACTACAGCCTGTTCCCGCTCGTGATGAGCTGGGCCGCGAACGTGTTCTCGCCGACGTCGAAGCGCGGGGTCGGGACGGCGTTCATCGTGTCGATCTCGAATTGCGTGTCGATGTGCGTGACTCACAGTGTCTGGACCGCTCATTTTGTGTGCTGACGCTTTGTCCGACGCTCAGCGCGTCGCCTCAGGTGTATTTCGACTCGGAGGAGAACTTCCAGAAGGGCCACGCGATCGCTGCGGGGTGCGCACCCCCCTTCCCTCTTTGTGCACGTTGATACACACTCACACTTGCGCGTGGGCAGATGCTTGTTCGTCTCGTTCATCGCGGCGTTCCTCCTCCGCACGCGGCTGGCGTACATGAACAGGAGGAACGCGGAGAAGCTTCTCACGATGCCCGAAGACGAGCGCGGGGAGAAGCGGGGCGCGAACGGGCAGAAGAACGAGGAAGTGTACGATGACGACCCGCGCTATGTGTTCATGACTTGAGTTTGTCGTTCTCCGTTCACTTGGATTCTCTCTATTCACGACGCGTAGGACGAATGCGAGGGGGTAGAGCGGCTCTCTGTAACGAATTAAGAGTTGTAATGTACATCTAGGACTATCGTGATATGACATGAAAGCAGCGTTCCTGTCCGTGCATATGGCGATCTGGAGGTATCCGCGTCCTTGCGCACCGCGCGGATGAGATGACGTGCGCCCGCACAATTGTTTTGCATCTGAGCCCCGGGCGGATCCCCTCAGGCGTTCGTCACCGGCGACTGTGAGAGGGCCCCCTGAGTCGACCTCTCAGCTACCCCGTCCCGTACCGCTCGTCTGAGGAAGACGCCTCGCAGCTTGGGCGAGCCGACGATGCCCGCGCACGCCAGGATGACCGTGCCGGCGAGCGTGAGGACCCCGGAGAAGATGATGAGCCCCGTGAAGTGCTTCTCGTCTACTTGCTTCAGCAGCGCCCCGCCCGTGGGCGTTCCGACGAGCGTGGCGACCGCGACGACCATGTACACGGAGCCTGCTCGATCGGTCAGAGTCTGATGACGACAGGAAGGGCGGAAGACCATACGCACCGAGACGCGCTCCGTATATCTCGCGGGGAGAGATGGTGGCGATGTAAGTGGGGAGGAGGGACACGAATGCACCTGTCGGGTGTGGGTGTGCACAGGTCAGCTTTGGAACGCGGAGTCTATCGAGCGCGAGATGGACGGACCGGAGAAGAGCCCGTACAGTGCGGAAAACGCGATGATGCTCGCCGAGTTGCGAGACGGGAGCCACAAGCCCAGAATGAGTGCCGAACAGATCGTGGCAGCGGGCACGAACACGTTCAGCCTGCACGAGGCAGAGTCAAGAGCATCAGTGTCGGAGCGGCCCAAGGATGGCGGCGACGAGCTAGTACGCACGTTCCAAATCTGTCGGCCACTATTCCGGGGAGAATTCGCGAGGGCACGTTCATGGCGTTCAGGATCGCGAGCAGGTAGTTGGCGATCCCCGGTGGGACCCCGCGGAAGTTCGCGTATATCTGGATATAGAAATATGGGATGAAGAACGCGTAGAAAAGCCTTCACCGTCACGAATCAGCGTTAGTAAAGCAAATGGCTACTCCTCAAGGGTGGCGGACAACTCAGAACTCACACAAATGCGGCAATGGTTGCAAGCGCGTACCGGGGGTCCTTCCACCCGCCCAGATCTATAGCAGTCCGCCAAGAGATGTGGCCGGAGAGAGGGAGGCGAGTGCGGATGGTGAGACACGAGACGACGAGGCACCCGGCGATGACGAAGGCGACGATACGGACCGCCCACGGGAAGCCGACGCGGGGGATAAGCTGCTCGAGGATGATGGGGAAAATCACGCCGCCGCTCGCGCTGCCGCCTGTCGTGAGCCCGATGGCGAGCGCGCGGCGACGGCGGAACCAGTGGCCTAGGACCGCAACTGCGGGGTTGAATCTGGAACGACTTTTCAGCGTCACGAGCTAGGTGGGGCGCACATAGATGGAAAGGAGCGCACAGGAGAGCGATCCCGAGTCCGAATAGGAGCCCTTGCGAGAGGAAGATTTGGTATGCTTGGTCCTTGTGCGCCAGAGACACCATCATGAGCGAAAAGACGGTGATGACGGACCCGAGAGGGATCATGACCTGAATAGTAAAGACCAAGAGTTAACACAATGAAGCAGGTGTTCCACTCGAGTACCCACTCTGGTGCCATAGGCGTCGAATATCCTTCCTGTGAGTGTCCCAACGAAGTACAACAAGAAGATCTGCAGCGACCCAATGAGGGCTATCGTTGAAGACGAGGAGGACGGCAACAGAGTTGTCTCATAGTAGCTCTGGAAGGTGCCCTGATAGTTTTGCATTCCATATGAGCACTCAACGTGACAGCATGGACAACGAAGGGGTCACTGACATACGCATTGATCATCCCCGCCGACGAGAAGAGCGCGAGCGACGATCCCAGCACAACCGTCCACGCCTCCCGTCCTCCGTCAGGAACATACTCGACCTCTGGCCCGGCCGCGTTCGCGCGTGTCTCAACTGCCGGCTCCGAGTCGATGTCTACTCCTGCGGCGGGAGCGACAATGGTCGTCTGCTCCTGTACCTTCTCCTTCTGGGAAACCCTTTTCTCTCCTGGATAGTCATCAGCCATCGCTCTCTCTCTGCGCGAACGTGCTTTGGAATTTGTGCTATAGCTAGGGAGGTCTGTGTCAGGAACAACGGTGGACGACCGCGCACAGTGACAATGGGTATATCTCCGGAATCCGGACGCGTCACAACTTGGAGTTTTGGAAGGGCCAGCGGCGGGCTCGCGAGGTCCTGCCCCCCGGAGTGCACGAATTTAACTGATCGCGAGCGCGAGCGAGCCGCACGAATGTGTCTTCGACGGCGCCCATTGAAAAAGATTTCCCAATTCAAAATTACTTTGCAATTCAAGCGCGATGCGATACACGCACGATTCGTCATCAGGCTGAGGGAGGGAAGAGGTGAGTCATACACTGGGCGCTTGGTCAGCCACCGCCCGCCATTGAAGGATGGGCAAGTATTAGTAATACGGTGGCGACAACCCCATGGTGTCAGTGACTTTGATTCCGACCAGGTCTGAGTTTTGGGTAGCGGAAGATGTGAGTGCAATGATAGCTACACGAGTGAATAGAGTATCACTCACTCGGTACATGGGATGGCGCGTCTCAGCGACTCCGATAACGATCCGCGGCGCGCGCAGCTACCAGTATAGATCCCGCGATAAACCCACGAGGAGAACCACTAGCGAGGTGTACAGCAATTGAATTTCAGACATGGATTGTTACGGAAACACAGAGAGCTACATCGTCAACTCGAGCCACTTCTGACACTCCAGCAACTCTACCTGGATGACCCACAGTGGTTCACAGCCTCCTCATGAGTCGAGCGGTGTATCACGCACCTCTTTGATAAGGAGAACGTCCCGTATGTCCAACCGCACACCGCGCGACGACTTGATCGCATGCTTTCTCAGGCTCTTCCCGTCCCGTTTCCGGATAGGCCTGCCTCGCGCGTCACAACCGGTGGTCTTGTATCTCTTCGCCAACACCTCCAGAAGTCCTTCGATGACAGCAGCGCACGTGAGAAGTGAGATCGGATATCTCAAGACCGCTTGATCTGCGTAGCATCCGGCCGGGAATGAGCAAGTCTCCGGAACTCCGTCTATCCAACTCTACACTCACCCTCGAGCGCGTCGCACAAGACGGTCCACGCCCGCGCCTGCACGCCCTCCCACCCTTGGTCGAAGCCGACGAGAAGGCGGAGCGTCGGCAGCGCGAGCCACAACTCTTCCATGAACGACCCGGGCGTCGCGCTCCCCACGCGGAACGTGATGGCCTCGAGCACATCTCGCTGTGCATTCTCGAGGTCGTCAAACGCCATTTCGTGGTATGCCAGGTCGAGGAACTCTTCCGCGTAGATGACGTCTAGCGGGAAGAGCACGTCTCGATGGAACTGTTGACGGGAATCAGTCAGTCATTGGTCAAGAGTTCGACTAGGGAGGACAGGTGTCGGACCTTCACACTTAGCGCGAGACACGCGACGGCCATGTCCCACATCACTGTCTCCAACGCCTCCTCGTCCTCTGCAGACGTACTATCTGTGTCCGCATCATCAAGCGACAGGTCGGAGGAGCGCACGAGGAGGAGATAGCGCAAGAAGAGGTAGACGGCATGAAACCGGGTCTCTGGGGAAGTGGACAGCAAGTCATACAAGTCCCCGGGAGAGTAGGACGTCTTGTGCTCGTCCGCAGGCATAACCTATGCGCATTAGTCAACTCTCGAACACGGTTAGATGATAGCGTGCACTGACTGCCAGGATCCAGTGCACGATATGCTCAAGTAAGGCTTCATCGATGTCGAGAGACACAGAAGAGCGTAATATACCCGCACGAGGGATCGCCTGGGGTGGATAGGGTGATGTTTCCGGAGAGCACGATTTTGCAACGTCACCTTCGTTGATCTCTTCCATGCACATATCATCGACATCCGACTGAGACCCTTCCACAGAAGATTCCAGGGCGGGAGGTATATGTAGACCATCTGACTGTCGTTCTTCCAGCTCCTTGGCGAGTAGTGCGAGAATGCGGCGCTCGGCGCCTTCCTCTTTCGAGAACGCAGCGCGTGGGATGTCCTCGAAGGGCGGCGGAGCGATTGGGGGTACACTTTGGAGCAAAGGCTCAGGGTCGACCGCAGCAGCAGCGCTAGAAGAAGCAGGAACGTCGTTCGTAGCAGGAGTTGTTGGCACAGTTGGCGCATAGCCATCAAAAGTCGGCGAGAGGGATCCGACATTGATACGAAGGTCTTGCTGCGGTCGAAACTTGACTGGGCTCAACAATGTGTCCAGGACCTGCCCGCAAACATAGCTTGAGGCTTAGGTACGGGTATATGTTCATGGTACTCACTTCGTTCAGGATTTGTTCATCCTCCTCCACAGGAACCGGCTGCGACCGCAGCGACTGCGCCCTCCGCAGACTACCCGCTCCCTTGGCAAACCGCAGACCGAAAGCTCCAGAGAGACGTACAGCAGAATCACTAGCATGTTTGGTCGTGAGATCAGGACGGCGTGAGTGCCGCTTCGAGAGCTTCCGCTTTTTGGCTGCTGACCCGGAGACAGTGTCTTGTGAAGGACCTTCACCACTTGCGCGGAGTACCGGAGCGGGAAGGAGAGACCTAGGACGTTTCCGTGAGTGAGCTGGAGAACTGCATGCGTCGACAGAGGAAGAGAGAGACAGCACAATGGCCGAGAAGATCGCAGGGGTCGAATTATGTCGGAACTGGTTGGCAGCAAGCAAGAGTTCGTTCAGACATTGATGTGAGGTGTCTTGGGGATGGGTAGGCAACTGTTTAGACAGTAGACGTTCTCGGAGTGGTGCATCTTCCCGGACCTGAGCGACTTCTTGTTTGACTTGCGACTCCCAACGAAAGTGGTCGACAGATGTCTGATCTGGTGCACTTGAAGAATCAGGCGGGGTTGGTATAGCTGAGGAGGATGATGGGGAAGACGACGCTGCCGCGAGAGTGCCGTCGAGATCGCGAGGATCTGCGTCCAGAGAGATAGGTGTATGCACCAGGTCGATATAGCTCTCGTCCACTACAGAGACCGTCGTTGTTGTTGCCATGAGACTGCGCCGTAGGATAGGGATTTGCGGCAAAGTCAGTAGATCAGAGTGGATCTGAGCAGGTCGAGGTCGGAAGATAGCAAGTAGGCGCAAAGTACAGAGTCGCGCACTCGGAGTCGGAGCCGGAAGCAGACCCATCAAGCGCGCGTCAGAAGAGGACCGTCTCAGCACCGGCTACGGCCCAGAGCGCTCTGTCCTGGCTGCTGCTCGCTCTGCACCTCTAACACTGCTCGCTTGCTTGCTTGCTCTGTCTGCCCGCCGTCCTCGCTCACTCACTGGCCGCTCGCTCTCTGGTCGCTCCACCTGCCTGCCTCTGGTCTCCACCACCCGCGCTCTCCTGCCCCGACCGCGCTCCCTGCCTGGACTCGGACGGCGATCTTGCAACCTATCAGACTGCGCCCGGCCTGCTCTCTCCCTTGCACTTCACATGGTTCTTCCCTACCGTCCGTCGTCGCTGGGTCCATCCCCAGTATTCCTTCGGACCATGACCGGCCGCCATCAATTCTGACCCTTCTGCGTCTCGTGCGCTCCTCGACGCGTCTTCTGGTGCTGGCTCAATGCGAGTCGCGCTCAAGGTATCTGGGAAGCAACACATCACTCGCAAAGACGTTCAAGAGGTCACGCGTCTCATGCTGTGAACTAGACGTGTTCAGGATGGCCTCGCATTGGTGCACGTCGTGCAAGGTGCGTTCCAGACGAGAGACCATGTCCTCTCCGTCATGATGCGCTATGATCGCCGTCCTCGACTCACGGCTACACGCTCAATGCCACCGTCCCGATCGCTTCGAACTCTGCTCCAGGCTCGCGCTGCATCCTTCCCATCTAGTGCTCCCCTCTTTCTGTCTCGCGAAGCCATCGACACGCTCAGGCTCTTGGCCGCTCCACTCGGCATCATCCACTACGACATCAAGCCTGCGAACATCTTCGTCTCAGCCACCGCGCACATTGTGATCACAGACTTTAGGTCATCTGCGCTTGGTCCAGCCGTCTCAACTCTCGCCTCCTGGAGAGTATGACGGGCCAGACTTCTCTCCTCGCACCGCTCACATGTTCCAGCCACAACTGAGGTTGTCCATCTCACTCGGACTAGATGACATTCTCCGGACGCAACGCTGCTCCGAAACTCCTCCAAGCGCCTCCCGGGCTGCAAGCTCACAATATTCTTCAAAACAACTATTTGTACTACTGTCTGGGTGTCATGTGGCGGGAACTCGCTCTTGGCAAGACTCTTGACGATAACGGCTTGCCTGCACTTTCTCAGGACCGTTGAGAGTGCGCTAGTCTGCAGGCGAAACCGAAGGACGAGTCAGCGGTGGACGAGGACTTGATGGAGTCATCGTGTACGTACAGCATGGGGAGAATTGATATCGCTTCCGGCCGGGAGCTTGTGTGCTGACCGCCCCATGCAACGCCAACACAGTGCGATAGCGACCGCCGGGCCTGCTTAAATGACGGTAGGTGGGGTCGAAACGTGAGTGGTGATTACAAGGTGAGCGACGTGTACTGACGAGATCGCCTGAACTCATCACATACGGCATGGTGCTATACGCAAAGGCGGTGAGTGACTTCCGGAGGGACGGGGCGGTGCGCGCTCACTATGCGCAAATCGGTCATCATTATTAGGTCTTGCTGATTGGACAACCATCAAGACGACGATAACGAGTTTACGTCCAACGACGACAAGGTGTGGAGTTCCTCCCCCACGAACTGGAGCGCGTAGATGGCGTGCGGTGACAGCAAAGGGATGACTCTGGAGCCGGACTTGAGCAGGGGCAACAACAATGCAATTGTGACTGACTTACAGTACATCCGACTTGCGAGTGACTTGCTGGGGGAGGGTGTCAGAGAACACAGCGAGCAGCATTGACGATGATAACTCGTGCCCACCGTCGGTCATTCTCGCATTCCTGAGTGGCGTGGCCACGGGCGACGACGAGCAGGATCAGGATCCGGCCCGCAAACCGGCCGTCACTGATTTACGGACTCGGGCAGCTCGCTGGCAGCTACCCCTGCTGTGCCTGACGAGTTGAGCGATGGACATAGGAGAGAAGAGGGTGGAGAACTGAGCGATGGTAGAGAAGACCCAGACTTCTTATGGACCTCGCTTATCCGCCGTTACCCGCTGCGGGCTCCATGTCCGCGCCTTCATGTTGCACCATCATGACACTGCACCTCTTGTCTTCCCATGCACACCCGTCCCTGTCTCGCGTCGAAGCTGGTCAGGGTAGGATAATGAGGGCAGATGGGACGGGTTGCCCCGCCAAGCTTCAAAAAATCTTTAGTCATTTGCCCAGTCTCTCGCGACGACCGTGCGTCCGAGGTGGGTAATTAATATGTGCGCGTTCACGTATGTCCTGACTGACATTGACAGATAGATTCATCCACTTTTTCACAATTCCAAGCTGCTGTAGAGTCATTTCACGACAATTGTGCTCCAATTCGAGCACTAAGAGGCCACATGCGGCACAGCTAATGTGCAGGGACTGGGCGCTGCGCTTCAACAAACCGAGTTCCGAGCTCGCTTCAACACTAGCACAGTAACCACACCACGGGCGCGACTCGGTAAGTCGTTCTTACCCACGCGATCTGCACTCGCCTATCTACTCATTCACACTACAGGACGACCCTGCTGCACTTCAGGTAAGGCGGGCCCCGACCAGCTGTGTTACGTGTATGCGCTGCGGGCCCGCAGGGATCCTTGTCACAAGATTCCCATAAGCCGGTAATTCCTCTCTGGAAATTGCACTCTATGCGACACCATCATGTTGTGGCTGAATACGACCTGCATTGGCCAACAGCACATGCCAGGACTTATGATTATGGGCAGAGAGATTCCTCCTGGACTAGATTGGCATAATATAAGGCTTTGCTCCTCAGCATGGACACCTGCACTATGAACTTGGTTCTCTTTGGATGACGCAACATCCACTGTCCCATGCCCCAGGTGCAGACCTTCAACTGCCGCGAGTAGCACTGAAACAACTCAGTTGCTTCCATGAATGTGGTCGGTTGTTTCTGCCATGCTGACTACTCTGTCTGCCCTGCACTTGTAGTAACTCAGACAGACTTGTCTCTCTCTCCCCTCTCACTATATTCTCAACTCCTGTTGCTTCATGCCTTCGCCCAGGATTGACTGCTCCCAGCTCCAAGTTGATGTCCTGTCCCTATGCACAAAGTTTATGTCATGCTCAATAGTGGTCAAATGTGTATTGATAGGATCACAACATGCACAAGTGGGCTAATCACATGTAATGTGTTGGATGATTGCAGGATGCACTGTGGGGAATCAGTACAAGTAGACTCCCAGGCTGATGGTAGTCATTTCTCTAACACTCCCAACCGGAGAGCCTGGGCCTGGTCAATGCATGCACTAACACGACAGGCAATGGCCAAAGCTGCCATCTGGGACAGGCTGGGGAAATTGCCGATATTGGTCTACTGTTCCAGGCCAGAATACTGTAGTAATATCACCAGAGTGCTGAATACAAAAGGTTTGAACTCCGAAAACTGCATTAGTTTCAGCTGTTTATCGGCCTTATGAAGATTCCGGCATCACATTCCAAACTGTTCTGAACCGGAGGCTAGGCTATCAATTCCGGCAATATTCCCGGCCTGTTCTAGGGGGTGGCATATGCCGTTGCCTGTCGTTCGAGCGCAGAACATCCTCAATTATCCAAATACCCGACCCTGACCATTGCTGACTCTGTCTTCCTGCTCATCTAGCATGACTCACTTCTGCTGGCCAACTCACACTAATCTCAAAAAGCATACCAAACGCATTGTAAACAGCTTCTTCATTACTATTGCTCCCCTAGAGTTCAGAGGATAGCCAAGGAGCCTGCTGTATCTTCCCTCCCTCACTGCCAATAATGATGAAATTTGGTACATCAACAAAGTGTAATACAAACAGCAAGCCTGCAAAGTTTGGTGAGAGTACAACCAAAACTGAGTGTTTGAACAAAGTAAGAGGTGCCCTCCCCTAGTGCTCGGAGGTTTCTCCACACGCAGTGTCACAATCAGTCACACTGCCGAAGGGTGCCGGTTATGATCTCCGACTGATGTCCCCCTTTGGAGATGGGCGCCACATGTCGGGTAACCAAAACTAGTGCTCTTGAAAGTCATGCTCGAGGATCTCGAGGATATACTCTCTGGCTTGCCACGCTTGGGCACAGTTACTCCGTTGATTTGGAAATTGTCTTTAAGCGGGCATCAACAGACAAGCGGATAGTCAAAGAGGACCGCAGCCTTGGCACTTGCAGAGTAGTGACCAATGGTAGACGTCCCACATCCATGGAAATGGTTCCACTGCGCGTATCACAATGGGCAATGGCCAAAGCCGCCCTCCTGAACGGGCCGGGGAAATTGCCGGAATTGGTAGCCTAGCCTCCGGTCCAGAATAGTTTGGGAGATGACACCGGAATCTGTGTAAGGCCGATAAGCAGCTGGGACTAATGGGCTTTTCGGAGTTCGAATCCTTTTTATTCGGCACTCCGGTGATGTCACGACAGTATTCTAGCCCGGAACAGGAGACCAATCCCGGCAATCTTCCTGGCCTGTTCTGGGGGGTGGCATACGCTGTTGCCCGTCGTGTATATGACCTGCACAATGATAAGCACTTATTCATATGCAAGTCCAAAGTCAACATGCAGATGATATCTTGCAGTAAGGGGATGATCATACCGAAGGGGCATTAAAACAACTACTTGCATATACTGTAACACGACAGGACAGACTCTAGTCAACAGCTCACCTCACCTCTATTGTACCTCTGAGCCCGTCTCTGATCATACCTCTGAACGTTGTCAAAGACAAATAGGCCACCTCTGAGCAATGCGACATATAACCTCCCTTTGAACGGATAACCTCCAAGACATATTGCCTACCTCTGAACAGATTCCTAGACAAATAGCCTCCCTCTGGATGTCCAGAGGTAGACCATCGATCCGGGGAATCTTGCGCGCAAATCATGCCACGGCATGATGTCCGATGCAAGCGCAAGCACCCTGCCACGTCTCGACCGCCGGCTCCAAGCGACAATGGTCGTCTGCTCCTGTACCTTCTCCTTCTCGGAAACCCTTTTCTCTCCTGGATAGTCATCAGCCATCGCTCTCTCTCTGCGCGAACGTGCTTTGGAATTTGTGCTATAGCTAGGGAGGTCTGTGTCAGGAACAACGGTGGACGACCGTGCACAGTGACAATGGGTATATCTCCGGAATCCGGACGCGTCACAACTTGGAGTTTTGGAAGGGCCAGCGGCGGGCTCGCGAGGTCCTGCCCCCCGGAGTGCACGAATTTAACTGATCGCGAGCGCGAGCGAGCCGCACGAATGTGTCTTCGACGGCGCCCATTGAAAAACATTTCCCAATTCAAAATTACTTTGCAATTCAAGCGCGATGCGATACACGCACGATTCGTCATCAGGCTGAGGGAGGGAAGAGGTGAGTCATACACTGGGCGCTTGGTCAGCCACCGCCCGCCATTGAAGGATGGGCAAGTATTAGTAATACGGTGGCGACAACCCCATGGTGTCAGTGACTTTGATTCCGACCAGGTCTGAGTTTTGGGTAGCGGAAGATGTGAGTGCAATGCCAGCTACACGAGTGAATAGAGTATCACTCACTCGGTACATGGGATGGCGCGTCTCAGCGACTCCGATAACGATCCGCGGCGCGTGCAGCTACCAGTATAGATCCCGCGATAAACACACGAGTAGAACCACTAGCGAGGTGTACAGCAATCGAATTGAAGACATGGATTGTTACGGAAACATAGAGAGCTACATCGTCAACTCGAGCCACTTCTGACACTCCAGCAACTCTACCTGGATGACCCACAGTGGTTCACAGCCTCCTCATGAGTCGAGCGGTGTATCACGCACCTCTTTGATAAGGAGAACGTCCCGTATGTCCAACCGCACACCGCGCGACGACTTGATCGCATGCTTTCTCAGGCTCTTCCCGTCCCGTTTCCGGATAGGCCTGCCTCGCGCGTCACAACCGGTGGTCTTGTATCTCTTCGCCAACACCTCCAGAAGTCCTTCGATGACAGCAGCGCACGTGAGAAGTGAGATCGGATATCTCAAGACCGCTTGATCTGCGTAGCATCCGGCCGGGAATGAGCAAGTCTCCGGAACTCCGTCTATCCAACTCTACACTCACCCTCGAGCGCGTCGCACAAGACGGTCCACGCCCGCGCCTGCACGCCCTCCCACCCTTCGTCGAAGCCGACGAGAAGGCGGAGCGTGGGCAGCGCGAGCCACAGCTCTTCCATGAACGCACCGGGCGTCGCGCTCCCCACGCGGAACGTGATGGCCTCGAGCACATCTCGCTGTGCATTCTCGAGGTCGTCAAACGCCATTTCGTGGTATGCCAGGTCGAGGAACTCTTCCGCGTAGATGACGTCTAGCGGGAAGAGCACGTCTCGATGGAACTGTTGACGGGAATCAGTCAGTCATTGGTCAAGAGTTCGACTAGGGAGGACAGGTGTCGGACCTTCACACTTAGCGCGAGACACGCGACGGCCATGTCCCACATCACTGTCTCCAACGCCTCCTCGTCCTCTGCAGACGTACTATCTGTGTCCGCATCATCAAGCGACAGGTCGGAGGAGCGCACGAGGAGGAGATAGCGCAAGAAGAGGTAGACGGCATGAAACCGGGTCTCTGGGGAAGTGGACAGCAAGTCATACAAGTCCCCGGGAGAGTAGGACGTCTTGTGCTCGTCCGCAGGCATAACCTATGCGCATTAGTCAACTCTCGAACACGGTTAGATGATAGCGTGCACTGACTGCCAGGATCCAGTGCACGATATGCTCAAGTAAGGCTTCATCGATGTCGAGAGACACAGAAGAGCGTAATATACCCGCACGAGGGATCGCCTGGGGTGGATAGGGTGATGTTTCCGGAGAGCACGATTTTGCAACGTCACCTTCGTTGATCTCTTCCATGCACATATCATCGACATCCGACTGAGACCCTTCCACAGAAGATTCCAGGGCGGGAGGTATATGTAGACCATCTGACTGTCGTTCTTCCAGCTCCTTGGCGAGTAGTGCGAGAATGCGGCGCTCGGCGCCTTCCTCTTTCGAGAACGCAGCGCGTGGGATGTCCTCGAAGGGCGGCGGAGCGATTGGGGGTACACTTTGGAGCAAAGGCTCAGGGTCGACCGCAGAAGCAGCACTAGAAGAAGCAGGAACGTCGTTCGTAGCAGGAGTTGTTGGCACAGTTGGCGCATAGCCGTCAAAAGTCGGCGAGAGGGATCCGGCATCGATACGAAGGTCTTGCTGCGGTCGAAACTTGACTGGGCTCAACAATGTGTCCAGGACCTGCCCGCAAACATAGCTTGAGGCTTAGGTACGTGCATATGTTCATGGTACTCACTTCGTTCAGGATTTGTTCATCCTCCTCAACAGGAACCGGCTGCGACCGCAGCGACTGCGCCCTCCGCAGACTACCCGCTCCCTTGGCAAACCGCAGACCGAAAGCTCCAGAGAGACGTACAGCAGAATCACTAGCATGTTTGGTCGCGAGATCAGGACGGCGTGAGTGCCGCTTCGAGAGCTTCCGCTTTTTGGCTGCTGACCCGGAGACAGTGTCTTGTGAAGGACCTTCACCACTTGCGCGGAGTACCGGAGCGGGAAGGAGAGACCTAGGACGTTTCCGTGAGTGAGCTGGAGAACTGCATGCGTCGACAGAGGAAGAGAGAGACAGCACAATGGCCGAGAAGATCGCAGGGGTCGAATTATGTCGGAACTGGTTGGCAGCAAGCAAGAGTTCGTTCAGACATTGATGTGAGGTGTCTTGCGGATGGGTAGGCAACTGTTTAGACAGTAGACGTTCTCGGAGTGGTGCATCTTCCCGGACCTGAGCGACTCCTTGTTTGACTTGCGACTCCCAACGAAAGTGGTCGACAGATGTCTGATCTGGTGCACTTGAAGAATCAGGCGGGGTTGGTATAGCTGAGGAGGATGATGGGGAAGACGACGCTGCCGCGAGAGTGCCGTCGAGATCGCGAGGATCTGCGTCCAGAGAGATAGGTGTATGCACCAGGTCGATATAGCTCTCGTCCACTACAGAGACCGTCGTTGTTGTTGCCATGAGACTGCACCGTAGGATAGGGATTTGCGGCAAAGTCAGTAGATCAGAGTGGATCTGAGCAGGTCGAGGTCGGAAGATAGCAAGTAGGCGCAAAGTACAGAGTCGCGCACTCGGACTCGGAGCCGGAAGCAGACCCATCAAGCGCGCGTCAGAAGAGGACCGTCTCAGCACCGGCTACGGCCCAGAGCGCTCTGTCCTGGCTGCTGCTCGCTCTGCACCTCTAACACTGCTCGCTTGCTTGCTTGCTCTGTCTGCCCGCCGTCCTCGCTCACTCACTGGCCGCTCGCTCTCTGGTCGCTCCACCTGCCTGCCTCTGGTCTCCACCACCCGCGCTCTCCTGCCCCGACCGCGCTCCCTGCCTGGACTCAGACGGCGATCTTGCAACCTATCAGACTGCGCCCGGCCTGCTCTCTCCCTTGCACTTCACACGGTTCTTCCCTACCGTCCGTCGTCGCTGGGTCCATCCCCAGTATTCCTTTGGACCATGACCGGCCGCCATCAATTCTGACCCTTCTGCGTCTCGTGCGCTCCTCGACGCGTCTTCTGGTGCTGGCTCAATGCGAGTCGCGCTCAAGGTATTTGGGAAGAAACACATCACTCGCGAAGACGTTCAAGAGGTCACGCGTCTCATGCTGCGAACTAGACGTGTTCAGGACGGCCTCGCATTGGTGCACGTCATGCAAGGTGCGTTCCAGACGAGAGACCATGTCCTCTCCGTCATGATGCGCTATGATCGCCGTCCTCGACTCACGGCTACACGCTCAATGCCACCGTCCCGATCGCTTCGAACTCTGCTCCAGGCTCGCGCTGCATCCTTCCCATCTAGTGCTCCCCTCTATCTGTCTCGCGAAGCCATCGACACGCTCAGGCTCTTGGCCGCTCCACTCGGCATCGTCCACTACGACATCAAGCCTGCGAACATCTTCGTCTCAGCCACCGCGCACATTGTGATCACGGACTTTAGGTCATCTGCGCTTGGTCCAGCCGTCTCAACTCTCGCCTCCTGGAGAGTACGACGGGCCAGACTTTTCTCCTCGCGCCGCTCACATGTTCCAGCCACAACTGAGGTCGTCCATCTCACTCGGACTAGATGACATTCTCCGGACGCAACGCTGCTCCGGAACTCCTCCAAGCGCCTCCCGGGCTGCAAGCTCACAATATTCTTCAAAACAACTATTTGTACTACTGTCTGGGTGTCATGTGGCGGGAACTCACTCTTGGCAAGACTCTTGACGATAACGGCTTGCCTGCACTTTCTCAGGACCGTTGAGAGTGCGCTAGTCCGCGGGCGAAACCGAAGGACGAGTAGTCAGCGGTGGACGAGGACTTGATGGAGTCATCGTGTACGTACAACATGGGGAGAATTGATATCGCTTCCGGCCGGGAGCTTGTGTGCTGACCGCCCCATGCAACGCCAACACAGTGCGATAGCGACCGCCGGGCCTGCTTAAATGACGGTAGGTGGGGTCGAAACGTGAGTGGTGATTACAAGGTGAGCGACGTGTACTGACGAGATCGCCTGAACTCATCACATACGGCATGGTGCTATACGCAAAGGCGGTGAGTGACTTCCGGAGGGACGGGGCGGTGCGTGCTCACTATGCGCAAATCGGTCATCATTATTAGGTCTTGCTGATTGGACAACCATCAAGACGACGATAACGAGTTTACGTCCAACGACGACAAGGTGTGGAGTTCCTCCCCCACGAACTGGAGCGCGTAGATGGCGTGCGGTGACAGCAAAGGGATGACTCTGGAGCCGGACTTGAGCAGGGGCAACAACAATGCAATTGTGACTGACTTACAGTACATCCGACTTGCGAGTGACTTGCTGGGGGAGGGTGTCAGAGAACACAGCGAGCAGCATTGACGATGATAACTCGTGCCCACCGTCGGTCATTCTCGCATTCCTGAGTGGCGTGGCCACGGGCGACGACGAGCAGGATCAGGATCCGGCCCGCAAACCGGCCGTCACTGATTTACGGACTCGGGCAGCTCGCTGGCAGCTACCCCTGCTGTGCCTGACGAGTTGAGCGATGGACATAGGAGAGAAGAGGGCGGAGAACTGAGCGATGGTAAAGAAGACCCAGGACTTCTTATACACCTCGCTTATCCGCCGTTACCCACTGCGGGCTCCATGTCCGCGCCTTCATGTTGCACCATCATGACACTGCACCTCTTGTCTTCCCATGCACACCCGTCCCTGTCTCGCGTCGAAGCTGGTCAGGGTAGGTTGCCCCGCCAAGCTTCGAAAAATCTTTAGTCATTTGCCCAGTCTCTCGCGACGACCGTGCATCCGAGGTGGGTAATTAATATGTGCGCGTTCACGTATGTCCTGACTGACATTGACAGATAGATTCATCCACTTTTTCACAATTCCAAGCTGCTGTAGAGTCATTTCACGACAATTGTGCTCCAATTCGAGCACTAAGAGGCCACACGCGGCACAGCTAACGTGCAGGGACTGGGCGCTGCGCTTCAACAAACCGAGTTCCGAGCTCGCTTCAACACTAGCACAGTAACCACACCACGGGCGCGACTCGGTAAGTCGTTCTTACCCATGCGATCTGCACTCGCCTATCTACTCATTCACACTACAGGACGACCCTGCTGCACTTCAGGTAAGGCGGGCCCCGACCAGCTGTGTTACGTGTATGCGCTGTGGGCCCGCAGGGATCCTTGTCACAAGATTCCCATAAGCCGGTAATTCCTCTCTGGAAATTGCACTCTATGCGACACCATCATGTTGTGGCTGAATACGACCTGCATTGGCCAACAGCACATGCCAGGACTTATGATTGTGGGCAGAGAGATTCCTCCTGGACTAGATTGGCATAATATAAGGCTTTGCTCCTCAGCATGGACACCTGCACTATGAACTTGGTTCTCTTTGGATGACGCAACATCCACTGTCCCATGCCCAGGTGCAGACCTTCAACTGCCGCGAGTAGCACTGAAACAACTCAGTTGCTTCCATGAATGTGGTCGGTTGTTTCTGCCATGCTGACTACTCTGTCTGCCCTGCACTTGTAGTAACTCAGACAGACTTGTCTCTCTCTCCCCTCTCACTATATTCTCAACTCCTGTTGCTTCATGCCTTCGCCCAGGATTGACTGCTCCCAGCTCCAAGTTGATGTCCTGTCCCTATGCACAAAGTTTATGTCATGCTCAATAGTGGTCAAATGTGTATTGATAGGATCACAACATGCACAAGTGGGCTAATCACATGTAATGTGTTGGATGATTGCAGGATGCACTGTGGGGAATCAGTACAAGTAGACTCCCAGGCTGATGGTAGTCATTTCTCTAACACTCCCAACCGGAGAGCCTGGGCCTGGTCAATGCATGCACTAACACGACAGGCAATGGCCAAAGCTGCCATCTGGGACAGGCTGGGGAAATTGCCGATATTGGTCTACTGTTCCAGGCCAGAATACTGTAGTAATATCACCAGAGTGCTGAATATAAAAGGTTTGAACTCCGAAAACTGCATTAGTTTCAGCTGCTTATCGGCCTTATGAAGATTCCAACATTACATCCCAAACTGTTCTGAACCGGAGGCTAGGCTACCAATTCCGGCAATATTCCCGGCCTGTTCTGGGGGGTGGCATGTGCCGTTGCCTGTCATTTGAGCGCAGAACATCCTCAATTATCCAAATACTCGACCCTGACCATTGCTGACTCTGTCTTCCTGCTCATCCAGCATGACTCACTTCTGCCGGCCAACTCACACTAATCTCAAAAAGCATACCAAACACATTGTAAACAGTTTCTTCATTACTATTGCTCCCCTAGAGTTCAGAGGATAGCCGAGGAGCCTGCTGTATCTTCCCTCCCTCACTGCCGATAATGCTGAAATTCAGTACATCAACAAAGTGTAATACAAACAGCAAGCCTGCAGAGTTTGGTGAGAGTACAACCAAAACTGAGTGTTTGAACAAAGTAAGAGGTGCCCTCCCCTAGTGTTTAGAGGTTTCTCCACACGCAGTGTCACAATCAGTCACACTGCCGAAGGGTGCCGGTTATGATCTCCGACTGATGTCCCCCTTTGGAGATGGGCGCCACATGTCGGGTAACCAAAACTAGTGCTCTTGAAAGTCATGCTCGAGGATCTCGAGGATATACTCTCTGGCTTGCCATGCTTGGGCACAGTTACTCCGTTGATTTGGAAATTGTCTTTAAGCGGGCATCAACAGACAAGCAGATAGTCAAAGAGGACCGCAGCCTTGGCACTTGCAGAGTAGTGACCAATGGTAGACGTCCCACATCCATGGAAATGGTTCCACTGCGCGTATCACAATGGGCAATGGCCAAAGCCGCCCTCCTGAACGGGCCGGGGAAATTGCCGGAATTGGTAGCCTAGCCTCCGGTCCAGAATAGTTTGGGAGATGACACCGGAATCTGTGTAAGGCCGATAAGCAGCTGGGACTAATGGGCTTTTCGGAGTTCGAATCCTTTTTATTCGGCACTCCGGTGATGTCACGACAGTATTCTAGCCCGGAACAGGAGACCAATCCCGGCAATCTTCCTGGCCTGTTCTGGGGGGTGGCATACGCTGTTGCCCGTCGTGTATATGACCTGCACAATGATAAGCACTTATTCATATGCAAGTCCAAAGTCAACATGCAGATGATATCTTGCAGTAAGGGGATGATCATACCGAAGGGGCATTAAAACAACTACTTGCATATACTGTAACACGACAGGACAGACTCTAGTCAACAGCTCACCTCACCTCTATTGTACCTCTGAGCCCGTCTCTGAGCATACCTCTCAACGTTGTCAAAGACAAATAGGCCACCTCTGAGCAATGCGACATATAACCTCCCTTTGAACGGATAACCTCCAAGACATATTGCCTACCTCTGAACAGATTCCTAGACAAATAGCCTCCCTCTGGATGTCCAGAGGTAGACCATCGATCCGGGGAATCTTGCGCGCAAATCATGCCACGGCATGATGTCCGATGCAAGCGCAAGCACCCTGCCACGTCTCGACCGCCGGCTCCAAGCGACAATGGTCGTCTGCTCCTGTACCTTCTCCTTCTCGGAAACCCTTTTCTCTCCTGGATAGTCATCAGCCATCGCTCTCTCTCTGCGCGAACGTGCTTTGGAATTTGTGCTATAGCTAGGGAGGTCTGTGTCAGGAACAACGGTGGACGACCGCGCACAGTGACAATGGGTATATCTCCGGAATCCGGACGCGTCACAACTTGGAGTTTTGGAAGGGCCAGCGGCGGGCTCGCGAGGTCCTGCCCCCCGGAGTGCACGAATTTAACTGATCGCGAGCGCGAGCGAGCCGCACGAATGTGTCTTCGACGGCGCCCATCGAAAAACATTTCCCAATTCAAAATTACTTTGCAATTCAAGCGCGATGCGATACACGCACGATTCGTCATCAGGCTGAGGGAGGGAAGAGGTGAGTCATACACTGGGCGCTTGGTCAGCCACCGCCCGCCATTGAAGGATGGGCAAGTATTAGTAATACGGTGGCGACAACCCCATGGTGTCAGTGACTTTGATTCCGACCAGGTCTGAGTTTTGGGTAGCGGAAGATGTGAGTGCAATGCCAGCTACACGAGTGAATAGAGTATCACTCACTCGGTACATGGGATGGCGCGTCTCAGCGACTCCGATAACGATCCGCGGCGCGTGCAGCTACCAGTATAGATCCCGCGATAAACACACGAGTAGAACCACTAGCGAGGTGTACAGCAATCGAATTGAAGACATGGATTGTTACGGAAACATAGAGAGCTACATCGTCAACTCGAGCCACTTCTGACACTCCAGCAACTCTACCTGGATGACCCACAGTGGTTCACAGCCTCCTCATGAGTCGAGCGGTGTATCACGCACCTCTTTGATAAGGAGAACGTCCCGTATGTCCAACTGCACACCGCGCGACGACTTGATCGCATGCTTTCTCAGGCTCTTCCCGTCCCGTTTCCGGATAGGCCTGCCTCGCGCGTCACAACCGGTGGTCTTGTATCTCTTCGCCAACACCTCCAGAAGTCCTTCGATGACAGCAGCGCACGTGAGAAGTGAGATCGGATATCTCAAGACCGCTTGATCTGCGTAGCATCCGGCCGGGAATGAGCAAGTCTCCGGAACTCCATCTATCCAACTCTACACTCACCCTCGAGCGCGTCGCACAAGACGGTCCACGCCCGCGCCTGCACGCCCTCCCACCCTTCGTCGAAGCCGACGAGAAGGCGGAGCGTCGGCAGCGCGAGCCACAGCTCTTCCATGAACGCACCGGGCGTCGCGCTCCCCACGCGGAACGCAATGGCCTCGAGCACATCTCGCTGTGCATTCTCGAGGTCGTCAAACGCCATTTCGTGGTATGCCAGGTCGAGGAACTCTTCCGCGTAGATGACGTCTAGCGGGAAGAGCACGTCTCGATGGAACTGTTGACGGGAATCAGTCAGTCATTGGTCAAGAGTTCGACTAGGGAGGACAGGTGTCGGACCTTCACACTTAGCGCGAGACACGCGACGGCCATGTCCCACATCACTGTCTCCAACGCCTCCTCGTCCTCTGAAGACGCACTGTCCGCGTCCTCCGCATCATCGAGCGACATGTCGGAGGAGCGGACGAGGAGGAGATAGCGCAAGAAGAGGTAGACAGCATGGAAGCGGGTCTCTGGGGAAGTGGACAGCAAGTCATACAAGTCCCCGGGAGAGTAGGACGTCTTGTGCTCGTCCGCAGGCATAACCTATGCGCATTAGTCAACTCTCGAACACGGTTAGATGATAGCGTGCACTGACTGCCAGGATCCAGTGCAAGATATGCTCAAGTAAGGCTTCATCGATGTCGAGAGAAACAGAAGAGCGTAATATACCCGCACGAGGGATCGCCTGGGGTGGATAGGGTGATGTTTCCGGAGAGCACAATTTTGCAACGTCACCTTCGTCGATCTCTTCCATGCACATATCATCGACATCCGACTGAGACCCTTCCACAGAAGATTCCAGGGCGGGAGGTATATGTAGACCATCTGACTGTCGTTCTTCCAGCTCCTTGGCGAGTAGTGCGAGAATGCGGCGCTCGGCGCCTTCCTCTTTCGAGAACGCAGCGCGTGGGATGTCCTCGAAGGGCGGCGGAGCGATTGGGGGTACACTTTGGAGCGAAGGCTCATGCTCGAGCGCAGAAGCAGCACTAGAAGGAGCAGGAACGTCGTTCGTAGCAGGAGTTGTTGGCACAGTTGGCGCATAGCCGTCAAAAGTCGGCGAGAGGGATCCGACATCGATACGAAGGTCTTGCTGCGGTCGAAACTTGACTGGGCTCAACAGTGTGTCCAGGACCTGCCCGCAAACATAGCTTGAGGCTTAGGTACGTGCATATGTTCATGGTACTCACTTCGTTCAGGATTTGTTCATCCTCCTCCACAGGAACCGGCTGCGACCGCAGCGACTGCGCCCTCCGCAGACTACCCGCTCCCTTGGCAAACCGCAGACCGAAAGCTCCAGAGAGACGTACAGCAGAATCACTAGCAGGTTTGTTCGCGAGATCAGGACGGCGTGAGTGCCGCTTCGAGAGCTTCCGCTTTTTGGCTGCTAACCCGGAGACATTGTCTTGTGAAGAACCTTCACCACTTGCGCGGAGTACCGGAGCGGGAAGGAGAGACCTAGGACGTTTCCGTGAGTGAGCTGGAGAACTGTATGCACCGCCAGAGGTTGCTTTGCTTGAAGAGAGAGACAACACAACGGCCGAGAAGATCGCAGGGGTGGAATTATGTCGGGACTGGTTGGCAGCAAGCAAGAGTTCGTTCAGACATTGATGTGAGGTGTCTTGCGGATGGGTAGGCAACTGTTTAGACAGTAGACGTTCTCGGAGTGGTGCATCTTCCCGGACCTGAGCGACTCCTTGTTCGACTTGCGACTCCCAACGAAAGTGGTCGACAGATGTCTCCTCTGGTGCACTTGAAGAATCAGGCGGGGTTGGTATAGCTGAGGAGGATGATGGGGAAGACGACGCTGCCGCGAGAGTGCCGTCGAGATCGTGAGGTTCTGCGTCCATAGAGGTAGATGTATGCGCCAGGTCGATATAGCTCTCGTCCACTACAGAGACCGTCGTCGTTGTTGCCATCAAGCTGCGCCGTAGGATAGGGATTTGCGGCAAAGTCAGTAAATCAGAGTGGATCTGAGCACGTCGAGGTCGAAAGATAGCAAGTAGGCGCAAAGTACAGAGTCGCGCACTCAGAGTCGAAGCAGACCCATCAAGCGCGTCATAAAAGGTAAGTCTCAGAACCGACTAGAGGCCAGTTACATGCCCATCAGTGTAATTGCCACTGTCTTGATCTTGACCCTGCACTCTATCTCTGCCTCGCACTTGG
Source organism: Coriolopsis trogii (assembly GCA_020543525.1). Classification (NCBI taxonomy): domain Eukaryota; kingdom Fungi; phylum Basidiomycota; class Agaricomycetes; order Polyporales; family Polyporaceae; genus Coriolopsis; species Coriolopsis trogii. The sequence goes on from JAHYIO010000039.1 coordinate 852,060, forward strand.
GCCCTGCGCGCTGCGCGAACAAGGCATACCGCAGCCGTTTGGCAATGTAAAGTTCTATTTTGTACTCGGGCTACGGCTTGGCATTGACAAGGTGTCTCCAGTGGGCGCGCGCGGTTGGTGCGAGGTATCGCGAGTGGTCAACCAGATGTAGGTCCCCGCGGTTGACCAGTCTTTTCAATTTGTATTCCCGAGTCTAACCGCCATCGGCACGGAAAGTGGAGACCGCGCTGTGCGCAATTGTGATCCAAAGACCAGATAAGACTCTCAGCGCAACCCATCATCGGGAGCAGAGGACGCGTAAGTAGGGCGCGTATGCGCATGCGCAACATAGGGACGCGTCACTAACGTCAACTCTGGACTATATATATATATACCCGGGTACAGCGTTCCTCGTTCAGGTCCCAGAAGTACATGCGAACCTGCATCCTCAGGAGTCTGCACCCCCAGCACCGTGACTCTAGCCCTCCTCCGTGATGTCCCCCAGGTGCGTGTCTGAACTCGTAGCCAAGCTCGAAGCTATCTTCTGAACACATTCTCCAGCGCTAGCGACATCCGGCTTGAAACACACCTCATACCCCTCTATGGGGTAGGATTGTCAGCTATCGTCTTCATCGCCCAAGCTGTACACGCGCGTTGGACTAGCTCACCTACAAGTCCCAAGTACACGCCCGTCCTGGACGGAGAGGGGAACGACGGATCCGGAGACGCTCCCGCGCAGCGAACTACGCTTCGTCGCATCGTGAAGCGCGCAGGCGGCCCTGCTACCTTCTTCCCCAACGTCACCCGGCTGGTATCATGTCTGGTCCTCCTCGGTTTATCACTGTTTTTGCTGGTACGACACAGCAACATGGCAGGGCGTCCTAGCATCTCTTGGTGGCTCCAGTTTGCAGAATGTGAAGTCTACGTAAGTCTCCGGTCGCAAATTGAAACGATACCCCCCGTAATTGAACTCTTGATACAGGGTTATGCCTCTGCTCTGGCTTTTGCATGCGTTCTCTCCGGCCGTTACCGCCGGATGATTGGTGTGCACTTGGCCGCCGTGCTGCTGCTGACCTTTGCTGTTTATTTCTACCGCGACGTCCTCCCTCTCTTCTTGAGGTACCATAGACCTGCGGATGCTGCCGAAGGCGTCCTCCTATGGATCAAGCTCTTTGTGCTCTTCGAAGCGGCAGTCGCACTCCCCCTTCTCACTCCGCGGCAATACAAGCCGTATGACCCATCCGTACGTGGCTGCCTAATCGTACCGGTTGATACATCGAGCTCACGTCTTATGCGTTGCAGGAGCCCATGGAAAAGCCGAACAAACAGCAAACCGCATCCATCCTTTCCTACGTGCTCTTCAACTGGCTCAACGAGACTGTAGCGAAGGCGGCGCGTGTCGCCCATCTTCCCCTGGACGAGTTCCCCCCGCTGGCTGATATCAACACCACCAAGAACCTAGCGAAGCTCGCCTTTCCCGTATGTGGCTCACCAGACGAGTCGCTTTTGTAAAGCATAAGTTGATTCGTATCATCTTCAGGAACTTGATCCTTTTGAGGCCAACAAGAATCAGCACATTTTCTGGGGGTTTGTCAAAGTGTATCGTGAGTTCCTCCTATGTCGCGTTGGATTGGCGGTCTAACGATGTACTTAGGTATGGCTTACCTCGCCTATGCAACTCTGGCGGTGATTTCGGTGAGTTTCGATGACGTCGCTGTGTACTGTCGGCCAACTCGCATGGTTCTAGGCGCTGGTGCTCCTCGCCAGTCCTATCGCTGTGAAGGGCCTGCTGGCGTACGTGCAACATCGCATCCTCATTGTTAATAGAAAGCTGACTCGTTTCGATTTATCGTGACAGATCATTCGAAGTAGACGGGCCTCAAGGAGAGGTCTACCCGTGGGCATGGCTCATTCTCCTCTTCGTCGGCCCGACAATCGTAACACTCTGCGAAGAGGGCTACGAGTGGATCATGGTGTGTCCCTCTTTCCCCTTGCTTTCTGCCAATACCTCGGCCGACTGAGCCTCTTGTTCACAGCACGTGACGAGTATTCGTATGCAAGCCATCATTACAGAGCTTCTCTTCCAACACGCTTTGCGTATACGCGTTAAGGCCGAAGGCGGCTCTGAAGAGATTGCTGACGAGTCTACCGAGGCGGAAGAGAGGAGCCACCTTGTCGGGAGGCTCAACAACCTCGTTACGAGCGACTTGGAGAATCTCAAGAATGGAAACAAGTTCTGGCTGCAGCTCTGTGAGTTACCCTTCGCAGCAATGTATGGCGACCTCATGCGAACATAACACCATTTACTACTAGTTGTGAAGATCCCAGTGTTGATCGCCTCGTCTATCGTTTTCGTGTATGGCATCCTTGGATGGAGGTGAGCAACCCAGCTGAAGGATCACTTTTGAGGTATTCATTGGCTATTCCAAAGCGCACTCATTGGCTTGGGAGCAATGTGCGCTCTCCTGCCTGTCCCAGGTTATCTAAGCAGCTGGATCCAGAGCTATCAAGCCGGCATGATGAGCAGGGTTGGTCATCGCATGCTTTACTTACGAGTATTTGCAGCTCACGTCGTTAATAGACCGATGCGCGCGTACAGCTTATCAACGAAAGTCAGTATGTCAGCGCATACACTTGGGTTTCACGGCCCGCCTGACGATGAAGTTGCATAGGCCTCAACATGGTCCGGATGATCAAGCTCTTTGGGTGGGAGCCCCGCGTTACTGGTCAAATCGAGCAACGGAGGGAGGCCGAGCTTTCGTACCTCCGCAAGACGAAGTACCTTGAGCTGGTCAACAACTGTATCAAGTATAGCTTCCTCAGTCATTTGAGGTACGGTGGGGTACTGACATATTCTATAGCTTCAGTATCCCTCTTATAACGATGGCGATCACTTTTGGAGCATACGTATGTCCTCCGTTCATGGTGCACGCGATGGCGCTGACGGTGATGTGCAACCAACAGACGTGGATATTCAACGGACAACTCACAGGTGCGAGCATTAACCTCCGTCGTTCCCGACTGCGGAAGCCATATTGACCAATGATATGGACAGCGTCTCGCCTATTCTCCTCCTATACAGGTAAGACTGTCTCGCGCTACAGAATATTGATGCATCATTTTGACACCTTACAGCGTTCATGTCCATCCAGCAGAACCTCCACCTGATCTTCTTTGCAATCCCGGTTTGCACTCAGGCCAAAGTCTCCTTGGACCGCATCGATAAGTTCCTACACAAGGTACGCATTGCCTCTGATATCATCGCACCAGGCTGACGTGTTCTTCTTCCCCTCAGACTGAGCTCCTTGACGAATTTGAAGATCAGAAAGCTGGAGTCCTTAGGGCGTTCGATCGCCCCACGCACGACGAGAGTGTGCTCGGAATCGGTCACATGACTTTCACCTGGGCTAACGACCAGGGTACCTCCACGCCCGCCATGCCAGCTACTCAAGCTACAGGCTCACAACCTCGGCGCAAGTTTGTGCTGCAAGTCGAGGACGAGCTGCTCTTCAAGCGCGGGAGGATCAACTTGATCGTCGGTCCGACCGGGTCCGGGAAGACGTCGCTGCTCATGGCTCTACTCGGTAACGCAATAGCAATGGTCGTTGGCTTGTGAGGGCCTGACTGACTGGGCGATACAGGTGAGATGCATGCGATCCCTTCTGGCCCTGGCTCGTTTGTGAGCTTGCCGAGGGCTGGAGGCGTGGCCTACGCTGCGCAGGAATCGTGGATCCAGAACGAGACGATCAGGGTATGTTTCTTGGCTCGCTGTCCTGTCTAGTGTCATGCTTACCCACGTGGTCAACTTAGGACAATATCCTTCTCGGCGCGCCGTACGACGCAGGTCGCTACAACAAGGGTATGCCTTTCTTTTACGCACACGATGCATAGCTGATTTTGAGCTTTCCTCGCCCAGTCATCAAGCAATGTGCGCTTGAGCGCGACCTCAGTCTGTTCGATGCTGGTGATAAGACAGAAGTTGGAGAGAAAGGTATTACGCTGAGGTACGTCGTCCCTCGTGGACAGAAACGGTCTGCTCTGAATTGCAAGCACATAGCGGTGGACAGAAGGTAGGGTACCCGAGTGGCGTGCAGAGGCGGCTGCTTGAGATCCATGACTGACCTCGCCCACAGGCTCGGATCACTCTCGCGCGCGCGGTCTACTCGTCTGCGGAGATTCTGCTGCTGGACGATGTGAGTGATCGAAGTCTATTCCGCTTCCTCATCCGTCTGAGCATGCGTGACAGGTTCTTGCCGCCCTGGACGTACACACCGGCCGTTGGATTGTCGACAAATGCTTCAAAGGCGATCTTATCCGAGGTCGCACGATAATCCTCGTCGTGAGTGCCCTGTAACGTGTTCAGAAACTCGGGGACGAACGGCCAATGTACCCCGTGCGTTGCAGAGCCACAACGTCGCCCTCACCCGTCCTATTGCCGACTTTGTCGTCGCACTCGGCTCAGATGGCCAGATTGTCAGCCAAGGCAGTCTGGACAAAGCGCTGAAGGAGGATCATGAACTTGTTGAGGAGCTCGCTATCGAGGAAGAACAGCTAAAAAAGGGGGATGAAGAGCTCGACGACCCGAAGATGACGGATGGCGAAGCCAGTAAGAAAGATGGCAAGCTAATCGTTGCGGAAGAGATTGTAGAGGGTCGAGTTGGCTGGGGAGCTTGTGAGTATCATTCTCAATGTCCGAGGGAATGTCGTGCTTACGCGCAAGCGGAACTGATCAGTCCAACTGTACTTCAAGAACACGGCGCGAATCACCTGGCTCTACTGGATCGTTTATGTCGTGACACTTACTCTAACGCACATTCTCATGAGCGGTCAGGTACGACTGCCATGTCTTCCGACATTGCATATCCAATTCGGTTCGCGGAGATGAAGCTAACGTGTTCGGACAGACATATTTCCTGGGTTGGTGGGCATCTCAGTACGAGGACCATGACCCTTCCGAGGTTTCAGTGCCATAGTACGTGTGCGCCAATAAATCACAGGAGTCAATCCGTTAACGCGGATACGCAGTTACCTTTCCATATACTTCCTGCTGTTGTCAGGTATAATAGGAGTCTACGTCATGTGCTGGTCCGTGTACGTCTATGGGTCAAACCGCGCTTCAAAAATCATACACAGGGAGTTGGTGGCCACCGTGTTCAGTACCACGCTGAGGTGAGGCAAAATCTTGTACAGAGCGAGTATAGCGACAGTGACTCAGCCTACACGCAGGTGGCTCGACGTGACACCTACTTCTCGTATTATCGCCCGCTGTACTGCCGACATCCAGTCAAGTACGTGTCCTTGTCTTTACTGCGAAGTGTCGTGCTAAACATCCATGTCATTGAATACAGTCGACACTTCCATTTCGAGGTCACTGCACTCTATGCTCGAGGGCACGATCTTCCTCATCACTCGTGTCAGCGCTGTCATGCTCATCATCCCGATCTCCATCGTCCCCACCGTTTTTGTCTCTGCGCTTGGAGCGTGGATCAGCCAAATCTACACGCGCGCGCAGTTGTGTGTGAAGCGCGAGATGAGCAACGCCCGTGCGCCCGTCTTGGGCCACTTCGGGTCTGCTATCTCTGGGCTGGGTGCGCACCAGATCGGTCATCATTGTCTTGCTAGAATAATTTCTCACCTTGTACGCAGTGTCGATCCGTGCTTACGGCGCGCAAGACGCGTTCAAACAGGAGTCTTACGCCAGGATGGACAAGTTCTCCCGTGCAGCGCTGACGTACAATGCGCTCAACCGGTGAGCCAAGTTCCTCGAGTCACTTCTTGCTGTGCTCGCGGAGTTCTCACGTGCACGGACTAGGTGGATCACCATTCGGATTGAAGTCCTGGGCAACGTGTTGTCTGCTGGTCTCGCGGCATACTTGACCTACTGGTGCACGTCAGTGAGCGCTTCCAACGCCGGTTTCGCGATCTCTATGGCCGGTGTGTACAGGACATTGAGCTTAGAGAGCTCGAGATGAACCATTCTCTCTGATTTATTATGGCAGTTGCCTTCAGTACTTTCATCCTTCACTGGATGAGAATGTTCAACGACTTGCAGGTTTCAGGTTCGTGCGCATTTCGTTGACGTGCACGGAGCATCGGACGTTCATACTGAGTATAACTGTGTTGTTGCAGCCAATAGGTTAGCATATACGCGCGCCCTAGACGGAGGATAGAATCACTAATGACTGGCCTTAGTTTGGAGAGGATACAGCAGTATATGACGATCGAGCAGGAGCCGAAGCCCACCAAGGAGGGTATACCACCAGCGTACTGGCCAGCCAGCGGTGACTTGCGCGTTGAGAAGCTGTCCGCCCGTTACTCCGCAGTGGGTGGCTCTGGACAATGACCCTTTGAGTACTACTGACCGAGGACCTGATCAGGATGGCCCGCGCGTTCTGCACGATCTCACTTTCGAGGTCAGATCAGGAGAGCGTGTTGGGATTGGTGAGTGTCCTGTGTGATCCGTGATGCATAGTAAGGTCCTGATATACCTGCTATAGTCGGCCGTACCGGAAGTGGCAAGGTGAGTCAAACGCTAGAAGTAGTCTTGTCTCCGTTCGTGACTCGAACTAATCACTACTCGCAGAGTTCCCTCACCCTCGCTCTTCTCCGTTGCATCGTCACAGAAGGCAGGGTATACTACGACGGCATCCCGACTGACTCCATCAACCTGGACGCGCTTCGCTCTAACATCACCATCATCCCACAAACTGTGAGCTCCCTGATTCCCTGCTGTGCAAGCGCACTATGTTGATCGCCAGGATGTCGTTGTAGCCTGAGCTTCTCAGCGGGACTCTGCGCCAGAATCTCGATCCGTTCAACCAGCACGACGACGCTATCTTGAACGACGCATTGCGCTCCGCTGGCCTGTTCTCTCTGCAGCAGGAGGGCGATCACGCGCGTATCACCCTAGACACTGAGATTGCCGGAGGTGGGGGGAACCTGTCTGTCGGCCAACGTCAGATAATCGCCCTCGCTCGGGCGATGGTGCGCCGCAGCAAATTGCTCATTCTCGACGAAGGTACGCCCGTCGTTCTGGTCAGTTCCTCCTATCTAGTATCATTGACGCTCTCGGATCTGTACAGCTACATCGGCTATTGGTGAGACATGGGCGATATACCGTTGATCTATACTCACTGGTGACTGCAGACTACGGAACGGATGCCATCATACAGAAATCGCTGAGGGAAGAGCTTGGGCGCGACGTCACCGTGCTCACTGTCGCCCATCGCCTGCAAAGCATCATGGATGCCGACAAAATTGTGAGTTCTCATTGCGCTTCATCCTTGGTCTCCATGCGATCGTCTGACTTCTCGTAGATGGTCCTCGATGCCGGGCAGATTGTGAGTGTTGCCTGTGCGACATGGCGGATACGGAGAACTCACCTTTGATCCCTTGCAGGTTGAGTTCGATAAGCCCAGCGAGCTATTGAAGAGGTCGGGTGGATACTTCCGCGGCCTTGTAGACGGAAGCGGGGATCGGGCTGCGTTGTACGAGATGGCAGGTTGCTCTGTCTGAGCCCAGACCATGTGCTGGAAGTCACAGTGTACGTACGTGTCTGTTTTGAGCTTATTATCGCACATTAGACCAAAAAGACTGAGCCGGTTCAGATGACAGCCTCTTCGCCCTTCAATTGTTGCGCTTGACCAGTGAAGATGATGGGCGAGTGGATGTTTTCGGATGAGTATGCCAGATTACCCAACTCGGACGGACAAGTGTCTCGTTGCTGTAATTCTACTACGAAAGCGTCGTCTGCTTATCAGTAGGCAAACGTGCAGCCCAGGCTGGCAGTGGTGACTCCTCACGAAGGTGGTGTCTATCTCCGGACTACCCTCAGCGGGAAAGAGCCACCAAGCGCGCTACCCTCTCTGCACACAATTTGGACACTACTGCGAGCTTCCCATTTGTATCAATCATGGCTATCCTCACCTGTAGTCCTTGCAGTCTCAACTTGGGAGTTGGTGGTCAAACGTGTAGCTACCATGCAAGGCTTAGCTGGGGCTCCGGCTGTCCAAGCATATGACGTCACTGCCACCGCCTTTCCGCGCTCTGGGACGGCAGACGCCCTCCTCACCCTCCCGTCCGACTCCTTGCATGACTGCACGACCTCCGACCACACCGTTGTTCAATTCAATACGACTATCCCCTACCGTGTGTGCGTATTTCGTTATGAGTCGGATGTAGGAACTCAACCTCAGTATGCGCTAGATTGACTGAGTCCATGGATCACACACTCGGATGTGACGCGTGCGCAGTGGCTAAACGCACAAAGACTCCACAAGTGCGCGGATGCTCACCAGGTTGATCTCACACGGATAGGGCATGCTTTCAAAAGTACGAAAACTACTCCTAGAGGCTTCCCAGAGTCTTCAAAACCGTGTCTCACAAATGACGATTCAATTATCGGACACCACCGAGTCCTGACTCGTTACCATGATGTAGATCTCAAAGATCATGCGTGATTGCGGGCACATACACTCTTGAATTGTACAAGGCTATAGCTGCAGCGCTGATTGGTCGTGGCCGCAAATTGTATACTACGGTGATGTTTGTCTTCTTCAGGTTCGAATGTACTGATGTGCTGGTTACAGGGACCAGCGTGGATCATGACGGTATTATGTCCCGCTCTTACAACGCTCGTCTTTCATACGGTCGTCGGCAAGGAATTATTTCACGAGGAAGTTGCGATAAAGCGGAAGGCAACGGTGCCGAAGTAATACCAGGCGCTTCTATCTCCCCTGGTGTCGGGAGTTGGTCGGGAGGACAGCCATTGTGGAATCGGAGCCAGTACTTCTCATCGTGACTTCCCCGTTCGCATCGGCGTGACGGTCTGCCTTAGCGACCCTCAGTGACTCCCCTTGAGAGTCATCGCGGTACCGATTCCAAGCGTTGGCGTTCCCGGAGGCTACATCCGGTGACTCGTGCGCTCCCGTCAACCTCGGGTCGACCTTATGCAGCCTTCTTCAAGCGCTAATTGTCGGCGTCCCTGTCTGTTCTGCGCAGCTGGAATCGGTGTGGTGGCTAAAGCAAGTCAGGACTTGCCATCATGCCGGTGTGTCCCGGAAAATTGGCTTCTTTAGCGTAATCCCGCCTTACTCCGTGAAGTCGAGAAGAGCGCCGCATGCGAGGACGACACAGTCAATGGAACCGCTCTGCGGCACAAGGCGGCACCGTGAGGGGTACATATAGATCTTGGACACTCTCAGTTTCTTTCAAATTATCCTCCTCTTTCACTCTTTTCGCCCCACATCTTATTCCTCACAATGTTGACTCCACTTTTGTCGTCCATGTCTGAGAACCCTGTTGGGGTCCTCGTTGCCGGCGTTACTATCATCATCGTTGCTTCCGTCGTTCGATGGCGCATGGATCCCGTCAGTTCATCCCTAGTCTCTCCATTGTTAACCTCGAGTTACTGACAGGTCTGTCGACAGCTCTATCATATCCCGACTCTTGGCGGTCCCTCGTTCCCGGGACTATCATACTTCGGAGCTCGCAACTTCTTGCGCAACGGGAAGCAGATAGTCGACGAGGGATACCGAAGGGTACGCCCACCGTGACTGCTAGCCATGCGACCTCACTAACAGCTCGGTCTCATATAGTTCTACAATACCGCATACAAAGTCGCCCAGATGGACCAATGGATCGTGATTGTCTCTGGGCCGAAGATGATAGAAGACCTCCGCAAGCGTCTGGACGATGAGATGAGCTTCATGGAGGGCGTTGATGAGGTGAGCCGTCGTGTCTATCATATACCGCATGTGCAGCGTGGGCTGAGAAAGACTGTGTCCTCAGCAAAATCAACTCAGGCGGAACGTCAGCCCGGAGATCATCGACGACCCTTTCCATATCGAGATCGTTAAAGCGAAACTCACGCGCACGATCCAAAGCATTCTGCCCGATGTCGTCGACGAGCTGAGGCTGGCTGTTGACGAACATATCCCCGCGCTAGAAGACGGTCAGTTTTGACCCTTCTGTGCAATGTCGCAATTGGGACCGTAGTACTAATCAGCGCTCGCTCGCCGTCACAGAGTGGTCCACAGTGAACGTGATGCATGCCATGCAGCAGATTGTAGCGCGTGCAAGCAACCGCGTGTTCATTGGTCTCCCTCTCTGTGGGTATCTATAGTGTATCCTTCCACATTGTGACGACTCATAGTATTCGACAGGTCGTAACCAGGATCTGGTAGACCTCCAGATCGCCTTCACCATGGCTGTCAACAACGACCAGAACACGATCAACCTGTTCCCCCGACTTTTGAAACCGTACGCGGCGAATTGTTTCTATGATCTTAAGCTTTTCTGACAAGGTACCGAACAGCATCGCTGCCTTAATGGTCAACGATTCCAGAGCCAACGTTGCGCGTGTCTCGGCATATCTAGAGCCCGTGTTTGAAGAGCGGAAGGCGATGATGGCTGAATACGGAGATGACTGGAAGGACAAGCCTGTGCGTATGAATTGTTGCGACTACGGACGCTGTGTCAAGACTGATTGGAATTGTGGTACTGCGGGTGTAGAACGACATGCTCCAGTGGATTCTCGACGAGGCCGCGCAAAGGCCGAACGTGGACGCTAGTGCAGTAGAGAAACTTCTCTTGGTGAACTTCGCGGCTATCCACACGTCTTCTTTGGTGGGTTGTCGTATTCACGTCCTCGACTTTCGTTAATAGCCAGCGGCTGACATGGTCTCGCGTCGACGTAGACCATGACGCACGTCCTGTACGACCTTGCGGCTCACCCCGAATACCTTCAAGACCTTCACGACGAAGTCACAACCGTAGTTAACACAGACGGCTGGTCGAAGAACGCCTTGGGCAAGATGTGGAAGCTTGATAGCTTCATCAAGGAAAGCTCTCGGCACAGCGGTATCAACCTCAGTACGTACCACTTCCCATGCCTCCTCGTTCTCCGCGCATCGCACACGGGCATTGACCTTGTATGCTCCTCACCAGCGGCACTGACCCGCAAAGCGATGAAGGACGTCACACTCGCCGACGGGACGTTCATCCCGAAGGGCACCGTCGTCACGGCCGCCGTGCAGGCCACGCACCACGACGAGAACATCTACGCGGACGCGGAAGCCTTCGACCCCTTCCGTTTCTCACGCATGCGCCAAGAGGACGGAGAGAGCACGAAACACCAGTTCGTGAACACCTCCAACGAGTTCGTTCACTTTGGCCACGGCAAGCATGCTTGGTACGTCCGATCTCTTGATCGTGCGGGTGCGGTCGCTGACGGAGTTGGCTTGCGACAGTCCCGGTCGATTTTTCGCGGCAAACGAGCTGAAGGCGATGTTGGCGTACATTGTGCTGAACTATGAGATCAAGATGGGTGGGGACGGGAAGCGGCCGCCGAACTCGTACTATGGGCTCATTGTGTACCCGCCCTCGGACGCGCCTGTCCTCTTCAGGAAACGTAGGTTGCCGGAGGGTACTTAGAGGACGGTAGAAATTACGGAGGTGATTGTTCAAAGTTTGCCCTGATCGTCATATCACCGCATTGGCCAATGTATTGTCAGACGAGTGATGTCTGGGCGACTCGGAGGTGAGAATCTGCAGCATTGGGAACACTGAGAGCCAAACGAACCGTGTTGCTTCATGAATGAGAGTAACATTTTCATGTGAACGAGAATCGTCCGAGTCCGAGTCGCTCACTCACCGCTTCTCTCATAGCAGATTATGCTGCTCCGGTACTCGCCCTTATCGGGAATGTGACAGAGATGTCGGACTGTGTGAAGAGTGTGCAGAGTAGGGATATATTGTTCCGAGGGAGAGGGGTTCAAAAATCCAATAAATACGAGAATGAGCGGAGATCTGCGATTAGAATGCACGCAAATTGCAATTGTAAAACATCGGGATGGCTGAGGACCTGAGACTCGCCTGAAAGCAATCACAACCTCTTCACCTTCAGCAGCAGCTCGGGTTTCGTGCTTTCCTCTCCCATCGTAGGGTACATGACCGCGGAAGCGTTCCACGCGATCGGCTCCCCTGTCAGTTCGAAGGAAAAGCTAGTGAGGAGAATGCAGAGAATGACTTCTGCAAATGCGCACAGAGCGACTGGTGAGTACAGACCCCTTCACATACATACCCATGGTACGACTTACTCATCTCGAGCTGAGAAAACTTGAACCCGCTACGAACATCGACAGGCTGAGCGCGTCATAGCAAAAAACAGACGATTTTCACTTACATGCATGACCGATGACCGCCCGAGAACGTCATCCTAAGCACAGTGAATAATTATCAACTATTGCCCACCGCCACCGCAGATGCAAACAAGCACTTACAAATGGGAGTATACGCCCGGTATGCGTGCGTCTTCGACAGCAGCTGGCAGCTGACCGAGCCAGCGTTCCGGTTTCCATTCAGCCGCGTCTTCGCCCCAGAGCGCCTTGTCCGTATTGCACGCCTGGTTGTGGATGAGAACGGGCGTGCCCTTCGGCATCGCGAGTTCCTCCATCACCCTCCCGTCGCGCCCCCGGACAGGAGTGAGGAGCGGGAGGACGGTATCCTGCGCGGCTCTGTGCACGGCAAATCGACCAAACCCGACATAAACCAAAGCTGGAAATGGGAGAGACGATGGGTACGCACATACGGACAATCATGTTGACGGGCGCAAAGACGCGCATCGTCTCCCGGCAGACTGCGTCGAGATACGGGAGCTTGACCAGGTCGTCGTAGTCGAGGTCCGCACTGCCGCCGCTGGTGGCCTCCATCAGCTCCGCCCTGAGTTTGTCCTGCACGTGCGGATGCTCCGCCAACAGGTGTAGGATGCGAGAGAGCGCGTTCGAAGTCGTGTCCATTCCCGCCAGAATAAACGTGCTGCATGGGGGCGCAGGGTGGGAGTCCATGTCAGTCTGCAAAGTGGGGGCGGAAAGGAAAATAGTGGCGGGCACTCACGACATCTGCGCCAGGAGCTCTTCGTCCGTGAGCCTCTCTGATTCCGCGGCAGTCATGTTCGCTCTTACTGTAGAACTCCGGTCGGCGACCCTCTAGGCGTTGACAACATAAGGAAGGGGTACGTACAGCATATGCTCATGATGTCCTTGCCCTCGCCGACCTGGTGCACGAGCTCCTGGTCACCTTTGCGCAGCGCAGCCTTTTTCTCATTGATGATCTCCTGCGACCGCCGGGCCATCGTGTCCGACACTCTCATGAGCTGCCGGATGTCTTTACCCGGGAGAACATGGAGGATCCGTCGCAAGGTCCGGGGCGAAAAGAAGCGAGAGAGCGAGCCGGCGAGAATACTCGGAATGACTACGCCGGGGCGATTCAAAATCGGACTGTCGCACGGAGACATGATGTCAGGTCAAGCAACGTGAACCTCATCCCACAGGTACGTATTTGGCAAGAGTGACTCACAAGACCATCTTCAACGACTCGCCGTAGTCGTCGGTCGACTCTCCGACAAACGAGTCAAACGAGTACCCAAGTCCCGCTTGGCCGAGCATCTCGAGCGTCGCTCGTCCGTTCCACCCGTTCATGTCGAGCACCTTCGGGGTCCCGTCCTCTGGGAGGCGTTCCTTGATGGCGTCGCCCAGCTATAACGTTTCGTTAGATTATCAGGTATGGCTGAAAATCACAGATTACGAGACAGAGAACGCACTTTATGCGCGACCGACCAGAATATGCGCGTCATATCACGCAAATGCGACACAGAGAACACCGGGTTCAGCATCTTGCGCTGATGCCGATGTTGTTGTCCTTCCGTCGTGAGCAGGCCTGGCCCGACGAATATGGAGAAGAGGCTGTTCGACCACAATACCGCATTTCAACACCATTCACGCGTCGCTCAGCTCAGAAAGGACGTACTCCGACCTGGTAAGGCTCTTCCGCCATATGTCCTGGTCCTTGACCAAGACGGTGTGTAGCGCCTTGGGGTCACGCGTGAGGAGTGCTCTGCCCTGGGATATACCGTTTCAAATCAGCGCACGGGTCTCATGCATGCGAACATACCTTGAATAGATTCGTCCAAAGGAGACTCGGCCCGTACGTCTCTCCGACTGCGAGCCATTTCTTCCAGCTCTGCCGTCCGCTATATTCGAGAACGTTGCCTGTCAAGATGTCAGATGTCAGAGTCGCCATGATAGCTTAAGCAGGGGATGTATACGCACCGAAAAGCAGGGAGCTGGGGCGCGGACCAGGCAGATTGTCCAGAGGATGCGAACGAAAGTAATTGCGGGATAGGCGCCATAGAAAGTATACGAGCGGGGAGCCTGCGAGGAGGTATAGGCTAACCATGACAGCGAATTGGTACGGGGGAATCAAGATCAGGGTGGCATTTTATACCGCTCATAGACATGGAGTAGGGGTGCTGCGTGCGCTCGAGGCCTGGCAGAACGTTCGAGCTGCATACAAGACAAACTGTTCATGTTCACAGGTGCCGGCAGAACTCGGGTGACCCACCCGATCCGTGACGCATGCGCACGAGGTCACAAGAGCTGTCGATTCCGCCTGTCGTCTTGGTTCGAGTCAGTGTGCGACGTGCGTCGCAGCCGAGATGGCGACAAGGCACTAGTACACATTCAGGACCCTGCCGTCTGCCCAGATACATCACCTCTCTGTGCTCTTCATATGCATTCCCCAATAGATTCCGCAACTGAGTGAGCCATGATACTTGGGCCTGAGTCCCACTCAAGGGCAATTGGAAGCGTTGGACCTCCGTCTCAGCTCAATAATCACCAGGATCGTCCAGGATCGTCCAAACGCGTCTGCGGCGATCTTGTCAGCCGCTCGTTCTCATGCATATATCCGCTTCGACGAAATGGTTCCCACCGCGTATACACACGATCACAATCTTCCCAATAATCCTTACGGTCGATAATCGATTTCGTCCGCGACCCCACACGGCCATGCACTCCACTCTTCCGACGTTTCAGCCGTCACGGCGTGGAAGCGTTGATTTATGCTATGCACACCCCATGACGCACGCACGTTGCACAGCCCGTACTTCCATCATGCGCCCCGGCAGCGTCGCATATATATGTATATATCGATATGCTTGCCATGTGGAAAGTATGTCTGCGGACTTAGCGATGGACTCATCAGGGTTTGCATAGGAGGTGATTGTTCATTGGGCAATGTCGATGCTAGGGTCTCGGAAGATTTGGAGTTCGGAGGAGTAGGGTGTCAACTGAAGGTAGATGGGATCCCGGAAGTGTGAAATTCAAACAGAGACTCAGTGAGAGACTGGGAGTGCAGTGTTTGAGGTTGAACGAGTGGACGGTGTGTGAATCTTGCACGTGACAGTCTGGTAGTGGCGCTTGTTGACAATGTTTGAGAACTTTGGACGTTTCATTCATTACTTTATGGTAACGGAGTTTTTGGCCTGGCGCATGGCCAGACGTCGCCTCCGGTTGCGCATGGAGGAGTCATGATCATGAGCGGCTCAAGCTGCGATCTACTGAGGGTACGTGCATCACCTATAGCCGCTGTACGTCGATATCCTGACAGATCTCAGAGGCGACTATAGCCCGCCAACTTTGCTTCGAAGCACACCGGGCTCCCTCAACCCGCGGCCTGGGTGACACACTCGCCGCCGCAGTAATTTGCAAGCGCAGAACATGCCTTTATGCCTGTGCTGAGACGCTAAGTACGCAGCGGACGTGTAATATAAGGCTGAGGGGTAGTGCTCGCTTGTGGCGACATTCCTTCAATGTTTCCTATTCTGACTTTCTCCTTATCTCTCTTGGTTGTAGCGCGTTCTGCAGTCATTCACCATGTGAGTCTTTCAATCAAGCACCATCTGAATGGTATTCTAATATCATGTGGGCAGGAAAGGTCTCATGAACCTATGATCACTTGGGGACCGTGTAACACTCCCACCGTGAACGACACGTCTCTATCGTGCGGGTTCTTTGAAGTCCCCCTGGACTATCATGACCCCGCCGCCGGGAAGGCCCGCCTCGCTGTCATCAAAGCAAACGCTACTGGCGAGCGACTTGGCTCTGTTCTCTTCAATCCAGGTATCATATCGCCTTTTACGGACGATGGACGGTAGCTTAGATGCCTACAGGTGGTCCTGGCGGCTCGGGTCTTGAGGCTCTCTCCATCCTCAAGGACACCCTCCTCGCTCGCACGGGAGGGGCATATGACATCGTAAGCTGGGACCCGCGCGGAGTCGGCCTTTCTACGTGAGTGTCTCTCGCACCCGTCTGTTACAAAATTGGCCTGACTGTCGACCGACAAGTCCGGGCGAAGTGCAGTGTTTTGAAGACGAAGAAGAGTACCGCGCCTTTTTCGCGGGGACAATCGAACTGACTGGCATCGAAGAGACGGGCAACTTCACTGACCCGCGGGATATCGAAGCGCTTTTGGCACAGGCGGATAGTATGCAGAAGAAGTATGCGGAGGTGGCTGAGAAGTGCATGCGCTCGCCCAGCGGGAAGTACTTGCGGTACTTGGGCACCGCGGCCACCGTACGGGATATTGTGTCCATTGCGGACGCGCTCGAGGGGCCCGACGTTCCCTTGAATTACATTGGGGTCTCGTATGGGACGCTCATCGGGTCCTGGCTCCTGGGTAGTGAGTGAGCGTTTTCTGTGCGTAATGGTGCAATATTGAGACTGGTGTCGTAGTGTTTCCTGAGGTGAGCTCTTTCATTCGCTCGCTTTTTCCCATATTCAACTGTTCTGGGCACAGCGCGTAGGTCGTGTCATCCTGGACGGGGTGCTAGACCCTCAGATATTCGCAACCCAAGATGTCTCGGCTGTGAGTGTGATGTGACGTTGAGCCTTAGCTATGTATGACTTGAAAGTAACCTTGTGGTTCTAGCAATGGGCAAGTCAGATTGTCTCTGCGGATACCATCTTCAAGGGCATTGCGACCGGCTGTGCGCTCACCGGGCCATCGGGGTGTGCTGCTGCACATGAAGGCGATACCCCGCTCGATGTCGACGCGCGCGTGCAATCACAACTGTTCCAGGCTGCCTATGACGCAACGAAAGCGAACGCATCTGTTCCTCTGACGTCTGGGAACGTCCGCGGTGAGCAAGCCTCGCGCTGGGCTATATCATAGGGTCGTCCTCCCGTGAATTTAAACACCCGCACGCCACGTACAGTGCTGCTCTTCCCCCAGTTGTACGGCCCTGGTGGCTGGTCGGATCTGATGAACGAGCTCTATTCGGAGATTGTGCAGACAATCGAGGAAGAGTCAAAGAACACAACCACAACCAAGAGGTCGCTCCTCCGAACTGTCCGTCACAATCCGCCTCCGTGAGTTCCAGACTTGAAGCCGTACACACTCACGTGCTCGCAGGCTGATTGCAAAGCTTCAGGTTTGTCAGACAGAGTCAGGCAGAGAACGACGCACCGTCGTACACGTATTATGCCGTCTCCTGTGGGGACAGCATCGACACGCACGGGTCAACGCTGAAGGACGCATTCGAGAGCGTTATCGAGACCTCCCAGCACGTCTCGCACCTCTGTACGTATCTCGTCCTTCTCTCTTTCATGATGCCTGATAGCTATTTTCGGTACATATAGTTGGGTCCGTCTGGCCGACGTTGGCCTCTGAATGTCCGTTCTGGCCTGTACGCGCAGTAGAGCGGTATCAGGGCCCGTTCAACAAGACGCTCGCAAACAAGGTCCTCATCGCCTCGAACACCGTACGTCTCTTCCGCTGGGGTCGAGCGTGCTCTGGAACAGTGTGTGCTCTGCTAACGCACGGAACTTGAGTATGATCCTATCACCCCGCTAGCCCACGCGCAGGCCCTTGCCGCTCTCTTGGGAGAGGACGCGGGGTTCGTCCGGCTCAACGGGTTCGGGGTAGGTCTCCATCTGTGTACACGCCATAGCGAGCATCAATCACTGTGCTCACTTCACTGGCACAGCACTCGACAGTCAACAATCCGTCTTCCTGCATTACGGATGTGTCCGCGGCATACATGGTCAACGGAACGGTACGTGCTTCTTCCCGTTGTGCTCCGAGAAACGCGACTCATGGCTTCAATGTGCTAGCTCCCGGAGAACGACACGGTCTGTGAGGTGGACGAGGACTTTGAGATCTTCACAGGGGTGACGACCGCGGACATTCTGGCGAACCTCCCGAGCTCGGATGTTTGAGGGCGATCACTTAGCCTAGTATTATATGTCCCCCCAGACTAGCGCATAATGACCAGTACACTCTCCACTTTCCGTTATGGGTGCGTTTCTCAGTGTACCGGGGGGGGGGGGCCCTCGAGCATATCCCAAGTACATATAGACCTTTGCGCGAAACTCTGCCCACCGAGAGGTGTCATTCACTTGGCGATAACACTTGTGAACCTACAAGGCAGCGCAGGGATCACAAACGAATCGGGGCAACGGACTGCGTAGCTATGTGACCATCCCCGGAGTCCACATCACCGTGAAGTTCGCTTCCACCACAGAGGGCACCCGACGCGGACGGATGTATTGGCTTGATCCTCGTCACAGATGAGACGACGACATCGACGAGAGTCAACTCCTGGGGCTGGCACAATACTCTCGACGCGCACAGCGAAGTCTTCTGCAGCGTCGTGATTAACCGGAGGCAGCGCCCCTCCCGCGTCCTCGGCCCCGGCCTCTACCGCGTCCACGCCCGCCCCCAGGGGGACCCTGCCCACCATCTCCCGCCTCGCTCGCAGAGGCGACGACCGGAGAAGGCGCAGAACCCTCCGCAGACCCAGGAGCAGGTCGTGCCAGAATCTTAGTGGACACGGGCGCACCCCCACGCTGCAGGATGGCTGTGGGTGCAGCGGGCCCGCGCGCCGCTGCGCGTTCCCGCTTCTCCTCCTTCGCCTTTGGAGGCTCTGAAGGCGCCGCTCCGGTCCCCGAATCTTTCTCCTTGTCCTGCTCCTTGGCCTTTTCGCGCTCGCGGCGCGATTTGCGCTCGACGCCCGCTCCACTGAGAGCCGCCTCGAACTGTCGAGAGGCGATGCCTAAGACGGGACGAGAGCGACGAGGGGCGGTAGAGTCACCACTGGCAGCAGTCGCATCGGTAGGAGAGGTAGGCGTTTGAACATTCGTCGCTGCGCTGGAGGAGGCGGGTGGGGGAGGGGCGGGGCCAGGACCGGTACCTTTGCGCTCGCGCGGCTGCTTCGGGGGCTTGGGAGTGACTGGCTTCGCAGATGGCGCCGTTGATGTTGCTGGTGCCGCCTTCTTGTCTTTGCTCGTGCCTGGTTGGAGTTGTGCGGCGGCTTTCGCCGCAGCGGCTGCAGCTTTCTTGGTACTCTTCTTGGAGGGGGACTCGACGTTCTTATCCTTGGACCCGCCGCCAGCTTCGTGACCTCTCTTCTTGCCGTCAGCCTTTCTGATCGAACCGGTTATAGTGGAAGGGTCTTTGTAGTGTGCGTGGTTGCGTAAGATGGCTTCCTTATCTTTCTGCGCGGACTTCTCCGCCTTAAGGGCTTCCAGCAGAGGAGTGGTTGTCGGTGGGGGAGCTGGTTGGGTTGAGGCAACTGATTGCAACGTGCGCATGAGGGATTTGGGATTACGTAGAGAAAACATGATTTACTGAGTGTCTCAAGTGTATCCGCATCAAAGGGTTTGGAAGCCACTTCCTTGAGTGATTCGAGGAAGGAGATGTAGTCTTCGTCTGGCCCAACGCTTCAGCCACTCGCAGAAAGTAGCAGCAGAAATAGTTCACGTACCTCGCTCTATAGTCCCAGCTCTAGTATCCGCCTTCTTCTTCTCGTTAGGCACCTTTTGGAATGGAGCGAACTCGACGACCGCGACCGATTCATTGCCTGTCCGGCGTCGTCTAGAACAATATAAACATGAAGACGACGAGATACACACCAGCCTTATCCCGGAAGAGATGGCCATCATACTCCTTGCTGAAGGTAGCGAGAAGATGCTCGTCTTTGAACGCGATATATGCGCGTGAGGGGACGTTCTCCTTGTTGAGCCTGGCCCGCCGAGACCGTCTGGGTCACCCGTCCTCTCCCTCGTCCAAACGACAAGACGTACCGTGTCTTGAACTTGCCCTGGTAGTACGCTTTCCAGGTAACGGTCTCGTCCGTGACCCACTTGGTGACACTCTGCCAGAAGATCTCCTCAGGGAGGTTGGGAGGCAGACGACGGACGACTGTCTTGAGGCGTTCAGACTGCTTTTGTCCACCACCGGACTTGGCCTTCTTGTCCTTCTCTTTGTCCTTCTCTTTCGATCTCGACTTTGCCTGTTTCGAGGATTCCGTCGCCGACATCGTGAAGGTGAATTGGAACGTGTGTGGACTACGTCAACAGTGGGATTGGAGGTCGAGGACAAGATGCGGAGCGCCCGCAGCATCCCCGCGAGAACTCCTTCGTACTAACCTCATCATTATTACTACATAGTTTTATTCCACGTCCTTCCGTTCAAATACCCTCTCCTTTCGCACTTCTGCAAATCCGAGTGTCTCTTTAGTCTTCCTGGTTAATCAGCATCACTGGCATGGACGATGTTGGGAATCCTGAGTGCTAACAGACTCCGTCGATTCTTCGTATAATTGCAAGACCGTATTGACTACGGAAATACATACTACAGGTTCGTGTCAGACATCTCTGCTTCGTTCTGATTGACTTGTGAACCCCTACTCCAGATACAATTGCTCCCACCCTGCGTAACTGAAAGGACCTACGAGACTGTGTGCATGAAGGACCCCCACGCCACACTCCATCTGGTTCTTGGTCAGAAGAGTGATCCGTATGCGTGTAGTAGGACGTACCTTCCTCCTTCCGTAGCCGCGGCCGACTGGAGATGTGCCCGGACATTTGATAAGACACTCATCCATTCCTGATGGTCCACCCCCTTCACATGCCGTTCAGACTCCTGGTCGTGTTCTTTGGGCTCTAGTGCAGGCAGCACAATCCGGCACGACGGCGACGCGCGACCAACGAGGGACTTTAAGAGCATCTCGACCCGTTCGTGCTGAGATTCCACCGGTGTAGTCCACAGCTCGATACTTTGGAGGCGTCCTCGGACCATGATGGTTTCGGGAACAGAGTAGGCAAGACCCAGTGAAGCGCGAACGGCGATTCTCAACGTTTTCAGCCTGGTACAGCGCTGCACTAAGGGTACGAGCCCGTCGAGCGTCGGAATCTCCTCTTCAAGATTGAACGCGAATGGTGCAGCCTTGGGCGGAACGAGGCTCAGTGTCTCGAGCTGCGGCAAACTCTCTGAGAGGGTGCGGAGTGTTTCGTTGCTCAGTTGAAGGACGAGCTCGACTTCGATCCGGACCGTCCTCAAGTGCGTGAACCGCACCAGGTCAAACACCGCTGCCAACGCCTGTTCGCCTCCCACAGCTTCGAGCTGGAAAGACCACGACATGTCCACAACTGCAGCGATGCTCTCGGGCTGAATGTTGTATTCGAGCAGATTCCGCCAGATGTAGCCAAGCAGGTCGGCACTGTAATCCCCGTACACGTGCTCCCACAGCATGGTCATTACCTTGAACCGAAGCGGCCGGATGTAAGCAATGACCGACTCACGGGATGCTTCCACTCCGCCAGAATTAGTCACGGTGAGGTCGCGGAGGTTGGCGAAAGGTCGCTCGTTGGGTTGACTTGTCGGGTAACATCCGCGATGCCATCCGTCGTCGAAGACCGCCTTGGACAGTGTCGGCAGAGACGCGAGGTGTCGCATGGCGGCCTCATCAACGAGATAGTTGCGGCACCAGAACTCCTCAAGCCTATCGAAGCGACAAACAGCTTGAGAGAAGTGGGGTTGCATGCCGGGCAGAAGGTTGAGATTGTCGTTCCCGCCGGGTGTCCGCCTGCACTCTTCATATAGGTCGTGCTACATGGAGAGATTAGTGAGGCAATGATGACAAGCTGAGATTCCATGTATGTACTCGCCCACAAGACAACTGGAAGCCGAAGTACACGCAATCGCCGAGAAAGTAGCAACTTGCAGTAAAGCGGATGGTTCCAGGTGTAGTGGTATGTCACTTCTCTGAGGTTCGGAAACGGCTCTCCTTCCTCTTTCGCCAGGGCGAGGAGATGCTCTCCTAGAGGTGCGAGAGCCGTCCCAACATCGAGTATCCTGCCTCTAGTCTGGCGATATGGAAGAGAGCGTCCGACGGTCTCCACCCGACGCAGGTATGGAGTTATCCTCTCCCAAATATGAGGTCCCGTATCGTTGGCGACAAACTGACAGTTAACACAGTCATTAAGCTGTGTGTATTACGTTGCGAGAACATACCAGAGTACGCTTGGGTTCGTCATATGTCACTGACCCCTCCGGTAAAAGGTACTTCACGAATACGAATAGATCCGGAAGGTCGCGCCAGAGCGAATCCAGGGCTGGCTCTTTGAATGCCTGACAAGTGCGAGCAAGAGCTGCGAGCGTGCGCATCGTACATTCGTCTCGACGCAGGACGACCAGCGGTGGTCTGACATCGTCGTCATATACGTAGTTCTCGACCAGCTTGAAGATGTGCCGCACGATCTCGTCGATCCTGAACAAATCAACCATCACAGACACTGTCGTACCTCAGGAGCTTGCAGCAGTTGGCCAACACTTCGCCGGCCCAATATGGCTGATCGATTGGAGATGCGTGTAAGTAACGGCCGGGGAAGGGAGGGAATGATGCGGTGTTCGGGGCGTAGCGCTCTCGGTGTCTTCCGAGATTTCTAGAGGTGGTACCGTCTGGATCTGCTAGCGGCTGCTGCAGCCTAGTACAATATACGCCGACGTACTGGCCTTCTAATTACAGCATGATGCCTCGTTGTCATCAACTCTTTCCAGGTACACAATGAGAGCACAGAAAGTGATACTTCGCGACGGTCTCAATTGAAAACACTCGGCATTCCATTCCGCCTGCTGGTCCATCACCTCCTGAGACTAGCCAAGACTTCACTCCACGATCCATCTGAACATGATGACGTTCAGCTCCAAACACTCTTGCAGCGTACGTTCAGATGCACATACCTGCTCCGTCCCTTCGACCCATCCGTGGTGGGTGGCTCGGTCTCAGAATACACACCTGCCAAGATGCGCGACCATTTCTCGCGCTCTTGCCCTCTCTGTTTGTGAACAGCCACGTCCTGAGCATGCTCATCGGCGGAGAGTACAATACAGCACAATGTGACCTGAGAGAGAAAGTCTTTCAGACACGTTTGGAGGCGTTGAGGCTCGGATTCCACAGGGGTTGTCCAAAACTCCACGGTTCGGAGGCAGCCTTGCGTTTCCTTCCGTGACGGGTCACCTGAGGGCTCATATCGAGGGCTCAGGACGGATCGAACGGCAATACGCAGGGATTCCAGCTTGACCCAGCGCTGTGCCACGCACACAAGTCGGTCGAGCGTGAGCATCGGCTGTTTCAAGTTGAACTGGAATGGGGCAGCGCGTGGAGGGACGAGGCTGAGGATCTCAAGTGATGGAAGGCTCTCTGCAAGATTGAGGAGGACAGAGTCCTCCAATTGAACGACAAGATCAACTTCGATCCGGAGCGTCCTCAAACCCGTGTGTCGCATGCATGCGGATACCACCAGGAAGGCGTACCCGCCGCCGATTGCCTGGGGTTTGATAGTCCACGATATGTCGACCTTCGCAACGATGTGGGTCGGTCGTAAGTTGTGATCAAGCAGCTCGATCCAGAAGCTGTTCAGCATTGCCGCGGTGTGATACGTCCATGCCCAAACGTCTTCCCATAGGATGGTGACCCTCTCCAACCGACGTGGCTGAATATACGACAAGACCGAACCATTCGACAAAGAAGCATTAGAGGTGCTTATCGTGACTTCACGAAGATCACTGAACGGGAGCGGTTCCGGTGGTAATTCGGAGAGGGGCCCATGGTAGCCTCCGTCAAAGATGAGTTGGGATAGTGTCATGAGCGACCCGAGGTGCCGCATCGCAGGTGCATCGAGAACACTTTCGTGCGCCCAGAGCTCTTCGAGACAGCTCAAACGACACAGAGCCTGAGAGAGTCTGTACTGCGTCCGTAGCGTTCTCAGAAGGGCATGGTCCCAGTCTTGCCTTCGACTGATCTGTTCTGCCAGATCACGCTGCGAGAAGAGTGAGCTTGATAGTTCGAAGAACAGGAGGCAGAAGATGTGGGATGAGCAATTGTCGTCAACATGACAAGTTTGCATGCCATTGCACAGGCAGCGAGAGATTCACAGACGATGCTGTGCTGTGCTCCGCGCGATGGTATCCCCATACTCTATCCTGCGCACTGTTGGAAACCACTGACCGAAAATGTGACCGGAAGTCGCAGTGCACGTAACTGGGGTACGAGCAACAGGTCGAAGTATAGCGGATGTGTCCAGGTGTAGTGATACGTCACTTCCGTTAGATTCGGAAACGCCGGGGCGTCGCTTCCAGCAGTGGAGAGGTGCTCGTGCAAAGGGGTCAGCACAGTGTCTGGATCGAGTAGTCGCCCTTTGGTATTGCCATACGGGAGAGACCGTCCGATAGTCTTGACCCTGCATGCGTATGGGGCGATCCTTGCCCAACAGACAACGTCAATCGGAAGATCTTGATTTAATCCCTGGACAAATACAGTCGTTAGCAATCCAAACAACGTTGTTTATGTATTGCGACATTCGTGCCTACCAACGTCGCTGTGTCCTTGTGATACCTCAGCATAGCGTCCGGGATGAGATACTTGACCAAGACGAAGATATCCGGCAGATCGCTCCACAGCAGGTCTAGAGCCGGCTCCTTGAAACCCCGACAAGTGCGAGCCAACGCGGCGAGGGTGCGCAGAGTGCACTCATCTCGACGAGTAGCAAGGCCTGGTGGAAAGTCGTCGTCAGTTACGTAGTTCTCCACCCTGTCGAAGATGTGCCGCAAGATCTCGTCGATCGCCAAGCAGTCATGCATCGCGAGCAGACTTCTGCTCAAGGTCTTTGTTGAAGATCGCTGGGACAAGATTTACGCGCAAAGGTCCATGCAGCATACGCGCGCGCTCCCACGACGCGATGGGCCGGATCCCTCGTACTTGCCAGCGTCTACGTAACTGCGCCTTGCCCTTCAAGGATTCCTGTACTACACCGCGAACCAACAGAAAGACATGGGATATGGCCATCAATACAACGGGATAAACGATACAGCAATAGAAAGCAAGACACTCAGCGACCCTAGACATCCCAATTTCAAGCACTCTCTCTCCTGATCATGCGCCGGTCCCTCTCGCCCGTCACCTTCACCAGTCCCTCCTGCTCAAGCTCGCGTATCACGTCCTGGAAGTCCGCCGTGGTGACCTTGACGCTACTCTGTGTCTCAAGCTGCGCAAACGCGTCCGCCCAGCGCACACCCCGATTCGCCCCAGGCCCATCCAAAAGCGCGAGCACCGCCCGGCGCAGGTCCCCTCTTAGCTTCCGCTGCTGTCGCCCGATGCCCGTGTCCAGGAGACCCATGTCGATCTCGCCCGTCGTAGGGTCCCGCGCGCTCGTGTTGATCGCCTCGCGCATGAGCCGGAACGCCTCCTTGACGTCCTCCAGCTCGACAAAGGACGAGAAGCGCATGCGCGCGTGCGCCTCGGAGAGGCGGATCATGCTCTCCAGTTGGCGCGTCGTGGCCGTAATGCGCTTTTCGTTCGAGCGCGGGTCTTCACCAGCCTTGCGGAGGGTGACGTAGCAACGGACGAGCTCGTCGCCGGCCGCCTCGGTGATGGTGGGGTTGATGCGTGAACGAGCGTATGAGATGTATGCAGAGAGCTCCTCGAGAGGCTACATGAAGCAACATAAGCCTGAGCTCACTGGACGAAGGGTTCCACATTACCAGAATGTCTTGGCCACTCCCCGTCAGAGGAGCGTCTTCAAGGTACAAGGCGACCAAATGCTGCGCAAGCCTACGATCCAAAGCCTCGTCGACGTTGTCGAGAACGAGGTAGAGGAGGTCGAAACGGGAGATGAGAGTGGGAGGAAGGTCGATGTTTTGTGTTACTGTCTGATTACGGTTGTACTTCGAACCTATAGGGTTCGCTCCCGCAAGAATCGACGTCCGAGCGTTGAGCGTCGTGATGATACCCGCTTTTGCAATAGAAACGGTTTGTTGTTCCTACAGCAATGTCAGTAACCGTCCATCGCAATGCTTTCCTATGGCGTACCATCACTTCATGTAAGACACTACGTGTGGCGTCCGACATTTTGTCAAACTCATCGATACAACAAACACCACCGTCACTCAGTACCAGAGCACCACTATACAGTCGAAGTCAGTAGGATGAGACTAAGATAAGCGTGAGGTCACTTGCCTCTCGAGCACGAGTTGCTTTGAATCTGGGTCACGGGTGACGTATGCTGTCAGACCGACGGCCGAAGAACCCTTCCCGGAGGTATAGACGCCCCGAGGCGCGATCTTGTGCACGTACTATAGCATACGAGTCAGTCTCTGTTCATTTCCCATGAAGTCTACCGTTCCTACCTGCAGAATCTGTGACTTGGCGACACCAGGATCGCCAACGAGAAGAACATTGATATCTCCACGATACCTAGGCCCGCCACCACCTCCGCCGCGTGCGATGCTCTTGTTCGTGCCCCCAAACAGCTGCAGAAGGATCCCTTTCTTGACGTCGTCCAGCGCATAGACAGACGGAGCGAGTGAACGCGCGAGGAGTTCGTAGATGTCATGCCTCTGGCTGAGGTCCCGCAGCTTCGCCTCCATCTGTGCACGATTCGTAGTGCGCCGCTGCCTCTCGACCGGGTTCTCGTCATCGTCGTCCATGTCGACGCCCCCGCCGACGCCGCCAACGCCCGGTATCCTGTCTCCTCCGGCAGGCCGGGTACTCCTGTCTAGGCCGAGCCTGTCGTCGATACCGATCTTGATGTGCACGACGTCGATGTATGTTCGGAACAACGCCTTCAGCGTCCGCTGGCGCGGATTCACGCGTACAGGCATGCTACGGAAGATGCCTGTCACGACAAGGCGGTCGCCCGGCTTCGCGACGTCGACAAGCTCGTTGTACACACTCAACGAGACCGTGTGGGGGGTCTGGCCGTCGGGAACGGCATCGGGGGTCTCTTGTAGACGGATGACCTGCCTGTCCGCGAACTCGCAGCGATTGTGGACCAGCGACATCGTGCCGATCGTGCCACAGACATCACGTGGACAACGAGCGGGCTCGTCTATCTTCCCTCGTTCGATCTCCGCTTGGACCGTGTGGTTACAAGTGAGGCACCGGAAGAAGGCAACCTTCATGTCTGGGATGACGGGGGTTGCACGGATGACAAGGCCCTTGATACACACAAGTTTGTCCGTGTCTGAACAGAAGTCAGTTATGGAGCTAGTGGGCTGTGTCATACTCACCACTGGGGTTCAACTCCCGCATGTTCACGGCGGGCACGCCAAACGGACGAATGTTATACACTTTGCCCATAATCTCCGCGATTTCCTCCTCGCCCTGCTGACCACGCATATCGGGCATGCCTGCTTGCTGATCTTCCTCCGCAATTTCGAGCATCAAGTCCTTAAGGACCTGATCCATGAGAGGAACGACTTCTTGCGGATACTTAGTTAACTGGACTTGGAGCTTCTTGCTAGGTGGGTAAGCGGCCAGGTTGTGCATGTCGAGGTTGAGGGTGGTCTCGCCCGTCTGACGCATTCGCCGGATGTATCCTTCGTAGAGCAGCACTTCACCTTCTTCAGGCGACGCAAGCACTCGAGTGCGGTGACCGCGCTCCCGGTCGTACGCAATCCGATACTTGACTTTGAATCCTCGGATGAACTCACGGAAAACTCTCATAGTATCTTGTATGTTGACATTCGTACCCCAGATTGCCTTGACTTCGCCGGGATCCTCGTCGTCATCCGAAGGAACAGCTGGCACGGAAAGGGGGAGAGCGGATGAGGCAGGCATAGACAGGTGGGACGCATCGGAACGCAAATCATCTCTAGGAAGGGTGGGTTGACGCTTGGCACGGGAGCGAAGTGATGTGGGTGTGAAGCTGAAGGACGAGTGAATATCACCGCGGCGATTCTTGGGAGTAGGTACGGGGCTCCTGTACGGCAAGATGGTTAGAGCCAGTCGAAGTGGCCTGTGCAACGGGTGGAAAAACGTACGATGGGAAGGCGAGAGGCTCGGATCCCTGAGAGCCAGGTATATCAGAGTCAAGCCTACGCACCCTTACAGGCGTTTTGTTCTTTGACGGTGATGAACTAGGGAATGGCAGTGGTGATGATGTACCAGCTTGGAAGAAATCAGCTGGACTGCTAGGAGCTGGGATGCCGGAAGGACACACTCACGCGCAAATAGTGGTGTCTGTTGACGTCTGGGTGTGCTAAGTTCCATCGCTCTCCTCGCAACAGCATTCCGACGCGGCGTTCCGGCCGCCGAGGGTGTCCCTTCCAGGAAGAGCGGACCACGCGAGGGAGCGTTGGGCATCGAGGGCTCGACGAGGGTTTCGTCCATCTCGACATCCTCGAGATCAGATGTCGGTATATCCCTTGGCGGGGAGGACATGGCGACGCGTGTGGAAGGGGTAGGAGAGAGAGGGAGGTAGTGATAGTCGAGAGAGCTGAAGGACGCGACGCGACGCGTCCAAAATGAACTTTAGGGCAGGCACTTTCGTTCACACGCGTCACGAGCGTCTTCATGTCTCAACTTACTTTCTCCTTCCCTCCGCCTCCTCATTTCATGCGCCCTGCTTTCCTCAGACCGGCTCGCGCTCAGACATTCACTGCACTCGCAGGAAGATACTACACCACAGGAGCCACACCCGGAGCAGGTCCATCCACTGAAGCTCGAAGTAACACACTCCAATCTCAGGATGAGCTGAAGAGAAAGCGAAGGACGGACTGGAAACGCAGACAGAATGTGAGTAATGGGCTACAGCAGCTGTAGCTCATATTGAGCATTCAGGGAGATAGGGCCAAACATTCTTAGACCATGCGATCATACATGTCCGAGCTGGTACCGGAGGAGATGGTTGTGTCGCATTCCATCGCGAGCTCTTCAAACCATACGGACCACCATCTGGCGGGAACGGCGGGCGCGGAGGGGACGTCTACATTATGCCCACACCCCATCTCACCACGCTATCCTCCGTCTCTCCCCGCGTTCGCGCCCAGCACGGCGGCGCCGGAAAAGGAACCTGGCAGAACGGGAAGAACGCACCACCACTCGTCATCAAGGTTCCCTTAGGGACTATCGTGCGTGAACTGCCCCGCGATGATCCCCGACGCCAAAAAGACGAATACGAAGCGGAGGCGGAGGACCTGCAGGGCTTGAACGCTCAGCAGAGGAGAGACAAGATGAGGGAGAAGCGATGGGTCCACTATCCCGAGCATGCCGACGACAACGCACAACGCGACGACTTCAAAGAGGCAGAACGCGCTTTGTTCGTCCAGGAGCGCGAGCGACGTCGAGCTCGCAGGTTGCGTTCGGAGAACCCCATTTACCTCGACCTTGACAAGCCTGAAGAGGCCGCGGAGGCCGCGGACCCCAACGCCCCGCTGGGTCACCGTCGCGTCGAGCCCATGGGTCACCTCATCGCGCAAGGAGGTATGGGGGGAATGGGCAATCCTACATTCCTGTCTCCAACCCAACGCTCACCCAAATGGGCTACCAGGGGCTACCCCGGAGAGCGCGTGTCATTGTCTCTGGAGCTGAAGCTACTCGCAGATGTTGGTCTAGTCGGCATGCCAAATGCAGGCAAAAGCACTCTGTTACGAGCACTCACCGGAGGCCGAGCACGGACGGAAGTCGCCGGATACGCGTTCACCACGCTCAACCCCGTCGTCGCCGTGGTACGTGTCTCCGAGGACGGGAGCTTCCATGGATACGCGGAGGGCGCGGTGCACGACGAGACCAGCGCGGAGGAGGCGCGCGAACGTGAACTCATGGAACGCGGCGAGCTCGCCGACGCGCTGACTCGGAACCAACGTCGCGCTCTTGAGGAAGAGAAGGTGGACCCGTACGACTCGATGGAATCGTTCAGGTTTACTATCGCTGATAACCCAGGACTCATCGAGGACGCCTCTGCCGACGTTGGCCTGGGCCACTCGTTCTTGCGGTCTATCGAGCGTTCCCATGCACTCGCGTACGTCGTCGACCTCGCTGCGCCGGCGCCCTGGGACGAGCTTCGCGTACTGAAAGAGGAGCTCGAGAAGTACAAGCCAGGCATGAGCGCAAAGGCTCGTATTGTCATTGCGAACAAGGCGGACCTGCTTGGTGGCGGCCACGAAGGAGGAGCGTCCGAAGACGAGGTAGCTGAGGCTCGAGCCAAGCTCCAGCAGCTCGAATTATATGTGGCGGAGAACATGCGTGTTGACGTGGAGGATGCGGTGGGAAATGTCGTCGGCAAGCGTGTCCTGGACGTCGTGCCCGTGTCCGCCAAGTTCAGCCTGAACCTGAGGAAGGTGGTGAAGCTGATGCGCGAGTACGTAGAAGCGGAACGGGGACATTGATACAGACCAAGTCATGTATCTATATGTTTACCTGTGCGTCCTACATCGTTTGACTTGCTCACCGTTCTCGTCGACGAAAGACGATTGAAAAGTGTCTCAGGATGATCACGTGGTGGCGATTAACCCAATTTGATGCTTTGTGGTAAGCGCCGATCGCCTCTTGGTCTGTAACCACCATCTCCTTGCTGCCCCCGTCAGTCCAGCATGCACAAGTGCCTCCTCATACAGGAGGTCCTACGAACCGTATTTGAATGTCTTGTGACATTTGAGGACGACGAGTTCTATTTCGAACGGTCGCGAGGACTTTCGATCTTTGCACCAAGGGAGGAGAGTACTTTGCGAACCTTGGCAGCACTGGCACGGACGTGCAAGGCATTTACGGAGCCAGCTCTGGACGTTCTATGGCGCGAGATCCCAGATCTCTATGTGGTGATGAAGTACCTCATGCCCACTCGTATACTGCCTGAACAAGCGAAGTGGTCCAAACCGCTGGTGAGGCCCCCGGTATTTGCCTTGAGTCTGCAGTCTTTCTGACATATCCTGGATATACAGTACGTCTCTGGAGACCCCAATGATGCAGAATGGGAGAGAATCGACTCGTACCTCATCAGGGTCCGCATCATCGGCACCAGTCTTCCTGCAGGCTTCGAGGACAGGGACCGCGGCATGTTCCTGGATTATACCTTGACGAAGCTGGAAAAGCACGTTGCTAGCAAAGGAGAGAAGGGCGTCCTGTTACCGAAACTCACACATGTTATGTGGCAGACATCGTGGCAACATGAACGTTTTGTCCGCCTTCTGCTCGTCCCGACGCTGCGTCATGTTCATCTCCCCGCATGGCATTGGTCGGTGAGTTTGCCTCCATTTGCCGCTGGCGCCCTGCCTCAATTGTTCTCCTTCGTTGTCAGGTACACATATACTCCAGCGCTCGGAACGCTCAACCCTTTCGGACGTTTCGACAGGACGTGTTCACTGCGTTGTCACGAATACATGGGTTGAAGGAGCTTTGTATCAACTACGACTTCTTCACTCCAGAACTATCCCATATCTTCTCTAGCCGCAGTCTAGTGAAGCTCACGGTGGAGGATAACCGAAAATGGATCAGCGCCCGACCCCCATCACCCATTCCATGCCTACAAGAGCTGTTCTTCATCGTCTTCAAGGCAGAATCAGCTCCTTTCTTGTCCGGCATCCACGCCCGAAAGGTCAACATTCTGGTAGATATCGAGCATGACGACATTCCGCAAAGTGTCAACCTCCGGTCTACGTTCACCTCGATCCTGAGATCCCTGTCGTCTCCAGTGTCGATTTCGACCCCGCTCGAGCATCTGAAGATCGAGGTGAATCCCCGACTGAAGCGGTTTATCAGTTACATGGCAGGAGCCGCCAACAACGTGCGTACGCTGTCGATATCCGATGGTGCCAAGTGTTTGCAAGACCTTCCGCTCCTCTCGTCGCTGCAGACCGTACGGATCGAGACGGACGTGGTTCTGCAGCTCGACAACGACTTCCTACGCACGCTCGCGGGTGGCCTGCCCAAGCTTGTCACGCTGAGCCTCGTCCCCCCAGTCGCCGCCAACTTCATTTTTGACTGCGGCGGGAGCGACGGGGTTGCGCCCTTACCGACGCTCGACGGCTTGCTGCCCCTGATCGAACACTGTCCACGTCTCTCGTGTATCAGAATCGCCGTCTGCGCCGTATTCTCGGCGGACTTTGTACCGGCTAAGGTCCACCCCGTATCTGGCTCAGCGAGTATCAAAGAGCTCGAGCTTTGGACGACCCCCGTCTCGGAGCTATCTCAATCTTCAGCGACGGAGGTCATGAGGACGTTCTTCGAGGCCTTTTTTCCGGCTGTACGTTCGTGCCGGATCTGCCTGCCTCTGATGCTGTCGAAGGAACTCGGTACCCTCTCCTTCGAGGCCAAGCGAGAGGCATGTGAGAGGTGGGAGGCGATCTTGGCAAGCTTATTCACAACTGCCACATGGACGAGGTGAGTGCCGCTTAAGGGCTCGTGGATTCCGTGTGATACTGACAAATATCCATAGGACTTGGCGAGTGGTATGACCCGCGAGTCACAAACAACATAGCATACACAGGACCATCTACATGACTGGCGTATTCAGGAGCTAGCCATAGTTTTACCTTCCGTCCACGGTGTGCTCGTGTTTGAGAGCCAACTTACGCAGCACTTCCGCGCGAAACGGTGGCGATAGTATCGCTCTCGATCGCCTGCATCTCCATGGAGTCTTCGAACTCCACCGCCGCCTCGTCATAAGAAACGCCAGTCGTTCCTGGACTACGAGACTCGAATTTTAGTGTGGTTTTCTCCGTGTATAACACGCTGTTGTCGTGACCGATGAAGCCGCGCAAATTGAGAAGGAGGCGGGATGACTGTTCGTCAACGACAGTTTAGTGACGGTCGTCTCATTGAACGTCTACGACATGATAGGACCTACTGCGACGGATGAAACGGCGATGGTCCATGCGACTCCAATGGCCTCTAGTGCTCTTCCCTCTAGACGGATGGAGAGCGCCATATTCAAAGCATTGACCACTGAGTCTCCGAGCGTGAGGTCCAAGACGAAGTGGGAGCGTTCGAATTTGACTCACAGAAAAACCTACGTTTTGAGGAGGTATGCAGTCCTTAGTATCAAGGGCGGGTGAATCAAATGAAAAACGTACATGGCGAAGTACATAGATCCATCCCGGAGCAGGAGGTAGAGCAGAGGGCTGAAGCGACGGAACTCTGTCCATTTGGCGAGCGGGTTGCTCTTTGCATTCGATAATTCCATCTTGAACACTTCGCTTGAGAATGTTTTGTACAGCATCAGTACAAAATATGTCGCTGTCAGAGTGCGGGTTCAGCCACGGACGGCATGGCATTTAGCATAAGAATAGCTCACTAGTGACGCTGCAGTTGATAATCCTGCGTCATCGTTCCGTAATTATTCAGTTCGAGTTGCGTTGATGAGATCCCAAAATACTGACCATGCAGGGAGAGAATTCCGCAGGGGCACGACAGCAAATGTGAAGCAACCAGGGAGTGGAAATCCTGGAGGCCGAGGCATCACAGTGATTGTGCGGGCTTCAATAATGCTGATGGTGATTGACGACTGCGAGAGACGGCTCAATAAGCTGTCTTTCGGTGCTATGAGGTTTGAATAGATCAACATGAACCACACACCGTAAGCTCGGCTGACATCATGGTGTCAAGGCTAGCATAATGATGATGGCTAAGACAGGCTCACCGAGGAAACAGAATGCGACAATCCCCCGGACTTTGTCTCATTTTGTCAGCCAACCTGTGCAGAATTCACAACCCAGAAAATTCCAGGCTTACCAGGCTTGCTGTTCTCATATGTTGCCCATAGGCGCAGGACGAACATCCCTTCTCCGAGTATCGAGCTGATAAGCACAGTGGCTCCACTGGCACGGTCGGCGTAATTCAACACACGCATCCGGTCCCGGACTAACCAAAATGGATGGAACTTACAATGCATCGAACCATGGCCATCCTTGACATCTGGGTACAGAACCCCGGTATCAAAGGTTGCATCTAACTGGTTTCACGTGAACACTCACATCTGCGAGGGAAGGTTAGTGCCCCGGTGTCCCGTGTATAGTAAAGCCAAAAGCGACTCGCCCCGAATGTAGGTGAGGAGCTCGAATTGACTGCGAGCGTCTGAGCTCTTCTCCTCGTCACGTTGACCCTTCTTTAGACTCACCAATGAAGTACATCCTATATGAAGGTCAGTCAGCGAGCAGAGAAAGCATAAATGTGACTTACAGGGACACGAACAGTCCATAGTACCTCACGCCAAAGTACATAACTTTTGGCAAGGACCACTTTGCCCTAGCGGTTGGTATGACTCGTCAGTTAATCTCTTGTGGCATTCAGAGATGCAGCCGTCTGATGAGGGAACCACCCACCTCCAAACTAAATCAATCTTCGAGTGATACATCATTATCGCCATACGACAACCCCGGACTGAAGAAATAAACTCTCACTTCATCCGCAAATGTCAGGCAAATATCATACGCAATCCATGCACTTGCAGCGCCTGCAACACGTTCCATCAGTGAGCATCGAGCGGACACCAGTACAAATAGACTAATGACGATTGACCTGCAGCCAAGTTGACCGCCTGAGTATCCGCAACAATTTGGGTAAGAAGCTCAATCGCTTGTATGATGGACAAACCGGGTGGGAGTAAAGAAGAGAGAGACATATTGAGGGCCCGGATACGTCGCGTTCATGCTGGCATACATGGCCCCCTCTGTTTTATACCTGCACAATATTTTTAATGCCCCTGTGCGCGAAGCATGAGTTACAGGAATACCTCGTATCGGTTAGCTCACGCCCGTCGTTCTCGGGATCGAGACGCAAGGTTTGACTTCTGGGATCTACACGAGAAGTCGGGCGTGGGAAGACTAACCAGAACCTCCTGGTACGTCGGGGTTCTGCTAGGATTTGGCCAGGATGAAGAAAAAGGGCATCCTCTGATCCTAGTTTACCTTCAGTAAGCGGTGCAACTATGCAGGCTGTGAGGCTGCCGGCGCAGCCCTGTGTGTGACGAGATTCACTCACATCTGCACCGCGTGTTGAGAATGTGCCAAGTCTCATCTTTCAGCCACACGAAGGGCTTCTGTGTCGCTATTGCTTCCTGTCGAGTTTGAGCTATGTTGAGATCGAGGACGATGTTGAATGACTCGGACTTCGAATATGTCTCGGCAGCCCACGACGGAGTAAATTCTCACGCCACGACAGGCACAGCAGGGTCAGGAAGGATGAGAACCAGATGAGTTCGTCAGTCATACCGCAATCACAACAATGCTTCATCGCTCGTCACACAAGAACTGAATCAAACATATGACAGCCCATCTTCCCTGAGCCAGGCACCCTCTCAGACCATCTCGAAGTGCGGAAGTGCTTAAAATGTCTCTTTTCTAGACTTTCGTTCCATATGTAGCCTTGTCTACTGCCTTCCATCGCCGACAGTGACTGGATGTAATTGAGGACGTGAAAGGGCGGCGGACTCAGTAAGACACACAGCTGTCATTGGATTCTACTCCATGAACAGGTTCGTCAATTTGTAGACCTTGCCAGATCGACGAAATCACTAGCCGTCGTCTAGCTCATTTGAACAGTCTCTGAATGGGTCCTCGACGACGTCGCAACAGTCACCAGAATAATGTCGCCCTGTTCTCGTCCGCGAGAGTCTCCACGTTTGAGCGCCCTGGGGTTCGGCTCGAACTTCATCGAGCTGCCGTACGTCATGAGGCTTCCTGCGGGTGTGCCTCTAAAGCCCCGCAGATTTAAGAACAACCGGGAGGACTGGAAAAGTAATTTCAACGGAGTGTTCTGCTTTATGGCAGTAGTGAGACTCACCGAAACGGATGATACTGCAATGATCCATCTGTCGCAGGAGGGTGTCAGCGAGTCATCAGGAAGTGCCGCGGAGTCCCGAAGACTCACGCAATGCCCATCTGTTCAATAATTCGTCCATTAGAGTGTATAGAGAGTGCCATATTGAGGACAACGACGACTGCAGCCCTGGGTCAGGGCAAGGCCGTACAGATTATGAGAGATAATCACCGAACATCATGGCAAAGTATGCAAGCCCGTCCCTGACGAGCAAGTATACAAATGGGCTGAGCCTGCGAAGCTCAAACCACCGAAAGATGGGATCACGCCGTGCATGAAACATCTGCAATTTGAATGCCGGGCTGGTAAGGCATCGGTATATCATCAAGACCAGGTAGGTGGCTTAGCAAAGGACTAAGTAAGTCCACCTGACAAAGATGTATACGACAACCACCTACTTCCAATGAGGCAATAGATAATCCTTTACATGAGACGACTATGTCAGTTCAGGCATAACAAGAGGGTATACTAGAAATACAGACCATCCAGCGAGCGTATGGTCGAGGGGCACATCGACCTCTTCAGCGTAACAGCCCCCAATAGGAAAGCCCGAGGGTCGAACAGTAAAGTGAACGTTCCGTCCCTCAACAATTCCAACGGCAAGGGATACCTGTAGTGAGCGGATGAGACGTGACCGGCAGGTACTCGTACACAAGCATACTCCAATCTCGGCTATGGTAGGCGTAATAATAAGTATCAGAGATATAACATCAGCGACGTGGTGTACTCACCTAACCAGCAGATTACAACCAGGGCGAGAACTGGGATATCGTAAAATATGAGTCAACATTGAAGCAATGAATGATACTTCCATGTGTCATACACTTACTCTGCTTGTTGCGTTCGTAACAGCTCCACAGTCTGAGTAGGAACATTCCTTCACTCAATAAGAAGACGAGGTCAGCGGTACCACTGTAGAGACCGCAGAGAATGAGCTGCAAGTACACGACTGTCTCAGAATACTCACAAGATTTCGAACCACATCCAGAACCGGCATCTTAGAAGTGTGAAATTCTAAATATTTACCATGATTGGAGGACTGGCTTACAACTAGATATTGCATGGTTAAATGATGGGTTATACGAACAGAGAGGTCAAATACATACCCCCAACGGAACTGTAAAGCTTAGACCGACTTCATGTGCACGGTGTCAACTCCAACGCCAGGCAATATGAGCCGGTGAGTACTCACTACCCGTATACATTCTGCAGGCAGGTGAGCGGAGAAACCCAAGTAAAGTGATGAACCATACCCTGATGCAAACAAACCATAGTATCTAACGGGTACATAGAGCATCTTCGGCAAGGTCCATCGTGACCTAAGAGGAGAGGCGGACGGGGGGACAGCATCAGTCATGCACCGTCGCGTATCATACACATCTGTCACACACTCCCAAACCAACTCAACCTGTATACAAGATGGCCATCACGATTCGTCAGGCAAGCCTGACAGGTGTCTTGCCCTGGGACCAAAACGAGCTCACCTCCTGAGGGAAAGCGAGGATTATGTCGTAAGCGATCCATGTCGTAGCCGCAACTACGTGGGAGTGAAGCCTTCAGGTAATGCATGGCCCTACGACAAAGGGAATGGAGCCTCACTGGATGCGAACGTGACTGCAAAGTTGTCCTGGACGGCTTGGAAGAGGAGTTCCTCTGCCTGCAGGACGGATGGAATGTCGGGCGGAAGGGACGGGAGAGACATGGCAATATCTAGGAGAGTGAATAAACAAAACCTCCGTAGGGCATGCTTTCACGGAAAGCCCCCGGACCCTTATGAGAGACGACGAAGACCCGCGCGCTATCGAGGGCACTTATCAGGAATGCGACCGCTGGGTCAGCATCGCCCTTCTCGGTACCCATAATTAGGCACGCAGCTGCAAACAACCGTCCGAAAGAACGAGAATTGTGAGGCACCATGGGAAAGCTTCCTTCGAGAGGATAAGCGAGGCGAGATCGCACAGGACCCCCGATAATCCTCACAGAGGCCAGATCCTGGCGAGGGCGATTTGGCGAGGTCTGATCCGGACAGATTTTGAGCGTCTACGGAGCAGTTTGATCCGGACAACGCCTCTGGCCTACGCTAAGCGCCCGTAAGCGCCCATGAGCATCCGGAAGGCGTCTATTCTCAAGTACTTGGTTGGCTAAATTTTGTCACTATTTCACGGGGAATTGAGCTGAAATGTCTCATAAAGGCTTTTTCAAACTTTGATTTGTATAATCTGCATTGCTATACTGTTGCACAGTGCGTATAAGGGACCGTCTTATAAGCGCCGATCCGGACAGGCGCCCTCTAGTCCGGACGAGGGATCCGGCCTCTCAACCTAAAGTGGGCGGCTTTGATCCGGACAAGGATCCAGCATACCCCCTCCGGGCCCTCCAGTCTGATCCGGACAAGGGATCAGGGGTCTGTGAGGATTATCGGGGGTCCTGATCGCACCCTCGACCATGCGAACCGATGACTCCCATGAAGCGTACATAGTTCAGTCGAGTTTGACAGAATAGCCAGTGTATTGAAGTGTCGTAGTCCAGGTTACGACACGTCCGTGTTTTTGATATGTTCTTGGCCGTACAGTTGTATGTCAAGGTGGAAGAATTCCGGCAATCGCTCGGGTCGACGTGGCAAGAGTCAGACAGGGTTCATTCATCCCCTGGCAGACGCCCTTTTCCCACGCCCGCCTCAGCCGACACTCACAACCACGTTCCGTCAACGTCTCATCGCGAGATGAAATCCGGAGATGGGTGCCAGTGTAGTATCAACAGGCTTTGGTGTTTCAGCACATTGTGTCTTATGCCATAGAGTTCGTCCTAATGCATAGCAGATGACCAATGAATCCGAAGAGCCCCAAGTTCCAACAACGAACTCCAACACCAGCCTCAATAAGTGACATAAGCAGCCTCCCTGAGCGAGGTCCGTTGGAGTTCGTTACACCGCGGCAGTGACAGAAGGTAGCTGAGTAGCTTCTTGAAACGAACATAACCTGCTCAATATCAGCAGCGAGTCAACGCGAGCACATGCGCGGGCCCGGAACGTTGTGCGAAAAGCCACACTCTGAAGAGAGTAGGGCGCAGAAAGCTTCCAAAACTTCTGAAACTCTGGACGAACATATCATGAAGAATCCAGCGGTTCCAGCTTGGCGCTTCGTCGTGATCTTAGGATGATGATCCACCTGTCCAAACTCAGTCCATTGAACAAAAGGATCCGAATCGTATTACTGTATACATCAAGAGCATAGCATTGAGTCGTTAGTGAGAATCCAAGGTGATGTGAGGTCTCCAAATATCATACACGTCATGCCGACTCCGCGTGAGTAGTTTCCATCCTGATGTGTTCACCTTCTCCGTGTCTGTGAGCCGTGGATACCGTCTCGCGCTGAGACTCCGAATTCCTGTTGTACTCCGAGTATCTAACCGAGAACGTCGTCGAGAACCTCATGGTGGTGTGCGTTTTGGTGTGCAAAGAAGAGCGTCTCCCCAAGAAGCCCCGTAAGTTCAGGAAGAGGCGCGAGGACTAGAAGTCGAACGTGGTGAGTAAGCATGGAATCCCCATTCACATGAGAGATGAAAGCGACTCGGATACTCACCGCGATGGATGAGACGGCAATGATCCATCTATAGCAGAACCCTTAGACAGAGCTATGAGACGGGACCAAGAACGATGCTCACGGGATGCCTATTTCTTCGATGGCCCTCCCAGAGAAGCGGATGGTGAGCGCCATGTTCAACAGCACGACGACTGCCAGTGCAGATTTTCAGTTCGTGATTCGTGGTAGGAATGGTTTTTGCGATTGCTCACCGAACATCCTGAAATGACACATACCCCTTCTCGTAAAACAATAGATCGAGCATGCAGCAGGATAAACTCACATCAGAAAGTACATAAGCCCGTCTCGGACAAGGACATAGATGAGAGGACTGAGCCGACGAAGCTCCGAAAACTTTGCGATCGGGTTGAGGCGGACGTTCGACAGCTCCGTCTTGAACGCCTGGCTCGTGAGACACTGGTGAACCATCAAGAGGAGATAGACAGCTACATCATGTAGCCGCCGTCAGGTCAGACCAGTATTCGGATCCTAACAGAGCCACGCACTTCCGATCGCGCAATAGAGGACCCTGCAAGCCCCCACGCGTGTCACCGCCACCGGTCAATACTTGGCCACAAGTAATATGGAAAATGCGAAGGGGTGCGTACCATCCGGAGAGCGTACGAGTCAGAGGGACATCAACCTGCGCAGTGTAGCATCCCGGGATGGGAAAGTTGGGCGGTCTATCGACTATATGGACTGCCCGGCCCTGAAGGATGCCGACAGAAAACGACCCCTGATGGCGATGACCCATGGTAGATGTCAATATCCTGTACGGGCGCGATGGTACCCCACTGTACGCACAACAATCTCGGCTGCGAGCATTCTTTATCATGATCAGAGGAAACAACCAGCAGAGCTGTCCGACTTACCTACGAAGCAGATGAGGACCAGGGCCAGGACTACGTTGACATTGTCAGCACCTCGTGTACTCTTATTTTGGAAGCAGTGTCACCTTTCTTGTTTCTTTCGTATGAACCCCATAAGCGCAAGAGGAACATCACTTCGCTAATGAGGAATATGAAGTCGACGCATCCACTACGGGGCGTTTTTGCACTCGATTAACAGGGGAGGGCACCTGGAGCGGAGAATGGCACACTCACAATATCTCGTACCACTGCCAGAAGCGGCACCTGAACGTAATGAGCATTAGGCCTTGCGGAGCGCAGTGTACCCCTTGATATGACATACACCTATATGACGCCAGTAAGCCTACAATCACAACCCACGAAGTTATGGTACTAACATCGAGTGACAAGGTGTAGCTGGAATTGACTAAAAGCAGGTCACTTAGCCAGAGCATCAAAGCACGCACATCACTCGTTTCAACGTACTGGCAAGGTAAAACCTGCGATAGTATCCAACTCAGACATCAGCGATGATGAAGGGTGCGAAGACGTTTCTCACTCACGCAGAGCACACTAGACCATAGTATCTTACAGCAATGTAGAGAGCCTTCGGAAGCGTCCATCGAGTCCTTGGAAGCAATGAGTTGGTAATCAGCGAATGGTCCTGCCGATTCTCAGGGAAACCAGCGACTGACTTCCACACCAACTCGACCTGCAGGCATTCTGAGTGAGCGCCACGAGCTGAGCCGAAGATTCAGAGCGCACTCGCCTCTTGTGGGAACGTTAGTATCACGTCATACGCGACCAATGCAGTGGCCGCCACTATGTGAAGTACATGATCAGCGACCCTGACCCCTAGAAGCTGTCAAGAGAATTTACCAGCCGCGTAGTTTACAGACTGGTTATCATGAATAGCCTCGAAGAGAGTCTCGAGGGCTTGCTCGATGGTCATACCAGGCGGAAGTTGGGAGAGGGACATGGCGGCCTACAAGGGTGTAGCGTTTCTGGACGAGCTCTGAGCCGATCATGGACAGGATCCCACATCTTATGGGAACGGACTGGTGTCATTTGTAGCCGCGCAACGCGCTCCCTGAGGTTCCAACGCTTAACTGCCGTCTTCGCTGACTGTAGCCAGCCATAGCCACAGATCTAGAGAGAGTGATCATCGCGAAGCCCTTGGGACTTTATGGCCGCGAGCGGTGACGTGGGAACGACAGCGAAGGCTGATAGCAGCGTCCTATGCGGTGAAGGTGCGAAATGAGTAAGGTACTGAAGAACACGTGAAACGCAGATCTGTCGTCGAATGAGGCAATGGCTGATAAATGCACGTCAAGGACTGTAAAGATAGCCTTGCTCGGCGATACGACCGCCGTCTCGAGGGAGCTCGACACACGACAGAGAACCGTCTTCTGGACTGGATCTACAGTCCGAATTGTATGTATGCGCATAGGCTCATGTCGGTGATCGCGGCAAGTACAAGTAGGGGAGATTGCAGGAGATGCATGGAGAAAAATGCGGTCGTAAGGCAAGGCCTTCGCGAATGTTGCGCTCCACCAAACTCCCATGAATTTGAAGCGAAGGGAGGAGGGTGAGCACATAAGCATAGAGACATTGTCTCAACACCGCCCTCACCGGTCTCCCTCTTTAGCCACAGAGTTGTATGGAAGAGCGCGGCCGGACCTCGATGAACCTGGACGTGGGAGGTCGCTAGGATTCTGACAGCGGCAAGACAGGGAGAGTTCAGTCGAAGTCCTCACTGGCAGATGTCAGACTGCGCGTGTCCCATGGCTCGCTAGTGCAACAAGCGGCATCATTGAACGTTTGAACCACAATAGGAGCCGTCGCGGTTTTGACTGCCAGTACGACAATCTTCGGGTGGATGATATGTTATAATCAGAAAAATAGACAAGAGTGGCATCACCAACAATAGGAAAGGCATGGGGAGCTAGACAGCGCGCGACGTTGCGGGCGAAACGCGCTCCCCAGAGTCCCAGACACACGCTCGGAAGTCGGCTTCTCCACATCCGAGATAATGACTCAGACTCGGAGAGGAGTTGTCTATGTTGGAAAGAGCCAGGACAAAACATTCGCGCTTGCACTTTGCTAAGATTTGCGCTAAGGCGCATTGTGCAGTGATCTACGTCGAGACAACCTTGCGATGCACGCTGAGAGATATATGGGCGGGGAAATGCTCAGGTATCAAAGGAGAGCCAGCATTTTTACGCACAGATGGCTGTCTTCTAGATTCCCGTAGTCTTCAGAAGAGCTGCGGTTGAGACGTAGGAATGCCTTATTTTGTGACCAAGGACTGCCATACGGACAAGCACACATCAATGCCGGAGCCTAACACCACGAATGCAGGCATACATATACATTGTACCACCCATAGATAGAGGGGATAGAATGAGCGACTCACCGTACAACAAAGCGTAGACTCCGGCGAGCGAGGACATAGAAGGCCAGGTATGTCGAGCATGCACTGAGGCGGATTTGCACGCTATCATAGCAGTCAGATTGGGCGTAAAGCTGGACGGTCATCCGCTGGTATCGAGAGCCGATGTCAAGGTGCTGATAGGAGCTGTTCATGGATGGCATCCGCTATCCTGACAGAAGAGGAGATGAACGCCGCCTCTAGTACACCTGCTCGTAAGGAAAACTGGTTTCAGAAGGACGCTTGAATGTTCACCTTGGTCGCTTATCGTTCGTGTTAAAACCCAAAAGTGGATTGGAGCACGTCGCCAACATGCAGTCGACATGAGTGTCGTTGCCAACGA
This sequence comes from Coriolopsis trogii, assembly GCA_020543525.1. Taxonomy (NCBI): domain Eukaryota; kingdom Fungi; phylum Basidiomycota; class Agaricomycetes; order Polyporales; family Polyporaceae; genus Coriolopsis; species Coriolopsis trogii. The sequence goes on from JAHYIO010000039.1 coordinate 894,955, forward strand.
CGTGGTGGAGAAGGAGGAGGTCGACGTTCACGGCGAGGACGAATCGGAATTGCCTGGGTATATACACGCGCTTATAAATCATCACGTGCCACAGGCTCCCCTGCGGGCGCTACGATTCTCCTTAGTTGTCTTATACGCGCTGCACGACTTAGCCTCCCTTGTGTCCTGAACGACTTGCCCGACTTATTGACTTATAGTCTCTAGCTGCTGTGTGGCCTTGACGAAGACGAAGCCTTAAGACCAATTTTGACAAGCACGCGACACTTCTGAGTGGAGAGAACATACAGCAACATGAGTAAAGTTGTATTCGGTGCGTGCTCACAGTCCTGCATGACCTCGCGAAGACCAACGTTGTGTGCGTAGTCGGGAATGTGCCATACAACATGGCAGAAGTGAGTGGCATATCCTACTCATTGCGGGAAAGTGGTCCATAAAAATGTATCGCAGGAGCAACTTATTGACGTCTTCAAGAGCGTCGGTCAGGTAGTCGGTCTGAGGTGAGTGGTCCAGTCCGTGTCGCATATTTCTGGTGTCATGTCCACCTTCTGTATCACCTAGGCTTGTGTTCGACAGAGATACAGGGAAGCCGAAAGGTTATGGGTTCTGCGAATTTGCAGGTACGTCTCCACCGCTATCTCGAACGCTGCAGATGCGTAACCGCGCCTTTCGTAGACAATGAGACAGCTCAGTCGGCCGTGCGCAATCTGAATGGGCAGGAAATTGGTGGTCGTCCGTTGCGGATTGATCTCGCTGACTCTGATCCCTTTCTTGAGGGAAAGACGACGGTACGTGGCGAGATCATCGACGGAGGTGAGACTCGCGCCCAATGGCGCGAACGTCACGAGCGTGAGCGTGGAGGCCACCACGACAGGCATGACAGAGACCACGAACGTCACGGTCGTCATGATCCCAACGCATTCCTTTCGAGTCTCCCTAAAGGTGTACCCCTGGGGCCTGGGCAGAATGCCATGGATGCAATCAGCCACGTACTGGCATCCACAGATCCCAGCCAAATCCTCGAAGTATTGGCGCAAATGAAGGTACGTTGTCCGCCCCACTGATGTATTTCGTGCGTCCTCATTGTGGTCATATAGGCGTTCGTCATCACACACCCTGATCAAGCACGCGCGTTGTTAGTGGCGCATCCCCAGCTAGGCTATGCACTGTTCCAGGCGCTGCTGTTACACAAGATCGTCGACCCTGCTATCCTCAATGTACGCGCACCTCCCACTCTGTGTTCCGCTTCAATTGTCTGATCATGTCACTTAGCGAATGCTTGCCGCCACAGGCGCATCAGTACCTGCACCTGCACCTGGGCCAGCACCCGGCCCTGCGCCCGTTCCTCCCCCGATATCCGCCCCGCCCTCTTACATGCAAGCCCCGACACCACTGAGCCAGCCGCCGCCCTCGATGTACCCTCCACCACAGTCACACACGCCCGTACATCATGCAGCGCCTCCGGTGCCCCCACCCAACATGTACGCACCTCCAGGGATGCAGCCGCCCTCATATTACCGCCCGCCTCCCCCAGCCGTCCCGACGCACCCTCAGCAGCCGCCACCGCCGCCTATGGCGAACCAGTCGATGCACCCCCACGCAGCACCAGCGGCGCCGCCCGCAGCAATGCCGGCCTTTGACGATCGGCAGAGGGTTCGTTCGCGTCTTCTTGCTGTGGTTTCCCATCCTGATCTGCTCACGCGCTCCGATCGCAGGAGATGTTGATGCAGGTACTTCAGTTGACCCCGGAGCAAATGAACTCGTTACCGCCCACGGAGAGAGAACAGATAGTGCAACTTGTGAGTCTTGCGCAGGATGGAATGGTGACCCGCATTGTACTGGTGATACTGACGTGTGCGCCCTCTATGCAGCGGAGGCAATTTGGCATTGGTGCATAGTTCGATGCAATAGCTCTATTTTTATGTCCCCTGTTCTCCTTGCGACCTCCTATACATATGGTCCGCGCCCACCGCTACCCAAAAGTACTTAAGCTACCTTCTCGCAAGACTGCGTAGGAGGTAGAACAATATCTTTTTCAACTGAGCGCACACCAATGGGCTCGTACAGATATCGAGCAGATTCTATGTCATACACGAGATGATTGATTGACGCGGTAACCAGCGCAGCGCATATGGCGGTGTCGAAAGACTCCATCTATCCCTCCGAGTATCAACGCCTCCGCCTGCTTCAAGCGAGGGGCGATCGTACAGCGGCGATCCATGGGGTAGCTGTATAACGTATATAGCATTTCGTAGGTGGAGTGAGGTACGAAGCTACTCACGAAACGACTGTGTTTGTCATCTTGGGCTCAATGTGGATCGGACGTCCGTCCGCGTCGAACGATAGCGTGATCAGAAAGGTGTGCAGAACGGTTACGACGTTGGTGAATAGGGACGCCTCGGCGAAGTATCGTCCGGGACATATCCTGCACGCGCCTTGTTACCCAGAATCTCTGCCATGTCTGCCAAGCAGGAGCGGCGTACCTTCGTCCGTACCCGAACGCGAACTGTGCAGGATCACACACGTCGGGGTCGAGCTTGCCACCAAGCGGTCGGGGTAGAGCGCTCTGGATCTGGGTACACGTCCGGGTCGTGCAGACAGGCCCTGCAATGCGCGATGAGACCCAACCCCGACTCACGCGAATACATGTACGACGTCACGTCCCTCTCATAGCCACTAGCTTCACTTACCAGGAGTTGGGTAGGACGATTGTCCCCGCGGGGATAAAGTACCCATCGTACTCCGTATCCTCCGACGTCGCGTACGGGAGGCCGAGCTGCACCACGGGCTGCCACCGAGTCGGCTTCTTGAGGAGCGCGTTGACGTACGGGAGGTCTGCCTGATCATCATGCGTCGGGAGGCGCGTGGGTCCGACTACTGAGTCGAGCTCTGCTTGTGCCTTCTTCGGGACGTCAGGGTAGAACGACATGACGAGGAAGAACGTCTGCAGTGAGGAGAAGGTCTGCGTGAAGGGCAGGAGCGCGCTACCATGTCAGATACCACGAGGCTGAGGTTGCGCGAGCATTGCGCGAGACTCTGCGCAGGGGCGTCTTACCGTATGAGCACCAGCTGGGGAGTGGCGAAGGCGCTATTGTGCGTTAGTACGCAGGGAGCACTACTCATGCAGACAGATGGCACACCTTCGTACGCAGTGAAAGCTACGTTCTTCACAATCTCTACATCCTCATTGTCGCCTTTGCCATCCCACCTGCCCAGTCTCTGTAGTAGCTGGGCGACCACAGACCGTGCTGTTGTGCCGTCGGACTAGATGAAACGCTCCTCAAGCGTCAGAAGCCAGCGAGAAGCGACTCATACACTTACCATCCCTGCGTGAGCCCTGCCTGTTAGTGATTCCCTGACTTCCAAAGACGCCTTCCTCCAGCTCGCAAAATTCTTCTGGAATCCTGTGCCAGGTCCCCATTCCGGCACGTACTGCAGGAACGGCATGAACTCCACCATGAAAGTGCCCGGTACGAACGCTTCACTCGCCTCCAGCGTTCTCTCTATGAGAGCAACATATCTGTCGTGATCCTTCGCTACGAGGACTCCATACACGATGTTCACCATTGCGGAAGCGAACATACTACAAGGATGACGATCTATTCAATACTTGCCAACATCTATGGCAGTCTGGTGGCAACTCACTACGGTATGTGCTCACGCAAACGGCATAGGTCTTCGAGCAATCTCCGAGCAAAGAGATTCGTCGCTTCACGTTGGGCTGTCAGATAATTGGGAATGGCTGCGGGAAGAAAGTACTGCCAGAACGCTCATCGGTGACGTCTCCGAAACTGGCGGGAGGGTATCACAGACCAGTTTCCTTCTTGTCCCGTACTAGTACATGCAGTGCAATGTACTCAGCTAATGCAGAGGTCAGAGACATTGGTATACGACTCACAGCGGCAGTAAAACTGATGAAGCTCTGTCAGAGGTGACTGCAGCCTGTTTGTCGAGGAGCTGGAAGATAGCGCGTGAGGTTCCGAGGATCACGGTATGTTGGCCCAGAACCTGGAGATATACGATCACACCTGGGAATATGATTGGTTCAACAGACAGAAAACTCACCATGGGTCTTGCAGAGCTCTATGTGCGCTTTGCACAAATTGGGCTTACGCGTGTGTGAGATGCTGCCAATGAGCGGTAACTTGAAGCCTCAGGCTCTCGGTCCAGGCGGAAGAGGCCGTCCCCACCTACGCGCACGCCGTCTCTTTTGAGATAGTACATGCGCGGTCATACTCAGCTGCGACTAGTATGGTCGGTTCACAACCCTTACCGCGTGGCTGTAGTCATAACGGTCTCATGTGCCATCAGAACGGTGAATTCATCTCTGGAGTCTTGGGTTATGAATGCGACTCACTGCGGGAGCCACAACCGTCGGTACAGCGGCCAGCCCTATGCCATCATGACTCAGACACGACAGTTCCGGCCTGGTTCCTAGTTAATTACCAGCCGCAATCGCTCATTGTGCTTGATGCCTGATTCGAGCAGCTGTAAACGATCGTATCAGATTGTTACGAAGCATTGTACAATCGCGATTTGAACTATCCTTGAGGCCGCGCGCCGCAAGAAATAGCTATGCGTAATGCATTTGCTTGCCGGCCTTTGTGGCTGGCTCGATGGTTGGAGACTCCGAGTGAGAGGATGGAGAGAAACGGCCCAAAGGAACAAATGCAACCAGTCACACAAAGGATGCCGGCGCCAATCAACACGCGACACGTCCAGCCAAAGCCAGCCAACCATAGGGGTCCATAGGCGCTCTCACTTTCTCTCCAACCACGTCCATAACCACCACACTTCGCGGCCACACCTTCGCTCCTCATTGTTCTCATATCAGACGCTGAATCTGAAATTCCAAGTATTAAAAGGCTCAGAACATGACTGCTGTGATCTCAAGCTCACGCAGTCCTACCATGTCCGCCAGTCACGACCGTCCGACCACTCCGTCCAATCTCCTCGATGGGACGGATGGCGATGGTGCTGCTGGGACATCAAAGACTGACGAGAGAAATGGTACCGCTTTCTCCTTTCACGGCTTGACTTCCTCTCCTACCAAAGGCTATCCCACCGGTACTGACACCAGACTTGGGATCTCTTCACGTCCAGAAGCTACATCCACAGAAGTTGTCCCTGACTTCGTCGATGCTCATCTCTCGCACTACCACTTCCCGGACTCCGAGCTTACACGAGGGATGCAAGATGCGCTAACCAGCATACAAGACAGCTCGTCGACGATCGAAGTCCACCAATATCCCCATCTCACGCTCTTTCTGACTGATATGAGTAAAATCATCTATGGTGCGTGATATCTGCAGGTTTGGTTACTGCCTCAATGCTTATTGCATTCTGTATACAGATCGTCTGTCCGAACAGCAGAAGAATGAGGCGCGCCAGCACCTCCATGTCCCCGAAGGTGCCGAGTCTGGACACCTCGTCTTCATCGACCATCATACACGATCTGTGTCGCACTCTCCCGCCGGACAGAACGTTCAAGACAAGCCTGATCTTCTTGCTGTTGTGGACCCCGACTCTCTGAAAGATTTCAAAGGCGCGTATGGGCGAGTCCCCTACCATCGCGTGGAGTCCCTTGTTGAGGTCAAGACCGCCAAGGCCGAGGACGGCCGCCGCCAAGCGTCATCCTATGCCTACCGTCATCAGCAAGCACGTCCAGACCGCCCAGCGTTTCTATGTCTCACAGTGAAGCCAAATCACTACCAGATCATCCTGTCTGAGCCTTCAGGACCTCTGGCTTCAGACCACATCCCCTGGACCAACCTCGACCCGCTTGCCTCCTACCTGTACTCTATCTATGTTCCCCCATCGACTCATTTCCTCTACGACCCCACGATTGTTTGGAAGACTACGCCAGACTATCGCAGCAAGGACAAGAACGCCATCACCTGGTCCATCAAATGTGCCGGCGAGTGGTACAACAACGCCCGGCTTATCTCGGACTTTGGTGACGTTTGGGGAACGCGATCCACTGTTGCCCTCGCCGACGACAACGATCCTGAGCACCCTGGCGCCAAGGTCGTCATCAAAGAGTACTATCAACATGAGCGGCGACGCTTCGAGGAGGTGGATCTACTCAAGAAAGCGCACGAAGATGGCGATCTCCCAGGCCTGGTACGGCTCAAGTGCGCAGAAGAAGTCAAGGCCGGTGACCGAGTAATCACCTGTGGGAGCGCGGCTTCCGGTGATAGCGACGGTCCCAGCAACGTGCGCCGAAAGAAGCGGATGGTGCTCTACGACGTGGGTTCAAGTCTGCTGGACGCGAAGAGCGTGAACGACGTCTTGAAGGCATTCTATGATATCTTGGAAGGTGCGTTGCGTGACTAGTGTCTTTTTGGTCGAATTCTAACATAGCATCAGTGCATCGTACACTCGTCTTGCAGCGGAAGATCTTGCATCGCGACATGAGCATCTACAACATGCTCATGTATCCGAAGTGGCGGGCTCTTCCTGGTCGAAACGTTATGGAGAATCCCCCGCTCTTCGTGGAAGACGTTCTGTCTGGTACTTTGAGGTTTGTGTACAACAAATCTTCAGTCAGGCTTTGTACTAAACTATACATACTAGAGATGCCGCCGAGCGCAAGCCCGCAGGCTTAGTAATAGATCTCGACCACAGTGCAGATGTGGGGCTGGTCACTTCGTCTGGTGATCCTGACAAGGCCCTCATGGAGCGAACCGTAAGTGACATGAATTTCTCTTCCACCGTGGCATGCCTCATGTACTCTGTCCCAGGGAACTCCGAAGTACATCGCCCGAGCTGTGTCAATTGGTCGGGTAATCAAAGTGAAGTTTGCGTTCCAAGGAGATCCGATGCCTGAGTTGACCGGGCGCGCTCTGGAGCTGTATGTCAAGGCACGTGGGCGCCAGTTCTACGAGTCTTACAACGACCAGAAGATCACATTAGGCAAACGCACGCTCTACCTGACCAAACATGGAGGTTACCCTTCGAGGGAAGATGCTCAGTGGGTTGACGAGGAGGAGCTCCCGACATTCGTCCATCGTGCGGAGTACGACGTAGAATCCATCTGGTGGGCGATGTTTTCTGTTCTTCTCCGCGTCCAGCCCAAGGACGGCGAGAGAGAGATGCACGTTCCAGACCAACTCTACTCCTCATGGCTGGACTTCGACTCGCACTACATCTCCCACACCCTGCACACCGTCGAACGTCGCAACAACATTCTCATGCTCACCAGCAGTGACTGGAAGTCCATGTTCAAATCATATCCCAATATGTTGGACGTTGCCGTCTTGCTCTGTCGAATTGCTCAGCATGTCCAGACTGAATGGGCCTTCTGGACCTGGGAGAACGACACTTACAAGGCCGACCATCTCCATGAAGCCATGCAACGGCTCATTTTTCAGTATCTCGTTGATCATGCCGACAAGGACGTCGAGCTGATCGTGACCTCCAACCTCAAGCATCTTAGGCCGGTCTCGAAGCAGCCCCCGAGCCCTGCAGCACGCGCACAAAACCGCAAGGACAGGAAATCCCAGGGAGCCGGCAAGGCTAGGGGCTCGACGATATCTCAGGAACAATCTGCGGACGCAGCCCCCCCACCGCCGGGCGTTTCTACCAAGAGGAATTCCATGCGCGCAAGCACTCCTGCTCTGCGTTCCGTTGACGAAAGACGCACGAGGAGCATCGGCCATGATGGCGACATCGCCCAAGCAGGCCCGTCGACTACCACCTCCACTAGTGTAGGAGGCACGACTTTGGGTTCGCACGCCAGCACGACTTCGCTGTCGAAGCGCAAGAGCAGGGGTCAGGACTCCGTCCCCTCAACGTCAACCTCGAAGCGCAGGAAGGCCGCCGAGGAAGGCGACGAGTAAGTGCTCCGTCATGTTCGGTGTCGACTCTATCCTCCATCAGGAAATCTCCCCCCTGCGAATGAGCGCTAAATTAGCGCTCCACCGCGAATATTCTCGATACGGCCGCTTTCCTGGAGCTATTCCGAAGCTCCGATCTGGTCATTCGAGAATGTGGGTATATGCAGGGAAAATCGTATGCTCAAGGCGAGAAAATGTCAGCTAATTGAGTGCTAAAACATCGTCATGTACATATGCCTATCGCTGAAAGGGTTGAGGAAGAATGTCCGACATTGCTCGAGTACCGAGCTACTCGACCACTCCCTGGGCGCAACTGGTCCGAAATCAGGGATCAGATGACAACTACGACGTATGTCCCGAACCTCTACTACACTCACGAGACGCTCCCCCTCGCGATCTGTCAGGCTACGTGAGAGTCTATACATACCATGGGAGGCATGGGGCTGCATGAACTCCGTAAACCACTCGATGTACGCGAGATGGCCTGGAGGAGCGACACCAGCCTGGGGCGGGAAGAGCCGCTGATTGGCTTTGTCCGGCAGCGCGAAGACCATGCGTACTTGCCCAACCCGATAGCCTGTGTCCTCATTGTAGTCAGCATCAAAGAAACCATCGTCGCAGCATAGTGTCTCACCTTGGATCCCAGTCTCGCCGCCCGTCCCATCATTTACCAGCACCGTGTCGAATCGTGCTGCAACGGATCGTCCTTGGGTGTCGTACCTGGCAGGTCGGATATGGATCACATCATGGAAGTCTTCGCTGACGCCGAAGCCTTCGATGTCGTGTATCGTGACCTTGATACGATGCCAAACGGGGACTTTCGTGAAGTTCATGAAGAAGCCGGCAAGAGCGCGCTCTACCTGCGCCGTTGAGAGGTCTGGCCGGCGACGGCGTATGATGAATCGCGCAAGGGCGTCCCGGAGGTGCATGGCACCGTATTGGGTGCCCGCGGTGTCAAAGGAGATCGCCTTGACGCTTGGGTACTTGCTGAGCTTCAGCGTGGTGCCAGATGTTGACTGGAGGACGATGCCAGTCGTGTCAAGGGCCGTGGAGGATCGCGCAGCGCCACGAGAGTGTTGGTCCGTATCAGAAGGGGCGGTGGGTGGTGCGCGCATGAGTCTCCACTTGATATAGGCCTCGTGGCGTTGGATCTTCTCACGTCGCTCAAGCCATGCGGTCATCTGCGGAAACTCGTCTTTGTGGTTCGTCGCACGGTAGGCATCCTTGGCAAAGTCAATGTGAAGTCGCTCAGTGAACTGCGTATCGTAGTTGTCGGTGGTGCCAAAAAGTTTGATTGAGGGCGGGTAGTGATCAAGAGAGTGTAGTTTTGGGATTTTGAAGTGTGCGCGTATACCGAGATCGACGAAAATGGATTTGTTGTCGTGAAAGCGTTGGAGTGCGTCTCGGAGAAGGCGGAGAGTCTGGGAGGTATGTGCCGGGTACTGCGCCAGGTGGAGAAAGTCAAGGACAGCGCGAAGTGCGCGTACAAGGCGGAAAGGAGAGAGGCCATTCGGGAGCGGAAGTCCGACCACAAGTCCGAGGAGAATACGGCATATATCACCATGTTCTTTGCCGGTGACACGCTGAAGCTTGGTGATTCCGTGAGAGAAAAGCCGGATGTGGTGGTTGGGAGGGAGGCGACGGCAGCGTGCATCGATCTCCTCAGTGCCAAATGCGTCCTTGAGCCATGAGATGAAGTGCTTGATGACTCCTTGATACAGCTGGTGGAGGATGTCCGGCGTGATAGAGCGGTAGATGTTGACGTACGGAAGGTCCTCCCAATACGGATGGATGATTGGTTTGATCCCGGCCAGATGACAAGCACTGGTTGTCATGATTAATGCACATGCGGGGCAATTCACAGTGGTGACTCACTGAGCAAACTCCTGCGGATCTTCGTCAATTTTTCCAAGTGCGATGAGCACTTTTTCGAGGTCACGCAGTGCCGTCGGTGTGGTGGAGGGATCACCAATATCATCAGGAGCTATAGGACATTTTGGACACTCACCCTTCTTCGCACCAGTGACGAGCAGTTGCTCGGGATAGTCACCAATATGAACAGCGAAGATCGGGTGTCCTCGACGGACTACGCCGTCGCCGCTGGCGAGCTCAATGCCGTGGATCCCTGCCTCTTTGAGTGGCTTCAGAACATGGGCTAGACATGCGTGAAACAGGTTCGAAAATGTGCGACAGCGAGCGGCGTCGCTTGTAATGTGATCAAGGTTGGAAGAAGGGAGATATGCCAGAAGAATCTGTCCGCCACGGGACGGCTTGCAGCGGACGTGCTTCGGGAGGTTCCCAATCGTCATGTAAACGGGATATGCGGTCTTGTTCCCGAAGAGGGTCAACTGGGTCTTGTCGGTGGAGATGATGATGGGTATGATGGTGGCACCGGGGTGCTCGCGCTCGAGCTCCTCCTACACGGATAGAGATCAATGACTACCAGTACACAAGAACGGACTGTGCTTACCTGCGTAGACCACCACCATTCACCCGTGTGCATGTCAAAGTACACGCGGATATTCTTGTCGCCCTCTGTGAAGTGCCGTTCCGGGCGTAGGATCAGGATGCCTGAAAAGTCGGGGTCGCCGTATAGCGCACGGACACAGGCTATGATGTCGCGGTAGAAGAGTGTTGACATTCTGGATTTACGGCTCTACCGGTCCGGAGTTGTGCACACAACCTTTGTATGATCATGTTTACCTATGTTTAGATAGCGCTTACTATAGGCTGTGTTTCTACTTACCATATACGGTTTTCTCTACGAAACTACTGTACATTCCCATGACCATATGGTTCCCTTGTCTTCCTGTGCGTTCTACAATGCACCGGAACATTCTAGACCTTATGTCTTACTCAGAATACTCTCGGCTCTTACTCATACGCCGAGTACGGACTCTTACTCATCGCTCTATGGTTAACATGTGACTGCTTCATCCGCTTACTCATGCACTCCTCTCTCCAGTATATAAGGCAGTCTGTTTGCCCCTCTGCTCTTCAGTCGTTCGCTCACTGACTGAAGAGTAAGTCTCACTCATTACTTATGCTCTACTACACTTTACTTACTAGTACTTGTAGTCTCTCTTTGTGTGACTTACAGGTACTAAACTATGCAATATAGTCGTTCGCTCACTGACTGAAGATCTCTCTTTGTGTGACTTACAGGTCGCTCCAAGCCTTCCAGGTTCAGAGTTTATCAGGTTATGAGCCCTGCGCTCTAATCGGTTGCTTCTCTGTCGACACCTCTGCGCGCAACTCTTTGTACGTCGACTCTCTGCCCGTGCATCCCACTTTCCTACTCTCTTGACTGTGCCCGCCGACACTGCTGCCAGGGGGACATTTCTGCGCTCGTGACGCAGCCCTGAGCGCTTCGTAGTCAGTCTCTAGTCTACTATCGTTGTAACACCTGTTGTGCTCTCGAGGCACCTGGGTGATTCAGGCATCCCTCAGCCAGGCCACGCACTTGCGCCCGCCAGCTGTTGTACCCGGGGTGGTTAGCACCTTTGGACCGGAGGACAACCGTTCGGACCCTCCTTACGATACCTTTTTGCCTCGGTAGTTACTATAGCGTTTCTTGGGCACAGTTGGCGACTTCTACCCGGATTGTCGGTAATTTCGGCTTACTGGCTCTCTGGTTCACCTCAAAAGGTGCCCCTGTCCACCTTCCTCGCACGTGGCACGTCAATCATCGCGTATACTTTGAACCACCGTTCTGGAGCCGACTCTTCCAGCATCTCCTCATTCCTCTGAGTCTGAAGTCGAGGACATCGTTGATACTTCGACAGAAGCATCCTCTGACAGCTCAGGCAACGAGGAATCCTGCGAGGATCTTCCACACGTTTGGGACTCTGACGAACAAGTCGACGCCCACCTTCAAAGCGACGGTTGGTACAATTGTGCCGTGAGCCCCTGTCCTCATCGGTACAACAACGTTGCTTTACCGGAAGATCCCACATCGTTCGCTTGGCAACCTATCTCTCCCTACCAAGCAGACGAGGAGTTTCTTGCTGGAGTCAACACAGCTCTTCCAGTCGCATCCGATACACCCTACGACACACCACTTGTCGTAGCGCTTCCTCTTGCCTCGAACACCCCATACGACACCCCTCTCGTCGCATCTCCGCATCTCTCTCCAATCGAAACTCTTCCTCCTCCTCTCGTCACTGCGCTTCCATCTATTGCGCCTATATCCTTCACTCTAGACTTCGACGACGAGGATTATCTCCACTCTTCTCAGTACCTGCTTTCAATCATGGGAGACGTCAAGATCGACTCGATTCCTATCCTTTCTTCGGCGAACCAGTACAATGACTGGGCTGCAAAGCTCAAGGGGTACTTCATCTTCATGGGCTGTTGGGAGATTGTCGAAGGCACCAAGACTGAGCCCTCTCCTGCCGGTACTACTGCCACTGCGGCGGAGTTAGTCGCCATAGAGGCATGGCAGAAGCTCAATGGGCAGGCTCGCGGCATGATGTATATGCGGGTCTCACCGAACTTCCACTACGTCCTCGATGCAAAGGTTCTGGGTCAAGGTGGTGCTGCTCCTCGTACCATGACAGCCGCTGAGACCTGGGCCGCCATCAAGACGAAGTTTGGCACGCCCAACAGTGCTCACGTCTGGGGCATGTTCGAGTCGCTCGTTGCAGAGCCTCGCATGAACGATTCGAAGCCTCTCCAGGACCAGATGATGAAGATCATCAACCGCCTTCGCGACATCGATAGCAACGGCGTCAAGCTCAGCGAGACCATGCAGGCTCTCCTGTTGCTGTCGAAGGTCCCCGAGTCCTACCAGTCCATGGTTTCTGCGCTAATGGCTATTACGGACATCGACAAGGTCACCCTCGACGACATCCAGTCGAAGACCTTGGCCGAGGAGTCATTGCGCAAGAACGGACAGTCCGCCAACAAGGTCTCCCAGACCAAGCCGAAGCCTAAGGGTCCTTGCTCCTTCTGTGGCGGTAGTTCTCACCACGAGTCCAACTGCTACAAGAAGCACCCAGACAAGCGTCCCAAGGGCAAGAAGAAGGAGAAGGAGAGGGATAAGGACAAGGACAAGGGGAAGAACAAGGACACTACTTCTCATAGCCATGCACATGTCGTCTCTGAGTCTGTATCTGCTGTAAACGTACTTTCGGGTCCCTCGAACATCGCTGCTTCTTTCTATGATGAGGCTATGGCCTCGGACAGCTCGAAGTGGACCATGTGGCTTATGGACTCAGGAGCCTCTCAACATATCACCGGCGACATGTCTGACTTTTCTACCTACCAGCCTTTCGAGACCACTGTTCCCTTTGGAACGGCTGCGTCAGGTGAAAGTAGTGTTATCCATGCGCTTGGATCGGGAACGGTTGAAGGGATCGCGTACATCGATAATCAGAGCGTCCCAGTCACCTTCAACAACGTCTACTACATCCCGCATGTGGAAGGTCGTCTTTTCTCGACGGGCTCCATCGAGCGCAATGGTTATTCCTTGTTCCAAGGCGAAGGTCGCATGTGTATCTTTGACAAGCTACCTGATGGTGCTGTCAAACATGGTTCGACGATTCGTATCATGGGTCGAAAGATCCTTGAGGCGAGGTACAACCCAAATAGCAACACGTACTGGACGCTCCTCGAACTCCGTAATGGTCAGCGTGTCCACCTCAATGTCCGTCGCTTCAAGACCTGGCATCGTCGCTTTGGTCATGCGGGCAAGGACGTGGTACGTCATCTTCCTAAGAACACCAAGGGAGTTGATGCCGTTGATCCTGCGGATGAAGAGCCATGTGACGGATGTGTTTTTGGCAAATCCACTCGCGCCCCCTTTCCACCTTCTGAGAAGCGTGCGACTGAAGTTCTCGAGCTCATCCATACAGATCTCGATGGACCGATGCATACTCAGGCTATCGGAGGATGGAAGTATTTTGCCGGTTTCATTGACGATTACTCTGGTCTTGCTCGCGCCTATTACCTTAAGCACAAGTCGGATGCTATCAAAGCATTCCTCGACTATAAGGCATGGGCTGAGACTCAGACCGGTAAAAAGATCAAGAAAGTCCGCTCTGATCGAGGGGGGGAATACACGTCTAGCGAGTTCAGCGAGCTTCTTCGTTCGCATGGCATCGAGCACCAGAAGACAGTTGCGGGTTCACCTCAACAGAATGGACGTGCTGAACGCTGGAACCGTACCATCACCGAGAAGGCTTTGTGTATGTTACATCAGGCTGGACTTAGTCACGGTTTCTGGCAACTTGCCATCGATGCAGCTGTTCATATCTACAATCGTCAACCTATGCGACGACACAAATGGCAATGCCCTATCACGTTGTGGGACGGCACCATACCGGACGTTTCCTACTTCCGCGTGTTTGGGTGCAAAGCCTTTGTGCATGTGCAGAAGGCGAAGCGCGAAGGGAAGCTCGACAAGAAGGCAGTCGAGATGATCTTCGTGGGGTATGAGCAGGGTTCCAAGGGGTATCGTTTTTGGAATCCGGCCACCCGCTCTATCGTCGTGTCCCGCGATGTGACATTCGATGAAGAGTCTTTCCCTGCACGAAAACTTCCTGGCAATCAACCTGTCGCCCCCAGTGATAATCCGTTTGTGAATGACCAGTCGGATGAGTCCTCGAACGACGACTCTGACTCGGTCAATCCCAACGACATCCTGGACATTCCCCTTCCCATTCCGCTTGATGTCCCACCACCACTTGATCACTCTGTAAACGATGATGCACCTGAAGCACCTGCTCCAGCTAATGCCCCTGATCGTCCTCCAACACCACCGCCTGTTCCTGCTCCTCATCCTCCTCACCGTCGTGGTCGTAACAGACCAGTGGGAGATAATCAGCCTAGCATTGCTCGTGACCGTCCTCGTCGTGACAAAGCAGGCATTCCCCACCCGAGTAGGATTCAGGACAACATCTATGGTGACGAGAACCCGGTTCATGTCGACGCTCGGACAGATCCGGATGGAGATCAGTGGGAGGCAGAGACTTTCCTCGCTTTTCTCGCTGCTGCTCAGTCGAAAGCTGGTATTCCTCAATCCCACAAGGAGGCCATGCGATCGCCTGATGCTCCTAAGTGGCGCGAAGCTGAGAAGTCGGAGTATGACTCGCTCATCGAGAACAGGACCTGGGTACTTGTTCCTCGTCCTAAAGGTCGACACGTAGTCTCAAACCGCTGGGTATATGACATTAAACATGATGGGCGGTATAAAGCTCGTCTTGTTGCTCGCGGTTTTACATCAGTAGTTCGGGAAATCTGTTATTTGCTTATTTGTCTTATTTCACGGCCCTGCCAGAATGTGTTGCCTGCCGCGGTGGCATCGTTCAACGGAATGCCACCAAACTTGGTACGACTACTCGAGACATACGCATGCACCAACGTACCAAGTTTCGCGAGGTTTCGAGAGGATCCTATGTCGCTATGACTGGGACAAGTCGGGCGCTGGATAACGTCTTATTTGCCACTGGTGGCTGTGCTGGAGCTTATAGCTTAGGGCGTCTTACTTGTCTTATTTGGCCAAATAAGACACATAACAAATTTCCCGGTCTACTGATGTACTCAAGTATGGGGTGAGGACTATCACGAGACGTTCTCTCCGGTTGCGCGGTTCGAGTCTATCCGGTATCTTCTTGCGCATGCTGCACTTGAGGACTGGGACATCGAATCTATGGATGTCAAGACCGCGTTTCTGAATGGCGATCTCGAAGAGGAAATCTACATGGAACAGCCCGAAGGCTGGGTCGTTCCTGGGAAGGAAGACCACGTCTGTCTGCTCAAAAAGGCTATCTATGGTCTTAAACAGGCGTCGCGTCAATGGAATGCGAAGATTCATCAGTCGCTTCTTGACTTGGGATTCCAACGGACCTATTCTGATGCCGGGATCTACGTATATCGGCGACAAGGGGGGGAACACGTAACAATTGTCGTACTCTATGTCGACGATCTACTTCTCATTGGCGATCAGTCTAGTCACATCAAGCACGTCAAGCGCTCTCTCTCTAAGCAGTACAAGATGACGGACTTGGGACCAGTCAAGCGCTTCCTTGGTCTTCGCATCACTCGAGATCGTTCCACTCGAACACTCGACATCGACCAGGAAGAGTATATCCAGTCTGTCCTTGAGCGTTTCCAGATGGCTGACTGTAAACCGTCGCGTACTCCTCTCCCTGCTGGTGCTGTTTTGGTGAAAACCGATCAGCCCGCTTCCGATTCATTCAGGCAACGCTACCAGAGTCTTATTGGCAGTCTTTTGTATGCCATGCTCGGGACGCGCCCTGATATTGCTTTCGCTGTCACACGGTTATCCAAGTACAATGCCAATCCCTCTGAAGCGCACATGAACTATGCCAAGTATGTCCTGCGTTACCTTCAGGGAACAAAGGCGTACCGGCTGCGCTACAAGGGAGCGTCTAATGACGGTCTGATTTCGTACTCAGATTCGGACTGGGCGGAAGACCGTGATGATCGGCACTCAACCTCTGGCTTTGTCTTCTTGATGGCAGGTGGTGCTGTATCGTGGGCATCGAGGCGTCAGCCTACCATTTCGCTCTCCTCGACCGAGGCGGAATATAAAGCGGCCTCCGACACTTGTCGTCAGTTGGCATGGCTGAGGACCTTCGGCAATGAACTCGGAGATGACGTGACTGATCCGACGCCTTTGTGTCTCGACAACCAAGGCTCGATCTTCTTGTCTGTCAATCCAGTCATTGACCGTCGTACCAAGCACATAGAGATCCGTTATCACTTCATTCGTGAACAGGTCGAGATGGGATCTGTCGAGATCTACTATGTCGCTTCTGAGGACCAATTGGCCGACCCCCTCACGAAGAACGTGCCTTACTCCAATCAGGCCAAATTCGTTGAGGAGATAGGTCTTGTGTCCGTTGCATCTTGAACGAGTGGGAGTGTTGACATTCTGGATTTACGGCTCTACCGGTCCGGAGTTGTGCACACAACCTTTGTATGATCATGTTTACCTATGTTTAGATAGCGCTTACTATAGGCTGTGTTTCTACTTACCATATACGGTTTTCTCTACGAAACTACTGTACATTCCCATGACCATATGGTTCCCTTGTCTTCCTGTGCGTTCTACAATGCACCGGAACATTCTAGACCTTATGTCTTACTCAGAATACTCTCGGCTCTTACTCATACGCCGAGTATGGACTCTTACTCATCGCTCTATGGTTAACATGTGACTGCTTCATTCGCTTACTCATGCACTCCTCTCTCCAGTATATAAGGCAGTCTGTTTGCCCCTCTGCTCTTCAGTCGTTCGCTCACTGACTGAAGAGTAAGTCTCACTCATTACTTATGCTCTACTACACTTTACTTACTAGTACTTGTAGTCTCTCTTTGTGTGACTTACAGGTACTAAACTATGCAATATAGTCGTTCGCTCACTGACTGAAGATCTCTCTTTGTGTGACTTACAGGTCGCTCCAAGCCTTCCAGGTTCAGAGTTCATCAAAGAGTTCGAAGACTTCATCGGCTACAACAATACGCTGCCTGATGAAGCGCGGTCGACCCGACGATAGCTTGGAGTCGACCATCTGATTGAGCTCTTCTGAATTCTTGAATGAGAGTCCTAGTAGGTCTGCGAGCTGTCAGAGATTAAATCAGCCATATGTGCAATATGAGCGAACCCATGCAAGCAAGGAAAGTGGCCAGTCGGGATGTCCCGCCAAGACGAGAGAGGAGATAATGATTTCAAGCAAGGTGTGATCCTCAGCGAAGTTGGGAACTCACATTCTCAATCTTGAGGAGCTCTGAAAGAGCTGTGGAACCCGGTCCACGCAACTTCGCCCAGCGTGCAACCTCCCAGTCCATTTTCGAGGCGAAAGGGGCGAAGATGTTGTCGGATGTTGCCTGCAAGTCCTGATATTGGGAAGCGACGGGATCGCGCTCGAGTGGAGCCCCAGCAAGTCCGGATGGGAAGGGGACAATGCGAGTCTTGGTACGGAGACGCTGCTCAGCATCTTGACGTTCGCCTGAGTCGACGTTGAAGCGTCCTTCTTCAAGTTCTTCGTCCCTAAAGCCACCGCCGTGTGGAGGGGCTTGTGGTACGGGCTCCCACACATCTTCCTCGCCAAGCTCCTCGTCACTGCCTATATCCGGTGATGGAGGAGGTTCGAAGTCCTCAGACTTGCTCTTGTCTAACAGGACATAGTCGTCGTAGTCGTCGAAATCAGCGTTGGTGTAGGTGCCGAAAAAGTCGCCCTCGAAGTCCAGAGCTATGGACAGGAGATCGTCTTGGTCTTGTAGGTGGTCGTGTCTGGCGTCCTCGTCGTTGTTGAGGTCCGGCGCAAGCGCAGGCTGTTGATCGTGCTTTGAATTGTCGATGTGTGCGTCGAGAGCCTCTTGAGTCTCTCTGAGAGCGAGGCATTCCGGCCTAGTAGTGAAAAGGAGGTGCCGGGTATAGCCTGAGTGAGAAAAGGTGCCGCCGCATGCTGGACATTGGACAGGCATATTGGAACGGGCAGGAAGAGGGCATTGGATTGCGAACAAGATACAGCGGCCGTTATTGTCACGGCCGACGGAAATCTCGGACGTCACCGGGCGCGGCGATCCATCTGCCAAGAATGGCAAGGGCAGGCGGACTTCGAGACCGGCTACCATGGTTGCGCGTGGAGCGTCAGAGCCCGCAAGCATCATAGACAGAAATTTCTCGACTCACCTCATCTTGCACTTGAACCACCATCTTCCCCATATTGTACCCCGTCTAATCCTACTCTACTCTCTTCACTATTCTCTCAATCCTCTACCTCCCCAATACCCTAAGGTTTCCGTATGTCGAGACAGCTTACCTCAATCCCATCCCTTCCGTACTCACAAAGTATCACACAGGCATAATGCCTA
Source organism: Coriolopsis trogii (assembly GCA_020543525.1). Taxonomy (NCBI): domain Eukaryota; kingdom Fungi; phylum Basidiomycota; class Agaricomycetes; order Polyporales; family Polyporaceae; genus Coriolopsis; species Coriolopsis trogii. Next base: position 913,635 of record JAHYIO010000039.1, read on the forward strand.
AGAAAGGCTCACAGATAGGTGTTCAAGCGGCAGCTCCCGTTCGCGAGTCTGCGCCTTCTGCCGGGTCTCATCGGCATAAGTATCCCTACAGTGCAGTATTGTGCACTCACTGACACCTTCGCGCTTTAGCTACACGTCGCGCAGCCGAGAAGGCGCATGAAGGTAACATAGTAATTCACTTGCCTATCCTGACGCTGACGCGGTGTATACAAAGTTTGGAACGCCCTGGTTCCGACCCCACGAAAGCGAAATCGAAGAGAGGCAGCAGTATCTGATTCAGAAACTGCACAGCAACGTCCTGTAGGCAAGAAGTTCAGTAAGTTTCTAATCTCAATCTTAACCATTGACATCACTGAGAACATGCTCATGATCGCCAATCAGAAAACGGCATGGAGAGTGAGTCACACACCCCGGCCGCCATCCTTGTGGCAGACTCCCAGACTCCTCCCCCTGCTGCAGAGCGGGATGAGCCTCAGGGACGTCAAACACGTCGGCGTCATCTTGCTCCTGAGATCAACGTCGACTCCTCCGAGGATGAGAGCCCACGCCGTTCCTCTCTTCGCACACAAACGACCTCCGAGAAACACTCGCACCTTCAGGCTTCCTCTCGGCCCGAAGCCACTCAGACGCCAACCTCTGTTCCCTCTGCCCCTCGTTCCAAGTCGAAATCGCAGAAACAGGCAAGCGAGCATGAGAGCGGCAGCGACGAATACCATAGCAGCTCTAGCGAAGACGAGGTCATTGAAGAAGACGACCTGGACTTGGAGACCGGTGATTCGCGAGCGCTCGCGCGGATGTTCGCAGAGGAGGTATGTACATTCCCACACCTCTCTCTCGCTCTCCATTCACTGGTCACCACCCCAACCCTCTCCACCTGTGTATGCCACGCAGACGCCTATCCTCCTGGACAAAGAGCATCCTCGACAACTCACTCTGCCCACTCTCCATTCTCGAAAGGAGTACGTCAAAGCACGCCTCGCTGCTCAAGCCCGAACACAACTGGAATCCCCAGCGGCTACACCAGGACACGTCCCAAGCCAAGCCCACAATCACCCATCATCACGCTCAACCGTGAATCAGTCACGAAGCGTGAGACCTACGGCGGAGGATGGGCCACTCGGAGCTCAACATCGATCACGGTCTGCGGAACAAGCCCTCGGGTCGCGTCAGCGATGTGATCCAGAGCTTGATGAGCAAGACCTTCCAAGGCCGCGTGGAGCTAGAGCAGGCAAACGCCTTCAACGCAACGCAGCTTCAGACGATGATCAGGAGGGTCGGAAACAGCAGGTGAGTACCTAATCTTCCATCCGTTGCGTGCATATGAAGTGACTGCGACGCTTGCGCGTAGCTGGCATGTGCCGACGGCAGTGTAACACGACGGTTGGGCTCTCGCGAGAACTCTGCCATAGCCATGAAGGGTGGACACATACAACAGCCTTGGCCCCCTGTCAAGTCTACAGAATGCGCGAAGACCAACATTGCCTCCGCCCGCGAGGTCAGCACAGCGCGCAGACCTCGCAAGACTGCCGTCAACGAAGTATGTCTTCCTAACATCCTCCCGGGCTCCAGGACAGCACTCTGACCCCTCACACACTCACAGGTCCCTGTCTTCGAGCACTCGCGCGACCCGAATGGAAGCGACGAAGAGTCCGATACCGAAGAGCTCGCTCAACAGATTGTCAATGCACATGTTCGCCGGAAGCACAAGGTGTGTTCTAAGTTCTTTGATTTGACGTGAATGCTTGAACATTGGCCCACACATTGCCAGGCCCGCATGAAGGCTGTTGCCGGGAGCGGCGATGGTGTCGATAAGGACACGGACAATGAACTCATGGACGTCAACGAGGAGAACATCGACCTTGTCTGGCCTCCAAAGGGAGGAAAGCTTCGCTTGAAACAGCAGATGCCTCGCGTGCAGGCGGTCGCCCGCGATGCCATTGGCCGCCTGTTGGCCTGTGCTTGCCTTGTTAACAGTTTCCCTGAGGGTCCCGAGAAGCACAACCACTACGCCAAGCAATCTCTTATCTACAGCGCTCAGGACCTTGGCTACAACGACGTTGTCGACCGTTTGAAGAAGGACAGGGATTACGCCCATGCCCTGGGCACAATCGTGAGTTCTCAAAATATCTTGATGATCAGTGGTTTGACAAGTCTTCTGTAGCCAGCGCAGCGTCTCAGTGGGTTCCGCGGCCGCCTCAAGCAGTTGACGGATGGACTGGCCGCCGCCGCATACGGTCTTGAGAGCGGCAACAAGGACCACGTTGAGTGGCTCCGTCAACATCTTCGCTATATCTATCCGTGTGACTACGAGGTGCGAATATTGCCTAGTACCCTGTGCTCAACACTCTGATACTTCGCGCATTTAACAGAAGGACACGTACTCTGGGGGTAAGCCCTTCCAACGTCCGGTCTTCTTACAAATCCTCCGCGCCGGTCTTTTCAACAATGCGAAGAGTATCGGCAACCTTCTTTACGAGCAGTTCACGTCCTCTGACCCCGACCACCCGGATGAGAAAGAACTGCCCGCACCCATGCTAGCGCTTGTGTCAACCGCCGTGAGTACATGACTTTGTCCGACATTACGTTCACTCATTCCGATGCCCACAGTTGTATGCCTCTATCGCTGACTACGAGTTTGATGTCTACGATGCCGACGAATTCTCGGCTGATTCATTTGCTGACGTCTACAATGAGAATATGCGACTCCTTACGCACATCAAGACCAATGGACCGAAGAAGTATCACACCCTGATGCATCAGCTGCTCATGAACCTCCGGTGCGACACTCTTCTAACTCTATGGCATTCAGTTTGACTGATAGTACGGCTAGCGGAACACGCGCACGTGCCAAGAAGTCTGCCACCGTCTCGGATCCAATCACACTCCTCAAGCTCGACGAGATGGACGAGGACTAGACTCCCTGGATACGTACTTGTATATATCTGTCCGTCACCGCATTGTCGCCTCCCCACTCCGTTCATCCTCTCTTGTGAAAAATTCTCACACTCTGTTTCAACTCCCTTCGCCTCACCTCGCCACCGTCCCATGCGGCCATACTGTCTCATTGTCGACGAGGCTTCATCGGATGATAACTCTGGTGAGTCTTGTATACTCCTGTCTCAAAAGTCGGAATCTGATCACGGACGCACATAGGGGTCATCCTCAACCCCGCAACAATGGAGACCCTCCAGCTTTCCCGTGGTGCCGCCATGACTGTTTGGTATGTATGACGGACAAAGGGTGACTTACATCTTGTTGACTGTTGCTGCAACACAGGAAAGATGCAGCACGACACCGTCCTGATCTGCCTGAGCTGCGACAAGGTCGAGGAGGGCAAGATTCCGATGAATGGACTGGAACAACATCCGGTTCAGCTGGGTCACATGGTCAGTGGGCACCCAGGCTCGGACGATGCGGACGCTGGCAAGCGCGTACATATATTCTCTTTGACAACTCCGTCATTCTCACTCGTACCATACACGATGTTGCGACTGGTGTCTCTTTCCCTCATATGCCACTCTTTGCCCCAACCTCTCCCCATCCATATGTCCATAATATGTCTTATGTTGCATCGTACCATACCATTGCCTTTAATACATTGAGCTTGCCTTTATGTGCGTCCTAGCGTGAACGTAGAGCTCTGATACGAACGTCTATCCTAAGTAAATGCGGCGATAATACGAGTTAATGATTGACTAACACTGGGTTTATATGGTAAATTAGCAAAGGGGTAAGCTCAATAGCGTTAACTCGGAAAACGCGACTATTAGCGCCTATTAACGTCTATTAGCGAAAATTAGCAGGGGGGACTTTTCCTGATGTCGTCGTCCGTTCCCCACTGCCCATCACCCGAAGACACAGGCGGGCTGGCATTACTGACCCAATCTATGTCCCTTAAATTCGGAGAGCCTTGAGATGAACGCCGACCGTTCACCTGATAGCTCTTCACGACACTCGATTCCTCACAAGTCACGATACGTTTTGAACATTCTCATTCACTCATTGCTCCCATGTATATTACATCTCGCAATTCTGGCACTCTACCTCACAATCATTCGCTCGTTGTCCGCATCCCCCTTCTGTAGCAGCATGCTCAGGCTGCCCGCAGCCCATGTTCCTACAATCACATAGCGTCGAGTGAATGGAACAGGGACTGAAGGCCGTGAAGACGGCTGCGATCAATGTGGACCAATGTGGCCCAAATAGGAAGGTGGGATGTGCGGACCAAACGTGAGAAAATGGCCGATTTTACATCGGCATCTCCTCAGATACTTACACTGACAGAACATGACTGCTGTGATTCCTGGCAACTCACGTGGCAGTCCCACCATGTCCTCTACCGAGCGTCCAACCACTCCTTTCCGTTCCGTCGACGGGACGAGTGGTGACGGCAACGCTGAGACATCCAAGACCGACGCGAGTCATGGTACTGTCTCCCTCTCTTCATATTCAGCCCCTGTTAGATCATTAATATTTCGCTCTGCGCCTACTCGGACAGGCCTCTCCCAATGACCAGAAACTCTGTATAAAGCGGTCCCTAACTTTGTCGACGCGCATCTTTGGCAACGACAATTACCCCAGTCTGCGATAAATCAAGGCATGCGGAAAGCACTGGCTAGCATCAAGAGAACCAGCCAAGACGGCGTACTCGAGCCAACCGATTATCCTCATCTCACGTTACTCCTGAGTGAAATGAGCAGAATCATATAGCGTGCCACTCCTATAATTTGATTCATGGCTTACCCAGAATGCATTGAGATGGCTTGTCAGATGAACAGAAGGCTGATGCGTGTAAACGCTTCCACGTTCCCAGCGGGGTGTCTGGTCACCTCGTCTTCATTGATGTTCACACCCGATCCCTGTCCAACTTCCCGGAGACCGACTCTCAAGTCCACAACAAGCCAGACCTAGTGGCCGTTTTGAAACCCGACGCACTCAAGCTTCATGTGTACTGCTCGCTCGCGGCATGGGTTCTCAAGACTCAATCCCTAGGTCGCTCGAGGCATCATAGACCTTGATCACAGCGCCGTCTTACAGTCAGTCAATGAGTATGGTACCCTGCCCAAAGAGCTCACGGATCGCACTGTGAGTGTTCACCTCGTCATGCCTGATGACATCGCTTAGGCTCGCTACCATCCGTTCGGGTCTTGATTCAAGGTCCGCTACGCTGAAGACCCGAACGGCTGGTCAAACTGGGCGTGGGTTTGGCAGGGCGTCCGTATAAGGAAACCGTGTGAAAACGTACTTAGAGAAATCCGCGAGCAAGGGTCTGTTGAAGCTAGTTGTGTATGCACCCCTGCCCCCCCCCCAAACCTGGTGTTTGCATGCAAATAAGATGCAGAGCAGTAATTCAACTGCCACGTATATGATCAGAGACACTGAGGACTATATTTAAGAAGACTGCTGGCCAAGGGACGAGGTAGAGAGCAGCCATGGTCAGCAAGCGCCCGCGACTCGCATATGCATTGTTGGGCGCTCTCGGGGGCATAAGCGCCATCCGCTCCTGTAGGGGTCAAAGGTGTTGTCCCTCGTAATAGGCCCTCATGGAGAAAATTGAGTATATACACAATGCATAAAAACCTTCTAAGACTTCATACATTGGCTGTTTTTGCTGTGAACAGGGGACACCTCCTTCTGTGCTGGATTCTCCAAGAGCTTTCAACGAGATTCTACTAAGTACGTTTTCACACGGTTTCCTTATACGGACGCCCTGCCAAACCCACGCCCAGTTTGACCAGTCGGTCGGGAGTTTGGCTCTTTTCGTACTCCGCCATCACGACCCGACCGACTGGTTTCGAGTCTAGACATCGCTATCATGACATCGATGTAGGGGACTCCGAGGTACATAGCACGTGCAATCGCGCTGAGTCGCGTCATCGTCACCTCATCGGCGTTGCAGGATCCCATGCCCGAACTGACAGGCCGAGCTTTGGAGTTGTACATCGCGGCTCGTTGCCAGCCAGCGTATGAGTCCTACAACGACGAGAAGCACATCGGCCCAAGTGGACGGGTCAAGTATCTCACCACACAAGGGCGAACCTCGAGAAACCCGCCACAAACGGATCAAGCCTGAAGAATTATCCCGACTTCTTCCATCGACCAGAGCACGACGCCGAGTCGATATGGTGGGCGATGTTCTCAGTCCTCGTTCAGGTCAAGCCGAAGGCTGCGCAGAAGGAGAAGTCCGTCCCCAATGCCCTCCATCAGGCTTGGATGGCCTTCGCCAACCACTGCATCCCCGACCGTCCTCAGCACCTCGAACACCGCAACCTGATACTCAAGTTCCCTGAACCTCTCTGGCTTGACATGTTTTCTCCCGTTCCCGAGATGACCGACGTCGCCCGCCTCCCATCCGACATCACCCAGCACGTCCAGGCTGAATACGCGTTCTGGGAGTGGGCAGAGGGCGCATACAAGCCTGATCAGCTTCACGAAGCAATGCAACGGCTCATCTTCCAGTATCTCGTGGATCACGAAGACAAGGACATCTTGCTCGACCAGGACAGAAAGAACCTCAAGCCCGTCACGAAGCAAGCACTTGTCCCCGACCCGCAGAGCTCGGATCCCAAGGACAAGTATAAGGCTGAAACGTTGTCGATCCCCCCGGTCGGATCGCGAGAGCCCGACCCTCTCGTCCCCCTCCTTCCGCCTTCAATCCACAACATGAGCACAAGTACAGCAGGCCTGAGAAGTGACAGGAACGCCGAAGCAGGTCCATGAGCAGCTGCCTTCGCGCCTGTCGACCCTTCGCGTTCGACTTGTACCCAGACGAGCACCTTCGCGTTCGACTTGTACCCAGACGAGCACGCGCTCCCCGACGTCGAAGCGCAAGAACCAGAGCCAGGGTAGCCGGCCGGCGAGGAGTAAGCGCAGTCGGAAGGACGACGAGGACTGGCCAGCCGCAAGCGCTTCACGCCGCACGATCCAGTGAGTTTTCCCACTTGTCGCTCGCAGGCGAGGGTAGGCGGCTTGAACGCTGATCGTTCATGATAGCGCTCTGCGAGTTCAGTTTCTTCAAGAATGTAGTACGTTTCCACATCCATCGTTGCTGCTCCGCATGACCCCCTGTAAATCATCGATATTATGACTCCAAAGCTTCAAGCTGTCGCACTTCTCTGTACAGGCCGTTGTGTCATGCATGGCATTGCCTCTACGTAGCCTGACAGCCTGAGCCGGGCGATTGATGTCGTTCAGCAACGGCGTTTCGCGGGACGTGAATCTCATGTATCCATGAGGCCATTGCTATTCACAGACCTGTCATTCGTCCTCCACACACACACACAATCCGAACCTACTGACTACACCATCAACGCAACTCCCAGACCGAGCCCGAGCCCGAAGAACAACAGCCCATCCACTCCCGCATGCGCACCCACCGCCGCGTTCGACCCAGACCCAGACCCAGACCCCGAACCACCGCTTCCCGAACCCGAGCTTGAAGGCGCAGGTGGGTTGATCACCTTCGTCCCGTTCGAGTAATCAAAGCCCGGATCCTCGCTCCACGGGTTCGCCCTCCCCTGCGCGGTGAGGTTGACAGGCGCGGGGAGCGTCTCGGTCGTGAGCGTCATGTTGAGCCCGGACGCGGCGGTGAACACGCCCTGGCCGCCTGCGCCGACTGCGGACGTGTTTGGCGCGACGAAGGGGAGGAAGTATTGGGCGTTCAGGGGCCCGGGGATCGTGCCGGTGATGTTGAGCTGGGCTGTGAGCGTGGACGGGCGTGCGAATGTGGGTCAACGACGAACGTGCGATGTCCCAGAACTGAGAAGGGGGATGAGGAAGAGGAGGCGGGGGTTACGTACGGATGCGCGAGGAGTTGCCTGTGATGCCGTTGTTCTGCCATCCTGTCGCGTTCGCGACGAAGTCGAAGACGTTCCCGAGCACGGGGTCCGTGTCGCCGCGGCCGAGGGACATGAGCCCCCAGTTCGCTTCGACGGTGGAGAGGGCCGAGTAGTGGGTGTAGAATGTGGAATCGGTGGTGCCCCTGAGATGCGTGGGTACTCCGCCGCCGAGGATAAGAGTGTATATGCGGTTGTTGATTTCGTGGGCTGAGCGTGCCTTCAATCAGCGAGTTCACTCGACGGAGAGAAAAGGTGTGTGGTACGCACTCTCGTTCTCGTCGAACGTGAGGAGGATGATGGTGCGGTTATTGTTGAACTTGGGGTCAGCCAATAGCGGCACCAGCCAGAAATTCAGCCAGTCGCCGACAAAGTCTATCGTCGTGTCGTGTCCCTGTTCACTGATGACTCCCGATAATCTCTTCAGGCTACGGACGAAGGACTCACGTCGTTGACCAAGTTGGGCGTTATGAAGCTCCATTGAGGGATATCGTCCGCTTTGACGTCGTTGGCGAAGTCGTTGACTTTGTGACACGATCCTGAGCGAAGCTGCTCCCGCACAGGTGGGAGGTACTCACAGTTGCGTATGCGAAGAGCACGTTCAGTGACGTTGGCCACCGAGTCGAAGATAACGAGGCCGTTGTGCTTGCGCACATAGTACGTGTATTCCCCTGAGCCGACTGTCCGACTGTCTCAACTTGTCTCCCTGTGGATGTATGCGTGCGAGAACGTACCTAGATAATCCTTCTGGGTGAAGTTGAATCCCTGTATGCATCATTGACCGCGTCTGTCAGACGTGCCTGTATGCGCAGCTATTCTGCTCTTACTGTGAACCCATCGAAAGGCATGTTCTCCTGGTCTTCACCCGATATCAGGTACCGACGGTGGTGAACAACGATGTACTCACAGGTAGTCCATGAGATATTCTTGGCTTCCAGCAAGTCGACTACTGTCGAGATGTTTTGGGGGATATGGTCTTGCGCAGGTACTCCGAGTCAGCGGGCGACACAACTACGGACCGTGATCGACAAGCGTACAGAAATTGTCATCTGAGGACCCGAAGAAGTCTCCACCGATGGCCGCGATGTAGTTGGGCTCTGACGGGTGGGTCAGAGCATAGAACGAATCGAGCACAATGCCGTCCTTGCTGAGCTGTTGAAAGACCGGAGAAGACGCGGCGGTAGCGACTGCGTTATGGTAGTCAGGCGCGGCTATGGGAGGGAGAGTGTGAACGGGATCGCGATATCACTCACAGTCCGTGTTCTCGATCCAGATCTGAATGAATCGATCGAAGGCCTTGCCTGGGACAAGGGGCCCGTTCTTGATCGTGTCGTTCGTCTGGCCGGTGTAATTGGCCGAGGACGACTCGGGGGTGGAGGACGGCGGCTGGAAGCTCTGCGCGATGGCCGCGATTGTGATACCGGCACATGCGAGCACGGTGGAGGCGGGAAGAAGTACTGACCACATCGTCGCTGGCGTATACGCTGCAAAACACGGTCACTGGTCGAGACGAGGGTCTCAAAAAGACACGAGGTGGTGTGCAGAGAACGACGCGCGTTTTATCGCGCCAGCCTCCTTAACTCGATAGGGCGCGATTCCTGTGGCGGAAGAGCGAAACGTGATGAGAGACAGCTCGGGTGACCATGTGCCTGACTGGAAGACCGTTTTCATGCGAATCCGGGCGCACGTTGGGTGGAACGAGACGTCCAGAGCCCGGGGAAATGTGTCGTGGTAGACTACGAGTATGGATTGTTGACATTGCACGTCGAACGAGGCATGTCCATAGGCTGATAAAGGAGGAGGCAACTCGTGCGCAAGGTTGCCACCGCGAACGTGCGTCGACCTTCGGAGATTCTTGCCGAGTCACGGGTCGTGCGCGGTATTGGGTTTGAACTCTGGCAAGACAGCCACATCCGCTTGCAGGCACAGGCAGCTCGCCAGACAGAAAGACATGGTTGTGCAGAAAGAGGTGAGTGATCTGTCTGGGAGAGTGCACTACGCAGACGACTACAGTTCGGAAAAGCCCGAGATGACACCGGAAGGCGCTTGTTCCACTTCCGTCACTGCCATCAGGCTCAGTCTGTTTGTCGCACATAGTATCTAGGGTCTTGTCTACTACTGTGCACCTACTGTGAGTACTTGGCCTCTGGTAGTTGGAACTATACAACTGCTTATCTTCTCAGACAGTCGTTCGTGTGCTGGCACTACTTGACTCCGAAGTTCTCATCCTCATCCTATGCGCATGCGATCGGAACACACGGGAATGCACGCTTGGCATGCAGGAGCACTGGTCGACTTCTTCGTTCCGAGGGGCAAAACCGCATGTAAACGAGTCTGTGATCTTGGAAACAAGAGCTCGGACGATGTCATTTCTCCCCTTTCTGACGGCAGGAGGAAAGACCCTAGTACCGCCCCCGGTCATCCGCTCTCTCACACTGTGCATTCACAGATTGTCCTGCAGACATACCCGAGATTGCGGAGATCCGCTCGTTGGAACTCGTTGTTTGCCACGCTCATGCAATCAACAACTTGGACTCAACGTGCCTCGAGAATCTCTTCCTGAGCCTGAGTGGCTACTCACAGTGATCGTCCTGCTGAGCTTGACAGAGCTTGTTGAGTACGGATGCATACTCAATCTGGGCTTATGTCCAGGTCGTTCCTCTGACAGCCATGCAGTTGTGGTCTGTCGAACGTTTTGCCTGCTGCCTCAATGTCGAATGGGCTACACAAGACCCGGACCACGATGCGCAGATGCAGTTTGCGTCCTTTCCCGTACCCTCGCTGCAAGCCGTGAAGATGAAGACAGTGGTACGCGACTATGAAACGCTGATCACGCTGGACTTAGTCAGGCCGACGATGTAGGAGGACACGTTGTTCAGGCAGGCGATACTAGAATTTGAACCCAAGTGAGCTTCAGTAGTGACAGTAGGCGTAGGACCTTAGACACTGCGAGCTGCCATCTCGATGCGACTCAGCTTTGTAGCCGTCCAGTCTTCAATGCAGACTTCCGGAAGCATAGTCTCGCAGGTATCCAGAGGTGTGCATATTCAACCATACAACGCATGCAGTACGTCACTAACACGACTCTCCAAGAATGCGTTGAGAGTTGAAGACCCGGGAGCGAGACGCTCATAACTTGCCCCGATTGGGCGGCCTTACGGGGATGTTGTGGAGGCGTGATCCCTCGTGAGTTATCGAGCCAAGCAAGAGAGATTCGTATACAGAGAGGTACATAACAGAGTACACATGTCACGGAGCAAATTACACACACATCTTACCAACCGATCATACCGGAAGCTTGCCGAGTCCGTACACGCCACGCCTATCTCACTACACACCGAACGCATACGGAAAACCTGTCATGGCCTGGACAGGCAGACTGGCTTCATTCGACGCAGCCACCCGCTTTGAGCGCCGTTCACCGGTGGCTGTAGACTCCGCGCGCGTGCGCTTCCGCAAGCGGCCAGAGCCGCTCCCCTCGTGGCGGGAATCCTCCACCGGTTTGGCTGGAGCCGGCCCCGTAGTCGACCGGATGTTCTCGGGATCCAACACGACATCTTTGTCACGGTGTTCGACCAGATAATTGAGGATGAGACGCTGCAGCGCCTCGTGGAGGTGATCGGGGCGTGGAGGGGGCACTTCCAGGGAGGCATAAGAAGGAGCGACCTGCTGCGCCATTTCGAAGAGTAGCCTGCCGACGTCTTCCATACTGCGAAGCAATGGCGCAATGTATTTCCCCGCGCGTCTACCGTCCAGGAAAAGGCCATCGCGAATGTCATGCGGAAACCCTGTGTTACTGGGCGCAATATCATGTTGGGCGAAAACGTCCCAGTATCGTTCCAAAAGGCGTGAAGCATAGTCGGTCTCTGCGTCGTGGGTAGGTTTGACTCGAAGGAGTGCGGATAAGCTCGTCCAGAAGACAGACTCGGCATCGTACTCGAGCCTGTGGACAAACACCTCCTTTGCAGGAGGTTCAAGGGGCTTCTCCGAGGGCGGGATGCCACCGTGGATGGTGCCATCCCGTTCAGTGAACAAAGCATAGCGTATCGGACCATGTACTTGGTCGTACAGCGTACGAGCCTCGGCGGAGAGGTTGGGCATGGGCACAAAGGGGGCGTCGTTGTACGTCCAGTCCTTCCCAATGCTCACAGCTCGTGAGATATACATGGGCGTCCCCTATCGCAGCGACGAGTATCAGCGTGTACCCAGGTATGGACGGTGAAGCCCAAGAGGACGTACAACACGGCATGCTAGCTCGTTCGGAGCACCTGGCACATCAAGCTTTGCTGAGTTGTCGAAGTCGATCAAGAGGCAGTTGGCCTGATAGTTGTCAGGATGACTTATGCGGTAATGTACTGCATAAGAGACTAATGCACATGAAGGGCGAGGAGAGACTCACCGTAGCTTGCCGGCAAGAACATCATCGATCAGGGGAGGGCGATTATCCATGAAACGCGAGTCGGTGCACTTTCCCCACTGAGGGTACATGAGTATGTTGTGTATGCTCATGTCACGATGCAGGATCTGACGCTGCATCGCAAGGGTGCGATGTACTGGCAAGAAAGTCAGGTCAGAGCCATGCCAAGCATACAACGATCCTAGCATACCTTCGAGTGTATCGTACACAGCCTTCAACAGATCGTTGACCGTCCGCGCTTTGAGAAGTTCCTCCCCGCGGTCGATCATGAGGAACCGCTTGCGCACGCGCTTCTCCTCGTCTTCACCGACTGTCAGCGGCTCTTCCCCATCCATGACGTCCTCCGCGTACGCAACTCGAACCACTCCCGGGACAAACCCGTCACGGTGGGCGTGCCGCAAAAGTTCAGCCTCGTCAAAGCGCCGCAAGACGTGACGGTAATAGTCCTTTACTATGACGCAGGACTTGCTCTCTGGCCATGAACATTCGATCACCGTCGTGCGTCGACTTGTGGTGCTTCCGCCAAAGACCAACTTGCCTCGGGAGAACGTCTCACTTTCTATGGTCACAGTCCACAGGGCATCGCTAAGGGGGTCCTTCGGCGACGACGCCTCCCACCAGATGGATGGGTCGCGGAGCATGTGGCCTCTCGGAGGGTCGTAGATGGAGTAGACATAGTGGGCGAGGACAAGCCAGCCGTCTGTAGCCCCCTCTGAGTCATCGTCCCAAGAGAATTCTTTGGAGACACGAGGTCCCGCGGTATCCATGAACAGGATCGCAAAGCCCTGTGGACGAACGGTCAGGCAGTAGAACCCAGGATGGTCAGGGCGGGCGCGCAGATGCTGCAGTGCGTATGCAGCAGCCTGAGAACGAGCGATGGGCTCATCGGGACCCTTGACCTCGACGACGGATTCAATGCGATGGTATGGTATGGATGAGTAAGACACTTTGGTACGAGGCCATTCATAAGTCGGGTTTCCGGGCACGGGGAAGACCGCTAATAGGTCGGGTTTGTCGTCGACGTCACCAAACGGGTAATGAGTGGGGGGGCTGCCGTGGTGGTCTACAAATGTAAGAGCAGCGTCGTATCGTTCCAAATTGAGGTCTTTCCTCCTTGGAGCGATGTTGTCTGGGCTAGATTTTAGTGTGTCACTAATAGGGAGCACACCGAACGTACGTTTCCACAGTGTCTGACTGATGTTGGTCAAGAGCTCAGATGTATTTGAGTACATATGGACTTCGCTCAAAGCTTCCGAGATAGACTTCGCAAGACTAAGATTGGAAGCTGTCTTGACCTTCTTGAGAATACCAGGCGGACATCTCCTTAGATGAGCGTCGACGAAGGAATCGTCATGCACGCTGAGAGTAGAAGCATGTGGCGCTGCGACTTTGTAGGCTTTATGAGTATAGGCCTTCAGAGCGGGAGGTTTCACAGGAGTATGGTTATGAACAGGAAACGTACCATAGCCCGCAACAATCTGAGATTCAGAAACCTTCTCGACATCGTCGCCATCCCGCGCAGCTGAGGCTGCTCGAGGAGTGCTCGGACGTTCGAGGGAGGACATCTTTCGACTGTGTGAGCTGAGAGTCACAACAGCCATCAGTCACGCCTTCTTGTATATTGGAGGCTGGTTAGGAGACATAGTGTGTGGCTGGCAGAAGGTCAAGAGGAGTCTAGGAGACTGTCTGTCTGCGCACGAAAACAGATTCGGGCGGGCGGGCGCACGTGATATGCAAGTAATCTCGGGAACTGCCGATGCGTTAGTATCTTCTACGTGTGTACTATCACTGCACCAGTAATGCAAAATCCTGAGTCTTACTCGCATAACTCTGTCCCTCCTTCACCGATTGCCTCCGGATCTTTATCTATTGATTATGTACCGTCTTAGCTACTCTCGTGTGCAATTTTGGAGGAGAGGAAGGAGAACGACGAATTTGCGGAGGTGCGGATGCGATCGAACAGTACTGTACCATTTCAAACAGTTCGGCACTGGCTGTGACGTGTGACATGGACATTTCATTGTACAATTCGTCAGCACAGGCTTAGGCGCTGTGACGAACCTGCAGATCCGTCTATTTTGTTGCCTTACCTAGTCATAAGCTAACTCAATTTAGCTGTTGGGACTGATATTAGCCATAAGGTATGTCTCCAGCAATTTTTTGCTCATATCCAACGTGTATGATTGGGACGGCTCGAGTGTACATGGTGGGCTCGCTTAGCAATTGAATAAGCGCCCGTGTGCGCATTGGGCAGATACCCCCTGTGACCGGTGACAAGAGCCCAATTTCGTCCAGAAATGAGGCCTTGTGACGCGTGACTGGCCGAACTGTTTGAAATGGTACAGTAATGCAAAACGAAGCGCTCGTGCTGTAACGCAGCTGTCACCAGCGTCTAGAGTGCCGATTCAAACTCCGATGCGGCAATCCCAACGTTCCGCCAGGCGACTCACCTCCAACCACTTTGCCACGACGTTCACGAAGTTGTGTGCAGTCGCATGTCCCGAGAATTTGTATTGGATAGTAAGTAGGACTAACAGCGAGTAGATTAAGAACTATACGGGGGTGTAGAATCAATTTGATACAGAGAATAAGGATAATAATAAGTAGGGTGGGGCGGAAATTGTTGAAGGGGGGGTGTCGCAGTAAGAGAGACGGGGATGAAAGGTGTCGCAACTTCAGAAGAGCTTGCGGGTGATGTATTTTGGTGGGTAGAAGTGTGCATAGGGTTGAATAGAAAGTGAGAAATACTGGGAGAGGAGTGAGAATGAGGTACCCTCGCAGCAGCCGTATCGAGCTGGACAGCCGCCCCAGGTTCCGGAGTCCCCAAGCGGGGACGGCGCGTGGGAGGCTCATTCTCGTCTGGAGCCTCGGGAGCAGTGCGCTTCTGTGACGTCCGGAAGAGACCAGCGTAGCGTGGAATGTTACGATCGTCAGGATGGTCCTCAAAGTGCTTCTTCACCGCCTTCTTCAAGTCCTCCTTCGTCGCTCGTTTGCCTTGAGTTTCGACAGATATTCTGAGCTCCTTGACAATAGCTTGATAGTCGGCTGCAGTCAGCTTTGAAAATCCTCCCGTGTACGTGTAGTTGATGGCTCGGCGTTCATCTGCAAGCTGCTGTGCCTTCAGGTTGCGAGCATCCTGCTTGGCTTGCTTGGCTGCAGCCTTCCGGGCGCGTTCAGCTTCTTGAAGCCTCCAAGCCTCCAGTCCAGCCACTGAGGTGAGGCAACGAGCATTCGTTGTCAGCATGCGAGTCCTCTGTTTTTGGTTGTTCTTCTGATTCAACTTGTGTTGGAGCTCTTCCAGCTCTAGCGCAGCAACAGCGCTATGCATTTTGGCCGCCTCGAGCTCCTTGGTGAGAGTGCTGATATGTGACTGGTGAGCATGGAGTACACGTTCGTAGGCGGCTAAGCGGACATGGGAAGGGAGGTGTATGTTGCGGGCAATTGTGAGATCGCCATTGATGGTGTCATCGAACGTCACTGCGGTGGGGGCGGTCTGAGTCTCAATTGGTGAGATGGACTCTGACATGGCTGCGGACAATTGGCTTGCCCGGTCCGTCGCAGTGTCGGCCCAGTGCTCTTCCGGGGGGGTAGTTGGACGATTGTCAGATGTATGAGGGGGAGGGGGAGAGGAAAGTGACTCGGAGAGGGGTGGGTTTGATATGGGAGGAGGGTCAATCAGGCTGAGTGCTTCATCGTCGGTTTTCAGATCCCAGTCATCATCCGTGTCCGACTCCATAGTTGTTGCGCTGTCATCGGACAACCCTGCATTGTTGTCATCGTCATCGTCATCGTCATCGTCATTGTCATTGCCATTCTTGTTAGCTCTAAACGTGTTGGCATGTCGGCTCGTTGTGCAAGGTGTGGCTGAGATTGTCGGCTCAGAGTTGTGGCAAGGAGGATGACTCGGATATGAGTCGGGGAGGTGAGCATGTATGGAAGTGTTCTGGCTGGGGGCATAGTCTGCAGCCTGAAAGATGTCACGATTAAGGGGGTTGAGACCACAAGCCTTGAATGCAGATCGGATGAGGTCAGGAGTTACAGACTCTGAGCGCGCAGACATGTACTCGCGCACAATGTCCTTCCGCGGCATCTCCTGCATTGACTCCGACACAACTTCCCCACACCGTTTGACCCATGCCGATTGCAGGCGTCCGAAGATGCCAACATCGAGCGGTTGAAGCTTGTGTGTGGTGTGGGCAGGGAGGCAGATAAGCTGGATGTTGTGCTCGATCGCCAACTCGCGCATAGCCGTTGTGTCATGAGAACCGTGTCCGTCAAAAATGAGGAGGATAGGTGCGTCAGAGACCCGTTGGGATGTGGCCTGTGGAATAAACGACCTCTTGAACCATTGCATGCACAATTTGTCATCGGTCCATCCGTTAGGGGACGTGCAGACCCTAAAAGAAGCGGTGAGTGTGGTGGGAACACAACATATGAGAAAGAACACAATGCAGAATCTCCGGATCAACGTCGAACCATTCTTGATGATAATGACCACTCCCTGCAAAGATGAAGGCAGGTTTCAAAGACTCGCCGTCTGCTCGGACGCACTCGATGACCGTTGCAAGCTCAAGGTTGGCACTTCGAAGTTTATATGCAGGACGACGTGATGCAGGAATGAGGTACTTGTACAGATCACGCTTTCGACCACCCCTCTGAATACCCTTCTCATCCATGTTGTACACGTGCTCCCATGGAATGTTGTGTGCCTTCATCGTACTCTCCACCTTGTCAAAGTAGTCCTTGACCGCCTCCACATTGAATGCCTGCGCGCGTTTGGGATCGATGCCGGATGGCTTCCCTAAACGGATCTCAGGGTGTCGATTGATGAAGCCACGCAGCCATTTCCGGGATGGGCGTTGAGGGAGCTTGCAGATATCCTGGACTCTCTTCGCGATGGTCCGCTTGCTGAGAGGGCGGCCAGCATTGCTGAGATGCAGGACCCAGTCGACCAGAGCTTGCTCCTGTGCAGCGGTAAGGTATTGCTGGTCTTCATGGGCTTGATTCCGTGGCTTGGTCTTGCCCAAGAATCGTCGCCAGAGAGTGTCGTAAGGAACGTTGAAGCGACGCGAAGCCTCAGATATATTTGGCTGAGAGTCGGTGCCAGAGCGGAGAAAGCTGACAGCGTGAGATAGGCGATCCTCGAGCTGGGCTGCCTGGCGCTGTCTCTTGCTCAACTTTCCCATACACTGAGCAGAGACAGTAGCATCGAAAAGAGGGAGGGAATTGCTAGCACAGAGGGTGGACGGTAGTGAGCGCGACGCGAGGCGGGCCTCTCGCCCGATCTGGATCTGCTCGGCTAGGCTGACTTTCGTGCTCCGCCAACCTACTGTGGCTGAATGTCACGCCTGCACACCTCTTCTTCATCTGAAACGCTACACTTCCTCCGGATGTCCTCGGAATAGCATAAATACACTGTCAGGAGCATGCATCATAAGCAACGGACATTTGAGGCTGAGAGGGACAGTGTGTGGATAAGCCGAGACCAAGCAACCTCAGCTTTTCCTCGAATCCCAACTTCTTACTTTACTATCACACTCGATACCGCACCGTTTCTATTCTTTTTTTCACTCGCATATAGAAGACCATTCAAAGTATATGTGTACAATAATTTGGCACCTGTGATTGGCACAATTGTCCCTACAACACCCATTTTGCACTTCTGTTGCAGTTTCGGCGCTTTGCATTACTGGTGCAGTGATAGTATATACTGTTCTCCAGCCCGCTTGCGCCGTGAATAGGGCTGCTCAATTCTTGTGGACGCTGGACGTTGGACGCGTTGAGAGACTTTTGATGGGGATGATGGACTGAAGCGAGGGCAGCCGGTGGTTCGGCAAGGTGCTCGGACCCTCGTCTTGCTCCTCCCTCTCCTCCTCGAAGCTCTCGTAGCAAGCTGAACTAGCCTTGGAATAACATAGGAATTCTTCTGTGTTCGTGAAATAGGGCACCCTAGCCAATGCATGTCTTTCAGGGATATGCATCTTGCGGGAGATGGTGGGACAGCGTTGACGCCACGGAAAGGGCAGAAGCGCGCGCAGGATGTCGGCTGTTCTCGCTTACACCATCGCGTCCATCAAAGTGCTCCGAACGCGTCCAACGTCCAGCGTCCACAAGAATTGAGCAGCCCTAATCTATCGATGGCATCGTGCCCAGGAAGTAAGAATAACTCACTGCATTGCCTCGTCGCAATCTGCAATGCAAGGGTCATGGAGCATGCTCGAGGAGTTGACGGGAGAGTTTGTGGGAGGCATACGGCGCCCTCGGCTGTCGGAGTTGTTTTTGCCCGAGACTCTGAGACATACGGTCGGGACACAGAGCAAAGCGATACAAGCGAGGTCGGAGAGCGGCAATGGCGCAATGCATGCCTGTCGTGACAGGATGGTCCAGATGCAGTAAATAGATGCGAGGGGAGCGGGATATGCGTGCGTGAGATGCAAAAATATGTACGTGGGGGTAGCGGAAAGGGAAGAGACTACGGGAATAAAGGGAAAAATAGTGGTAAGGAGCGTCGATGGTGGTCGGAGTGGTAGTAGCACTATTCAGAGGGGCGTACGCGTAGATACAGAGCGGACGGGGGTAGTGTAAGAATTAGAAAAACGGATGCGAATGCCGCGGCAATAAATAGACATTAAGTCATGAAAGTCTTCTGAAGCAAGGATCAGTCAGCAACGTGCACGCAGACTAGGAGGGGAATTACAACGTACTTCGAATTCCGACTCTTACAGCTATACTTTGAACGATCGCTGATGGTTCGGCGTAATGATCTCCGAATTCCGTCGTGTAGGTGCAGCGGAGGCAGGGCTCTTTGGACCAGGGCCAGGAAGGGCAGACATAGACTGTCGCCGTGACGGGCCGTTGTTCTGGTTCTTGAGCTCCTCGAGCGAGATACCCAGCATCTCGCACAATTCCTTCTGCGCCTGCATCATGGCACGCAGATCGGAGGATGGCGAATCTGTCCATCCTGAAACCAGCCAGTCAGCTACCAGATCCAACACACATCACACAAGTGGGACTCACCCATGGTAGAGCTTCGCGTAGGCAAAGACAGTTCTGTAGACGGGAAGAACAGGTGACTGCGTGTCGGAATCGGCGGCACAGGCGGGATCTCCTCGTCCCCATTCGGTCCCGCCCACACCCCTGGCGACGGCGCGCCGCTGTACCGCGGGTTGCTGCTCGTCGACGAACGGTGGCTGCGACGGTACATCGAGCGTAAGCCCGCCTTCGACGCCCGCACGCTGTTCTTCCGCGCGACCATGACGCGACTCGACCGCCTGCTCGGCGTGAGGCTGTCCTTGTCCGTCTTCTCCTTCCCCCCACTCGAGGCCGGCTCCGCCATGATCCGCTCCGCATAGTCGTCGAACTCCTGTGCGACCTCCTGCGCCTCCCGCCACGCCTCGTCGCGCTCCGCCTCGAGCGTCGCGACCTGCTCCCGCAGGCGCTGCACCTCCCCAACCTGCTTCAGGAAGCTCGAGTTCAGCTTCCGAAGAGCCATCGCGAGCGCGCTCCGCTGGTGGACATCCCGCAAGTGATTCAGCTGCGCGAGCTGGTCCGTCACGGCGTACAGCTCCTCCGCCGTCTGGTCCAAGCTCTCCGTAACGTCACCCAACTCTTCCAGCATGCGACCCGCAGCCGCACCATTGTCCGCCTCCCCGCCACCACTACCACCACTACCACCGCCAGCGGCCGCCAAACGGCTCACGTTCGCAAGCAACATGTTCCGCCTCCGCACCCCGAGCTTGTACTTCATCTTCAGCTCCGCACAGTGCTCCTCCGTCCGCGCGATCTCCTCCGGCAGCCCGCGGTCGAGCGTGTCGAGGGGCAGGATCCGAATCGCAGACGCGTCCGCCGACTGCCGAATCGCCGTCGACACGATGTGCTGCAGCTGCTGCGACGTAAGCGTCCACTGCGCCGCCTCCATCGTCAGCCCCCGGAAGCTGACCCGGCTCGTCTGGAAGCGCGGCGCGGCGTGGGACATCATCGACGCCATCCGTCCGTGGCTCGTGCTCGGGCCGGCATTGTTCAGCGACGAGACCGAGCCCGCGCGCATCCGCTCGGCGGCTGCCGCGGCACTGTAGCTTGGCTTCCGCGGGCCCGCTGGGAGAGGCGGACGGGTGCGTGTTATGCGTTTGTTGGGTGTCGAGTCGGACGAGCCGTACGTGCCTCGGAGAGGAGTGTTAGGCGGTGGGCCGGGCTCTGGCGTTCCCATTCGAACAGGAGGGGTCCCCGTGCGTGCAAAGGGCACAGGTCCAACGAGAGGTGGTGAAGATCCACTGGCAGTGGCTCCCTGAGGAAAAGGAGGGGACATGCTCCGCAGCTCCTCCATATATGGCGGAGGAGGATGCTCGACGCTGATCGAAGATGCATGCGCGTCCATCCTCGAGCGTCCGAGGGAAGGTGATGAGGGAGCAGATGAGGAGTTCGGAGGGGTGGGGATGGGCGAGAGGGAACGCTTCTGGGGGATCGAACTCTGCGAAGATGATGCGACCTGCAGATGGGAGCTTGACTGGAAGCTCGACCGGCGCGAGGGTTCAGAAGAGTCAGCCGTGCCTGCACGCGATGACGAAGGCAGTGGCGAAGGGGGAGGGGGCGGATCAAAGACTGGCGCGTAGGAAGGCGGTGGCGACCCGAGGGGTTCGTCAGGATTCGCGACGGAGCGCATGCGTCGATGTGATGATGCCTCAGCAGCTTTAGCCTGCGCTGCGGTCGTAGTCTGAGATGGGGATGCCTGCTGTGTGTGGGACTGGGATTGATTTTGAGTTTGACCATGTGTCAGAGGCTGAGTCTGAATCTGACTTGAAGCTTGACTCGAAGCTTGTGGCGAAGACTGAACGTGTGCCTGAGAGTGCGTCTGGGAGGTACTCCCATTCCTCGAATGCGACTGCTTATCCCTCGCAATGGAGTTCGAACGGTCGCGCTGACGCTGGGGCGTGGATTGCTGTGGCGCGAAGGTCGTGTACATAGCGCCGCTCGTCGGTGGTTCGGGGAGGGTGGAGTATGTCGACACCGATCTGGACGCAACCTGTTCTTCGATAGCGGTCAGCCTCTTCGCCGCCACAGGAGGGTGCGGCGATGGTGGCCCTCCCTGCGACTCTCCCGGACTGTCAGGAGAGCTGCTGCTCTCTCCAGTGAGTGGTGGTGTAGGGGGGACGCGAGATGTGCGAGATGTGCTCGGTTTCGATAACACGCTCCTGCGCATCATATCGAACACACCACGAGAAGAACTTGTCATCCGAGAAGGACCCTTGTCCATCGAGGCGCGTGAGTTGGTCGGTGGGGAAACAAAGCCAGCAGACCACAGTGGCGAGAACGCGTTGGGAGTCTCTGGGAAGGTTTGGCGGTCTGTAAGCGCAGTCGATAGAGACTCTCCACTAGAGCTGTGCGTAGGCGTTGAGATTGCCCCGTTATCTTCAGAACGGCGTCCCAAAGCCAAGGGGGGAGGAGGCCCAGTAGCACGCTCGCGGGCGATCTGCAGAGGGAAGTTGTCGAGGAGGTCGGGAGAATCAACTGGGGTGTCGGACGTGGGAAAGCTGCCAAAACGTGCAGACGTGGGTGTGGGCACGGCACCACCGGCGAGGACAGATGGTTGAGGAGAAGATGATACGAGGACAGATGTCGGGCGCTCGCCAATAGGAAGCAGCACGGAGGGACGTGGGGGCTGGGACACACCAGTGCGGGACGTCCCTGACTCGGACATCGTGCGTGTGACGGCAAGACGACCGTTGGCAATCGCGAACGCCCCTGAAGAGCGCATAGTACCGGGCATGGGCCCGTTGGTTGCGAGCCCGCCTTTCTTCTGCTTCGACGAACCTCCTGTAGACGGACGCGTCCCCGGCTCGGTGGCAGCGCGGCCGTGGCCAGAACCCTCGCCAGTACCCAGGGATGACGAGCTCGCATTGCCCTCCAGACTGCGCTGTGCCGAGTTCGCGAGCGATCGTGTGGACGCGTTCGATGCGTTTGAGTGGGCCAATCCAATCATCACTGGTGTTTCCGGCACAGACGGCGCTGGTGATGACGCCTCCGAGATGGGCGAGATGGGCGGCATGCTCATCGTCTGTTCCCTGCGGAGCCGACCTGTGCTCTTTGGGCGCCTGAGCTGGGGCGGCGGGACCAGTTGGCCGCTGTCTCCACTCTCGAGCACCAGTGTCACAGAGTTTCGTTTGCTGGCGGTGCTGCCATCGATGCTCAGCCCCAGCTCTGCACGAGATGGGAGACGGGGCACTGGCGGAACGGACGATGACCGCGCGCTCTCTGGTGAACCTACGCTAGCTCGTCGGTCGCGGAGATATGCGCTGTTATGCAAGGGGTGCTCGCCTCGTGGGAGAGTAGCAGAGTCTTGACGCGTCATTCCTCCCGACTTGTACTTCGAGGCCCGGGATTCCTGGTAGATGAACGAGTTGACGTGCAGGGCATGAGCAAGACTGGTGCCCGAGATTGCAGAGGACATGTCGTCCGTGATGGCTGAGGACGGGCTCGGAAGGGGGCGGTCTCCCTTAGTCGGAAGGGGCGGCGGGATGCCCCCAGAGCTGATAGCAGACGTATCCTCGGGCGACGACCGCTGCACCTTGATCTTGGAGCTCGTGACGTTGTTGGGTATCCGGATGGGCGAGGGAGTGGGCTTCTTCGTGGACGAGAGTCCGCTCTAGTGCGCAGGTCAGTTTGCTTGAGTAGAATGGCCCATATAACTAGCATATACTGACGTTCTCGTCAAAACTCCCGCGCGAGCGATGCACGGAAGTGTCCACAAACAAGCGATTCGGCTGCAAGGGTATTGTTAGTATACATTGTATAGCTCGGCAGCCATGACCTCAGCAGCCATGACCTCATTCTCCTCCACAACTCGACAATGGTGACCCCGAAGTCCGCAACCAACGGTGGGTGCTGGTTGCCGATTTCCACTAGGAGCGTAGGTCCCATTTTGGACACGGGCAGCATTTGCAAAGCAACAGCGCGAACTCCTCGAGGTCACTATCACGTTGTGACCGTCCGGAACGGGGGGTAACAAGGAATGCGAGCATACAGGAGGTGATACACACCTCTAAAAGTTCCTCTTCTGGGATTGCGTCGTCATGTCGAGGTTTGGCAATTGAGGATGACCCAGCGCCGGGAACATCACGGCCGCCATTAGGGAGGGAGACGTTGCGTTTGGGCGGAGTGCGTGCCTCGGGCTGCATAATGCTAGGAGGAAGCCATTCGGCCAAGGAGCCTCCTGAATCGAATTCAAGCTGGATCTGAGGAGAGGTGACGCCGTTGTCTACACTTGTCGAAGGTCCGCGATCCTCGGGAAAGGTCGCGCCGAAGGGGCCCTTTTCATTGATCTCTACAATCTCGGGGGAGACGAAGGATGCTGGAGAGGGGGGCGAGGGAGGGCGCCGGACGATTTGGGAGAACTTCCTCGACTTGTGGGTCTTGCTGCGCCTGTTGTTGAAGACGGAAGCTAGCATCGGGATGGGAAGAGAAGGGGAGGGAAGCAAACATAAGACAAGGGGGGAGGAAGGAGAAGGAAAAGCTGCGAGTGCCGAAAGCCCTGGTCAGCGACGGGGACGACGGCGACAACGACAGACAAGATGAGGGCGAAAGGAAAGGTATATTGTCTCTGGCCGGAGGGCGAGTATGGCCATCAGCGACTCTTGACGCCGTCTCTCCGCGACCATCATCGCAGGCGCTCCCAGGGACGGGCACAGGCGTCTGTCTTGTACGCCTTCCCGCCCTGTTTGGCTCTGTTGTCTCCCCTCCCATATCCGGACGTGCGTGTACGGCATCCCGCCCTGGCGTCGACCATCGCGAACATCTGTCCAAGCCCACGCTTCCTTGGCCTCCCACAGGGAAACATAAGTAGCTTACACCATGACTTATCTGACAGAGGACCTGCACATTCTGCAGCAACCTCACGCCGCGCGCAGGCCGGACACCATAATATTAACTGAGCTCCCATCTCCCCCTACATGTGCTCCCCTCGCCTCCCTGCCAGTCCAGACAACTCCTCTCAACCTCGCAACCATGCTCATAGGCTGTTCATACATAGTGACTGTCTCTCGCAACGTCTCCAGCATCCAATTACAAAATGGCCGCGCGCCCGAAGGCGATGCTCCAAGCTTTGTCTGATGCGCCGGGTGCGTGCTGTCGACCGCGTTTCTCTTGACCTCACCTCGATGCAGTGTCGCCCCACCAATGCCACATCAAAACCTGGTCGAAAACGGTCAGAACCGCTTCCTCCCTCCCCACTTTGATTGGTCCCTTGTCTGCAAGCTAACAGTGCTTTTCCACGATGATCTGCAGCTAGTCGACGTTCCGGTAAGAACCGTTCCGGGACCACCGGTGGCCTCGCGGAAACGGCAGATACACGGAGGTCAACCTCCATATACAGTATTGGGCACGCTCCCTCCAGCCTCACCATTTACTTTGCTGAAGCTCGGCTGGTATGTCCAAGTCATTATTGCGTGTGATCTCGAGGGAGACTCGATGACGCTCTCTTAGCAGCGGTCTAACAATCATATCAATCCACACCACGACGTCACCCAAAGGCACCCGCCACAGCTGCGCCTCCGCTCCCGTTGGACTGATCATATCATACTTAGCATATCCGAGCACACGCCTTGCCATACACTGTTGTGGTCAGCACCCGCCCGCATGCTGTCCCTCGACATCTCCGCTCACATCCCTGCCGTCATCTGTCATCGGTGGTTCGCCTTCGCCTTGCCTGTGATTCTGCCGCTCGATCTGTTGAATCTGAGCAGCATGCGCAGCGGCCATCTCGCTGCGTGCGAGAATGATACGCATGGGCGTAGACTGGCCATGGGAGCTCGAGAAGGGAAAGAAGTGGCTTCTCCTGCATGTTCTCTCCGCTCAATATGCCCTCTGTCCAACGTCGGTCTTCTAATGCTTCTCCGAGGTCAGCTTATAGGGCGAGTTCCCTTGTCCTGTGCGAGTTTTTGAGTTTTGGGGTCTGCAAACGTCCGACTGCGCCCGCGCATTTCCTCGCCACCTCGTCTGCTGAGTGCAGCGACCTCCAGTTTCGCTCTTTACTCGGGGAAGAATGGATCATCGAACCAGAGTATTGATTGACGCTGTGATGCAAGAACACTTGATTGTGCTTTGAGGCAGATTGTACGTACTATATGCGGACTGTCTACCTCCCTCCCGATTTGTCAATGGTAACAGTCGACGGATGCTTAAGCAGGTCTCATCGGCGTTCGTTCGCGGGCGGTGGGAAGGCGATGGAAGGACGGTCTGGCTAGTATCGACACTATCTACATACGATTGCCACTGACGTTGCATTCGCGGCCGAGGCACAGATCATACTATTTTCGGTCGTTCACGCTCTAGTTGAGGACTGTCCATCCATCGTCTGCCTAAGGGAGACAACGCTCTGACTGGTGAGTCAAGCTGGCTACTTAATACCCCATTGAAGCGTTCGTTCCACGCTGGTATATGAACTACCCTGCGAGTTGTGGCGAGTTGTGAGTGAACCCTTACACTATTTTCCAATACATGCGACAGCTCTATCGGCCTGGCGATCCTCACTAACCCGGGCCTTGCTTTGACGACCGCAACGACAGAGTGATTAGCCTTGCCACCCGTGGTATCTCCAAATATTCCCGTCATACACCCGCATCCCATACATCCTCCGCAACATCCTCACCGCCTGCCTCACTGTATGGCTCTCCTGTTCCTCTCTCTCTCTGCAAGTATCATAGCCATCACGCCCACTGGCGTGCCCGTACCCCGTACCCCGCCCAGTCGCCCCGGAGAACGCGGCCATATCACTCAGTGCGGCAACGAGCCCCGTGGAGACGGCGCGCCGGTCGCGCGTCGCGAGCGCGAGCACCGCCTGTGCACATTCCGCCAACATCGCCGTCGTCGGCCTGAACTCCGCCGCGCGCGCCACAGGCGCGGACAGGAAACCCTCCAGCGCTCCGAGCACCTCGAGCACTGCCGGGCGCACCGAGTCGTAGTCGCTCAAGGCCTCGTCCTCGGGCGAGAGGTCGGCCGACTCGGGTTCGTCGCATAGCGTCGTCTCGGAGCTCGTGTGGGATGTCTTCGGCTTCGACCGCGCCCGTGTGTCACCCTGCTCGGGCTCGAGGACATACGGAGCGGCTGGGACGTCGAGGACATTGTGGCTCGGTGGGGCGTGCACGCCGGAGGACGACTGGCTGCTTTCTCGAGCGAGAGCTGCCGCGGCGCGGATGACCATGTAGCAAGCTTGCACGAACCGGTACGGAGCATTCTCCGCCCGCAGTTGCTTGCTATACGCGCAGAACGCTCGAATGCCTGGCGCGAGAGAAGGACGACAATCAGCAAAGACCACACACGACGACCGTCCACACACAAAGCAGAGAGGAGTTGCGTCGACTCACAGCCGGGTCCGACGGCCTGGAAGCGCGGGAAGAGCTTGAGCATCAAGTTGAACGACCGTTCGCGGACGAAGCGCCCCGCCTCCGCATCGAGCGTCCCCGCGAGCACTTCGAACATCCGTCTCAGCAGCGCCTCCGTCTGCGTATCCGCCCCGCCCCCCGTATCCGCGCCCGCCTTCGCCGGCGGAGGGATCGCGCGAACGAGCCGATGCACCATCATGAGCACCCTCCCGCGCGCGTCGTCCTTCGCGCCCATTCCGTCTCCGGATCCCCCATCGCCCTCACCATCGCCCTCGCCGTCCTCAGCGTCCAACGCAAGCTCCCCCTTCTTGCTCGCGTTCAACCGCGCGAGCACGTCCAGGAGAAGATGCATGAGCGTCACCGTCCCCGTATCCCCATGCCCAGACGCGTCCAGGTTCCGCGCGAGGTCCCAGTACGGCATGTCGTTGATCACCCTCGGCGCGCGGCGCAGGAGGATGCGGTCGACGCACCGCAACGCCGCGCGCGGAGAAATGTCGCGCATGCACGGGCGCACGACGGCGTGCAGGAACGCGTCGTCCATGAACATCGCGTCCGCGCCGGCGAGCGTCGCGTCGTCCAGCGCTGCCGCCGTGCGGCCTTTCTCCGTCAGCAGCTTCTCGCGCTCCTTCCAGCTCGAGTAGGAGCGCGTGGTCGAGATGCCGTGAAGCCATGTGCGCAGGAGCTCTGAGACGCGCGCGGGGAAGGATTGGGGAGGATCGACCCGCCTCGCGAACAGGTCGGGCGTCACCGTGCCGTTGGCGGTGAGGTTCGCGAGGGCTTGCTGATAGGTGGGTAGTGCTGGGACTAGGCTGGTGTAGAAATGAGATGCAAGTGCGGCAAACGAGCGCTTCACCCATTGCGCGAAGATGCAGATAAGCCAGGATTGTGGCGACTTGTACGGACAATCCGGGTACAGAGGGGGCAGCAGGCTCGTCGTCCATACCAAGAACATCAAGATCGCTATGATGGTTGTGACGACTGAGGCGACGATGGGATGAAGTGTCCATAGCATGTCGATCAGGCCGATGAAAAACAGCAAAAGCGCCGCCTGGAGGAGGAGAGGCAGGAACAGGATGATTTCGGGCACATGCCACCTTCGGAGTCCTTCGTAGCGGTATTGGCGGATCCGGATGCTCTCTCGGGAGATGTTCGAGGATCCTGCCAGGTACTCTCGCAGCCATTGCTTCACGAGCAGGCCTAGTGATGCTGAGAGCAGACTGCATACCAAGCTCGAGAACCACATGGTGTTCAAGCGTACCGCAAACGCACTGGGCTGGAATGGGGGCAGTTTGGCGACATCACTTGGTATGGTGGCATTCACAGAGTTCTGGCTGATCGTGAATCCATTAAGCTGGGCCGAAATTTGCGTCAGAATGGCAGTGACCGAGTCCTCCGGTTGTTGCTGGAGGAGCTGATACGCCTCAATGTTGAATGCCGTCACAACAGCCGAGAACAAACCAGCCTGCAATGACACAACGATAGTTCGCAAAAAGAGCGGGATGTTAGTGAGTAGTAGGCGCCGCAGTCGAGAAAACTTACAAAGACAAGGAGAGTGTCAATTTCCTCCTTCCAATCCTGGATCATGTCCTCATCGTACTCCCGTAGAGCCTTTGCGCACGCTGCCCATGCCTCGGAACTGTCCCATATAGAGGGGAAATGGCGTTCACCAGCTGCCGGTCGTCGACGGTGGATGCGATACATATGTGGGTGGTGGTAGTTGGAAACTAGAATAGCTTTGTTACTTGTATATGAATCTACGTACCGTACAGCCTCCCCTTCAGACATTCCTGACTTCATAGTGCTGTGCTCAGGAAAGATCCGAAGGTAATTCCCAGGCGGTACGCTGCGAGCGTTCATGCAGCCCGTCTGCGACGGTCTTTGAGGACGTTACATGTGCACTTAGTCCCCCCAAGGACCAACTAGCGGGGTTGAGTCACAGATTAGTTGTAACATACTGCTTTCTGCTGCGATAGGTGTCGCAGGACTTGAGACTGGGTGTTAGCACTAGAAGCTCTTTCTCTCCGCAGCAAGGGACTCCTAGCATGGTGCATCGGATGTGTCATGACGTGCGTGAGATATAGCTTCAAGTCGGCTCGACATTGACTACACAGACGGTAAACATCCCGAATTCGGGATATCGTTCAATTGGGACCGCAGGATACTTACGGTTCGAGGTAAACAGGGCGCAGCCGGAAATGCTCTGGTAGCATGTGGAAGCTGGAGTGCCACACCACGCCCTGCTCACGTCGATCTTGGGAGACATGAACAAACTGGGGTTGAATGACTGTCGAGTGTCCATACAATGTCATAGACCAAGAAATATGTGCCATTGACATGCGTGAGACAGCAATACAGTTACAAGACAGTGCGTACATTTCCGTGAATCGAACAAGTCACAATGACCAACACACCTAAAGATCTCCGACACTTCGTCGGAAGCAACTTTCAGCAGTCTTGCAATACAGTTTCAAAAATACTATGCAAGATATGTCAGCGCTGATGCATAGTTGAAAGCAAGCATATGAGCGAAAGTTCAGATAAAGCGGACGTGACCGCCAAAGCAGTCAGCCCGAAGGTAGCTGAGATAGGTTTCTGCAACGCAAGGTAACCCTTGCTAAAGCCAAATGCCTCAAACATCATAACAACGAGATACGGAAGGACGAAAGGCAAAGCCACTAACCCACTGAGATATGTGAGCGCCCGGAAGATCGTCGTTCCAGACGCATTCGCGTCCCTTAGAGGCGTCATGACCGTGAAGAGGTAAGTTCATCGGCGGTGGATCACGTCATCCACCGTCTACGCTTTCAGGCGCCGTCTGAGCCTTGGCGCTTCTTGTATCGTCGGCGGGGGCCTAGTCGGGGAAGTTCAGAAACGGAAGATAAATAAGGTTGAGTGACCGTACGGCGATCGGGCTGTAGTTCTGAAAAGGTACTCGGGACGGCTAGTAGAGCGTCATCATGCTTCAATAGTTGTTCAACGAGATCGCGGTTCATTGAGCGAAGACGTTCTTGACGATACGGAACTACAAATACTACGATGAGAACGATGAGCAATTGCTGATTGCATCTGCTTACCGTTCGATTGTGCTCCGGAATAGAGACTCGACATTCGCTGACGCACGACGGTCGCTGTACTACAGGATGATGACATGATCAGGCGAGGGCGACAAAAATGCGAACAAAACGACTCACTGGGATGTAATGAGGTCACCAGCACAAGCGACGTCAAGGACCGTCTCCCAGGAAATGGGTCTGATACGATTTTGTAGGCTCTTCTCCACTGCAGGAATATGGGCGGCTAGCGCAGCTAAGACTCGCGTCAAGAAGGCAGCGGAGTCGGCTGTTAGAGCTTGTAGAGCCAGACCAGGAACAGCAGGCTGGCCATCTTCCTCGCCGTTCACAGTGTTGTCAGGCAATGACGCTGAGGGTGTTGTGGTCTCGCGCAGAGCACCCTCCATAGAATCATGTTTGTCGAGAGGAACAGTTGTCTGACCTTGTGACGACGTCAAGATGGTCTCGACTATAAGCTTGACCTCATCAGCCAGACCCCACTCGGGCACATGCACATCACCAGCCAGGAGCGGCCAACGCGTCCAGGTGTCCCTCTGTTTACCCTTACCGGGAGGTCTTGAGTGGGCCCGGCTGCCACTCTGAGACTTCAATGAAGATCCAGCCTGCGAAGACAAGTCCCGAGAGACAGACTCGATGGGAGGGACATGCATTGCGTCGTCATCTTGTAAGCCGTCACTCGGATTTGTCGAAGGTAGTTGTGACTGTGTGAGATGGCCAGCGAGGTCGAGCGTGTGCGTCGTCCGGAGTGCACGCAGGAGAGAAGAGTACTCGGTGAGTTCAGCATGTAGAGCAGCGGGGACTTGGGGACGTTTGGACATCGCGTCGCTGCGAATCGAACTTGAAGGACGCGTCGGCGCCGGTGGGGGTGGCTCGCAGGCCTGGGAACGTTACATAAGCAGAACTGTACAGGTGCTTCAGCCATCCATATCCACGCGCCCAACGCGCCTCGCTTCGACAGTCCACTCCATAACGAACAACGTACGTCCCCCGTCGTCCCCAGTCTCGTGTTGCTTTGCTCACCGCCGTCATACAGTATGAGAGAGAAGTGGAAGAAGAAAAGGTCTCGGAGGCTCCGCCGGAAACGCCGAAAAATGCGGGCCCGCTCTAGTACGTCCTGAAGCTGTTGTTGTAATCTCGCTCGTCTGACACACTTGCCTTCGCAGAGTAATCGCCCTCTCGGCTGCTAGGCTTGCAAAATAGGGATGTTCATGCCACTTCATGCGGAGGCGCGTTATGGAAGCTATCCCATACTCTCCGTCGTTGGGAGGACCATGCATCTCAGTCGCATCGCCTCGTGCTGCGCGCCCCAGGTCCGGGGAGCGTAGTGTCTCGATTAAGTCAATGTATCGAGGCAGTTGTTGGGCACTGTATCACTAACACATGCATGTCACTTGTATTGCAATGAACTGCTTGCCGATACTTCTCTCGTGCGACCGAGTGTTGGCCGTAACGCACTCATTCCCAATCGCGAAACGTGAGGGGTATGGAATTGACGGTCTGTTGTATCCCCTTCCTCCCGCCTCCTACGTTCAGGATGTGCAGGACGAGTATGTGCGCTGGGGGCATGTGTGGGTGAGTTCCAATCTCTTAGTATTACGACGCAGCGCATCACCTCATAGGTCATGCTCATCCGTTCTCGGCCTGCGACGACAGAACGCTACTGCACATGCAACTGCCTACCGCAATCCACTGGCCTCTGAGTATTCTATAGGTAGAGAGACACGTTTATAGTGGAGCTATCAAACTTCGAAGTCACAACCTACGGGTGCGCTAATCCTCATGTTGTCCCCGTAGCACCACTTCGACATCTGCTGCAGGTCGCGACCAGGCACACTCATATCTTGAAGTCCTTTGATAACACCCTGAAGCCCAAGTTCTGCCTCTCATCACTCCTCTGTCATCCCTCCCAGTCAACAGTGCCGAGAAACTATGCAACTCGTCTTCAAGGAAGATAGCCCTCTCAACTCGACCGTGGTCGATACGGCAAGTGGCCGCGACCTGTACCAGGTTACGAGCAAAGCTATAACCGGCTCAGAGAACGTGCGAATGCGCACGGTGGTCCATGACCTGCAGCAAGATCTGGTCGTCGCCGTCTGGGAGCGCAGGCACGGCTCCGAGCGCGCACAAGACTGGATCACGTACCACTCGACCGCACAGAGTACGCTTGCGGACTGGCTGCCTGGTATAGAGACACTCTCCAGGTGCGCTTGCAGCATTTCGAGGTTCGAGTAGAGATAGTCACTGACGTCATACAGACCACAGACGTTCATTGCTCCCGACGGAGAGCAGTACGCTTGGGAGCGAGTCAAGGCACAGATAACAAAGACAAACAAGGACGCCTTCAAGGTGTGTTCAGCGTATCATTCGCGGGCTCTCACATCACTGAATTAATTTCACTGAATATGCTATCCAGCTCATGCACGTCGAGACGCAGAAGACAATCGCCGAGACGCATCAGTTCGGTGTTACGACGCTCCGTCCGCACGAGCGTCCTGGGCTGAGTCTCGACATTGCGTCTGAGGCTGAGGGTATGGCGGAGGCGATTCTGCTGGCGTTCATCATCGTCGAGCAGCTCTCTCGCGAAGAGGAGGAGACGACTATCGGCGCATTCGGTATGAGCAGTGTGCTGGGGATGAACACGGCGCGGCTCGTCGGCAACATCACCAACGGCGCCCATGGAGACGACAAGAGCAGAAAGATGTGAGGGACACGACAATGAGACAGGAATGGTGTTGCCTGTGAGAACACCTCTTGTATGATCTCTCGAGAGTCGTAGCAATGCATGCGTACCATTGTCGAATATACATCGGGAAGTTCGCATAGAGGCCGGGCGGCGAGGCGCATCGCGACAGCTTGCGGTGCATCCGTACACCCCACTGTCACTACTGAAGCTCACGCTGACTTGCGTCCAAGCTCCGATCTCGCCGTACAACGTGTCCTCCTACACCACCGGCCTGGGCACGACCAGCGTGATCACCGTTTCAGTTGCACTGTTTCTTGAGCCGCATAATACTACTGTTTTCATCTCCACCAATTGCAGCGAAGGTACTAGGCCAAAGGCATAGGACGCAAACTGCACCTTCGCATCTTGGTCTGCGTCTTGTGTATCCGCTTCGACATGGAAGCAACAGACGAAGCGTTCAACGGATCGCGATTGTATAGCCGTTAGAGGATCCACCTGAACATCCGAAAGGGTTGAGTACGCACCGCACACTCGTCAGCACGAGGAACAGGCGACTTACGAAGAGTTGCTTGATTTGTGCTAGAGTCATCTTGCTCAGTGCATGTGGATAGATGTCGACGATAATGAGCTCCAACGAACGAAGGTCCGTCATCTCCGGAACGCCTTGCATTTTCACGAAGAACTCGTGCATCATGTTGTGGGGTGAATAGTCATCGAAGACGGCGCGCACCGCCAAGCACACCGGGCGAATGTCCGCCAGCACATCGCCCAATAGAGGGATATCCTCCATGTAGAGTTGCTCTATGTAGAGACGGCGGACGCGGCAGCCGCGAAAACCGAGGACGTAGGCCTCTACAATCTCTCCCGTGAACTCCTCGAGCGTGCTCCATAAGACCTGCGATGTTTGCAGATTGCGATGGCGCAATGCAGTGGTTACACCGGGACTTGTATGCTCCAAGTCGTCGAACGATCGAATGCGCAAGTGGGCGAGCCTGGGAGTGGCCGCTGCATAGCGGGTGGTCGAAGGGGATTGGACCCCCTCTATCTCGAGCGTGCGAAGGTTCGGGAAGAGGGGGTATGGCTCTGACTCGGGGGGTTGTGTGTGGCTCCAATCTTTGCATACGAGTTCCTCCAATGACGGTGATAAGTGTGCTAGTAGGCTGAGCGGGCACGAGCAGACGTCATGGTGGATCCCACCATGAAGGTGTACGCTTCGAAGGTGTGAGCGCGTATTGCTGAGCAGCTCAATCGCGCTACTACTGGCCGTCCGGAGATCGATACGTTCCAGGGACTCTAGTTGCGATATTGACTGCAACAGCACAGGATCGGGGCGCAGTAGTTCTTCGGAGTGCCTCAACAACAGTGATCGGAGCCCGGTCATGCACTGAAGACACTCCGAAAGGAGTGCTGACGTGGCCGGTAGCAATGATCTCATGGTGAGTTCGAGGGTGCGGAGTAGATGGCATTGTTGGCGAGTTCTCATAGTGGTGAGGAACGACATTATTCTAGGGCCGTCCTCTGAGAGGATGACAGGCATCCTGAGAAGCATCTTGATGCCTTCAATGTAGAGCAGTCTGTTTGCTCTCATACAAGCCAATAGGGTGTTCCGATCGCTGGCGGATAGGATGAGGAGGAGAATGTCGTAGTCAAGTGATGGCAGCGACATATCAGTGCCAAACGATCCGGCTATATAACAACATCAGCAATTGTATGACCCGGCTACTGCAATCTTAGTACTCACAATTGTTGCACAACTACTTCGATGGACAGCCGCCTATATGTGTGCAACAGACAGCGCTAGCCTGGTGGTGGATGTATATCGGTATTTCCCGGATCGACACGTGCACTGTTGCTGCATGTGACATGGCGTATAACACCAAGCTTGAAGTACGCGCTTCCCAGTGAGCTGCTGAGCATAAAGTACTACTGTCAGGATAGTGACCGTTGTCTACAAGCTAGTGAGTCGCTCTCTGGCGCTGTTCAATTGTATTGTATCTTTCTAACCCATCATTCTGGACTGTCTAAGCTTGCTAGTGCAGAGCAATTCGGATATGACACCAACATTGGATTATGATATCCTTATCCTCATCGTCTCCTTCTGCGATCGGGATACAGTATGGGCCGTCATGGAGACCAACCGTCTCCTTCGTCAGGAGGGCGCAAAGATCCTCCTCAGGTCACCAGTCATCCTTCGGACCGATCTCAACACCATGTCTTTCATCAACTTCCTGACTGCCGCACAACACACATGCTCTCATCTGCTCCGGTCACTGACACTGTCCATATACGAACCCAGACGCACGACTGCAGCACTCCTTGCAAACTGTCTCCAGTATATGACCGGCCTACGATCGTTGACATTGAAGCATGTCGAGTTCCTTCTTGAAGGCCATCCAACACTCTTGCACGCCTTCACGCAACTAGAGTCTCTGGAACACCTCGATATCCCACACGCAGGGGAACACGCAGTTGAGCTGCTTCGGAACACGCGCTCTCGTCTACGGACGGTGAGATTGCGGCCCGCTGTCGAAGAAGAGAGTAATCCATGCCCACTCGACATGCTTGCCCACGTATCCACATCCCTAGAGGCGCTCACATGCGAACTCTGGCACCATGCGCATCCGCCCGAATCAGAACCCTATCCTGTCTTTCCGCACATGCGCAGACTCAAAGTGGAAATTGTCGACTCCCCCGTCACCGCCCGCTACGCGGCCGCACTCCCCAACTTGACCCACCTGTCCGTGCGCTCCCGTGAGTCGAATGAATTCATGCCGAACGACATGCTCTACAAGATGCGGCACAAGAACATCACGTCCGCCTCGTCCACCTCATCCACCTGGCGCACGCTCGAAGAGTTCTCGGGGGACATCGCCGATGCCTACATCCTCGGCCTCCATCAGTGTCGTGTCAAGCGCCTCCACGTCGGTCGTTTGTATCGGAAGGAACTCCCCCTCTTGGAGGACGTTCTGTCAGACATGCGCCCCACGGAGCTGGCCGCCTGGGCGCCATACCCCGACTACGTCCGCTGCCGAGGGGATCCCAGTATGAGCGGGCTGATCGATGCGCTGCGTACAAGTCCAGGCGCTGCCGGCCTTAAAGTGTTCGAGCTCGGCATTGATGTTGAGCACAAGGTCGATCTGCACGAGCTGAAGGAGCTCTTCGTGAGTACCCGCTATTCCTTCGAGTTTGTGTACCATGATAGCTGACTCTATGTGGATGCATGTCAGGACGACCTGTTGGATGCGATCCGGCCACATTCGATTGAACGGTTCGTGTGGTGCTATGCCGCATCCTCCGTCGATGATCCGTCGATGAGTGTGAAGATCGAATTCGCGCATCATGTATTCACTCAGGTTCCTTCATTAAACACGATGGTGTTCAAGCGTGTCGAGGACTTGGAGAATGGGGAGGAGTTGGAAGTCATACCGGTATGTAGGGCAATGTAGCACGCCATCGTGGTTTGTAGTCTTTGACCGAAGAGTAGAGAACGAAAATGCTTAGTGACCTGACTGCACCTGTATTGAGTTGGAGTCCGATGCGATTAAAAATACAGACCTCCGCGGGAAGTGCAACAACTTGGATCGGGTTTCGAGGCGAGTACATGGAATACAGAGCTTACGAGCGCATCTAATAAGGCTCCTGCGTTCGTGCAGTAACACAAAACACCTCTTCTCTGAGTCCCGCCATTGTCTTGTCTTACTGTACTTGGATGGTTGAACACTGTCCACGCGCAAGAAAGGCGGGGCTGTCATATACGTACGGTGCAAAAGTGATGCGGAAACAGCCCGTCATATGCATACGTACACCATCGACTTCAGAAACAATTTACGACATCTCCACTCCCCTGGTCACTCAACATCGCGCCCCACCTCCTCCTGGATCGCCCCTCTAGCCACTTCAAGAGTGCTCACCGTATGACCGTCCGACAGGGAGGACACTGACTTCAGCTCTACCACTTGCAGCGAGGGTACAAGGTCAAAGGCATAGGATGCAAATTGCACCTTCGAGTCGTGATCGGCGTCTTGTGTGTCTTGTTGGACATCGAAGCAGCAGACGAGACGTTCGACGGACCGCGACCGTATGGCCGTCAGAGGAGTCACCTGAAGGTAAGCCAGGGTTGAGTACGTACTAAACTCGTCAGTACGAGAAAGTCGCGACTCACAAATAACTTCTTGAGCCATGCAATATCCAGTTTGGCCAAAATATGCGAATAGATGTGGATGACAATGAGCTCCAACGAACGAAGATCCGCCATCTCCGGAATGTCTTTTATGTTCGCAAAGAGCGTGCTGATCGTGATGTTGTTGGGCGTATAGTCATCAAAGCCAGCTCGCACCGCCAAGCGCACCGGGCGCATGTCGGCCATGACGTCGCGCAAGAGCGGGATATCCTCCCAGTAGAGTTGATCTATGTAGAGACGCCGGACGCGGCAACCGCGAAGGCCGAGAACGTAGGCCTCCGCAATCTCCCCCGTGAACTCCTCGAGCGTGCTCCATGACGGCTGCGACGTTTGCAAATTGCGATGACGGATTGTGTTGAGCACATGGACCTCCGTGGACTCGAGGTGATTGAGAGATCGGATGCGCAAGTGAGCGAGGCTGGGAGTGGCAGCTGCGTAGCGGGCGGTCGAAGGGGATCGGACACCCTCTATTGTGAGCGTGCGAAGGTTCAAAAACACGGCGTATGGCTCCGATTCCGGAGGTTGTGTGTGATTCCAGTCTTGGCATACGAGTTCTTCCAACGACGACGATAGGTGGGCTAGTATGCTGAGCGGACATGGGCGGATGTGTTGGCCGAACCCGCCATGCATAGTCACGCTTCGAAGATGTGATTGTGTGGTTCTAAGCAGCTCAATTGCATTTCTGTCGGCGTTTTCGAGATTGATAAGTTCCAGGGACTCTAGTTGCGAGAACGACCGCAATAGCACAGGATCGGGGCGCAGTAGTTCTTCGGGGTGCCTCAACAACAGTGATCGGAGCCCGGTCATGTTCTGAAGACACTCCGCCAGGAGGGCTGACGTATCCGGTTGCAGCGTTTTCATGGTGAGTTCCAGGGCGCGGAGTAGATGGCATTGCTGACGAATCTTCATGGTAGTGAGGAACGACACCGTTTTAAGGCCGTCCCATGAGAGTATGACAGGCATCCTGAGAAGCATCTTGACGCCTTCGGCATAGAGCAGTCTGTTTGCTCTCATACAAGCCAAGAGGGTGTTCCGATCGCTGGCGGATAGGATGAGGAGGAGAATGTCGTAGTCAAGTAGTGGCAGCGACATAGTGCGCAGCTCCAAGCGCAGCTGTCTGATAATATCAGGAAATGTGTTTTGGGATGCCAGAAACCTGATACTCACATTTTGTACGATTTATGTCGATGAACAGCCTGAGGACCATATGTGTGCAATAGACGTCCAGTCCGATGAGCGACAGATGACTCGTAGCCTCGTGGTGTATCGGCAGTTACCGAAACAACACGTGCATCCTCGATGCTGCGGTGAGGACATGTACATAGCCAACATGTAGCTCACCACTGCGACGCTCGATGCTCCTAGAACCGTACTCAGAGGCATCATTGAAGATCACAGATGCCTCTGCTCAGGCTGCGTAGAAACAACCTTTCGGAATGCCGCATTGCGACAGCTAACAAATGAGTTCGAATGCAGTGGGAATCGATACATTCACGTAAAGGAATGTCAGATGTATTGGAGTAACGCGGGATATACATGTGAGCAACGTGTGGATGAGAAAAGTAAAGCGCAGTGTGAGTGAATGGGGAGGGTAGAGAGTTCAAGTTGGCGTGAACGACCGGCATTCACAGCCTTGTTCCGTTGGCAGCCTGAGCGACACATCGTGAGTATCAGTCGTAGGTCCTCGATAAATCATAGTACAGTGGAGCGTATTGTCCACGCCGGTATATGCGCAACAGCAGTGCGATCGTTGTATCTGACCGAGCGTGTATCTACTCCTCGTTCTCCGAGTCCGAGACGTCGTCCTTCCGGCTCCGCTTGGTCCTCGTCGTCCGGCTACCCTGGTTCTGGCTCTTGCGCTTCGACAGGGTACTAGTACTGGCCTGTGTAGAAGCCGTACGCCCAGACTGAGCGGCAGAGTCTGCAGTAGATGGGGTGTTAGTTGATGGACCTGCTTAATCATTCCCCTGAATTTGGCCTATACTCCTCGCCCTCGCGACATGAACGGAGGGGAGAGATGGAGGCAGTCCGCGCTTCGCTCGGGATGCCTGCTTTTGGGGCACCACGGGAGGGCTTGAGCCTTGCGATGCAATCTGAGAAGTCGACGAGCCTTGAGCCCTTCCCTTTCCCTTGGACTTCGCGCTCTGCGGGTTTTCGACTGGAGGTTATTTCGTGACTGGCCTGAGACTCTGCGGACCCTGGTCGAGCAGAATGTCCGC
Source organism: Coriolopsis trogii (assembly GCA_020543525.1). Lineage (NCBI taxonomy): Eukaryota > Fungi > Basidiomycota > Agaricomycetes > Polyporales > Polyporaceae > Coriolopsis > Coriolopsis trogii. Next base: position 952,412 of record JAHYIO010000039.1, read on the forward strand.
GTCTTCGTGATCCACGAGATACTGAAGGATCAGCCGTTGCATCGCTTCGTGAAGATGGTCGGGCTTGTATGCGCCCTCTGCCCACTCCCAGAACGCGTATTCTGCCTTGACGTGCTGGGTGATGTCGGATAGCAGGCGGGCAACATCGGTCATTGAGGGGAAGGGAGAAAACATGTTAAGCCAGAGAGGTTCAGCGTACTCCAGTATCTTGTTTCGGTCTTCGAGATCTTCCGGCGAATCGGAGATATAGTGACTAGCGAAGGCTTTCCAAGCGTGACGAAGGATTTTTGGGACAAATTTCTCCTTGTCCGCAGTCTTCGGCTTGACACGAACGAGGACCGAGAACATCGCCCACCATATCGACTCGGCGTCATGCTCCGGTCGATGGAAGAAGTCGGGATAATCGTGTGGCTTGATCCGATGATGGTTAGTTTCTCGAGGCTCACCCTTGTGTGTGGTGAGATACTTGACCCGTCCGGTCGGGCCGATGCGTTTCTCGTCGTTGTACGATTCATGGAATACCTGGCCACGAGCCGCTATGTACAGCTCCAAAGCACGGCCTGTCAGTTCAGGCATGGGATCTGCCTGCAACGCCCATGCCGTGACGATGACTTGGCTACGGGCGACTGCTCGTGCTATGTACCTCGGGGTTCCCTACATCGTGATCATGAGCATCGATGTCGATGTGTGAGAAGAGCGATCCGCTTACAGTCCGATCCAGAAGCTCCTTCGGAGGGGTACCACTATTGTCGACAGCCTCCAGACTTGCGCTGTGATCAAGGTCTATCATCAAACATGATGGATTGCACGACCTAGAAACCTACTCTTTATTACTCATCAAGCAGCAAGTACCGTACCTGGTTCCCTTCAGGATGTCTTGTACAAAGAGCGGGGGTTTCTCCATCACGCCACGATTAGGGAGAGGCTCCCAGTTCGGGTACATCAAGATATTGTAGATGCTCATGTCGCGATGAAGTATCGCACGTTGCAACAATAACGTGCGGTGCACTGTGCGGAGGCGTAAGCAAATACAACATGACGACACAAGCGCAACATACCTTCAAGAATGTCGTAGAATGCCTTCAGGACGTCGTTCACGCTCTTGGCATCCAGTAGCGCTACGCCCGTGTCGATGAGTACCATCCGTCTCTTGCGACGGTAGTTGCTCGAAGTGTATGTTTGGCTGCCACAGCTGATGGCTCGCCCTCCTACCTGTACGTTCTCCCAGCACTTGAGTCGCACAAGCCCATGAAGATCTCCTTCCTCGTGCGCCTTCTCCAACAGGTCCACCTCCTCGAACCGCTTCCTCGAATTTTGGTAGTACTCCTTGATGATGACCCGCACGTTGTTCTTGTCGTACGCGCTCAACACCGTGGAACGTGAGCCCCATGCGTCCCCGAGGTCCGAGATGAGCTGACCATCGTGGTACTCCTCCCCGTTGCACCGGATCAACCAGGTTATCGCGTGTTCGCTCCCACCAGGTACTGGTTGCCATAAAATCGACGGGTCGTCGAGGAAGTGGGTAGGGGGTGGGACGTAGAGAGAGTACAGATAAGAAGCAAGCGAGTCGAGGTTGTTCCAACACAGGTGCTTTGAGGCCAATGGTCCCGACGGCTCGGACAGGATGATCTGATAGTAGGACTGCTTCACGCTGAGGCACAGAAACGTGGGGCGATCTGGACGAGCCTGCTGATGACGATAGGCGTACGCGTATGCTTGGGCGTGCCCATGCGAGGGACTGGTCTTGACTTCACATAGAGACTCGATGAGATGGTATGGGACCCGCTTGTAGCCACCTGCGGGGTTTTTGAGTGCGTCGGGATTTACAACCGCCACTAGGTCAGGCTTGTCGTGGACCTCAACGTTGGGATCCGGGAATTCGGATGAGGTTCGGGTGTGAACATCGATGAAGACGAGGTGGCCAGAGACCCCGCTGGGTACGTGGAAGCGTCTACATGCATCAGCCTTCTGTTCATCTGACAAGCCATCTAAATCCATGTCAGGTGAGCATTTGATCTATTACAGGAGTAGAATGCCCCATACCGTAGATGATTTTGCTCATTTCGCTCAGGAATAACGTGAGATGAGGATACTTGGTTACATCGAGTACGCCGTCGCGGCTAGTTATCTTAATGCCAGCCAGTGCTTTGCACATGTCTTGAGTCATCGCAGACTGGGGGAATCGTCGTCGCCAGAGATGCGCGTCGACGAAGTCGGGGACTACTTCGATGTGCAAAGCTTCTGGACGTTGAGAGATACCTTCCCGAGTAGGAGCAGAGGGATACTGTTTGATAGGAGATGATTTGGAGAATGTAAGAGATGGGTTACCGTTGCTCTCGTCAGCCTTCGACGTCCCAGAATCGCCATCGCCGCTCGTTCCGTCCAAGGGACGGGACGGAGTGGTTGGACGCTCACTGGAGGACATGGTGGGACTGCGTGAGCTTGAGATCACAGCAGTCATGTTCTTGGTTTTCTTATAGTCGCAAACGCAAGCCGGCCTTTGATGAGACCAATGAGGGACAGAGACGTCAGTAGGAAGGCAGTGGTTATGGATGTGGTTGGAGGACAAGCTATGATTGGTTGGACGCGTGCACCGCGGTTGATAAGCGCTCACTTCCTTTGTGTGACGAAGTTAGCGCGGCGTTTGTCCGTGTTCAAACGTTCAACGCTCTCTTTCACCCAGGGCTTCTCCCGCCACAACAACCGGATAGCTTACTAGACACGAGCAGGCAAGCCGCTGTCTGGCGGCATCAGGCTATGTCCTCCTAACAAGACTTGACGCCGGCCCTGAGAGCATCATCAGGTATTACTCGCCGGAGACGGCGACCTCCATCTACCAGTCATCCACAACGACCGGCTGCGGCTGACTCTAGTCGCTTTCTATGCGTACGCCTTGACGAAACGCGATGAATGCATATCCACTATCATAATGATTTATTGCTCTAGGTTGATTGTGGCTTGTAGTCGTCGGCGAATCAGTGCGATCACAACGCTTCGGCTTTGTGCCCCCAATACGGTCATCTATCTAGCCCTCCCGTTGCGCCTATTAACCCAAGGTATTCTCATGATGAATTCGTTCGGGACCAAAGATGTACACAATGTCCTAAAGCACCAGTAAATCCATTCCTAGCTGCTGCGCTATGCAGTGACGGCGGCGGCAGCGTCTCCTCGCCACGCTCGGCATCGAGAACAGAACGCACCCCGTCCACTCTCGCTCCACCCGCACTCACACGCACGTCCCTGTCGTCGTGCGTAGTCGTGCAGAGGCGCTCCGACCCAACCTAATACTTAAGTCACTCCACAAGCGGCATGAAACCCTGTAAACGATGCCAGTTCCCCAACGCGCGGCGCCGTAGGCTCTCCGATACCAACTTCACGTCTCGTCCTTCCGCTATCATCCACGTCGCCTACGTCCATCACGAACCACGAACCACGAATCACGAACCAAGCACCCAGCACCCAATGGACGTCACCTTCCTCTCCGACAGCCCACTCAACTCGACCGTCATCGACCTCCAAGGCGGCGCGCACCTCTACGACATCACCACCAAGCACGAGTCCTGCTCCCCGGACCTGCGGAGCACGACGACCGTGAGCCGGCCCAAAGGCGAGCTCGTCGCCGTCTGGGAGCGCGCCTACCACCGGGACGACGACCGGGTGACGTACCACGGCAAGATGCACACGCTCGCAGGCTGGCTGCCGAAGAAGAGCGTGCTCTCGAGGTGCGTTGACCGACCTCCTGAAACCGCGACTGCGTCAATGTCTGCGAGAGTGGCGGAGAGGGGATCTCGAGAACAGGTGGAGCTGAGCCTCTTGTAGGACGAGGATCCTGGTCGCACCGGACGGTCGGAGCTACCACTGGAAGCAGACGAGCAGCTGGGGACGCAAGATCTTGAAGGCAAGTCGACGGCAGCCCGTTGGTCCAAGTCCGGCCCCGCACCTCGAGACTGACGCATAATGAACCTACACACAGCTCATACACCCAGAGACACGGCAGACGGTAGCAGAAGCTCGCAGCGCACGTACTGGGTCTGGGTTCCTATCCGGGGACCGGAGGATGTGTCTCTCCGTTCATCCCGACGGTGCGCACATCCTGGAGGACATCCTCGTCTCGTTCATCATATTGGAGGAGATCCAGAGGGAGCAGGCCATGGAGGCATCTCTTGATCGTAGCCGTGCATCAGGGGGTATCGGTGGGGTAATAGCGGTACCAGTGGGTTGACTTCCCTTATCGCGCGCATTCCTGGCAGCCAGTTCCGGTTTTTCTGGAAAGGCTGAGGATGGGGATATCACACTGACAGAGGGCCATACGGCGCTGTGATCGATACTTGAAACAAACAGCACTGCCAACTGCGCCATTCTTCGGGCGCATCGCAGCGAGCTCTTGGATTCGAGACGACCACTGGTAGCGAGGTTATGAACGAGATCGGTATGTTGCACAAAATTCGATGAGTCTGAGTGCACTCACCTGATTCACATTTCGTCTCCCCCCGCGCCTTCCGCACTACACTTGGATGACATTCAAGTTCGGAGCCGTCAACAAAGAAGGTGGACCGAGGGGGCCTAAGCGGGAAAAGGGGTGAGACTTCGTGCAGCAGCCCTATATCGGGGACTGAGAGTACTAATTAGCAGCTTATCACTCATCCATAGAGGCGTACGTCGCTCACCTGGGCCTCTGGTTATGTAAACATGTCGATGCGGCATGCGTGCTGCAAATTGAGACTCCCACCATCGATATAGTCGACGAACCCGATCTCCAAGTGGAATGGCGGGGCGAGCCGTGAGAGCGCTTTTTCCACACCCCGCGCGAAGAGCATGTCTAGCAATTCCCCACGGCTCAGGGAGTAGTAGTAGGTTCCGTCGGGACATATCGCTGGATCCCAGTGTATGCGCACATGTGAGGACTTCTGAGCACTCCATACAGGAAGGAGCGAATATATCAATCTTGCATAGTGCGCGCTGGGATCGACGCGGTTGGTTTTTGTGTACTGTTCTGGGGGTATTCTGATCGTGAGGGTGCGCAGGTCTTCCATTGCCAATATGGACGACACCAAACGCCCTGGAAGAATAGACAGAAGATCGAAGCTTGTGTCAGTTGTGTCGCGTACAGAGAGTATTTCACTACTTACGGTGTATGCCCCACGCCCGCATATGGATTGGCAGTTCGAGATGGCGGACTTGAACGCCGAAAGCACCCTGGGGAAAGACTTCAAGGAACTCGACTAGCCCGGTCTGGCAAGACGGTGCCATGTGTCAGATCTCGCAGACAAACGACAAAGAAGGTTGAGACGTCAGTAAAAAACTCACACCAGATAGATGCAGATCCGTCAGGCTCGCACAACTCCATGATCTCTGGAGACTTTGCGCATACATCGAGGACGGCCCGTTGGGCGGCTCGTGTTCGCGAAGGTGTTGATCTTCATCTGCGAGGCCAGTGAGATGCAGATGAAGCTCTTTCAGGTCGCGCAGGGTCCATATGAGGCGGAAGGCTTCGTGGGCTCGTCGAGCGGTCGTCCTGAGGTGGAGAACAGCGATGTGCTTGTAGTGATAACGCATGAGGTGGTGGTATCTGGGAGGGTACGACCACCAACAGATATCGCGCAGGGCGAGGACGCGCAGGTTTCGGAGGAGGCGCGAGAGTGGACTGTGAACTAACGACATGTATTTGGGCTGGCCTGCGGGGAGTTCGAGGAGTTGCAGGAATGTCGGGGTCCCGGCGCGGCGATCCTGGGCTTCAACCTCTTGCTCGACATGGAGTTCAAAGACGAGGTCCGCCAGGTGTGGTTTGGCAAGCATGAGAGGCAGAAGATGGTCGATGGCATGGCTGGAGGTCAAGACGAGCTGATAGAACAGGTTGCGGCGAGCGCGAGGATGGAAAGCACGGCAGAGGAGGGAACAGTGCCGGAGCGCCTGGCGGCTTGTGAGCCACGCTTGTCGGCGTGGGAGCAACTCGCGGTGTCTGAAATCGTCCGCAAAGCTCGTCCAGCACTCGTCCATCACTCGCTCACATACCTCGATTGGCAGGACAGCGTCGTCCATCTTGCGGCACCCTGTCGGGGTAGTTGGTCTCTGCTTGGATGCAGCAACAACTCCCTGGCGTATCGCCATCATGCCCAACTGTCAGTTCGTCGGAAAGGTGCGGGTACTCACAGGTACGTACGCTTGTATCAAAGGCCAATTGTCCGAGGCGCTGGACTGCCAGAGCTCCAGTCAGTACACAAGTCCTCTCACACGAACTCTCTACATACTCCCTCTTTACATCTCTCACAGACTCTCAGACATACCAACAGAATTTCACACAAAATTCCCCATCACGCGTATCTCCTACAACGCTTACGGTGCCGCCGGCCGGACTTGCGCCGGTGTCGCTGAGGGAGTCCAAGTAACCCTCAGTGAAGAATAGCATTACGTCCGAGTCACCTCGAACTCGGGCCGGAGAAACAGGAGACCTCGGTGCCGGTCTATATGCATTCGCACAGCTAAACGGACCTAACTATCTTCTTCCAACGTCGCCTGCCGGGCCATCTCAACAACCAACTCCTCCTTCCGACCGAGGTCCTCAGGACCGACCCAACGCTTGAATGCGACCACTTGTAGCGAGCGTACCAGTCGGAACGCATGGCGCGCGACCCGCGCCTTCACATTTGAATCTAGATCATCTACGATCCGGTCGATTTCAAAGCTAATGGAGAATCATTGGACCGCCTGCTCCCGTATGGCTCCAAGAAGACAATCCTGCAGGGATCAAGATGGAATTCAGGGCAGTGCGCAGTCAGTCCGCTTGCCAGAACGGGAACCTGCTTGGACTCACGAGTATCTGCTCGAGCTCCTCACATGTATTATCGCGTGACCCTTCGTAGATACGGGGCTCAGAGAACGAAGGTTCGCAGCCTGCGCACTGAGCTGCAGTCCCTCGCAGAAATCATTCAATCCCCAGACCGGCTTCGATCTGACGTTTATCACCACAAGATGCACGGGGCGGAGCTCTGCCATGACTTCGTCGAAAAGTAGGGATTCATCCTGGGTAACATTCCCGATGTGGAGACTGCTGACGCGGTGAAGGCCGAGGATGTATGCTTCCCCGATGCTCCCCGTAAACTCCGTGAGCGTGCGCCACGCCGACTCGGAGGTTTGCAGATTGTGATGACGCCATGCAGTTAAGACTTCGCGTGAGGTGTATATGTCGCTCTCGCCCGATAAGATGGACAGGTGGGTGACGTTGGGCAGCGCAGCTACGTAGCGAGCGGTCACCGGGGACTTGATCACCCCCAATTTGGAAGATGCGCGAGTTGGGGTATATGGCGTACGGCTCAGAGTCGGGGGATGGGAGTGGTACAAGACGTCACATTTGAGTCGCTCCAGCATGGAAGATGAGTGTGCCAAGAGGTTGAGTGGACATGGGGAGACTCCTCCGGAAGCGCATAGCATTCTAACGCTCCGCAAACGTGAACGGGTGTTCTGGAGGAGATCGAGGGCATTGTCATCCGCTTCTTGGAGCTCGAGATGCTCTATAGACTCCAGTTGTGAGAAAGAGTGCAAGAGCATCGGATGAGACCCCAGGCAATGAACAACGCCGTTCTGGCATCTGACTCGAGGGTTACGGGCTCCCGAAGCAGCGGCTTCGTACCTGCCGAATGATAAACTTGATTGACCTGAGCGATAGCTGACAGTGTATTGCGATCGCATAGAGACATGATGAGCAGGTCGTAGTTCAATGTTGCTCGCATGGCGTCTCTGTTCTGATTCGTCGAAATCTTGGTGACCTGGGAGAGGTAGAGAGTTAGGGAGGCATGATACGATAGTATCATTCAGATGGATGAACCTTCCTTTTGTGCACGAGCACCAGTGAAACGGTGGCCAAGTGTACGTGGTTGTGGTTGGAGCTTGGGGGTGCAGTGGTACGTGGAAGCGACTCGGATGTGCAAGCGCTTCCACTTCGACTCCGCCGGGGTCTTCCGACCATCATTCATTCAATCCGAGTCGTTCCTCTCCGTACTTTACAATATATGATCCTGTTTGCAAGCTGGAGGGTCTACCTTCACCCACGGCCTCCGCAATCGTACCTTTGTTGCAAGTGGCAAATATTTGCCAGGTGCCCAGTTATGCTGCTACACGACACACAAATAAACATGCCCTGTACGACTCAACGCATGGACAACACCCGAGACTCAAAGATGCACGATGGTCATCTAGTCATGATACTAAGCAGATGAAAGACGAACACGCTCTGCAATGTATGCACATACATTTCATACTTTTTGACAGATATTACCCACCAAGTGATCTCAGACAGCAGAACCTACGAGAACCGAGAAAGTATCTGTAGTAAGCTCTGGTTACATATTCGCGGCTGCGGTCCGCCACGCGTTGGAAATGCATGACAAAATCTCTACCGCAGTGTCCTGATGTTGATTTCCTCCGCGAGCCTTGTTGACTCTCCAGTCTGGACAATGAAAACCATACGTATGTCAGATTAAGGCCGGCACGTCGCCCGCACGCTCCGCTTTCCTGCACATCTCACTATCAGCTCGGTCCTCAGCCTAGAGGGCCTACGGTCTGGGCGTCCATCGAACTGGACAGAGAGACGCCGACTTCCTTGCGCCGCCATTGCTCCAGGATGATGAAGGAAAAGAGGATGGCGTCAAGAATGTGTGCCGCAGGTGGATACACGTCAAGGCTCATCCGCCTTCCTGTGACAAGCCCCGGACGCCCGCTATAGGACCGCGCGACAACCTCGTTCATCTGGACGTCCACAAGCTGTGCAGAACACAAATGTCAGCAGAGCAAGTCGTGACTTCTCAAGCGATGGCGAAAGACGAACGGCGTACCTCAAAGAACGTCGGTCTTTCCATCCAATGATAGGTCTTCCCTTCTGGGCCCGTCAGGACGCGCACACTGGAAGGTAGGGACTGTTGAGTGAGCTCATATGGGGCGTTGCCCTTTCGAATGCGCTCCACTGACCTTGAGAACACGTTCTTTCTTGGAAGCCACTTGCACAGCTTGGATTCGTGTCCACGGAGTGTGACGAGGTCGAAGTTCCACGATCGCTGCCTCCACACTGCAATCTCGGTGTCTAGGCTGTCGCGCATGACCGTCGTTTCCTCTGTCGCACTGGTCTCTGTGGTCGAGATGGTGTAGATGGTGTCGTCCGTATCAGAATCGACGACTGTGGAGCGCAAGGGGTCGTCGCGGAGGAACGATATGTTCATGTACACGAAGTCCGACCGTGATGGTGTTCAGCAAAAACCTGCACTACTTGAGTGGCAGTGAATCGGCCACTGTGGTTGACTCCGTTGTTCTCGATGGAGAAAGAAGGAACGGATAGTGCTGCATCTCGAGGCGTCTCGGATGGGTAACATCTGGGTGGGGCAGGTGATCATCTGAGACTAGGTTACGTACCTTTTCGTCGCAGCATGAGTCCATGTGATGCCGCCAGGCTGGCGTGCTGCAGGGGGATGATACTCTAACGCATTGACAAGACCTAACAATGCTGAGCTCTAGCGCTGTGGTACGCGTCGTGAATTTGCGAAGCGTTCCACACGGCAACTTTTCTTCTGTACGTCGGGGGAACGCTTGAATCAAGAGACGGTGGCTCGACACGCAGGGCGACTGCGCACACGTGTTCGCCCATCAAACGCGAGCGGATTTACTGCGGCCTGCTGACATTCTGCGGTTTCTCGCCTAGTAAGCGCAACGTACGACGTGGGATGGTGCAGAGAAGCTTGAATACGATGCGAGCGACCACGACGCTTGCAATTCGTGGTTCGACTCGATGACTACTGGACAGTCTGAACCTGTCAAGTTTCCTGTATGCCCTAGTCGCGTCAGTGTGAGTAATCAGCTGCCCAGTACCTACTATGATATAGACAAACCTCCTGTTAACGTAAGGGCTTTGCCCTTGATATCTCCGGGGACTCGCGCGACTGTTTGAGCGGCGACTGTCGGAGTCCCATTCTAGGCAGCAATATTTCCTACTCCGTTGTACTGATTAACCTCTCGGACCAGGCATAATTGTCGAAGAAACCTGTAGCTCGCGCGGTGTTCAACGCACCGTCAATTCCATTCACCAATAGACTCGAAAGGCGCATAGTTCACACGATTCACATTTACTGCCATAGAGCCCACTCGATGCTCTCCAGATGTCTTTTGATACTTCGATGATCAGTGTCATGCACTCATCTAGAGTGGCCGTGCTGTCATTGAACACCGGGTGGTACGTCCATGTGACTCTTTCTAGTCTAGATGGCTCTCTGTCCTTGATGTCTCTACTTTACAAGAGGCGGCGCGGTCCCCGTCCAGCGTCATCGACTCGTTGCCTATTGTTGTAGTCTGGAACACAAGGAACTGCACTGGGCAGTATAGCCTTGTGTAGCGCCATGCACGCCTGTTGAGCTCAACCGCATGACACTGGTCAGGCCGTGTCCACCTGACTATGAACACGATGCACCCGTCGAAGTCGATGCTTCTGTATGGGCGCGCGCGACCATGGGCAGGCGCACCGGTTGAACCGGCCAATATCTTCCTCCACGTGTTGGCGTTCGTTTCCGGATCCCCCGGATGTCATCCAACTGGACCGTCAATGTACATGGCAAATACTCGGGAGACTAGTCTAAATTGTTCGACTAAAGTCTATGGTTCTACTGTGCAGTTCTGTGTCTCCGTGAGTGGCCTGTAACGTTTCGCGGCTACTCTGGGCAGATGGACCCTGAACCATGGATGCGCAGGCGTCTTAGATTCAAACGGACGGCTTCACTTTACAAGGACACAGCCTATGGTCCTCCTGCGCACAGCTATCTCACTGCCGTTGAGCCTGTTGTACTCGTGTCCTTCAAGGCAGAAACCTATATGATCACTCCCCGCCCAGCATCTTGCCTCGACCCCACCGACAGATCACTCTCACACTTGCCCCCTGAACAGGAGACTAGGCAAAATCATCCAAGCTCCTCTTGCAAACTGGCGAGTCCCACTATCCTCCAGTGTCTTATATTCCTCTGAACCGTGTGGTCAGTCGTAGTATGATGAGGCTACTCAACACTTCCAACGCAGTGCCGCACTCATTCCCCGATAACGTTGCGGTAGACGGGGGTTATGCCATACTCTCACATACCTGGGATTCAACAGGAGAACAGACCCTGCAAGAACTCCAGAACATCATCCGCCAGTGTCAAGACACAGGTGCGAACCCCCTCGAGCGTGTGTCGTCCAAGGTGCGCGAATGCTGCAAGCGTGCAGAGCGCGATGGATACGAGTGGGTCTGGATCGACTTCTGCTGCATCGACAAGACGGACGCCGTCGAGGTCGAGGCTGCGATCCGCTCGATGTCTCTCTGGTACTCCCAGGCAGAGATCTGCTACGCGTATTTGGGTGACGTCCCGAGTGGCTGCGACGTACACGCTGCAGAGTCCGCGTTCCGGACGAGCCGGTGGCACACCCGCGGGTGGACGTTGCAGGAACTCATCGTGCCCGAGACTGTCGTCTTCTTCTCGCAGGACTGGGAGACGCTGGGAACCAAACACGAGTTTTGCTCGCTCCTACACGAGATTACGGCCATCCCTTGCGGCGTCCTGGCCCACGAGGAACCATTTTCAAAGTATAGCGCTGGCGTCCTGATGAGCTGGGCGTCGAAGCGCCAAACAACGAGGCTCGAGGACGAAGCCTACTGTCTCATGGGCCTGTTCGACATTACAATGCCCATTTCCTATGGAGAAGGAAGCCGCGCGTTCCAGCGCCTTCAGTTGGAGATTATGAAGAGCACCAACGATCCGAGTCTCTTCGCTTGGGGGGCATACCTCTCGATGGACGCGCTGTGCGATATGTCCGTATGTGATTTTGAGGTCACTCCTTCTCCGTTGGCGGGAGACCAGTACCTTTTGGCGCGCGAGCCTGCTAACTTCAAGCGATCTGCGTACGATGATGAGGTACGCACTATTCTCAGTTCCTCGACATATATATGCTCATTCTCGTCCATTGGCACATAGGATGCCCGCGCTAAGTCCTCTATACCACCCACTTGGGGACTTGCCAGTATGTATCGCGACGACGTCTCAGAGTTTACAAACACGAAGAATGGTATCGAATGCAGGCTCCCAATCGTCGAGTCTGGGGGACTCGTGGCAGCGGTCCTCCCAACAGGAAGAGGCGAGGAGCTCGTCGGTCTTCTACTCCGCCGTTCTGCTACGACTCTCGAGGGGGGTCGGTCGCTGTACTACACAGCAGCACCGTTCAGGGCGAGACACACTATCCCCCGCTTTCGCACCATCTCGCTCGGCGACGACAGCTCAGATCCACGTCTTCTCGGTGTCCATGTCACCCCCGTCTGGCGCACTGTCGTCATCGTGCCGAGCCCCGACTACTACTGCCATATCCAGCGCTCGAACGGACCCTTCGCTCCGTTGCGATTCGACCGCAGCGCTGAGAATGCAACGACCTTCCGCCTTCCACGCTGGCTGATCGCTCGATATAGAGCAGCCGGCTTCGCCATCCAGCAGGTACCGCTTCATGTGGAAATAGACGCATTCCGCACGTACTTCATCGACTGGGCCCGCGGCGAGTACATCATCCTCGACCTTGGGACGTGCAAGCACGAGGGGCGCCACGCCCCCTGGGCACGCGTCTTTACTCGGCAGCGCGAGCAAATAGAGGTACCGCAGTTCTTGCACACCTGCAAGAGCGACCACGTTGAGAACTGGTCCGGACTCCAGTGGCGGTTCCGGAGAGCGAATAGGGATGTGCAATTGTCGTTCCGCAAGGAGGCTAAAGGCACGGCGGCTGCCGGCTCTCAGAAGGCAGACATTTGGACCGTGCACGTCGAACTTGAGGGAGACATCTATGAGACGCTCTTGAGGGAGGCCAACGTCACCATTCCTGCCTGGAAAGAGCTGGATGCCCGGAAGGCGAGATGCTCTCATCGCAGTCCGGATGACACACCCGGTTTCGGGAGCAAGAGACTGCGGTCTGCTAGCGATACGTCCGAGCAGGAGGCTAGCATGCAAGTCGATGGACAGAGTGATGCGCAGGCACGTATTATTCGTATTCGTAACTATGATGACTCTATCGCACAAAAGTGCTGACTGTATCATACCTCGATGCAGCGCAAGGGCAAGAAAGTAATGCGAATGGACGAGCCTGAAGTACAAGAGGCCAACCGAAGTCCTACTCCTGCCTTTAGCGTCGACTCCGACGACTCTGAAGACCCGGCGAACATGCTGCTTACCGCCTTCAAGACGGTTATGTTGTATCAAGTTCTGGAGGACCTCCAGAAGACGTTTGAGGGGGCTGAGGTGAGCAAACCGTCGGTACTAGTTGCGTTGCAAGGGGTGTGCTGATAGTCGTGTCCAGACAGATCCGCAACCTGAGTCTGAACCCATGTCTGAAGACAACGCCGAAGAACTGCAGTGTCAAGCCCGCGACCTGATGGACGAAGCGGACATCCTGGACACGCAAGCAGTGAGCTCAATAACGCAGAACAGATCGTGTGTGCTGTCACTCATAGACCGTTTCTCCCCAGGAAACGGAAAAAGCCACAGAGAACCGTCGTCTGGCTCAGTACTTCTTCGACCGCGCCGAAGGCAATTCCGCCAGCGCATTCAAGCCACAATCTCCCGTTGGCACCCGTGTTATTCCCGTGTCAAGCGAAGTATTCCAAGAATTGGGAGGTGACATGGAGAAGTTGATGCAACACATGTTCGACGGTGAGGTGCCTCAGGGTGTCACCGTGAGACCTGTGGGTTTAGGCGTTGCTGGGCCTTCCACGCTGGGATGATTGAGACTGAGAAATGATTTCCCCCTCTTCTGACAATGAATGATTCATAGCAATTGTTTGTACCACTTTAGAGACAAGCGAGTGTGGCATCAACTGGTAGTCAGATGTTTGGAATGTGATCGTGCTCCAGGAACTCCACGGACAACCAATTCTGGCGAGCATTGCTGCACCATCGACGTCTACCAAAAAGCATTAGTAGCTCGAACAAACGCGATTGATATTTCAGGCGCATACGCGCTCGGGAGCTACAGAGTCGATACATATCATGCGGTACATTCAGCAATGGCGACGCGAAGGACAGCACAACATGAAACATGACAGCAAGAAGCGCAGAGCGGGAGGATGGAGGTACCGAACTATAGAGGTGAATAAGCATAAGTGTAGAGTATTACAACCAGTCCCATATGAGGGTATATGCACAACGGACGATCGTTAGTGACGGACACGCTTTCTGCGTATCTGAATTTCAGACGCTTGCGTCTCTTGCGATGCTGGCCCGGTGGGAGAGCCGCCCTCAGCTTCACCATCGACACCATTCGTAGTAGGCTCATGCATCTCGTCATCAGATGCCTCGTCGTCAGACCGACCACGCTTGCGGGATGCTTTCGGTGTGGCAACAACGTGCGAGGCCTCTGCGTCCTCAGGGTCCTCAGGGTCCTCGAGCTCTTCCGGAACCACAGATTCCCGCACGGAAGAGAGCGGGGTAAGCGACTTTGAGCTACGCACTGGGGTAGGCGAGGGCGATTTGGACGGGGACTTGGAAGGGGATTCGGTGCGAGGCTTCTTAGGTGATGCGCGATTGCGAACTGGACGTGGTTTCGGCTTCGCCTTGGGAGTGGGCGCAGGAACAGGCGCATCGTCTTCATCCTCAGTCGCGCCAGGTTCGCTGTCTGAGACCGCGCCATTCTGGGCAGCGCGCCTGGTTGGATTGCGTCGCACTGGAGGCTCGATGTCACCGTTCGCCATGAGGCCTTCGACTTCGCTGAGCTCTCCAGCTTCGTCGTCTGTTGTGACAATCTCCGCGCTCTTCGCCCCGTCCTTGCGTTTCCTCCCTCGACCGCCAGCGCCTGAGAGTCGAGATAAACCTCGAGCCATTCACGATCAAGGACGTACGCACCTTTCACTTTAGTCATAGCAGTCGACAGCTTCTTCTCGTATGCACGATACGGCTCCCAAAACTTGGAAGTAGGAGATATCTCCAACTGCGACTGGGCCACCAGATTGTCCAGATGCGCTTTGCTGCAATCGTATATATCAGGATCCTCTTCAGAGGGAAGGACGACGGAGCTACTCACATCGTCAACGCGTCGCTGCTGCTGATCGAGGATAGGAGGGGCAGCAATGTGCGGAAGAACTTGATAGACTTATTCCGTGCCTTCTTGTTCTTCTGGGACTCGTATCCGGCTACTCGCTTGATGATCCAGCTGAGCGACGACGTCTGAATCTCGACGACGTGTTTACTGTCCAGACGACGAACGACAGAGAGTTGTGCGCCACGGATCAGCAGGCAAGTTGACAGGACCTTGCCGAGGGCAATAGCATGTTCCTCGGACGGCGCAACGGAGTCGAGATACAATGTGAAGGACTGTCGGAGACCGCGTTACATTCCATCTCATACAACCGAGCGATAACACGCACCTCCTGAAGCGCCTGACAGATGATGGCAACTACGGACTCCCCGTTGTTCTTGAACATGCCTTCTTCGCGGAGGATTTCAACTATGACTTTTGCACACAGATCGAAAGTGGGTCCCAGCCGACCGTAATGCGCTAAGACGGTAGCTGCGTGGCGGAAGTGTATGACGCCGGCTCTGATCGCACGGAGGAACGTCGTCACGACGCCGACGAACACATATTCTTTCTCAAGTTGTGCGCGAGATTGAGGCCGGGACACTGACAGACATACAAACGTCAACATGATACGAGACAACAACCAGTTGAGCCTCATACCTGGCGAGGTCTTAGCGCTGCCCTTCTTGCCACGACCTTTCTTTCCCTTGACAGGCTCTTCGGGCTCAAGTTGTCCGTCCTCGTCATCATCATCTTCCTCACTACTCGCGTGTTCATCTACAGTCGGCTCTGTGATCTCCTCAGCGTAACGTTCGATCTCCGCTTGTACAAAACCAGCACAGCGGTACTGGACTTCGTCATCGAGCGATAGCGGGAGAGCTGCGGTGGGTAACATACTCCCGTCTGGAGCAGTGGTCTCCGCAGCACAGAACAGAATGTGGAGGGTGAGAAGGTTGTGGAACGCCTGCGATAGCCCACCCCCGTAAATGAATTGTCACAGATACTGGAGTAGATGATGACGCACCGCTCGACGCACACCTTCCACTGTATTGGACTGGGTTCCGACAGCAAACTCGACCAGCTTCTCAAGCAATGACTCGCGTTCCTCTTTGAGCTTGTCGCGGAACTGTATTTCATCCGTTGTGAGCTCGGCAGCTGCCGGCAGACTACGCGCTTTCCACATGATGTGAAGGGTAAGCAGTTGCAGAGCGCGGTCAACCATCTGTATGGTATAAACCTTGTTGAGCACGTCAAAGCATCACGTATCACGTTCACGTACCGTCTCCTCCTCCTTGTATCCTAGCCTTCCTCGCTCGGCAAGGGCGCTGACGATGTCCCAAGCACTGCTTTGCTTCCCACCCTCGTCTTCCTCCATCCAAGATGTGAGATCGCGAATACCAGCCAACGCAGCTAGGCGAGCGCATATTGCAGCGAGAGATAACACTTCGTCTTCTGTAAATGAAGCCACCTCGATCTCATCGCATCCGGCGATTGCGTCTCGCAGAGAAGTGGACAGCTCGTCCTCGAGCTCAAGAATCTTGGTACTGTTCGTCTTCGATAGACTTGTAGCGTCCATCATGCGCCGTATAGTAGCAACAGCGTTTGCGAGCACAAGGGGTGACGAATGGGAGAGGAACTGTTTCGTCACATCCTCCCATAGGCTGGAATACGCCTGAACCATGTCATTCATTGAGCTTCCACCCCAGCGTGACCACGACAATCACGCACCGTCATCATCCTCATTTCCAGGTACAAGTCCAAATTCATTAGCTGGGGAATAAGCAGAACATCGGATATTCTGCCTTCGTCCGTTTGATGTTTGACAAACAGCCTCGGTAGCCCCTTTATGAGTGCACGAGTGATGTCAGAGGAAGTAGTGTCCTCGTCAGGCTAGCAATCTCAATGTCAGTACTCCCAAGTGCAGCGCAACTAAGTGGAACTCTCACCTTCTTGGCATTGGCTGCGTCCGCAAGAGCCTTTCGGAGCGCTGCAACGAACATCTCGAGAAGCACGGCCTCCTCTACCTCCTCCAAACGGTATACCTCGTCAACGGATTCATCTGCTGCGGCTTCCTTTCCTTTCGAACGTGAAGCTGGACGCGACCCTTCGCCGGCAGCAGAGTGGTCAAGTAGCAAGACGTCGAGGAGTGTCTCCCAGTCGCGTACTGGTTCAACTTCGTCCCAGAGCGCTTCCACGACAAGCGCGGTACGGCCCTGAGTGTTGCTGCTGAGCAAGGAGGCCACTTCCTTTGCTCGAACTCGCTTGCTTGACCCTTCACCAAGGTCCAATCCATCCTCGGATTCGCCGTCACCACTGTTATCACCCGCCGCTTTATCCAGAGCACGGCCCCAGTCGACCAGGAGCGTGCCGAGTGCCTTGATGCCTGCTCTGCTTTTGTCCTCCGCTGACGGTTTCCGCCCAACCAGACGCCCCTCCACGGTCTCCTCCCAGACACCTTTGACAAATCCGCTGACAGCGCGACGGACGCGTGCTTCCTCGTCGAATACCAACAGGCAGAGCTTTTGGCGTTGTTCGTCCTCAAGAAGTCCATGGCCGTCGATAGTTTGCAAGACTTGAATGACGGCGACCCGGACACTCAACTCTATGTCACCGACTGCCATCTCTACCAGTCGGGGCTTGAACCGCTCGGTGAAGTGTTGTAGTGCTGCTGCACCGATATATGCAGTCTGCTCGTATGCCAGCGCGAGAGCGCGCACAGCCTCAAGCCGTACTGGGGTTTGCGCATCTGAGAGCACCCAGCCAACATAGCGCAGATAGGCTCCGTCAAGAAAGTGGCCTGGATACTTCTGGAACCAAAAGCCCATAGCACGGACACACTCCGCACGGATGTTCGGGTCCAGGTCACGATAACGGTGAACGAATACGCTGCATATATGCTGTTAGTGTGAGCATTAAGAGACAGGTTGGTCGGCTTACCCGTCCACGAACTCCTTAAGGAACTCTGCGAGCTTTGACCTCCGTTCGCGGACTTCTGCCGCCTTCTTCTCGAGTTCCGTCTCTCGCGCGCTGGCTGCTTTCCCCTTAGTGCCAGCCGCTTTCCGTTTGCGCTCACCCTCTCGCTGTCGGCTGACTACCTCAGCCTCCTTCTCGACAGCTGCGGCGACGTCGCATAGTGCGGTCTCGACCTCAAGGGCAATGACGGTAGCAGTATGCCGGAAGCTCCTGAGTTGCGAGGAGGACATGGCGATCACCCATGTTTGAAGAGTCGGCATCAGGTCTGAGGTATACAGGGAGCCCAGTTCGGCCGAGGAAATGATAAGACGGTCGAGAAATTCAGAGAGCGACTTGCGGAACTTCTTGAAGATGGGGAGCTTTGAGGTCAACGGATAGATGGGTGTGTCGTCCTGGGTGCAGCTTCAGTCGACGTCCCCTGACACGACATGAAAGCCGCCGCACACACCTTCTTTAACACTTCTGTGAAGTCGTCCAGAGCGTCAACGACACCATCATAGTCAACAGCACGATCTTCATCTACAGAGTCGTTGCAACCGCACGCGCGCAGAATGCAATTGATCAACTCGGCCAGACTGGGACCGGGGGAGTTCGACAAGGACTCTAGGAAGTCTTCTGCAATTGACTGCAATGCCGCACCGGGGTTCATGAGTGCATCTTCGAGGCAATTAGTCTTCTGAGGGCTCAGATGTTAGGGTGGTTACGCACTGAATATCACATTGTCTGCCGCAATCTTGCTATCCTTCGCTACCTTCTCCACGTCAAACTCTCCCTCAGCCTGTTTCCCCCTTCGCGCCCCAGTCTTCCGCGGCTTCGGAGGACCAGCAGACTTTCCATTGGTACGTTTAGTAGCCGTTCCCTTAGGTGCGCGCGGTTTCTTGGGGACAGTGGCTGCCTTGGTTTTGCGTTTCGCGGGAGTTTTCGCAGCTGGTTTCGGCGCGCGAAAGTCTCCTTTCTCCGCGTCGGCTTCATCGTCGGCTGGCTCAGGGTCAGATAGTTCACTGAGCGCATCATCTGCGTCATTTCCTTCATCGTCCGTCGCGTCAGACCGCTTCCTCTTGAGTAGGGAACTGTTCACTGTATATCGGTGAGGTTACTGGTTATGCTCTCGATCGGGGGCATTAACTCACCTGATACAAAGTGCTGAGCTTGCTTTCTGTCCCGTTGAGATCGTCGTGGCTCAGCAGCGTCGGTCATGGTGCCGACTGGGTGTGAGGGGGAGGAGAGGGATGAGAGATGTGGTCAAGACGCGCTCGTCCCGCGCGCGACCGTGTTGTGTCTTGTTTCCTAATCCGCCATGTCACGTGGGCATGAACGAGCGCTAGCGCGTTTGTGGCCGAAATGCGAATTGGACGCGTTCGCCAAATTCCACAACGGTGTCCCCCATTCTCAACATCGCATGGCTCCCAGCACACCCAAAATCATTATTCGACCTCGCAGAGGACGCAACGCGGCTACCAGAGCTGCATCTGTACGAGAAGACGACGAGGACTACGAGGGACAGGAGCAGGAGCAGGAGCAAGACGAGGCCGGCTCTAGTGGATCGCGCAGCGCGTCTGGTTCGGCACCGCACACGACCCAGGCAGACGGGGATGAAGATGAACAGATAGACATCGATGACGACTCCGATCCGAGCATAAAGGCGGAGAGTGTGGACGCTAACGAGGATGCTGAGGAGGTTGAGGCTACTCCGGCACGACGAAGGGGGAGGCCGAGAGGCCGTGGTCGCGCGTCCGGTACGTCAACCCCTCGAGCACGCGGGCGTGGAAGAGGTAGAGGACGCGGACGTGGTCGGGGTATCACCATCAAACTTCCTAAACGCGGCGGAGAGGACGGCCAGGATGTTGAGCCAATGGAAGTCGCTGAGGCTCTCGCGCAGGACGCGGGAGCCGGGCCTGTTGGGGGAGGGAAACCTTTCGAACGAATACAAGGAAAGGTGTATATTATTGACGGCGACGAATATGTCACGGAGGATGATCCTAAGGGCGATACGAAGATTGACCAGTGGGGCAATCTACTTGGAGGTGAGTTTCGTCTAGCTCAGAGTGGTTCTGCCACTGAACACGATACAGGGAGGAGATTCAAGTCGCAGACATTCATCTTGCCGAACCGCCATCCGGAGCGCAAGTATATGCTCGCTATCGACGCAGCGCGTACTTCCGGCTTCCGCGACTCGCTGTACTACTTCCGCCGCAACCCCCTCGCAAGGAAGTTGACCGCGACACAATGGGAGAAGGACCATCTAATCGAAGTGGGCAAGCTAGGATCCCACCTTAAGACTCGCAGCGTCACCCTTGTCACCGCTCGGAGCGCATTCAAGCTGCATGGTGCCAAGATGCTCGTCGGTGAGCCTCCTAGTGGTTCTCGGTCAAAAGACACGCTCACCCTGCACCCTAGACGGCAGATGGGTCATAGACGACTACTACGAGGACAAGGCCCTCGAAGAGGTAACCGCCAAGGGTTTCAAACCAGGCGACCTTGTCGGTGAGCTCCAAGATCCCTCCAACCTCACCAACGAGGCCGCTGCGCTTGCCGCTGCCACGTCTGGAGGTGGTCAAGGCGGAAAGGGAGACCGGGGCGGGGGCGGGCTCGGCATGTACCGCGCAGGCGGGCCTACGACCATCTTCGGAGGCTCCGGTTGGGGTCCTTACAGCGACGGCCCACTCAACGCAGTCCGCAAGTCCTACCTCACGCGCGACGGCGTCAACGAGGAGAACTGGATGTTTGTCGCGGCAGAGCGTACCATCGAAATGACGAACGAGTGGGCGAATTTGAGGAAAGAGGCTCTTAAGGTCTGTGGCGGCATATTGGACGTCGACGGAGACCGGGAACCTTCACCTGGTAAGAGAACAGCGGAAGAAGTTCTGGAGAGCGAGCGCAAGCGCCGCGAACAGGAGAGTCAGCTACCAGTTGGAGTCTACGAGCCTCAGACGGGGATCGTTCTCTGTAAGTCCAAATATGTTACCCTAGCGCTACGGCTACTGACCGCTCTACGTATATCAGATCGCTCGGACACTCAGCCAACACAGGCCCGCTGGGAAGCACTTCCAGACGATCGTAAACGGGTATTGGGAGGCGCAAAAGTTGGGAGCGCCGGGTGGGGTCTTGCATGGGTCGATACCGTCCTGGAAACTCCTCAGAGGCAACAAGAGGACAAATGGGCAAAGGAGAGGGAGAAGTACATGGACCTCATAGCTTTGACGTCTAATTCTTGACATTTCTGTCCTGTGGTTTTGACTTGCTTTCGGTGCTAGTATCGCATCAGGTACTAGTAGTCTTGCAAGTAATGTAGGATCATGTATAGTGCACATATGCTAGTCCCTGATTACTACGATTTGGACATTCGCATGCTCGCATGTGTCGGGAAGCTCACAGTCGGTATGCCGCTTGTCAACACGTTTGGTACAGATATTCGAAACAGATGGCATGTATTGTTGCACAAAACAAGCGAACGCGTATGATACAGAGTCGGGAATGGAACACATTGATACATGGGTCTGAGTGATCTAGCGACCATACCTGCGGAACATATCGTGTAAGAATACGGGATATGGATGGCACTGCGAACAAAAGCGTACTTCTGCAACTCCCACTCTCGGTTGTCTAGGGGGCACACGTTCCTCGTCTTGAGCCAACGTGAGATGCAGTGGAAGTGGAAGGCGTGCTGGGGTTCGACCGATTGCTCATAAATATATGTATGAGTTCGTGACATGTCAAGACTCACGTTACAGATACCCCACGCGGCGTTGCACTCCTCGCTGGTGGCGGACACCTGATTGGCCTGGCAATCAATGCCTGGAAGCACAGCAATTGAGCACACGGAGAAGAGCATCGTCGAGAATGAACACGCACAAAGATCCATGATGTGATTCCTGCAAATGGCGCAGTTCTCGACCACAATGTCTAGTAGTGAGGGCTCAATAAGCAACGCCACTTGCAGTCCAGACGCGAATGGAACTCACCCCAAGCCCACAAAGCGACGGCGTTCCACTACGCAACACAGACCATACCAGATGTTATCAGATGAGCTGCGGATATACGTGCTTTCGTACTCGAGCGCACCTTCTTGACCTCAAATCGCTTCTTGTCTGCCTTGCCGTCCTCCTTAGTCTTGCCCTTGGGCTCAACAGCGGTAGGGGGGTCAACATCCATAGTGTCAGCCATGTCGTAAGAGATCTTGTATGAAGAAAGGAAGCGTGAAAGGTGTGGAGGGGATCACAGGTGCCGCGATGGAAGGAGGCAACCTGTACGACAGTTAGGTGACGCCCGGGAAGGTACCCAAGTACACCTGTCACGTAGGATGTTGTGACAGTGACAGTGACTAGCGTCGTGACGTTAGGTATAGCTCCAGGCCTCTTCGTCTTCAACCGCGTTCCACGATTGTGTGAGGAGCAGTAAGTCTTTGTGACTCTAGAAAAGTACATGGACTGATTATATGTGCAGTTAGACATGTCAGAGACGAACCAGGAACTAACACAACAATTCTATTCTCGCACTCAATCAACGATCTCTGGTTGGGTCGTTATCTTGATCCGGTACATCTCTCAACTCAACGGACGTACTGGATAGAGCTCTCTGGGAAACTCGACTTGTTGAAGGATGGGACATCAACATCCGACGTTATCGAGATAGTCGCAGCCGAGCTCGCAAGGCTGCGCAAAGAATACGCCGACGCGATTGCTTACCTGCCCAGCTATGATCAACGCCAGATTGACAAGGCGAGTCAACCGACACACACGCCATCCGCAACCATGCTGAGCGTGTTTTAGCAACTCAAGGATGTTGAGGCGCGGCTGGAGAGTCTTAGGGCCTCATCAGCGCCAAAGTCCAAGTTTGCCTTCAAGAGAAAGGCAGCGAAACCCGCATCCTCAACCCCCACTTCAACGAAAGCGTCCGAATTGATTCCCTCTCAGGGGATGAGTGCGAAGAGTGTAAAGGCGGAGATACATACCTCTGGATTGACACTCTCAGGACATTCCAACAGCTACCTTACGCTGTCATCACTGTCCTCTCCCTGGACCTCCGCCTCAGACCTGACGATCTCCGACCTGGATCACTGCGTAGTTAACCTCATCCCTTCTACAACTAGCCAGAGCAGTCCCATCGGCACAACCCTCACTGCGCTTCATGTCAGGAATTTGTCGGATACAGTGCTCATCCTACCGATAATCACTGGCAGCGCGCTCCTCCATGACATGAAGAACTGCGTCATCATCCTGGGGAGCCGACAGGTGAGTGACACATTGAAACACACTCATCAACAAGGTGCAAGATCTGATCCCCACAAAACACATTGGCAGTTCCGGATGCACACATCATCTCACGTAGACGTTTACATCGCCATTTCATCGAACCCTATTATAGAGCACTGCTCCGCCATCCGCTTCGCAGACTACCCTGCGTTCCTCAGACGGCAGTTTGGTGATCTAGGCACGACTGAACCGGTGCGTCACCGCGGTCTCACCAGGATCACCGAGAACGCGATGCTAATTCATTTTTGTATTTCGCAGAGTAATTACATGGCCGTCCAAGACTTCTCCCATATTCGCGCGACCCCGTCGCCGAATTGGTCCGCTCTTCTAGCTGACGCGATGGTTGACGAGGAACGATTGCCCCTCGCAGACAGGGATGCCAAAGACGTCCTGGAACGTCTACTTCCTCTTCGGTCATGAGTACCCTTCCCATCCTTGTAGACGAGCCGCTGTCCCCACGCACGGGCACCACGGTCTGCTACAACATTCTCCATCGGTCAATAATGCACGCTGCATGTCTTTCGAGACTCGAGACTGAATCGCTCTTCAAGCTGTGCCGCCACCAAATGATTGCAGGACTGTAAGAACAAGCGCACGGAGGATCGATCCTCGGTACATATGCCGTTACCGTCGAGCAATGAATCGACTTGTTCACAGCTGTTGCCATGAAGACGACGAAGGTTGCGCAGCTGTCGTGAGCCGCACAGTCCTCAAAGGATGTCAGAAACCTCCTGTCCTCTGGCTCAACGAATCTGCCATGACTGAGAAATCTCAACATAGGAAGCTTCATAATGCGCACGCTCCCAGCCGTTTGTCAATTCGCGAGACAATCACCAACCGGCATACTGCACCGCCCCCTGAAGATGATCACTGAGCACAGCGGCGTACGAGTCTAAGTATACATTATCGCTCGGCAGTATGAAGGGAACGCATACGTATGTAAAGACGACGTTCGTGCTAACGCCTATCCGCTTCCCTTCCCCTACCGTCTTTGTTCTGGGCACGGTGTGCTCAGCCCGTGTCAACCTCGAGCCTCGAGGTCTTGTCCGCGTCCGGCATTGAGTTGCCCTTCTATTCACCTGCACAGCGTACCGCCCTGATTTCGTCTTCACACCCGCCCCGTCTCTGGCCTGCTACCAGCTGTCCGTGCTCCTCCCCTCGCCCTGCTCCCGCGTCGATTGCGGTCTATTCCTCGTCAACCATTCTTTTGCATACTATCTACCCGAACCCGCCACGGCTAGCATCCCGACTTTCACTCCGCAAGTATGTCTGGCTTTGAAGACCTGTTGGGATGCTTCGGAATATGCTGTCTCTGCTGCGTTTGTGAGTCCGCCCTGCGTCATAGCTCGCTCATCCGAATCAAACCTCCCACTACTGCCAGGCATCGAGGGCGTACAAAACAGCAATCACTGGTGTTTCATGCGTACGTCTCTTCCTCCTCGCCTTGAGACCTATCCACACACCCAACCATCCCACAATATCCGCGTCCCTCAGTCGCCCAAACCGCCCACGCTGACGAACCTCGTCACTCGCAGAATGCTGCAACGGCCGGCGCTACCGTATCCGCGGCGAGAGCGGCGGGTGCTGCGCCTGCAAGCGCGCCATGACCGACGACGACTTCGAGCGGACCGTCGAGCAACTGTACGGACCCAACCTGGACGGCAGCAAGCCCGACGACCTCCGGGGCAAGTCCACGCACGTCGTCGAGCTCCAGCCGCTCCCTCGACCCTCGATGGAAACCCTGGCGCGTCCTACGACAACATCGCGCTCTGCGGTACCCCCCGCGCTGCCGGGCGACGAGGCGGACGACAGGGAGCGGGCGATCCTCGAGTCCCGGAGGGGTGCCAACGACCGCACGTCTGAATGGGTCGCCCAGCATGGCACTGGCAAGAGCCTTGACGCGGCGCGCCGAGAGCGTTCCCGATCGCACTCGCGAGCGCACCGACCGCACAGATCGGAGCCGAACGCACTCCGGAGCGCGGCGCCCGGCGATGGGCGGACACATCGTCCTCACACGTCGGAGAGCCGCGGTCAAGGGGATGGAGACGGAGACGGAGACGGAGACGAGGGTGATATCGGGGCTTCGCGCGAGTCGATCTCGTACACGTCGCATTCGCAGCGGGGGCGCAGGGAAGGGGAGCAACCACGGCTGGAGATCCCGTCGAGCCTGATGCCAGCTGGTCCGCGCTCCGTCGCGCCCACACAAGTGCCTTTCGATCTGGGACCGGCGCAGGCGCAGGTCATTACACCGCATGGGTCGCCCAACAGGGCTAGGGGCCTGGACAACCATGGGGATGCGCATCAAGACGCAACTGAGGGGCATTTTGGTGTCATGGACTAGTGGGTCTTGGAGTGATTGAGCAGTGTAAATACAGGACGCAATACGCTTTCATAGTATTTTTTGGGGAAATCAGGTTTGGTCATCCTCTCTCTACATGATTGGGCGAGAACTAGGATGAGGACTCACCTAGGAGACAACCTGAGAGGGTGAGACGGCATCCTATTCTGGCGTATAGCACATGCATATACCCGTCCGCTCATGTCCGCTCCTCCTTAGACCGCGTCTCAAGGAGTTCGACCAGCCTGGCCGCGAGGCCGTCGGTGAGTTGCAGCACCCCGTCAGCTGTGCATAGACGATAGGATGGCATGGGCTGGTACGTGTCCGCAAGGATCTGGATGAGATCATAATGGCTGAGCTTCTCGGACGAGCATAGAGTGTATGACCGATGTACCTCGCCGTTTTCTACGCGTACAGACGCAATGATATCATCTGGGTCGCCTATACGTCCCAGAGCAGGCACGTTGCGATTGTCTTGTACGTGGGCTTCGTGTCAAGAGAGCACCTTCCTTGAGACATAGAAGCTACGCACCATGTATATGCATCCACCCCTCGCGGATCTGTACCGCGCCGTTCTTTTGTACCTCGTCCGCCCCGTCGTGCAACGCAGACTGAATCGCCTGGTGAAGAACTTCTCGGAAAGCCTCTGTACGTGCGTGAGAAGACGGCCGCTCGCACACGCCGACAAGCATGCAGAGGTGGTATGTCACTAGACGTACCGTTCTCGACGAAGTCGTTAAGTCCCGCGCCCTCTCCTTCGCCGCTTGCAGGGAGCCATCCAATGACAGAAGCAGACATAATAGACGAAGGAGGACTGGACAAGAACGAAAGCGCATACACAGGGTGCGTTGAGGAGAGCGGCGTCGGCGGCGTGAAGAGATGGTAGAACAAGTCTGGTCGGTCGGGGTCCGGGAACGTCTCCGCGACGCCGTTTTCAGTCTGAGATGTCGTAAAACTTCTTGTGAAGCGTTCGCAAGGCTTCCTCGATGTGTTTGCTTGCTGGCGAATAAATCGCGTGCAAAGCGTGTGTAGAGATAATGTGTGACGAGAAGAGAGTGAGAGGGCAGCGCATGCTCTTCTTTGGGATATCAGGACATAGGTAGTGTTCGGCCTGCGTAAGAGTCCAAGAGTTGCGCGAGAAGCCATTGGAGAGACTAGAATGAAGCTAGAGTACTAGAACAAGATGGTAACAGTGGACTCTATACCCGACGATGACAGTCTTTGACAAAGTTCAGGCGAGAGGCGCTCAAGCCAGAGACTACTCGGTGCCCATGACGTAACTCTGGAAGCAGAGGTATACTTATTCGTCTTCGGCGACCTTACTGTACGTGTTGCCTGCATATGGGTGCGCAATCACGGTCAAACTCGTGATACATCATGTCAGTGAATGGTTAGAGGTGGAAGGCTCTCATGTATATACCTCTTGAGAATTTCCCCATCTCAGCCGTGTGCAGGATTCGGTGCACAACGCGGCCTCTGCCAGTGACAAACCTGACTTGAAGCAATGAGTACTCCAGAGGGGTGCGTCCTGATACGCAGTGATAGCGCGTGGTCATTTGTGCATGGGTGTCTGAGAGCTTGTCTAGATCTCCGTTCTGTCAAGTAGTGTCACAGGTCGGTCTGAGTGCGTGTTGCTGCACTCGTTGCATGTGGAGCACAGCGGTGTGACAATATATGCTGGTGGTTGATCACGAAGCACAGGATAAATAAGTTCCCACCATCAATACAGCTACGATTGCCAGGCAGATATAGTGCGGCGTGCTCAACAAGTTGAACTAGAGACTCGGAGCCGGATCCTTGATCCATACGTCCATTGATACAACGGAGCGCGGCAGAGTATCAAGTCATTGAATGTGGTATCAATAAAATCAGTCTGAGGAGACGAACGAACCATGTTGAGACGACTCACGGAGAGTACCAAACAAGAGGGTAACCGAAGTCCCCTAGGTAGCGGCGGTAGTCACGGGATTAGCAGACATGGGTCCCTGTGCGGCCGGCTGTTCAGAGACAGCAGGTGCGCCGCCATTCTGGCGGGCAGCAAATTCATCCTCGTCGAACGACTTGTTGCAGCAAGAGCCGCAACACCCGGCTGACCGGCTGGTGCTCTCTGAGCCGGGGCCTGGCTCTGCAGGCCATCGTCAGTGTTGAAAAGAGCAATACGAATTGATGTGAACATTTGCAACGGTACGTACTGGTGAAGCAGTACATATTGAGAGATTGAGAGCATGCCGCGCCTGAGGACAAAAGGCAACATGAGTACAAAGTTTTATCCGGCTGCGCGTTCAGCTCAGTGAACTTACAGCACCCTCCACAGCAAGACAAGCAGCATTCGTCACAAGCATCCATGGTGTGTTTGGGTATGAGGAAGTGAACGTGAGTGTTTGAGCTTAGATGCTCGTGGAAATAGGCCCCAGGGGGGCGGTGAGAGGAGCGATGACGAAAGGCAAACACAGATGCCGGTGGTTGAGACAGAATGTCACTTACCTTATATGGAGCTGAACTTGCACAGCTTCACACGTCGGAACTCCGTTGAACGGACTCTAGCGAACTGGTCGGGCACTGCGCATAGGAGAGGACAATGACTTGCTTGTGACCATGCGCCCATACATGTGCTACTGGTTCGAGTGTATTTTCCACTATGGCTCGCTATAGGCGAGCTACAAAGTTCGTCTAACAGTCACTACAAAACGCGTCGCCGCCTCCGCCCGATTGACGTCGGGAGTACACAACAGGGATTCACGACGTACTTGAGAAGGAGGGCAAAGGGTCAGACACCTCAAGCGTAAGGCAAATATTTCGCAACCTCGTCGCTCAGTTAGGGAGCACAAGATTGAAAATTGCGCACGATCTATGCAGGTACATTGACTGGCCTGGTCTGATAACGCGACATCCTCAGCCTAAGTCGTACCTAAGGGCCAATTCCATCACCCGAAAACCTCATTGTTCATTGATGATACAACGGAGAACAGCGAACCATTCGAGTCCTATCACGAGGACGTGAGCCTGTTGAGTTGGAAGAAACTCATTGATGTGACCCACGTAGAGCATGGAAACGGAGGACCGCCAACTACTCAGGAATGGTTTCGGTTGCTGTCGTGGGTCTGTCAGACATGGGTACCCGAGGGGTCGGCTGTTGAGAGATAGCAGATGCATCCCCATTCCGGCGCGTAGGAAGGTCGTCCTCATCGAATGACTTCTTACAGCACACGCCGCAAAACCCAGCTGACCGGCTGGTGCTTCCTGAACCAAGACCTACCTCTGTGGGACATCATCAGCCTTACCACAAACAGTATTACAAGTGAATGCAAGTATGTAACAAAGGACGTACTGGTGATGTAGTACATGTCGAGAGGTTCAGTACATCCTAAACCTGTAAACGGAAGGCAGCGTGAGTACGAAGTTCTCGTCTACGTAAGTTTGAGCTGCGCATCGGGTTGGAACTTACAGCATCCTCCACAGCATGCGATGCAGCATTCCCGGCAACCAGCCATGTTGAATGAGTTTGAATGAGTTTGGAGAGAGGTAAAAGGGTATCCTTCGATGTAGAGATACGTCTGCGAAGAGGAGTAATGACTACAGATGCTGGTGATTGAGGCAAGACAGCGACACTTGCCTGGTATATATGGAGTCCATTGTACATAGCCCTACGGGCCGGAAGTGGAACCTTCTGAACGTCTTGAACTCTCTGCACTAATGCGCCATCTGAGTGTTAACTGCCTCGCACATGGCCATGTATCTTGAAATACATAACCCCAAAATAGAGCCGAATCCCTACCGTAGCTTGCTGGATCGCAATTGTTCAGATCTTGTCTGCATAGATTCGGCGAGCTAGTTCGTTCAAACAGTATGACATGACGTCACGCCGCCTCTGCCGAATTGACATTGACAGTACGTCCTGCGCCTTCACAACGTGGGTGGGGCCACATATAAGGCAGACGAATGGGGAGCTACGTCGAAGTTAAGCTCTTCCAATTCTGACATCCCATCATGCTCGCAAAACTTACACGTGGTCAAACAGCGGCTTTCACGGGGTCAGTCGGTTTTCGTCGCGGCGAGGAAATTTCATTGATCATACTATCTGTCTTCCAAGCTAGACGTCAATGGACATGCGTTTACAACGAGGTGTGATTGCAGCACGCAGATGTGTGCAGAGAGAATTACGTACCTGACAAGCTCGCCTTCGGCGCCTGGAATCACCGCGACAGGACTTCATACTTCCTGCACACATGGGGAAGCTCAGCTGCGCAAGGACTGAGTTCGACAGCCGTTGCGTCATGAGGGCGTGGCGGCAGACGGAGTGGTCCTGGAGAAGTTCAAGAGGCGTCTACATCCAGTGCGCGGTCACATGCTGATACGCGAGCGCGTGTAAGCCGGCCCTGAAGACGTTGTTGAACGCGGATTTCGAACATGCGCATCACAGCGCCAAGTACCCGACGCGTCCCCTACGCACTCTTCCGTCCTCCATTGTCGTGCTTCCCTCAAATTCCTGCCTTGTCCGTAGCGGCCGACTCTAGGACTCTGCACGCCCGTTGACGACACCCTCAAGCATCATCCTCAAGACCCATATCGACTGGACATGTTCTGAACTCACCTCCGGAAATGAGCAACTATTCATCCTCAATAGGGGGTCCCAGATCGCCCCTCTTTGGGACCGCGACATTCTCCACCTTATCACCAACCCAAACCCCTTACTCCTCGTCCAATCTGTCCTATACCGAACGCTCAGGTGCGCTGTCACCTGCAGTGTGCGAGCACGCATGACTTATGCTCTCTTTGCTTTCAGTGACTCCGATTGGCTCCAACACTGGCAGCGAGATTTCCTCCCCTCGCCAAATGAGGAGGATTGTTGTGTCGCCGTCTCCTGACGATGAATCCGACGGATATTCTGACGAGAACTCGATTGATGACATCCGCGAAGTGGAGGCTACCTTGAGCATGGTCGACGACGAGATCGCCCACACGGAAGACGCTTTGACGGAATGGTCTCGCGGATCGGGTTCTGTCGTCACTTCTTCTTCTTACACCGGTCAGTACAGCGCCGTGACCTCTGCGACGCCGTCGAGCTACATATCGGAAGGCTATCGCACCATGACGGATGCGCTGCTCGACCGCGAACGTCGAGTACTCAGCACCATTTCTGAGCGCACCGAAGAACGCTCGCGGCCGAATTCATTCGCACAGTCCGGAAGTACCCCTGGAAGCCGACCCGTCACTCAGTACGCAAACCCTTCGGGCAACCGGGCGTCGGGCTATCTCGACGACAGGACTTCTCCTGCGCTGCATACACGCTCTGCTACCGACCCCAACGGTACACCAGGTCATGCCTCTGGTCGCGTTCTCAACGTTCCGGGACGCCGTGCCGGTGAACTGATTGCATTCTTCGAGGAAAAGCAATCGACGGGCAGAGAGTCTCCTCGCCTCTTTGGTCATACACGGACTCTTTCTGCTCCCATGGGTCCACGGTCTCCTGCTCCCCGATCGCCCGGACCTCGATCCCCAAGCCCATACACCACGACCATGAGCCAGTCTATGTCAACCTTCGGCCATACCGCGAGTACTTCGTATGGCTACGGCTCGTCCACGTATGGGTACAGTAGTCGCCCTTCGTCGCCTACCAAGAGCAGGGCGGGATCATCTGTATCGTCCTCTGGGCCAATCACTACTATGTCTTCCTTCATGTCTCCGACTGCACGCGGGACGACGCTTTCCACCGACTCCCGATTCCAACCCACCAGTACTGACACCTATACGCACACGCGCAGCGGGAGCGGGAGCGGTACGTACATGAATGGCACGACGACGACGTCAGGCACCTACACGAACACTTTCACCGGTTTCACTACCACTGCGACGCCGACTGCGGGGTCTTCCTTGCGCCGCCCACAAACATCTCCGCGCTCTCCGCTTACCTCGGTGCGCAATATTGTCGCTGCGTGGAAGGAGCGCACCCCCTCTCTCAGCAAATCGGTTCGTTCCGGTACCACATCGCCTGAACCTACGCAACAGGGCGACGGACTGTTCAGCCTGCGGAGGCGCGCTGACCGTGGAGGGGCTCGTCTCAGGGACCGTGCACTCGGCGCAGTCGACGAGACGGGTCGACCCAGGGAGGCAGAGAGCGCGTACGATGCCGGCGCGAGCACAAGCGGGGATATCACCCTGAGCACCAGTGGCGTGCTCCCTGCGACCTTCGATATCGCCGAGTTGGGACAGTACGCCAATGCGGGCGCTACTCAGGAGGTGAGTTGCCTTACTCAGCGTATCTAATCTTATCGCCTCTCCCCGCCTCTTCCTGTGGTATCTGATGAAAGTGAGGGCATTCCTGACGTTCTCCTCTCTTGCAGCCGCTAAGGATCGGATTGCTATGGTACTTGAATGTTCATGCGCCTCCCCCGTACCGATGGCAACGATGCCAGGCTTTGCTGTATCCGCACATGCTCCTCCTCTCGTGGATCGCTCCTGGAGGAGGTAGAGGTATAGTAACCCTTGACCTACTGAACTGTATAGAAGTGCGCTCCGTCCCTTCTCCTCAGCATCCGACCGCGCAGGACGATGTAGGAACCATCGCTGCTCGTATTCAGAGCGAGCAAGCCGAAGCTATGGGTGGTGATATCGGCGAAATGAGCTTGATGGAGACGCTTTGCCCCTTCCAGCTCATGTACAGCGACGGCATTGAGAGATTGGGGGCTGAGAGTGCACGTGAGCGAGTGAGATGGGTTAGTGCTATATGGTGCGTACACATCATCGAGGACATTGCATCGACCAAATAACTCATACGCCGCGTTACAGGGAGGTCTTGGACCGTGCAATCACAATCCCCGACCGTTCGAGTACTCGCTCGCCAACTGGGTCCATTCGGACTATACAGTCCATGACAAGCACCGCCAGTTCGCAGTCGGGGACCGGTTCGGCATCCACTGTGTACGTTCCGCCACTGGATGAGATGTCCGACATCCAGTCTCTGTCTGGGTCCAGCAGCCTTTCCCGCCGCCCGTCTTTGGCCTCCGCTCATCACACTCGCGCAACTGACGACGGCGCTGTGTCGTCGCAAGGTTACTTATACCCTGGTGATCCGCGAGTCATCGCGCCGAGCCGTAGCAGCTCCCTGCGGCGCACAAGCTCACTCACTGACCTTGACGAAGAGTTCGCCTCGGCGCTGCGCCGTGCCCGCGAGAGCCGCCCGGGCTTGGGCTTCGGACTTGGTCTCGCAGGCGGCATACCCATCGGAGAAGGATCGCCTGTCACTATTTCGAGCGGTCCCAACCTCGGTAGACCTGTATACATGTCCCCGCCTCCCAGCGTCGGCAGAGGGTCAGACAAGAAGAGCCGCGGATCCGAGACGTCGAGCTCTGTGACAGACGACGCGTTCTTCAGCGCGAGCTCCGCCCCGACATCGAGCTACTACTCATCCTCTTCCTTCACGCGCGCTCTCACTGGCACCGAGACAAGGACGGGTACAGGACTCGTTACCGACGAGTCTATCGAGATCACCTCCGGATCCGGTACACAGATCGTGCAGTCCACGCTCTCATACCGTGGCACAGATTCTGCATCTCATCTTGGTGACTCCCACACAGGTATAACCTCCTCCAGCGGTCTGTCTCCCTCGCGCAGCGGCCTCACTCGCTCTGGCGGTGTCCGCCGTCGCACTCCTCGCACCTCGCGTTCATACACAACGACGTCGCACCCGACGGACTCGGAGGAGTACTCAGATAAGGAGAACACGTACTCTGGGACGTACACGTACTCTCTGAGTACGCTGGAGAGTTACTCGCGCACTGGGACGACCCCGACCGTGTCGATGCCTCGCAGCCGATCAGTCACGCCGACCCCGTCTACTACGTCATATACGCGCTCCTCGCTCGAAGAACCCTTCAGTCGTGGAGAGACGGAACCCGAGACGGATGCGACGACGTACTACACCGCACCGACGCCGACGCCGAGATCGCCTTCGACTGCGTCGTTTAAGAGCTTGTCGTCGATCCCCTCAATGTCCGACTACGAAACTGCGCTCATCTGTGAGACAGAGTACCAAACTGCTCCCAAGTGTCCCTCGGAAGTTGCGGAAACTGAGTTCGAGACGGCTGTGGTGTGTCAGACCCCAGCGCCTACGGAGTTCATCACTGCGGAGGTTTGTCCGTCGGAGGTGTCCACAGACTTCAGAACAGCGGAGTGTAGGTGCAGGGACAAGGTGCCGGAGGCGGACGAGATCAGTATCACTGCTCCATCGGAAATCCCGACAATCCCCTCGTCGCTGCCTTCACCTGTGGAGCGCGATATCGAGCTAGATGCGGCGGACATCCCCCTGCCGCCTTCGACGTATACTCCAAGCGAGCCCTCAGAATCCTCAGAGCACACGCCCACCGAGCGTGCGCTGTCCCCGACCGACTTGACGCCAACTTCGGTCACCGAGTCATCTCTGGACATCACGCCTTCAGAGCCGTCCTTCGAGGAGCCTTCAATCCCAACCCCGTCCACCGTCGAGCTCAGCTCTGCAGAGTCGTTCACGGAGTCGATCCCGGGACCCTCTCCCATTCAGCCTCTGTCGGACTTCGAACCTACCATCACTCTCTCGACAATCACAACCCCGACGGAGTCCGAGGTCACGCCGACACCCTCGAGCCAGCTCACGCCTACCGTTCCCTCGACGATCAGCCAGCCGGAGACGCCAACGAGCCCCGCCATCCCGGGGTCTGCATGGGGTCAAGAGTCGGACCGGTCCTACGAGTCCTCGCTCTTGCGCGCATCACCCTCAATGGCGTCACAAGCTCTACCGGAGGGACCTGACACATCGTTCGAGACGTCGTTCCTCCGGCCGAGCGGTACGCCTCCGACGTCCGAAGAGTCGTCCATGCTCACGCCCATCACGGAGGTCAGCCCATCGTCCCCGGCGACGGAGCCATCTCCTCCGTCTTCGGAGTTGACCCCAACGCAGTCGACGATGTCGCTGCTCCCGAGCGCGGTGTCACCTGCTCCGGTGCAGAGGGAGTTCATCCCTGCCGTGACGCTGTCGAGGACGCCATCGACGATCTCGACCGTGTCGTCGGTGTCTATGAGCTCGTCGCGGATCGCGCCGTCGGAGTTTGAGTTGGATATGAGGACCGAGCCGTCACTGTTGTCGACGCCGTCATCTGAACCGATCAGGCTTCCTGACCAGGGTCCGACGAGACCACCATCGGTCAGTATTGATTTCAAGGCCTTCTTCGAGGTTTGCTAACTCGCTCTTTGTAGGCGGTTCCCCTGTTCGTTCCTCTGCCGCCATCTCCCTCACCGTCGACGCCATCTGCGTCCTTCCAGGTCAGCATAACTACCCCGCGTGGTGACGTTCCGTCGATCGCGTCGAACCTGGAGACGATCGCCTCGGATGCGCCGAGCCACATCCTCACGCATGACGTGAACCGTCTGCTGCAGTATCTGAATGATGTCAACGACGTGAGAGGAGCAGAGAACAAGGAAATGGCTGACAACATCCAAGACATCAAAGGGACCCTCGAAGATCTCGAGGCTCTGTTGCGTGATAGGATGTTCGCTGAGATGCCACCACCCGTTCCGCACAAGGATATGTCTGTGGGTGGGAGCAGCGTGATCTCGTCGTCGCATTCAGCGAGGTCTCGAGGCATGATTTCCGAACGGTCGACCCCTGCTGGTCCTCGTCAAGGCCCAAGGATCGTGCGGGCTATCTCCCTCTCACCCCCTCCTATCCGCGTACCTCTGTCACCCGAGACTCTGAGTGATTCGATGTCATTCCTGTCGTCTCACCACTCTGATGACATGAGCCTGATGGAGTCCGTGTCGTATCCGATGGCTATTCCAGCTTCGCCCTCATGGCCGTCATCTTCCCCAGTCTCCTCGCCCGAAAGCTCGACGTCGTCTTCACCAACATCCGCACCACCCTCTTCGGTCACGCCGTCTGAGGAATTGTCGGACATCGGCCTCGCACACCTTGCTGTTCCGCCACGTCGTCTGACAGCGTCGAGGAGTCCCACCGCTACTCCCCCACCGCTTTCGTCTTCTCCCTCCCCGTCCAGCGTCTCGACCAGCACCGTACGACCGGTACCTCCCATAAATATTGCCGCTCTGCGCGACGACTTGGCTGGCATCCGTCAACAGATCGCGGATATGCTCGATGTGCAGAACGCAGCGAACCGTCGCCTGGAAGAGATACGCGACCAGCCGCGCCAGCCAATGCCTATACCGATGCCGGCACCTGCTGACCGCTGGGACGAGTTCGCCGACAGGCTGCAGGGGATCGAAGATAACTTGAGGCGACTTATGGATCGTGCTCGAGCTCAGCCGAGGGTAGAGGAAGAAGCACCGTCGGAGTCGGATGCGCAATCGCTCTGGGAACGGCTCGCGCAAGGGTTGGCGCGGGGACAGGAGGACACAGGGGAACCCACAATCCATGCGCCCGTTCCTCGTCAGCCTGGGACTTCGTTCGATGACCAGCTCCTGGAGATCATGTTGACACAACCACCTCCCGCTCAAGGTCAGGTGCAGCCGCCGCCGCCATTGGTCAACCTAGTCTACCGTCCGACGCAGCGACCGCGACCGCGGAGTGCGAGTCCTGTGTATGAGAGCGATTTGCCGCCTCGGGCTGGGACGGTTCCTATTCCCCCTCCCCCTGTGCCGCGTGAGCGTACTACTCGTCGTGCCGGCGTACCTCCGCCTGTCAGGCGGCATCGTGACCCGATGAGGCATGCGGGATCTGCCAGTGTTGCTCCCACTGAGACGGAAAGTCAAGCGGAAGGCACGATCATGCCTGGCCAGCCTGCTGATGTTGGTGCTCCTCTAATTCGCCCCCAGAGCGGTCCTGACATTGACTTCGATGCTCGTGTGCGGGATCAGCGACGACGACGTCAGCCGGGTACTGACGGCTTTTTCCACACTGAAACGGTATGTTTCATGGTCGTGAAAATCGTGGTATAGTGACTGAGCAATGGCATATAGGATGCACCCACCAGGCCGCCCACGGCTCCCGCGGTTGTACCTCAGGAAGGTGGAGAATCGTGGTATCGACCTCAACCTGGGCAAGAACAAGCCCAGTTTGATGGCCAGATGCCTGTTCCGCCGCCGGGTACGACCTTCCCTCAAGCTCCCCAGCAGCAACCCCAGCCTCAATTCATCCCCGTGGCTCCTGGACCGGTAGGTTGTGCTTTTCTTATAGACATATTCGAGCTCACGGTATTCTGCAGACGGTTGTTCAGTTGCCACCTGCGTTTAACGATATACTCGCTCTTCTGAGAGTAAGTAGTGTGTTATAACCGTATATTGCCCTCGCTAATGCATCGCCCCATAGGACAATCGGGAGGGTCAGCTGGCTGGATTTGAGCAACAGCGCGAGATCATCGACTATCTCCGTAACCTCAATGCGTGGCTGGACCGGGATGTGCATGATCGCCATGCTGAGCTTCAGAGCGTGTCCGCTCGTCTGGAGCAGACACGAGATGAGGTTATCCCGTTGTTGAACCAGATCGCGCAAGCCATACGGCCGCAAGGTATGTATGGCATGCATGTGTCTCATGAAACTCCAATTGATTTCGTATTAGTCCCAGGTGTCCAAGGTGTCGCTCAGCAGCCGCAAGGAGGCCCTGCAGGAGGAACGTTTGTGATACCTCCCGTCGTACCGCCTCCTCCTCATATGCACCCTGGTCCTGGTCAAGGGGCCATGCAGGGGGGCGTATTCCCTCACGTGCAGACTCCTAGTCCTTCAGAAGGACCTGTGATCCCGCCTCCGCCTGGTCAATATTATGCGCCATATCCCCCTGTGATCCCTCCTGGAACATACCCACAACCGCCCATGCCACAGCCAATGCCACAGAACATCATCATTCACGATCGCTCTGATGATTCAGATTTTGTACCTCCTCGCCCGTCCCCTCGATCGGGATCCAGGTCATCCAGCAGCAGGACCGGTTCGTCGGACGGTGATCGTGAACATTATACGATCTTACCACCACCAGCCGAGCCACAGCCACCAATTACAATCGTCCCTCCCCCCGACCGTATGTATCCGGTCCCAGGTACAGGACCAACAACGATCGTGGTGCCGCAGTCGGGCCCACCTTCTACGCGACCCGGGAGCCCGTCACAGCACACGGCATACGACGGTCCACGCACACCATCATCTGAGAGACACCGGGCAGATGACCAGAGAGTCTCCTCTCCGCATGGCCAGAGAGCCTCCTCTCCACAATCGGTGCACGTCCATGTTCATCCCGGAGAGACGTCTTCTGGTGTGGCTGCTGATGCAGGACATCCGGGCACGATAGCGGTAATGCCACCCCAACACGCTCATGAAGTACCGCAGCAAGCAGAACAGCGTATGACCGCAGGGCAAGCTGGTCCTTCGCACCCTGGCAGCCCTACACCGATCATCATTCAGCCTCCTGCGCAGTATCCGCCGTACCCCGGTGGGATGGTGCCAATGCCTCCGATGGGGGGTCAAGTGCCTCAGGTGGTGGTGGCGCCTTCTGGGCGTTCGTCACCAACGGCAGTTGAGCCAGTGGTGGTGAATGTCCCGCCACCTCGCTCTGGCACACGCTCTACCCGCTCCTCACGGAGGCATACTCACTACCGTCGCAGTCGCTCTCGCTCGTCGTCTCCCCGTACTCAACATGAGCTTCCTCCGATTCAGATTCATCGAAGTCATTCTCACTCTCGAAGCAGGAGTCGGAGTCCTTCACCTCGACTCCACGACCAACCTCAAACAATCGTCGTGGCCCCTCAGGGAGGAGTTCCGACCAGCATCCATCCATTTGACAGACCTCCTTCTGCGATAAGGGTTGTGTCGCCTCCGGGCACACACGAGCAGGGCCCAACCATCATCCATGTGCCGTCGGAACGACCACACTCGTCTCAGGGCAGATCTCGTTCGCCTCACGATCGACGTCGGCCACGATCTCGCTCCTCCGATTATGATGACCATGGACGTCGACGGCCAGGGCCATCATACTTTGATTCTCGGCATCCATCTGACTATGATCGCCCTCGACGTCGAACACACGATCCCCGGGATGAGGAGTATGATAGATACCGACCGCGACGATACGATCGGGACGATGGTAGGCGGTATCGCTACTCCCGCTCACCTACAGGTCGTCATCGAAGAAGCCCGTCCCCTTCTCATGAAGACCGACCTGAGCATTCTTCATCCAGTCGTCGTCATGGTCGGGGACGTTCCCCATCTTACGAAGATGACGGCTCCCCTCGTCGCCCTCGCCGTCGTCGTCGTTCTCCCTATTACGAAGACGAAGGTTCCCCTCGTCGCACTCGTCGCGCTCGTCCTAGGTCTCCTTATTACGAAGACGAAGGTTCCCCTCACCGCCATGGGAGGCATGCAATCCGTGAAGGTGATCCAGATCATCCTCCCTCTCGCACACACACTCGTCACGGAGTCCATTCTGCCCCACGTAGTCGTTCTCATTCGCCAACAAGATCTCCCCGCCCCATGTCTCGTTCTCCCACGAGGTATGAGAGGGAAGAAGGTATACGGCCTAGCCATGTGGGCTCTCGCCGACCTTCGTCTCGTGACTCGGACAGACGTACTCCAGCAGAAATTCATCGAACAGGCACTCAGCGAACGGGCACTCATCGAACAGGTACTCATGATGGCGAAACCGTCCTACCTGTTCGCATACCTACATCACGTGCAGGATCGCCTCCGATTCATACCCGTCGTCCACCCACAGTGCTTCATGTGGACGACGATCTGGAGCATGAGCCTCATGAAATGCCCGGCCATGAATATTATCAGGGGTCCGCCAGTACGTATTCCCTCAAACGTGAGAGTAGGGTTTAACTCAGAACATTATGACATTCCAGGTCCCACTCAATCTTTCAGGGTACTGCCGTCTGCTCCCCGTTCAGAACGCCCTTCGCGGCGGCCATCCGGCCCCACGCCAGCTGAGCTCGACTATCGTCGCCAGCTTCAAGGAGGAAGCGACGCAGTGCCGACAATACCTTACTTACCTTCTGAAGCACCGCAAGTCATGCATCCTCATCCTGTCCCTGAGAGTACTCTTGCTGGTCCAACTCCGCTCTCACCTACTCGGGTTGAGCCAGAAGTTCCTGGCACCCAATCTCAGGCGCCAACCATTATGCTCGTCCCTACGGCCCCTGAGGAACCCACAGGTCCTCCAAGGACACCACCGCCACATGTAGTGCCTGATCCAGGTGCTCCTCATCGCCCGCAGGAGGTGGCACTCACCTACTCTGGTCCAAGTGATGTTGGTTATGCCGACGCCGAAAGGGAACGCCAAGACCGCTTTGAGGAGCTCGCGCATCATATGGAGGAAACTATCGGTGACCTCCAGGATTCAGAAGAGAAGCGCGAGCGCAACTACCGTGCAAACGAAGAGGAGCGCGAACGCTTCTTCGTCGACAACGAACGGCGGCGCGATCAAGAGGCTATTGAGCGTCGCGACGGCATCTGGCGTGAACTCGAAGACCGTCTGGCAACTCTCCCGCCCGTGGGCGCATCTCCGTATCTCAGTACGGCTCCGCCCACAGGAGAAGGTGCTATCCCCATGCCTGTTCCCGAGGTTGCGGAGGTGCCGCCGCAGACTCTGGCTCCCACAATGCCCATCGAAGCGGACGCGCAGTCTATCGTTGAGACCATGCGAACGGCGGCGTCGATGCACGCTTCCGAGATCCAGGAGATCGTTCGTCTGGAGCGTGAGGAGCTGCAACGCGAACGGGAGGCCGCACAGGCCGAACGGGAGCGTGCGCAAGCTGAGCAGGCTGCTGAGCACGCGCGCATGCACGAGGAGTATCAAGCCCATATCCGCTCGCTCGAGGCTGAATTGCAGGCTGTTCGGAAGGAGTTGGAGGACGAGAAGATGGCCAGGGCGACCGAGGAGGCGGAGCGACGGGAGAGGGAGCGCGCGGAGATGCTCGAGCACAGCGACCTCATGCGCAACCAGCTGGGCGACCTCACCAACCTCGTCACAGAGCAGCGAGAAGAGCTGTCGCAGAAGCGTCAGGTTTCGGATGAGCGATGGAACATCAAGCAGCAGCGGTGGGAGCAGAAGGACGAGGAGGACGCGCAAACGCGTAACATGCTCCAACAGATCCTCGAAAACCAGGCTCAGATGCTCAACGACCACACGCAATCTAAGCAGGAGCTCCTGGAGGAGATGAGAGCGCGTATGTTCTTCTCTGAGTTGTCCTACGTTATGACGCCTGATCAACCGTGTAGATCAACGAGCTGCGTTGGACGCTATCGAGCAACAGCGCGCGGCGTATGAAGGTACCATCCGAGAGATGGCGGAAGGCAAGTTGGGACTCGTCAATGTATGTTCATCCACACTAACCACCACATCTGTAGCATGGCGCGCCGATTGCGAGCAGCGTAAGCAGGAGACCATCGACGCAGTCAAGGCGACCGCGAACGAACAGGTGCCTTACAATGTCCAGGGCGTAAGTTGTTGCCTTGCATGCGCCAGTCACGAGTGTTGACCACGTGGCCCGCAGTACCTGGACGAGTTCAGTCGCTCCTTGGCCACTGAAGTTCGCATGCTCCTGAGCGAGGTGGGCAAACTTCGGGAAGACAAGAGAAACCTCGAATAGTAAGTCTTGTTATGATTCCGTCAAGGCTTCGGCTCCTTACTGACATTCGTTACTCAGTCAAATCGGGGATCTCCTCACCTTCAAGGCCAAGTTCGGACCCGGCGGCGAGTACGATCCCTCCTGGTATGTCTGGCGTGACACTCTGGATGACATGTTACTGAGGATGAGCTGCAGGAAACCGGCGATGACGTGCGTGCCCACCGACGCAGCGCCTGCCCCCGAGGCTCCTCCGCCCGAGCCAGAGCCCGAGGTACCTCAGCCAGCTCCGAGTGCCTGGCGTACGATCAACACTCGTCAGCCGCGGCGCTCGCGGAGGTCGGCTGCAGCTGCAGCTCCGCCGCCGCCGCCGCCTGCTCCCGAGCCTGTGCCGACGACGCAATCCTGGGCGACGTGGCAACGTGAGTGATTCGAGGCTGCAGAAGCGTGTTGGTGGTACTGACACAGTTCACAGCGAACCCCGCATTCCAACCATCTCCTCCCATCCAACCCGTCGAGCACCTGCTCGCGCCTCCTCAGGGAAGCCCTGGGTTGTTTGGGCCTCGCTCTCCTCGCGATTCCCTCCGTGCGTGAACGAGTACTGACGGACACTGACATCATCACTGTACATTACTTACGCTACGACCGCGCTGACCTGCTCACGACATCACGCTGCTCTCATTTGGATTGGATCCTGCATTTCACGACATGTTTCTGCGATCTATGTTGTTATATCTTGCGCATACTATGCTTGTATCATATACCTCTATGCTTCTACGACTGTAATGACAACGTTAATGTCCCCCATTCGGGAGTCGAGTGTGTGCTCCTGCTAGTCGATGGTCATATAGGGATGTACGCGCTAATCGTACCCTCCACAAGTGGTCCGTACTGGTGAAACTTGTTCGTCCATAGCCTGAACCAGATGGGTGCGAAGAGCAATCCATACCCGCAGCCTACACCGACCTGAGGCCACGTATGGTGACCAAGCCATATTCTCGACAATGCTATTGTCGTCGCGAGAGGTACAGCAATAAAGGGGGCGAGGGTGTTCGCGCCTGGCGGAAGAGTTGGGTGGGTTGGCAAGTACAAGCACGCGAGCGTTATGTAGGTCGCGAAGTATGTGATGACTGCAGAGTGGGTACTCGGCATCCTGCGCAACGCGCCCATACTCGCTCAGAATCCA
The DNA here is from genome assembly GCA_020543525.1 of Coriolopsis trogii. NCBI lineage: Eukaryota > Fungi > Basidiomycota > Agaricomycetes > Polyporales > Polyporaceae > Coriolopsis > Coriolopsis trogii. The sequence continues at coordinate 994,752 of JAHYIO010000039.1, forward strand.
ACCGCGGTCCTGTCTAGAGCGAGAACGCACCCGTATGTCTTCTTGCGCCTCCCGTTGACGGTCACGGCAGGGCGCGGTTGGCGGAGGCAGCGCTTGAGGATCTTGACTGTGATCGAGCAGAGGACCGCGCCCGCCGCGAAGTATGCAGCACCCGGGGAGCGCGTGTATACGATGAACGTTCCGGTGAGGGTGGTCACTATTGCGTTCGTCTGCGAAATGAGGACGGGTAGGGTGACATCGTGCGCAGCGGGGACGTGCCTTGTCGAGCGCATACAGCCACCAGGATAGTGTCGCGCTGTTCTCTTCGTTGTGTGACATGTCTAGAAGGTCTTGTGTGTCGCTCTTAATGGTGAGGCATGCAGAGTTTGCAGACGGGCGAGGATGATGGGGGTAGTGGTCAGATGTGGGGAGTGACGGACGCGGTGGACGCGAGGGTTGACAACTTGGAGGAAACGCCCGTGCGTGCGGCTTGGCTTTGATGACCATCCTCTCTTCCTCTTGAGTTTCATCCGCGACCCCTTTCGTTTGTTTTCTGGATCTGTTGGACTCGAGAGGGAGTGTAGGCTGAACATTGACTGGCTTAGGTGCGTATGCTAGCGTTGGCTTTGCTTGCACATATTCATGGTCCTCGAACACTTCCCCGCATATGTTGGATGCCTTCCTCAGTTGCTTCCGCCATCGGACCCTTGGTCTTCTCTCCGTAGGGCCACTACAGCTTTACACGAACAAACCAGGTGCGTGAACGATACTGAGCCCCTTATGTGATGTGTATGAATGACAGCAATAATTGGATATGTTCCTAGTCCCTATCTCTCACCTCCGTGTAGGCCGTCATGGCGCCTTCAGCGAGTATACCCGTCAATGGAACGATGCATAGGAGAAAGTCTAGCAAGGACGAAGATGATGATAGCGTGCTCACCTTCCCTCCCTCTCAGTCACCTCCTGCGACAGCTCCGCTCTCTCAAGGATTCACCCTGAACGGCCCTGTGGGTGCGGAGAATGGCGGATTGGCACCTCCGCCTTCACGCTCACGCGTTACTTCTACACCTCCAGCAATCAACGTATCACAAGCCGTATCTGGACACCCAGCATCCGCTGGTCCTTACCGCACCACGTTCTCCGTCCCCCGTCCCCCGTCTCTGAACGGTGCACCTTCGTTTGGACATCCTAATGGCCGCCATCAACCACCAGCTATGCGCCAGTCCTTTTCTCTCCCCTCTAACTCTCATTCACGTACGCGTTCAATATCGGGCCCCTTCTCCCCAATCACACCCTCGCCCCTCTCGTCGTCTTTTCCTCCCCAGCAGCTCTCTATGCCACCTCCCAACAGCAAGTTTCCCTCCTCCCACACCGCCCCGGAACTCCATCAACCAAACTCACCTGTCGAGAACGGCCCTGGAATGGCCGCCCCACCTCGGCGTCACTCGCGCATCCACTCGCGCAACCTCTCCGTATACTTCCCTCGGCCCGGCTCCCTGCCTGCCACCACTATCGCCGAGGATGGTGCGCAAGAGCTCGACTTCAGTGGCCCGCCCCCGGAAGAGGGCGTGCCCATACCCAGCGCGTCCCCCGGGCCCGGTCAGCGCACTTTCCGCGAAGGGTTCACATTCGGCGCGCGACTACCGTCGACGACCAATGGCGCGTCTCCAGGTTCCCCCGCTCTTCAGAGGCAATCGTCGAGCGACGGGGCGTCGCGGCGCGGCCACCATCACAAGCACTCGCTCTCGCACAACTTCTTCTCGTTCCTCGAGCCGGGCACGCAGAGTGCCCCAGAGGAACTGCACACGCAACCCACACCAGTGCCGGTGAGTCCATGGGCGCCGATCTCGCCCTTCCCGAGCTCGACATCTGTGGGCTCCCTGGACGAGAAGACGAGTGCGATTGCGAACGGCAGACCTGTCGCCGCGAAGGCACGTGCGAAGAGCCCGATAGGCAAGATTCGCGCGTCGACCCATGTTTCGCCTGTGGCGGTCGCAGTGGGAGTTTGGCAGTTTGTGCTCGGCGCGTGGCTCTGGATCACTGGACAGCAGGTCGGGTCACTGTCGTGTACGGGGCTGGGGTATTGGGTTGTGTTTGATGCGTTCGGTGTCGCGCTCGGACAGGTCTTGCCAAATTACTTGGCCAGCCCTGCCATGCGCGCCGAGATGCGACGACCGTACGGGTGCGTGCGTCGAAGAATATGTGCGTGATGCGGACATTGACATTCTGTGAACGCGTAGGAACGCGCGAGTGGAGACACTATTGACATTCGCGCAGTCGGTCTACCTGATATTCACGTCTGTATACGTGTGCAAAGAGACCCTGGAACACCTGTTGCTCTCGTCGGGGGAAGGTCATCATCACCACCACGGTGACGAGGTGTCTTCGGTGTTTGGGTGCGTGCTTGACTGTATGGTGGTACGACCGAGGTGTTGACGGGTGAACACAGAATCGACTTCCCCGTCCGCTTGCTATTCATCACTCTCATCTCGCTCCTCTCTACATCTATACTCTTTAGCAATAATGCGAAGCTAGTTAGTAGTAAGTCTTCGAGGTTGTGAACTCGCTAGCTACAGCTCACCAACTCCTTCCTTATAGCCGCGGGTAACCGTATCCCCTCATTAGCATCCTTGCTCCCGGCACGCTCTCGATATCGCACGTCTGCGCTCGCTTACCCCGCCCCGCTCACCAACTTGCTCACCAACCCATACGCACTTGCGCCTGTATCATTTGCGCTCTCCATACTCTGTACCGCACTTTTCATCCCTGCGTACGTATCCGAACATATTTGCTACGCGTCACACGTCGAGCTGAACTTGCGCCGACTGTAGACCTCACCATCGTCCACTCGACCTCATCCTCGCTGGGGTAGAGACCACAGTCACGTTCAACATCGCATACCGCGCCGCTGTCGCGCTCGGAGCCGTCCTCCTCCAAACGTCCCCAGTACGGGGACTTGCGGGCGGGCGCATGGAGGCTTTCCTCCGGGCCATGCGCGAGGTGAGCACCCCACCGCTTCTTTCCCTCTACCATTCGTAGATCCTGAAGCACGAGTTGTCCTACGCGCGCAGATCGAACGCCATCCCCAAGTCCTCCACCTGCCCGCCCCGCACATCTGGCAGCTCACGCCGAGTCTGGCCGTCTCGGACGCGGACGCGCCGTCGCCGTACGCGCTGAACGGGGCGGCGGCGCAGGTCGCGCTGGAGAAGGCACAAGGGCCTGCGCAGTCCCTCGTCGTCACGCTGGAGCTGCACGTCCGGCACGATCTGGAGGACGCAGAGGTGCTCCGGCTGACGCGATGGGCATGGGAGCGGTGCGTGCATGCGCTGCACTTTGGCACGCGCGGAGGGGAGGGGGGCGAGGGTGAGGCCGAGGTCACGGTCGGAATTGTTAAGGGATAGGGTAGGGTAGGATAGGATAAGAGCAGTCGATGAGATTGATACGCACGCGTGTGGTTTGTGGTGGGTGTTTGCTGCTCGTAGGCATTAGTTGTATATACACATACATACCCGCGACAAGCACGTGCAATTCTCAATGTATGCCGACAGTAATGATGTTTGCCCCAATGGCAAAGTCGATGCATATGAGAAGAGGAGATACGACGAGACACAGCGAAGCGTTCTACTTCTTCGCCTTCTCCTTGCCTTTGCCCTTGCCCTTCCCGAACGACTTGCCCTCGAAACCTGGACGGCCCTTGTCCTTTGGCTTCGTCCGGACGCCTTTCCGTCTGTCGTTCCTCCGCTCTGCGCGTGCCGCGATGTTGTCCGACCGTTTCTTCTGGCGGGTGGCCATAGAGACGTGAAGCTGCTCTTTCCGCTCCTCCCTGTTGCGCCCCGGTCCATGTCAGCCGTGATTTCGGAGCGTCAATGACAGGAACGACCGGTACGCACCAAGACTTTTTGCTCTTTTGCTTCTGCTTCTCTTTCCGCTTGACCGCTTTCTTCAGCCGCGCCTCGTCGTCGTGAACCTTAACACCTTCGACGCGCGCACTGGCCTTTTCCCACTTCTCCTTCTCTGCGCGCGCGGCGCGCTCCTCTTCTGGGAGGGCCGCGAGCTTCTCTTTGTGTGCGGCGAGCTGTGCGAGGGCTTGTGTCGGGTTTGAGGCAGTGGTGGGGAGCGACTTCTTCAGCTTGGCCTTCGCGGTTTGGGCAGATGTGGAGGGGCCTCCAGATGAGAGGTTGGAGAAGGTGACGGAGGTGAGCTTCGAAGCTGGCCCACCGTGAGGCCCCGTGCCAGTGGTATCGGGTACAAGCAGCTGGGTCTATGGAAATCATGAGCACGTCTCAACGAACGCTCCCGGCGAGTCGAACCGTTCGAAAGAAACGCACCTTCGTTGTCGGGCCTCTCTGTTGTTGCTGTTGCTGTTGCTTCTCCTTCTCCTTGCCCTTGTCTTTTCCCTTTCCCTTCCGCTCCTCCTCCCGCCTGATTTTCTCCTTCGTCTCCTTCCGCCGCCGCTCGCGCATCGCCGCACGCTGTCGCCTGCGCTCCTCCAGCAGCTCGTCCCTGCTCCCAGCCTCGCCGCCCGTCGTCCAGTTCCCTCTGCCCTTTCCCCTCGACCGCAGCTGAGCCATTCGTGCATGCAACTTCTCCCTCAGCGCCTGTATGCCACCCGACTCGGGCATGGGCACGGGGGGAGCATCGTCGTCCACAGACATAGCATGATCCTCGTCTCCTTCCTCGTCGTCCGACATGGGCGCGTCAAGATGCACGGCGTCCGAATCGTCATCAGAGTCGTCTTCCTCAAGCACGGCGGCTTTCCGCTTCCCTTTGCTCTTCGAGCTCTCTTGGGCGCGCGCGGCGAGAGCTTCGTTCTGGAGGTCGAGGACCGTCTTCTGGTTTGCAGGATCGAGCTGCAGTATGCGCGGGTAAATACTTGTTCGAGCAAGTAACATGACACGCCACTATGTAGCGATAGGAAGGGGCATACCTTGTCTTTCTTGGCCTTCTTTGAAGCCTCTTTGATCGCTTGCTTGGGGGCCTTTTGCTTCTTGCTGTTCTTCTGGTATTTTGACGCGTACTGCGTACATCACTGCAGTCAGCTCACTGCGTGTACCGTAGAGACTTGAGAAACCTCAGCATGAATGACGCACCTGAGCTTCTGCGTCGTCCGTTACGAGATAATACTTTGCAGGTATCAGCTTGAGCAGAGACTCGAACGTCTCATTGTGTTTTTCCAACGATTCGTGTAGCACAGATGTGGCCGTCGGCATGATCAGAATGATGCGGCGAGTAAATACGCAAGAATGAACACGCCGAGGACGGGAAGGAGAGGCTCGAGAGTCGAGAGCAGGCGGTGGCAGAAACAGGAAAAGTTCGTAGACGCCCATTGAATCCCGTGCGATCATGCCCCGGTAGGCGCCCACTGGACCAGACCCGCCTGAGACTGGGGCACTCGACCGCACTCCAGTCTTTATCATCGTCGGCGACCATGGCGGACTCCACAGACTCGGCATCCTCCACTACTACCACTAGCAACGACTCGAACACCACGACAATGTACTTTCCGCCGCGCAAGGTGATTCTGACGAAGGAGAACCTCGAGGCGTTCCAACAATCCAAGACACACGAAACGATCGTTTCGTATATTAACACGCTCAACGAGTCTATTGTGGGCGTGAAGCTCACAGACGACGTACCGGTCTCTAGTGTGCGTAAGTCTCCTCTCGTTGCATGCATCGTGCCCGTGGGGCGTCGTCTAACTGCAGTGGGCAGAGCGTACAAGCCGTGCTGGAGGTACTCGACAAGGTTGAGCAGACGGCCAAGAGCATACCGCCAGTGGACAACAAGGCGTCGAGATTCGGGAATCCCGCGTTCCGGACGTTCTACGACAAGGTTTCGGAGGTGTGTGGCTCTCTAAATCTGCTTGGTCTTCATACGTCCTCCAACTTGGATGATAGCTCGCACCGGAGTTCCACAAGTCTATTCCTGGACTACCCGAGGCTGCGATCCCAGAAGTCAGCGTGTACTTTACGGAGGCATGGGGCAACAGATCCCGGATCGACTATGGCAGCGGCATGGAACTCAACTTCTTATGCTGGATGTACGTCATTCTGCCTCATTATGTTCTCTATTGTGTTGATTTTGTGACGACATCGGCTGCGTGTTTAGGATTTGCTTGGAGAAACTGAATGTCTTCCAGGAGGGTGACCACGTTGCTTTAGTGATCAGAGTTTTCTGGAGGTAGGTCTTTATTGCCGTCTTAGAGTACGGTTTCCCTGCCATGGCCACTCATGCGCGTTGTGCAGGTATATCCAAGTAATGCGTGTCCTTCAGTCGACATATTGGCTTGAACCAGCTGGGTCGCATGGCGTGTGGGGCTTGGACGATTATCACTTCCTACCCTTCCTATGGGGAGCTGCGCAGCTTCGAGGTACATACCCTGTCCGTACTTTATGTAGCTCGCTGATCGCGGCGCATATACGCGCTAACAGGGCACAAGTACATCCGTCCAAAGTCAATACATGACGCCGAGACAACAGAAGAGTTTTCGAAACACTACATGTATCTCGCATGTATCCAGTTCATCAACTCGGTACGTCCCAGAGCCTTATATTGCGTTCGCATGCGTCCTCACGAGCACGCCTGTCTACCAGGTGAAGACCGCCTCCCTCCGTTGGCACTCCCCCATGCTGGACGACATCTCCGCCGTCAAGACGTGGGACAAGGTCAACTCGGGCCTCATCAAGATGTACCTCGCCGAGGTCCTCGGCAAGCTCCCCGTCATGCAACACTTCCTTTTTGGCTCCATCCTCGCCTGGGACGGCCCCCTGCCCCACCCGCCGATCGGCGCGCCTGGGGCGGACGACGCCCACTGGGGCCATACGCACGCCATGACCGAGCGCGGCGGCGTCGGGCAGCTCCAGAACGGGTGGGGCGACTGTTGTGGGATTCCCATTCCCTCTGCGTTTGCGGCGGCGCAGGCTGAGACGGGGAAGAGGCCTGGCGTGCCGCTCGCCGGTCCTGGCATCCGTCCAGTGCCGTTCGATTAAAGTGAAGAGCCTAGCGCGAAGAACGATAGGATATGGATGCATGGACTGGTGATGTACGATGTTTTGCCATCGGCGCAGTGTATGACTTGGTCGAGGCGTGTATTCGAACTAGTAGCTGTTCTTTGTTCTCAGGAAGGGCGTTGTAGGCCGTCCCAAGACGGACTTCGTACGCCTCCGGGGTCTGCGTAAGTCGCGGCGGCGGGACCGATCCCGCCCTCGGTGAGTGTCGTGCGCATTACCCAGCCCATGGTTAACAAGCGGACCCCATACGTCTCCAGCCGAATTTGATGTTGTTGACACGGAATCCCGATGAGCCAATCAAGAGGCAAGCTTGTTTGATGGTAGGCAGTGGCAGTGTATCATTCCACGGCCTCGAATGTGGTGCACCCCTCAACGCTGGCCATCTTCCGCGAAGTTCGACCCATACAGCACGGCTCTCTGATTCATGGCTTCGGCCCCTCGTTGGGTCAGAATACGGTGGGTCTATAGTGGAAACCGTCACTTACCGCAATGAAGCTCGTCCCAGCTAGGCTCGGCGTAACAGCAAGTAGCTGGTGGTCGGCAGATCGCCGTTGCCATATTGTTTGACGACAAAGTCGCGTGGGCATCGCTTGATGAGTTTCGAAATCAGCACAACCTTTGCCCGCCCCAGTCGTACGCGACTAACCCCCGTCAACCACATATAAAAAGCCTCTCACTGTTGCCCCTTGGATCCTCAGGTTGCCTCAAATCCCAACTAGCGCTTCTCCCCTGTCAGGCTCTCGCCATGCGTTTCTCCGTCGCCGTGTTTACTGCTCTCCTCGGTACTATGGGTGTAATGGCTGGTATGTCACCTCGCCTTCTCCCGTCCGACACGTCCTAACCCTGGCCCGGGCCTCTCTAGCCGAAGTCAACTCGCCCCAGCCTGGCGCGGTCGTCGACGACACCTTCCCCTTCATATACACCAATCCGGTCAGTCCCCGTCCGAGCTCCATCGTGTCTCCGACGCTGATACGGGCGACGTGCATGTCCTAGGACCGCAAATCCGCGAGCGACCCCAGATTCGACACCGAGCTCCAGCTCCGGTGGTACAACGACACCATCGGCTTCAGAGGCGTCGGCCCAACGCCTCGCTTTGACGCGTCCGGCCAAGTCGCCGAGGGCACGATTGTCATCGACCGCTCCCAGTTCTCGCCCGGGAAGTACCGTGAGTGTCCGTGCGCCGGGTCGGAGCTGTGCATAACGCTGACTGGTGCCCTGCTGCTGCTCGTCGCTCGCAGAGTTCTTCGTGAGCGAGGTCGGGTGGTCTCACCCGAATCCCTACGACGGCAGCTTCGAGATTGTTTCGCGCCAGACCCGCATACGACCCTTCGCGGTGTCACCCGAGTCCACATACCTACCTCGCATATCACATAACGAACCCTCACTCGTTCCACCATCATCCGAGTGAGGGTAAGTCGCTACACACGTACTACCTACCATGTACTATGCTAACATACGCTCACCTGACACAGGGACTGACGTCCAGGTGTCAGGTAATATAACACTCGTTCCACCATCATCCGAGTGAGGGGACTGACGTCCAGGTTTTAACAGGTTATGAGCCCCTGCCCCTGATCTCTGCAATCAGAAGGACTACCGGACGCATCCCCGCCCACATTCTTTTCCTGCGTCTTCAATACGCCCAATTTTCCGCATTATCATCACGCATATAGCCACTCGGCGCTACACTACCAAGCCAGTCCATCATGACAGGCTCCTCAACATCCACGCCCACCTCGGGCCCCCTGCTCTCTGAATCAACCTCTATCGAGGCGGGCATCGTGCCCGAGGCGAACGGCCACTCTAGTACGTCATCGTCCTCTGCCGCTCCTTCCCATCCACCCGCGCGACCGCCAAAGCCGTACGTCGTCGCCGGCTCTGTATCCGCCGTCTTCTCCGCATCTCCGAAGCCAGACGATCTCCTCGAGCTCTCCCGGAACAACTGGCCGGAGTGGTCGCGCCAGGTACGCACGCTCTTGGCGCTCTGCCCCGGTCACCTTGGCGGTTACATTGACGGCCGTGTCAGCATGCCCGACCGCGATCTATGGCCAACTGAGTATGCAATCTTCTGTGCAAATGACGATATGGTACGCGCCTTCTGCGCTGCCCGCGCCAGCGGTGACGACCGACGCATCATCGAGAACTCATCCACGTCGCGAGGAATGTGGTTACTACTCTCGCAGCGTCACGAGAAACAGGGGCCCTACGCTCAGGCTCTGCTCCTCCGCGAGCTTCTCGTGACGCGCCTTGACCTTTCCGCCCCCTTGCCCGCGCAGGCCCGGACGATCGTCGACAAATGCGAGAGAATCGTCAACATGGGTCCACTCTCCACCAGCTCCCTCGCTGTCGTCGCGCTGCTCCACGTTCTGAACTACGATCTCGAACATGTCGCAAATCAGATCAACGGACCAAAGCAACACGTCGTCGACTCTCACTGTCGATCGCGTCATCAAGCGCATTGAACTGGAACTGGACGTCAGGTAATATAACACTCGTTCCACCATCATCCGAGTGAGGGGACTGACGTCCAGGTGTCAGGTTTTAACAGAGATCACTCTTTGCAACCCCGCCAAGGATTGCTGAGTTTTTCTTGCCGACATTCGCTTCGTTGTGAACTGGAGTTATGAACGTATGCGACGGGCGGATATCTAATGTAGAGTGCCCCTGGTGAAATGTAGATGTTGCACAACATCTGCCAGTCGATTGTAGTCTACCCCATACGCACTTCTGGAACCAGTCAGACCCGTTCTTATACATCGCCAAGGTGCTTCGCGTCCAACGTTCCCAGCACATAACCCATGTCCATGTCTTCGCAATCAGCCTGAGATCTTGACCGAGCCATATACAATCGGACAAAAAAGTCCCTAAAGTTAATTAGACCTGGGACTCTGTCATCCGATTGTAGAGTCTCCAAGGCCGAGCAGTAATGCCGGCGTAGCATGCCATGGCATTGGGTGCAGAGATGTCGACGACCAAGCTCGCGCAGACGCAGAGAGTTGAGAAATGGAGTGATCATAAGTCTCGAAGACAGTGATATAATACGTACCTTGTCTCCCCTAGGCGGACGATGTTGAAAAGCACATTAGTGGTCGTACTTCGAGTCTCCGAGTTGACATGTCAATGTACATGTCGCAATCGCCAAAAAAACTCACAAGACTCGGATCATCCACAGACATCTTGACATCTTGTTTGCCCAGTGTCAGATGGCAGTCAGCGGAGAGCAGCCTTGGTAATAAGTTGTGTCCTCGACGGATAGTCACCATGATGGAATGTGAAACGATGGCTCAAGTTGCGCATGCCAGTGGATGACTCGCGATAAAGAGGCTCTATGGGCGTCGGATTATCTATGCCCGGACAGCTGCAGGTTCCTGATTGAACAACTACAAACATTCATCACCCATTCTACTCTTTGCTCAGCGTACTAGGTTGTTTGAAGGTCGGTGAAGTGATCAATGCCGGTGCCATACACGTATTCGATTGCCAGGTTCATCCATGATCTGTTGCAGAGCTAGCAACTTCTGATCTTTAATGATATGCATCACGACACCCAGCATTAGGAACGCTCGAAGAGTCAAACGTCTCCGATGCAATTTGATCCATTGACGAGCACACCATGAAGGTTACACAGCTCGATTCTCGTGATTCATTGCTTCCATCCAATCTAATACATGCAAGCGCGATACAAGTGCCAAATGCGGTGGGGAATAATGTTACAATGATGGGAGACGAGGGATGAAGGGGTCGTAAACGCGTCAGTAACTCGAATATCGAAGTAGTAGTAGTTGCGCGGTCGTGCATGCATGCTGTCAGTTATACTTTCGCTATCTGCTAACGGGGGGCGTAGTGTGTGATGCAGGTCAGGGGGGTAATCGCAGGGGTCTTATGGTATCCAATATGGGCTACAGTTCCGAGGAGATCAGAAAGAGAAGAGAAAAGGACAAGAGAAAAAGAGAACAAGAAGAGACGGGAAACGAGGACTAGTTCATCCACTCGCCACCGCTCGCGAGCTGGGCAAACACGCCCCTCCGCTCCACGAGCTCCTCGTACGTGCCCTGTTCGGCGATACCGCCGTCGTGCACGACGAGGATCCGGTCGCACATGCGCATCATCTCGAGCTTGTGGGTCACGACCAGCGTAGTCCGCCCGACTTTCGCCGCCTGCAGCGTCTCCATCACCGCCGCCTGGTTTGCCGCGTCGAGCGCGGACGTGCACTCGTCGAGGATGAGGATGTGCGCCGGACGCGCCAGCGCGCGCGCAATCTGCAACCGCTGCGCCTGGCCGCCGGAAATGAGCGACGCGTTCTCGCCCACGAGCGTGTCGTAGCCCTTGGGGAGCGACTCGACAAACTCGTGCACGTTCGCTGCCTTGGCCGCGCGCCGGATGTCCTCCGCCGTGAGCGCCTTATTGCCGTACGCGATGTTCTCCGCGATCGAGGCGTCGAACAGGTTCGGCTGTTGACTCACGACCGAGACGTGATCGCGCAGGTGGTGGACGTCCGTCGAGCGGAGGATGTGCGGGCCAATAGCGACGCATCCGGTGTCGGGCTCGTACAAGCGTTGAAGAAGGGCCGCCATCGTCGACTTGCCAGATCCTGATGACCCGACGATGGCTACACATTCGTTCTCGCGGATCTCGACGAAGAGGTTGCGCAGTACGGGGACATCGGGGCGTTCGGGGTACGAGAAGGAGACATTGGTGAAGGAGACGGGTCCAGAGATATCCGGGGTGAGGATGCCTTGCGACTCATCCGTGGTAGTGGAGAGGTGGAGGAGACGGTTGAAGTCACGGGTAGCGCGAGTAGATTTAGCGATGCGGTGAGCTATTCAAATAACAGTCAGATTGTGTTGACAATACCCGAATAGTGTGGGACTTACTGAAAGCCATGAGCTGAGAACCGATGGAGACAGAGAACACAACCAGCTGCAGCGTCTGAATCATCTGCAGATACGAGTAGGTGCCATTGGCGATAAGGACCGCGCCGACATAGAACAGAAGGGCCTCCGCGAGGTAGATCAAGGCACTCGCAACACCGTACGTGCAGCCCTCGACGAACGCGCCGCGCACGCCGGTGGTCAGAGCAGAGTCAACTGCGCTATCAAACTTTGCGCGGAACGCATCCTCGAAGCCCATGGAGCGGATGGCGCGAACATTGGAGATGGCCTACAACATCGGCAAATCGCTTGAGTCTCAGAAAAGATGAGGAGATCAGAAGAAAGACTCACGTCGTAGTACTGCTTCGCCACCTCTTCGCGCGCACGCTTGTTGCGTACCTCACACTTTGCGACAACATTAGACTGCAGAGCCATCACACCCGCGAACACAGGGGCAATCGCAAACCCGACGAGCGTGAGCTGCCAGCCGCGCGCGAGGGCCCAGATCAAGCCCACACCAAGCATCGTCCCGACGACGATTGACTGTGTGAGCACGCTGGCGATGAGCGCACGCGCATCGTCGCCGTCCTTGATGAGGATCTGGACGAGCCGCACCGGCGCGTTCTCCGTCTTGTCGAACCATTTCTTGTCCTGCGCGAGCACGCGCTTGTAGCAGACGTTCCGGATGTGCGTCACCCAGTCGATCGCCGCGTTCTCCATGATGAAGATCTTGAGGCCGATGAACAAGCCGTCCGCAGCCGCGATGGCGAGCACGATACCTCCATAGATGTTGATGATGGAGACATTGCGGGCGCCGATCGAGACCTGGTAGAACAGCTGGGAGAGGAGGTACGAGAACAGAGGCGTGACGGAGCCGCTGATAGCGCAGATGATAATGCCGAGGAGGAGGATGGGCTTGTTCGGGAGCGTGGGGTAGATGTCTCGGATGAGACTCCAGATAGAACCCTCCGCCTCCTGTTCAGGTGTCTCCTGCACAGTCTCCTCCGACTTCTCGACAATAACAGCATCGAGGCGCACGTCGTGCGCGAACTTGCGCCTGTGCTCCCTGTAGCGCCGCTGGCTCGCCAACGTCGCGCTGCGCTGCATCGCGGCCTTGTCCTTCTCGAAGCCCTCGTCGTCTTCAATCATCGAAGGAGCGAGGGACTGCGGAGAGCTGCAGAGCGTCGGAGAGGTGGGCGTGAACTGCAGGCTGTACCTGTTGCTGGACGCGGTGGGGAGAGGAGCGGGGACGCCAACGGTAGGAATGTCGATGTGCAACGTACGCCGGCGGTACTTCTTGTCCTCCTCATCGCTCATGACGCCGGGGAATGCGTCAGGAGGGACAAAGCGACTGACAGGGCGGGATTGGCGACGAGCAGCCATCGCAGGAGCAGGCGAGTTGTTCGTCAACTCCGCGATGGCGTCGAACATCCAGTTGCCGAGAGTGAGGGGACGGAAGGTGGACGGCGCGATGCTATGATGCCTGAATGCCTGCGTCGTCATCTTGACCGTCTCGAGCTCTTCCTCTTTCTCCTCGTCCTGCTTTTCAAGGATAGCCTCGATCGGCAGGTCGTTGCTGTCATTGTCCTGGATGCTCTTCTCCTTGAAGCCGCCCTCGGCATCTTGCGTACGCGCCATCTGGCTGAACTCGCTCGCGAACGACTCGAGTTCATGCCGGAAGCCCTGCTCGACCAAGCGACCATCCTTGAGGACGTGCACAAAGTCGTCAGGGCAGATCTGAGAGAGGTCGTGGGTGATGACAATAGTCGTCATGTTTCGGCGCCAGCGCTTGATGGCTTCGAATACGAGGATACGAGAGGTCGCGTCCAGCGCGGACGTCGCCTCGTCTGTGAAGGCCAGGATGAGTCGCTTGTACAACATACATCAGCTCTGAAGTACTCACCAAGAATAAGGACAGTAGGATTACGCAAAAGCGCTCGCGCGATTGCCAAACGCTGCTTCTGACCGCCGGAAAGGTTCGCTCCGTTTGTGCCCAGTTGCGTGTCGTACCCATCGGGAAGGTCGCGCACAAACTCGTGCATGAGAGCCGCACGACAGACTTTGATAACCTCCTCACGCGTGACGTCTTCGGGCTTGCGCGAGCTGCCAGGTGCAGCAAGGCCCATCGCAACGTTGTCGTGCACGCTCATGTCGAAGAGGATGCAGTTCTGCGAGACCGCTGCGATGTGCTTCCGCGAGAATTCCTCGTCAAGGAAGCTCAACTCCTGGTCGTCCAAGAAGATCGAGCCCGCGGTTGGGTTGTACATGCGCACAAGGAGCTGCGCGAGCGTGGACTTGCCAGATCCGGACCCACCGACAATGAACGAGGTCTCTTGGGGTGGCAGGAAGATCGAGATGTCCTGCAAAACCGGCATCGTGGGCCGCGAGGGGTAAGCGAACGACACGTCCGAGAGCTCAAAGTGTCCTCGGCAGTACGGCGGATGGATCTTCTTGAACATCGACGGGCGGCGAGACTTGGCGATCGGCGAGAGCATGACACCGCCGTACGGGGTCGGCACCTCCGACTGCGACTGTGCGAGACTCAGGAGGGCGACCATCGCAAACTTGCCCTTGGTGAGAATAATGAGCTGTGGGATACACATCTGCAAATTGCTGGTCGCGATGAGACACGCCCAGAAGACGGACATCACGGTGCCGGGGGAGATAGTGCCGTCGCGGACGAGCTTGGAGCCGAACCAGAAAGCCTGCACGAACATGGCCATCATGACGAACTGGGAGGCGCAGGTGCTGATACCCCAAACGGCGTGACACTTGACTGCCGCGTTGCGGATCTTTCCCAGTACACCGCTGAGCTGTTCCTGTTCGTGCGTCTCGGCGTTGAAGGCCTTGACTGTGGCTATAGCGGCAGTCGCACGGTCTACGAGAGTCGCAGCAGATGCGTTCTGCGTGCGCTCTTCGGCAAGCCTTGGACCCACGAAGCCCTGAGAAAGCGTCTGGATGATCATGAGGAGAGGAACGGCAGAAAGGATGACCAGGGTGAGCGACCAAGACCAGACGAATGCCAGGATGAGGCAAGTGAGAAAGGTGGTGGTGTACTGGATGACCATGCCCGCAGCGAGGGAGGAGGCTGCACGGACCTCGTCGGTTTCCCTGCACGCCGTCAGCATACTACTTGCATTGTTTGTCAACGCACCACTCACCGAGCAAAGTTTGCCATAAGTCCACCAGCGCCGATGGGGCCGTCGCCCTCAACGGCCTGGACGGATTCCTCGGAACCCATCTTTGTGTCGAACCAGACCATGTCCTTACGAGTGACGGCGGCGTATATCTTCTTGCGAATCGCTACCAAATTGCGCTCACCGGTCCAGATCCACAGGCTCGAGGTGATGCTGCTGAGCACGAGAACTCCGACAGCAAGACCAACGAGTTCCAGAGCCGCGAGGCCCACTCCGTGTAGAAGCTGGTGCTTGGCGTCGTCGGAAGGATTGGGACCGGTGGGGAAAGCCGCAAAGGCGTCGAAGGAGCGACCGATGACATAGGTCATGAATGGCGCGATGCCACCGGCGAAGACGGAGGTGAAGATGGCCGGGAGGATGAGGACGAAGAAGTCGCGACGAGTGAGAAGGGAGAAGAGGAGGGGAATGGAGGGCTGCGGAGGAGTACATTGTGAGACTGGTGCAGTGGACTCGACAGACGAAGCCTTGAGGGTAGCCGCAGACTGGGGAAAGTTGAGTGTGGAGGCGTTGGGGGAGGTCATGGTGGTCGTAGAAGTCGTATCGGTGTCAACGACGAGGCTCGTCGGACGACGCATCTTGGATGCTGATGGAAGAAAGGTGCGAAAGGTGCGAAGGGGAGAAAGGACCACTGAGTGAGACCGTCCGCCATTGTCGTCGTTTTGTTCACTGAGACAATCGTCTTTGCGAGGGCAAGAGACAATAACGCACCTAGACGCCCATCACAAAGTACGCGCCTCCCACGTGCACACACAATAGCCGGCGCTTCCACTCTCTTATTGTCCCCATCAGGCGCTCCCACGGTCGGCCCGACGCCTCCATTGACCCCCGACCCTTCGTCGCACTGGACCGTCAATCCCGCCCGTCAAAGAGGTCCGTATCGTCTGACTACGGGAGACTCGCACATCCTCAAGTATGCGCGTTTTGCTCAGTAGAACTGACCTGCAGATAGCGATCACGTACCATTCCACAGTGGGCAGGCCAACGGTCTGTTCAACGTCCACACAACTCTCACAGCCCCTTCCGCACGATGAACTAGGACATCCATGAGTGTGGACATGGCACACGCAATGGCTGTTCATCATCCATGGTACCTGCATTCATCAGCAAAGGGAACTCAACCATGCACGCCCGGCATATCTCCCTAGGCGATGCGCGACCTGGAGTGGATGTATGCGCCTTGAGTGTGGACTTCTCGCGAACCGGTGAGATCTGTGATCTTGGTGGACCGCGTGCGACATGCAAACAACTCGTCTAAAGATGGAACAGATGGGCCAGGTCGCAATGGTGATTGAAGCAGAGAGCGTCCGTCGGCATGTGTATGGTGCAGGTAGGAAGAGAAGGAATGGGCGAACTTGAGCCAGGCCCCACTTGTATACATACGAGTAATCCCTGGCGATGGTCAAAATGCGATGACATCATGAGCATCCTGCATTGAAATGATGCAAGTTAGATATGCGGAGCAGTACTAGAAGAGCACTATGCGAGATAGACATGTAGCACATAGTACACTGCTCGCTACCTCAGGCAACACCAGAAATATTGTATCTATCCGTACAATATTCATAATCTTTCCTCGCCACTCGCCAATTTGAAGCAGAGCAACCATGCTGAGACGCGTTCCGTGTGGGACGAACAAGCAAGTTGCGACTTGAGTCTTGAGTCCTAGTACTCGAGTAGACAGGAATCGGAAGGAGCAATCTGGTAGCCTGTAGATAGGTGCGTATAAGAATATTCTGTAGAACGAGAGAATACTTGGGTAAATGTGGTCTTCGAGTGCCAGGGATCATGATATCTACCACATACTTCAATTCTGAAGGATGTGTACGAGCCCGGCAAATGCCAGCCGTGGGAAAGAAGCAAACAACTCTCGCCAACCGAAGCGAGGCTGGTCACGCTCTACTCAACTTCCAAGGCCGAGTTCAGCGGCCTCAGCCGGGGGGGATCCAACGTTATACGTCGGCACGCCTACATCATGCCGTTCTCAGACGCACAGATAGAGGAAGAGCAAGCCCATTTTGCTAATGTCATCGCCACTTTCCAGCAGTATGCACCATACGCCGTAAGTTGAGTCCTGCACATGCGTGATCCTCGTCTCATACCTTGTTCAACACTAGCTGAATGCGAACAACCGTCGGAGAAAAGACATCCATACTCTTCCACTAGCGGACAGGGAGCTCCTAGACTCGCTAGGCTACAAGACTAGGATTGCGGCCACGGATTCAGCCATCCTAACCAACGCTGAGTTCCTCAACCTCGTCATCGCCAATCCGGAGATATTCAGCGACTATAGCGAGGGGAATTTTGGAAGCCCAGAATCGGAGTCAAGCGACCCACAATATATTACAGAGGAAACACACACGCACGGGGAACCATCAAATGGTGGGTCACTCCTTCTGTGCATTTTCGTCCTCGTCCACTGACGGTACACAATCTATTGCAAGGTCACTCTCACGGCCACAGCCATTTACCAGCACATGAGTCACACTCGCACGATCATGTCCGATCGAGAAAGCCTTACAGGCCTACCGAGCATGACATGGACAAGCTGCGGAGCACCCTGAAACAGCTTGTCCGGGACTGGAGTGTCGAGGTACTGCCAGCAACCCCTACGTATGGTTTGGCCACTTATACCCTCATAGGGAAAGGCAGAACGCGATCTCTGCTACGAACCTATGAAAGAAGCGCTCCTAAGGCACTTTGCGGATATACCGCCAGAGGAGCGGTCAGTACAACTTGACTGTCGCTACCGTTACTCGTGCCATATCTCATCCTTGGCTTCTAGGCGGAACTTCCGAGTCCTTGTCCCTGGAGCTGGCCTTGGTCGGCTCGCTTGGGATGTAGCAAGCCTAGGCGGGTCGTGCTAGCTATCGGCCTACCGCGCCAGAGGGAGCTAATTATGTGCAGGCTTTGCATGCCAAGGGAACGAATTCTCGCACTACATGCTACTAGCGTCTTTCTATATGCTCAATCGGTGAGCCTTAGTCCATGGCCAGGGGTTTCCGACCGCTCAAGTTCCCTCGGCTACATAGGACCGACGCCGTCGACAAGCATACCATATACCCATACGTCCATTCCTTCTCCAACATCCGCAACGAAGAGGCGCTCCTCCGGCCCATTACGATCCCTGACGTTCTCCCGTCGTCTCTGCCTCCTGACTCGGACTTCTCCCTCGTTGCCGGTGCGTGCAACGCCCTCCACCATCGCCTTCGCCCCTGACTATTGATGACGCTGGCCACTCTTCTCGATCGGCCGCACATTCCTACCCGTATTCGTGCATCAGGGGACTTTGAAGAGATCTACGGCGCAGAGGACGATGGTGCCGAGGAGCCTCACATTGGACATTGGGACGCCGTGCTCACCTGCTTCTTCATCGACACCGTGAGTCCCATGTCCCTCATCTACCTCCCGCCCACCGATCACTCGCGGTCCGACTGTACACACCGGGTAACCCCCACCCCGTCAGGCAAAAAACATCGTCAACTACCTCCGCATCATCCACCGCATCCTCGCCCCGGGTGGTGTCTGGATCAACCTTGGTGCGTGCCGCTCCTGCCTCCCTTCCCTCCCCCTACAGATGCTCAGACGCCATCCCTCTGGATCTGATCCGGGCCAAACCTGCCACCTGCGTCATGCGCATCCACAGGTCCGTTGCTGTGGCATTGGGAAAACAACACGACGAACGACCCCTCCGTCGAGCTCACCCTCGAGGAAGTCAAGGCCCTCGCGCGCAAAATCGGCTTCGAGATTTCGGTCAGTCGATCTTCCACCCTCTCACTCCTCACCCCTGTTCCCTTCCACATTCACTCGATTTCCCCCCTGCCACCCGTCCACCCGCGTGCGCGCTTCCCTGTCTGCCCCCGCCTGACCGATGGTGTCGATTGAACGGAATGCTGACGTTCGTGCACGGCCTTGTGCAGAACGAGTGGACGATCGACACGACGTACACGAACAACGCACAGAGCATGCTCGGCTACGTCTACCACGCCGAGTTCTGGACCGCGACGAAGATCGTGTAAATCGAACGACGCCCGTACCTGCCGCGGACCGGGGGACCCAGTCGACATGTGCGCGTATTGCGTACATGTCTGTATATGCCGCGGCTCAGTCTCAGCAGGCCGTCTCCGCCGTTATACACATATGCAGATGTAATGTTTTCTGAAGTCGCGAAGAGGACCCCGCCAGCAGTCCATGAATTGTAGCAAAGAACTATCGTATTGTGCCAAGAAAGCGCGAGAATTCCGCTGCTCGAACTACTACATTGTCTCGAGTCTATGTCACCGGACTGAAGTTCTGACTGTTTATGCTGCTGTATCAATAATATTGACATTAGTGACCCCTGTGTCTCGAAAGACGGCGGAGAGTCGCGGGGGTAATATAAGTAAACGAACGAGCGTTATGCTTTATGCCTGTCATGTCGGAGAAGTCTGGCAGAGGGATGAATGTCGAACACTGAACTATTACATGGAAAGATCGCGGGTAGATGGAAGGGAAAGATGAAGGAGTCTCAAGAGCGCGAGAAGTTGAACAGCTTCCCCTTCTTGATCCGGAAGATATACGTGAAAGCATAGATGGCGAAAACCTGCGACACCACACACCGTCAGCATCACCATTACGCAAAGATCCAGTTGAGGAGGAACTCAAACTTCTCAGCAAGAAGACACTCACGTTGAACACCACAAACGCAGCAAAGATGCCCAAGTTCCTCCAATGGTGATCGTAAAAGATGTTGAAGCTCGTCTGCAAGAACCCGTCGGTAGAGTCGAACGAGCAATATCCACATTGGCTCGTCGCGTTCGGGTCTCGGAGGTACCCGCCCGCGGCCTTCATAAACGCGTCCATGTACTCGCCGCACGTCTGCCCCGCCGGTGGCTCGATTGGGACAAACTCGACCGGGGCGCACTTGATCTCGTGCCTCCCGATCGCCTGCCCGACGAGCCCCTCGACGAGGTACGTGTACGGCGACAGGCGGTACATCCACCGCCACCACCCGAGCTGGCTGTACGGCTGCATCACACCGTTACTACGTGAGGCATGGCGCGCGCGTCAGTGATCAGAGTCAGAACGAGAGGATAAGTGGAGACAGATGCACGCACAACGTGAGCACGAACGAGAACAGCAAGCTGAACAGGAGCGCCGCGATGTTCGCGTCGGGCGACATCGCAGCGACGGCCTGGCCGATGGTCGTGTAGTAGAGCGGGAGGAAGACACCCATGAGCAGATACGTGTACCCGCCGCGGCCCGTCGGAAAGCCGACCGTCCAGAACCAGCAGAGGAAGTAGAGCGTCGACCCGAGCACGTTCCATGGGAGCTCGGTCAAAATCTGGGACGTCACGAGCGCCGTCCAGTCGTACATCCGGCTGTGACGTTCGCGCACCTCGAAGATGTTGCGCATGTCGATGAACGGCACCTGGAGCTGATTCGCGAGAGGGACAGAAATGATAAGAGACATGAAGATTGCCTTCACAAGCAGAGATCAGTATAGACCACAGACGGTGGGTGACACGGGACGAGTGAACTCACGAAAAGCTGGTTCTGGGTGCCTTGGATAGACGTGTCCGCCTTGAAGAAGGTGAAGCCGATGAGGAGACCCGCAGCGATATTGAGCACGCTTTTCGCGATCAGGTACGTGGGGTCGCGCCAGTGCGCCTCGACATCGCGCCTGAGCAGCAGTCTCGTCTGGTACAACCACGAAGTCGGGTACACGCCGCTCAGGCGCGCTTGAACAGCAGGCTTGAGCCGTCCCTCCGAGTGAATGCGCTCGAGGTCCGCTTGTACCTGGGCGGCTTCGGGCGATTTCTTCCACGCGCCATGCCAGTCAACCTCGGTTGTAGCGGTCGCACCCGCGCCGATTGCCTCGAGAATATACTCCGCCCTGCACGCCACGTGTGTCAGCCAATATACTGCCACTACCACGAAACGTCCGCCACTCACGGATTCTCGTCATCCGCGCACTGACGCGCCCCATTCCGCTCAAAGTATTCGATCATCGTGGTCGACCGCTCGCCAATGTCCCCAAAGTAGACCGTCTGGCCACCCTTCTTGAGGAGGAGGAGGCGATCGAACACCTGGAAGAGCTCCGCCGACGGCTGGTGGATCGTGCACACGATCGCCTGCCCGCTATCCGCGAGCGCACGGAGGAAGCTCGTGATCGCCCACGCGGACTGCGAGTCGAGGCCGGACGTAGGCTCGTCGAGGAAAATGAGCGACGGCTTGGCAACGAGCTCGACTGCGATGGTCGTCCGCTTGCGGTGCTCGACGCCGAGTGAACCGACCACCGCGTCGCCGTATGCTTCGAGACCGCACATCTGGAGAACCTTCTCGACGCTGTGTTATGGTTGGTAAATGGGAAACATAGAGCCTGGTAAATGCACGTACTAGGCTTCCTTCTCGGCCATCGGGACCGACTGGGGTTGGCGCAAGCACGCAGAGAAGCGGAGCGCCTCGCGGACAGTAGCGGTAGGCAGGTGAGTGTCCATCTGTTGACAATAACCGCTGCACGACCCATCAGCGTCCCATATCCTGACTATATGCGCTCCTTCACTTACGTATGTGCCTGGAAGTCAGCAGGGAGGGGGTGCCCGTTCATGAACCGATCCCCAGTAACGACCCCACCCGTCGTCCGCTCCGCGAGCACGTTCAGCAGCGTCGTCTTTCCCGCGCCAGATTCGCCCATGAGCGCCGTGAGCTTCCCGGGAGGGACGTACCCAGAGACATCGTTGAGCAGCTGCCGCGTCTCGCCCTTGCCGACGGGCACGACGTAGTTCAGGTGGTGGAACGAGAACGTGTCGTGCACCTCTATCGTTGCCTTCTTCATCTCCTGCACGTCGGGACCGGTTTGTGCGGTGACGTTGCTGCTCGAGTGCGAGTGGCCCTTCTCCTCGTCGTCCTTTTTCGTCGCTTGGGCGACCTCCGTGTTCGAGCCGCGCTTGAAGAGCATCACGCTCGACTGGCCCGCAAGAGAGGTGTTCAGTTCCGTGAGGACGAGGAGGGCCACGGTGAAGCCAATGCCGAATGCGCAGAGCGCACCGAAGTTCTGCGGGGAATGAGAAATCTGAGAGGGATGCAGCAACTCGAACAGAGCACTCACCCGCCAGAGGTGGCTGTAGCTGTAGTCAAAGGACAGATTGACGTAGTCGTTACCGTTCACAGTGCTCGACCCCGGCATGGAGCCGACGGTCGTGCATGCCTGGTTCGCGAGCGACACGTTCTCGTATCCCGGACCTTGAGGTACAAGACTGGCGCACTCCGCGTTAATAGTGTGGAACTCGTTCACCACCAGTGCCTCGAAGCCGTATTTCAGTGGCTACATTTCCAAAGCATCACGATCAGTTCAGCACAAGCCTCTACGCGAGATAAGATCAAGGCTTACGTTTATGTAAGTGATCCACTTGAGGGCTCCGATCATGTACGGCTGGGGAAGCGAGTAGCCGGTGTAGAGAACCAAGATCAGCGTGCTCAGACCAGCTACGGCCGTTGCAGGCGCGGGGCTCTTAAACGCCGCAGCCAGGGAGCGGAACCACGCTTTCATTGTGAGCGTGGCGATAAACGAAAACAAGAAGAAAATACTGCACCAGATATCAGGATCACAAAGCAGGCACAGAGAATTCATACCACTCACAAGAACTGCGAAGGTGTCTGCTCCAGCCCGACGAGGAAGTATATGGTGATGCCGAAGACGACCTGAGTGACGAAGGTGATAGGAACGTCCACAAGCGTTAGCGCGAGGCCCTCTACAAACGGATGGTACATCGCCGCCCTTGCGTGCCGGTGCACAATCGGCCTCTGCGAGAACAGCGCCGGGATCTCCGCCATCGTCGACAGCGCCGCAAACAGGAGCGAGAAGAACAGCACGCCGCCCTTGGAGAAGAGCGTCGCCGTCGTGTTCTTCAAGCGGAGAAACACGGTCCCGACGATGATCGCCTGGAGGACGAACGAGAGGAGCTGGATGACCTGCGCCGCGATCCCGCCCGAGAGGATCTGCGCGCGGCGCTTCATGAGCGCGCGCGCCTGCATCGGGATCGAGACGATGTAAGGGCTCTTCTTGTGCACGTGCCGCGCGTGCTCGTCGACGACGCTCTGCTTGTAGTGCGTCTTGCGCTCGGGCTTGCCCACGAACTCGTCCCAATAGGCGTGGATGTCGTCTCGGTTGAGGCGGGCGAGCTCGGACCGCTGGAAGTGCGCGACGAACTCATCGGCCGTGCGGGGTACGCGGCGTTCGTACCCCTTGCGCACGATGCGGCCGTTCGGGTCGGTCACTAGGGGAAATACACTGGGTAAGTGAACGAGATTCGTACGAGACGATACTGCGCGATCCTCACCGGCGACGAGGAAGTCCGCTGTGGTTTGGCGGTTAGCGGGCTCGTAACCCATGTCAATGAAATACTGCCGTGCGCGGTCTGCAGCGCCGTAGTAGATTTGCCTGCCCTCGTAAATGACGCAGACCTTGTCGAAGTGTTGGTAGAGCTGCTCTCCCGCTTGGTAAATAGCAACGATTGTCGACTGTCGGCCAATGTCAGTGGCGATGCGGAGCGCCTGCACAAACTCAAGGGCAGTCGAGGCACTGCGCAATATCATCATAAGCACATGGTCAGGCATGAGGAATTCGCGATACATACTCAAGACCACGCGTGGAGTTGTCCCATGAGTTGAGCAGACTTCGAGTAGCCAGAGCTTCACTGATGGAGACACGCTTCTTCTCGCCACCAGATACACCACGAATAGACGCGTCTCCGACGAGGGTGTTCTTCACATGTCGAAGACCGAAGACCGTTTCCAGTACTTCAGTCAAGAGGTCGACGTGCTTGTCCCGCGACATGTCGTCCAGACGGTTGCGCGGAGTCCGTGTGGTTGCGGCGAAGCGCAGCGTCTGGTCGACCGTGAGAGTAGGGAAATGAACGTCGTCCTCTGGACAGTATTGGACATCGCCACGGTAGTGCTTCTCGACTTCGTCCGGAGTGAGGGAGTCGTACATCACCTCGCCGTCGACCTTGTAGAACTCATCTCGCTGGTTGGCAAGGGTCTTGAGCAGTGTACTGCACCCTGAACCGGGACGCCCAAGGACCACTGCGGAGTCCGACAGACACGGAAAAGTGAGTTCAGATAGACCTCCACCATCAGATGATTTACTCACACAACATCTCGCCTGGTCGTACGACCCCCTCAAAACCGTTGAGAATATTCCTCGTGGCTGGGCGTATTTTCGCACGGAGAGAAGGGATGATGTTGAGGGGATTGATGGTTGACCCAAGTGTTTCCTGGTAAGAGGCGGAAGTACCGGTTCCAATCACGCGGAGGCCCTTGAACATGACACCGAGCTCTCTCCGCTTGATATCGGCCGCATCAATCCTGACACGAACTCAAGTCAGCAAGTATGTAAACGAAAGCTGGTATGATACGCGTACTTCCTGATGACATGGTTCAGAGTCTTCTTGAAATCGAAAGGACCGTCGAGGGGACCGGCGAGAGTGTGGTCGGTGGATGTTGTGCGAATACTAGCGTTATCAGCCTTGTCAACTTCTGATATCTCGAAGGGTGGCTGGGGTCGGTAGTTGGACTGTCTTGAGAGAGAACGGCGGAGCTGCTCGACACCTTCGGGGTCAAAGAAGCCGATGTCTACGTGGGAACTAGCCGACGCTCGACGCGACTGGCGTTCGCGGTAGGCCGAGGTAGCTGATGCTCTACGTTGGTTGGGTTCGCGGTAGGAGTTGGCCGATGCGCGACGCGAATTGGGCTCGCGGTAGGCTTCATGGACATCTTCGTCTGGAGAGTAGCCGTGGGAACGGTCGTGTTCGTTGTGAAGTGCAGCATAGGCAGCAGCGATATGGGCGGCGGATGGGAGTTCCGGAACACGATCCTGGCCCTCGAGGTACTCGAACTGCGCGTAATCAGCCATTGCAGGAGGCAGGAACTGGACTAAGGAGGGAAAGGGAAATGGAAAGGGCCGGACTACTCGACCTGGGAACGGGGACCATGGTAGTATATGTAGGTGTATGCGCGATAGTTTGCGAAAGCAATGACATGCGCGCCCCGGGCGAGTTGCTGACGCGTAGTGAGGAGAGAGAGGACGAGGATGGAGACCCAGGGCGCGCGGTTAGAGAGGGCAAGTCAGACACCTTACGACCTCCAGCCATAATCCACAGACGCAAGGCCGCGTCTCCGATCGAGATCTGCTAGCCGCCGGGTTGTGCTGTGCTCTCACTCAGCCGACATGTGAATGGCGGTCCGCTGACTCTCTCTGCTTATTTTCTCCCTCAATAAGGCAACGATGGGCTCAATCCTGTCCAAATCCCCGCCGTCTTCGCCCCGCCGGGTTCGCTAAGACAAACTGAGGCAGTCATGTAGGCGACTCAGCCACGCCGCAGCTGCTCTAAATGGACTCTGACCCGTCGTTACACTATCGCCCTGACGTACGCGCTCGCGTAATGGACCAGCGCGCAAGAACGCATCCAATGGCGTTATAACACAGGTGGAGTATCTCATTGTCGCAGTCTCTCCGCTTCCTTCTGAGTCCTCGAGTGTCCCCTCACAAGTCATCTCGAATGAACGCTTGCCTAAGTACGCAGTAACAGAGTCGCTGCAACGGTACAACCCAGTGCGGGCCAGCGGGGATCAGCGCTCTCGTTACCGTGGCACCTCGGAGGTTAAGGGGAGTAACCTGGTTCGAGTGAGTTGAAGTATGTGCCACACGCAGCACCTGCCACCGTACTGCACGTTGAATCGCACACGCATGCTCGGCATCGTTTCAGCCACTGCTCCACGATTTCCGCGTCAATTCTAGCCGTGGCATTAGTCGTGATATAGCTTCCCTTCTCATGCTGCCCTCGTGTCGCTCATGAATTCCTTTTCGATAGAGTTTTGGCCGTCAGCTGTTTCAGTGAGGCGAGACTATCATTTGAACTTGCGCAGAGTATCGCATCACCTAAACGCTCTTTGAAGGGGCATGATGCGGCCGTTATGCATCAGGTGTCGTAAGGTGCTCTTCGGAGCGAAAATCTCCCGTACCAGCGTCCGTAGGCCAAATGGCGCTCCAGATCGTCTCTCAGCGCCTTCACATGGTAGTGAGTTGGTCTCGTACCCCGAGACCGGGTGTAAGTGTTGAGGTTATGAGAGATATGTAGCTGATGACGTAGTAGCGAAAACATAGCAACCAGGAAAGGCAGCTCAGGCGCCCGGCGAGACTGGCGTGGGAACTTGGTGACCCCCTTGCTGCCTTGTGACGGCTGCTTCCAGGTTGCTCCACATATTCCTATCTCCTCATATGAACGCTAGCGTGTCTATGACTACCTTCTCACCCTTCCTGGCCCGGTCGAGTACCGCTCAAGCTGTCCCAGCCAACTCGCAAGTCGTTTAGGCTGCTTCAGTGTATCACGGAAGGCATTTCTGATGGGCAGTGTTCCTCAACCTCAAGTATCGAAGAGCAGTATGTTTTGCATAGTATCCCCTGGTGCTTAGATGGGAGGTACGTCGGTAAAAGTTGTACCCTTCCCTTCCCCCGCGCCGTGATGAGGACCATATGCAAATCTCCGCTCATACATACGCACGAAATATGCTCTTCATTTCACTCGCGCCATGATACCGCAAGATTAAAGGCACTCCAGAACCAATACATCCTCAAGTACTCGGCTGTCTTGGGGAGTCTGAGCCTCTCCGAGCCTATCACTGCCCATCACAGCAGCACCGACTACGACGCACATTTTGAGCAGTATACCTGCGAACGCATCACTAATCATCCTCATAACGAGCTCTTCTCATTCTCCTTTTCCACTCATTTCACTTCGTTGTCTTGCGTCTCGCCCATGCCTCTCAAGCGATCGTAGTACTAGATGATTCGGTGATCAAAGGTGCGTTGACCCCTCAACACAGAGAACGTTCGGAGCCGTTTTCTGCCTGTAATCTTCTGTC
This sequence comes from Coriolopsis trogii, assembly GCA_020543525.1. NCBI lineage: Eukaryota > Fungi > Basidiomycota > Agaricomycetes > Polyporales > Polyporaceae > Coriolopsis > Coriolopsis trogii. The sequence goes on from JAHYIO010000039.1 coordinate 1,021,710, forward strand.
TTGGCACCCCTATAGGCCACAAAGACGGGATAGCAGTTCGCATGCCGCCATAGCAGCAGTCAGGTCGTATGAACTTAAGACAGCTTAAGATAGCGCTGATCAAGGTGGCCACATTGCATCTCTCAAACCCCTGTCGTCCTGACTCCTGTGGGATGATATCTTAGCCGAATCTGGCCACCTCCAGACTCTATCAGTACTAGTGGCCACACCAATCACCCGGTCGATTCTTGGCACCATCAAAACCCCATTCCGATAGTTTTCTATCAGATGTAGCGTCGCGCACTCACACTGCACGCGATAGTCGCGCTCCCACCCGAGTCGGGGATACGGTACGCTCATAGTATCCTCATCCGGAAGATGCGTTAAGTGCTGGCCACCCTCTCAGGCAACCTGGTAGGTACCCGTGACATTGCACGTTCACAACACGACCTCCCAAATGAGCCGCGTTGAGACATTTGGATGAACACGCGTCGTTCATGCATTGATCCCGGACGCCTCATTCATGGCACGTGTAATCTAGGCCAAGGACGGCGACATGCGTCACGCAGGACGAAGACGATACGGAACACGACCGATCGACGTGATTCGCATCGCGCCCTGAATTGGTTTCCAGTCTGAAGTTTTTAGTGTGACCTCCTAGTGGCCCCTCTCGAGCCAATCGCTGCACTCTGCCTCGATCGCGTACATAAGTCGACTCGCTACCGACGCCCTCATTAACATCCCCCGTTTCATCATCCCCATCGCCTGCCACGCACTTGAATGGGATAGCAGACCTCTCTTACACACGCCCACCTACCATTATGAATATGACAACAATCCCCTCTCCGACCCGTATGCAATCGAACGCTGGCGGGGTCATGATGGTCCCTCTCAGCACCTTAGCCAGCTTCCAGCATATCCAGAATGCTTCCCTTGTTGTCGTAAGTATTGAATCGCCATGGCCGCTGTCAGACAACATTTTCTCACCTCATTGCATTCTCTACAGGACTGCGCAACCCAAGCCTTGGGCCTCCACATTCCTCTGACTCCAGCTCATGGTGGCTGTAGTATGATTCCCGGTCTCAAGTAAGTTACTTACTAATGGGAACGTCTCGCGATCGATCGCGCGACATTCCTCTCTATTACTCCGAGTATTCATTCCCCCTTTTTTCCGCTCGTTGTAGCTATGTCAACCTCAACATGAGCGCAACCACGATGCCTGCTGCCACGACAGCGGTCCCGATCGCACACAACCAAAATGCAAAGGGTGAATACCCCTCTCGGCGCCCTTGCGCTGCGCACGAGGCCGACACAGTCAACCGGGAGCGGCAGTCTGTCTCCCTCCCGCGCACCCATCAGATGCACCATAGCCCTCCTCCGGTCGGGTGCGGAGTGAAAGACAGCGTGAAGGCGGAAAGGGTTCCCAAGGCCGAGAAGAAGGCGGTCAAATCCGAGAAAGTCAGGAAGGCTACCGAGTCTGCCAACCAGTGCGTACGCGGTTCTCTGCATGCATATGTGACTTCGTGTCGGATGCACTGTGAGAGAACTGGTGTCGCTGACTGCTCCAATGTTCTTACCGCTTGCAGAAAAACGGGACGTCGGCTCTTTCCTGTAAGGCACACCCGGGCAATCCGGGGCACAGACAAGGAGACGATCTGGTGCACCACTAAATCCCGCAAGCCGCTTGAGGGCCCTCCCGTCGAGATTCTCAAACCCAAGGTCGGAAACCTCTACATCCACAAACACAACGAGGGTGTGCAGATCTGGATGTACGCCCCGCTTCCTTGGGGCGGAGGTGAGGGCAAGAAGGTGGAACGCGGCTGGACACCAGTGAGGCCTGGGATCTCGCACCCGCTCGAGTCGCTTGAGGACCGGGTCCTGCTCTTGCGTGCAGACGGCTCTCCGACATGGGTTCTTGAGAGCTCAGCACGGAATCACAAGAACAAAGCTAGGAAGGAGGCCCGCAGGAACATGTAACATTATGGATTGCTTATCCCGATCCACCCCACATCCTGTCCCCGCGCAAAACCTCTTTGATCTTCTTCGGTGGTCAGGCATCCTATGGTTCCATGCCGCAAGAAACTTCGATTACAATTCAAAACGTCACTTCACAGTGTATAGCCCAGTGGAAAACTCGAGTTGTCATCCCCATTACTTCTAATATTTACTATATAACTTATAGGTTGTACTGTATTCTAGTAAATCAGTCTCACTTCATTGATCTAGATGGAAGTTAGCTGTACCCATGCGATATGTAAGGTGGTGCGATGTCTGCCGTCCGGCAACTCTACGGTACTCATCAACACGGGCGTCTCGATTACCAAAAGGAGGTTGACTATGCCGCAAGAGACGCCCGCGTCCTAACGCTTAGGCTGCCAACTGTAATGAAAGTCGCTGACTTGGTTGGGTTCGTGGCAGGCCCAAATAATATGTCACACATGGATTTCCTAGGAAACAAGGCTTCTATCTCGCGGTGCTTACCGGATCGGTGGTGCACGGCCTTCCCAGGGGACTTCTGCGCGAAGACGACGGGACCAGACAATGCTTCGGTTGTATATTATCCATCGGGAGGTCGCCTTGTGCTTGCGCTGGTACTCTGAGCATTCAAAGTGGGATAGGGGCAAGCGGCGTGAAGCTGCCGCCATTGGTCATGTCGATAAAGCTTATGCAGACGCGGTGTCTAATAACCGTGCGGTGAATGGGTCTCTAGTAACGCGCACTTGTGCAGCTGTGTTCAGCGCCCCAGTAAGTTGGGCGGGAGATGACAGCTTCAAGTACTGATCGCTGTGGTAAGATAGCGACACAGGTTTGGATCAATTTGGGCGTTGGTGCAGACATCGGCTGCATACAAGCATTCAGTAAGACAGCACATGTTCTCACACCTTTCGAGGGATTTGAGATATGCAGCTGGATCCTTGAGAAACAACCCGGAGTCTGTAGTCATTCCGAATGGCAGCAGTGCAGAGGGAGATGGATATAGTTGAGACCTGTTGATGCGGAGCTCATCTGTTTTCGAAGCAAGTATTTGATTCACGGGGGAGAGCCCAAACTTTTTGAACTTCCGACAAGGCTGTTTCATCTCCGATTTAACGGCCTCCACACGGAAACGGCCTCGCCACCCCATCCCCCTCCCACACTGCCATACCAACGGCGCCGCGACGTTCGCCCTCCTTCCTCTCCTTTCTCTCTCTTTCAACGACCAGGAAGCTCCTACATAGCTCGGGGAGCACCTCGGTGCCACCATGAATCGCCAGTCCACCATGCACCAGCAGCTTGAGGCCGTCACGGACCTGGCGACGCTCTCGCCCGTCTCGGAGGACATCATCGTCTCATGCATCCGCGAACGGTTCATGACCGACAACATCTACACTAACATCGGCACCTCAGCTCTTGTCGCAGTAAATCCCCACAAATATGTCCCCAGTAATTCCGACGCAGTCCTCCACAAGTACGCGGCCGAGTACCGTGACACATCCCCCGACAAGACCCGCCTCCCTCCCCACATATTCCAGCTCGCCAACAATGCCTACTACCACATGCGGAGGACGGCTCAGGACCAGTCTCTTTTGTTCACGTACGTGTCTCGCCTTGGCTTTTTCTGTCATGCTACCCCCGGCCTCTACCCTCCGGCCTCGTTCCCTTTCACTCAGTCCTAACTAATAGCCTTTCAGCGGAGAGACGGGCAGCGGCAAATCTGAGAATCGTCGGTTGGCAATCAAGACCCTCCTCGAGCTGAGTGTTAGTCAGCCTGGTAAAAAAGGATCGAAGCTTGGCCACCAGGTTCCCGCCGCCGAGTTCGTGCTCGAGACCTTTGGCAACTCTCGCACGCTTTTCAACCCGAACGCGTCTCACTTCGGCAAGTACACCGAATTGCAGTTCACGGAGCGTGGGCGCATATGCGGTGTCAAGACGCTGGACTACTACCTCGAGCGCAATCGGGTGGCTGGCGCACCATCCGGTGAGCGCAACTTCCACATCTTTTATTACCTCCTGGCCGGCGCATCCGCAGAGGAGCGTCAGCACATGCACCTCAACGACAAGACGCAGTACCGCTATGTAGGCGCTCGGCCAGTGGCCGGTGCTCGTGCAGCGGCGGAGAACGACGATGCGGTTCGTTTCGAACAGTTGAAGGTCGCGTTGAAGAACGTCGGATTCTCCAAGAGACATGTTGCGCAGACATGTCAGCTGATCGCTGCCATCCTCCACCTGGGGAACCTCGAGTTCACCATCGACCGTCACCGTAATGAGGATGCAGCCGTTGTTCGGAACCTGGACGTTCTAGAGATCGTCTCGGAGTTCTTGGGGGTGCAGCCCGCAGCTTTGGAGGCGGCCCTATCGTACAAGACGAAGCTGGTCAAGAAGGAGCTGTGCACTGTCTTCCTTGACCCAGACGGCGCTTCCGACAACAGGGACGAGCTCGCGAAGACGCTCTACTCGCTCCTCTTCGCCTGGCTGAACGAGCACATCAACCAGCGGCTATGCCGAGACGACTTCACCACTTTCATCGGTCTATTTGACCTCCCGGGTCCGCAAAACATGACGAGTCGTCCGAACTCCCTTGACCAGTTCTGCATCAACTTCGCAAACGAGCGGTTGATGAACTTTATCCAGAAGCGGTTGTTTGAGGCACACGTCCAGGAATACAACAACGAGGGTATCTCTCGCTTCGTTCCCCACGTCCCGTACTTTGACAACTCGGAGTGTGTTCGGTTGCTCCAGAATCGTCCTGGTGGTCTCATCCACATCATGGACGACCAGGCCCGTCGTCAGCCTCGCAAGACGGACCATACGATGGTGGAGGCCATCACGAAGCGGTGGGGGAACCACTCCTCTTTCAAGTCGGGCGGCATGGATCGTTCGGGCTTCCCGACCTTCACGATCAATCACTATAGTGGACCGGTCACGTACTCCTCGCAGGGCTTCCTGGAGAAGAACATGGAGTCTATCAACCCTGACTTTGTTTCGCTCCTCCGTGGGACACACGCGGGCACCGGCGACGCTCCCGCACCCGACGGTAGTGGCTCGATGAACCCCTTCGTTCGGGGTCTTTTCTCGGCGAAGGCGATCGCTACTCAGGCGCACCCCCGCAACGAAGACACCATCGTCTCCGCGCAGCAGCCCGTCAAGCCGATGCGTGCGCCTTCGACGCGCCGTAAGAACACGATCAAGCGGATGCCTACGTTGAAAGAGGGCGAGGGCGACGAGAAGGACAAGGAGGAGGACGAGGGCCCGTCAAGCGGTCCACCGTGCGTAGCGGGCGAGTTCAGGCAAGCACTCGACGTGCTGTTCGAGACGTTGGAAGATACGCAGTCCTGGTATGTCTTCTGCATCAACCCGAACGACTCGCAATTGCCAAACCAGATGGAGGGTCGTTCGGTGAAGGCGCAGGTGCGGAGTGTGGGGCTGTCGGAGGTCGCGCGTCGTTGCGTGAACGTGTTCGAAGCGATGATGACTCCAGACGAGTTTACGCAGCGATACCAGTCATTGCTCTCCTCCGTGGGTGTCTCTGAAGGCGATTCCCGCCAGCAGGTGGAGCAATGCCGAGAAGCACTGGGGTTGCAGGAACGCGACGTCGTACTTGGCATGTCTATGGTGCGCATCTTCTCATCACTGTCTACCTGAGCTTACCAACTGATATTTTGTTAGGTCTTCCTGTCGCAAGCAGCGTTTCACCGGCTGGAGGATGATCTCCGCTCCAAGGACACCGAGGAGCAGAAGCGCAATCGTCTGCACGCCGCCGAAGCCGAAGCTGGCCTCGACCCTCGCGGGTTGAACGATCCGTACGCTCCTTACCAGGTTCCCGGTGCTGAGTCTCCCTACCAAGCCGACTTCGCCGATCCCTTCAACAACTCGAGCCAAGCTCTGCCTCTCGTTCAACACGCCTCTCCCTTCCAACGCGCGGATATGTACGATGACTACGACGATCGCAAGTCCTTCCGCAGCGAAGACTTTGACGGTCGCAGTGCCTACACGAGCCAGAGGGACGACGCTTCGATGTCCAACTTTGGTACGGAGTCCTATGCGCCGTCACGCAACATGTTCCAGAACGCAGATAACAAGGGCCTTCTTGACAAGGAGGCTCTCGCCGGCGAAATTCAGGAAGGCGAGACCGCGGAAGTCCTCAAGGAGAGTTCGGCGCGTAGGCGCTGGGTTCTGCTCTGTTGGATCTTGACGTTCTGGTGTCCTAACTGGGCACTCGCTCACATTGGTCGGATGAAGCGTATCGACATCCAGCAGGCATGGCGAGAGAAGCTAGCGATTAACATGATCATCTGGTTTGTCTGTGCATGCGCCATCTTCGTCATTGCTGTGATCTCCCCCCTCATCTGTCCGACCGAACATGTGTTCAATACCGCGGAGCTGGCTCAACACTCGTTCCAGAATAACCCGGGCAACGTCTTTGTCTCCATCCGTGGTGAGGTTTTCGACCTGACGCGGATCGCCGCCGATCACGAGCGCCTCATCAGCGTGGTCCCGTCGAAGTCGATTCTGAAATATGGTGGTGGCTCAGCAGACAACATCTTCCCCGTTCAGGTACGTCGTGCCCTTTGACGCATTGAGCGCAATAGTTGACGTTTATTTAGGTTAGCGCGCTTTGCAACGGTATCGATGGCACGGTCAGCCCGTACGTCGTCCTAAGCTCTAGCAACAACACGGACCAGAACGCGCAGTACCACGACTTCCGCTCCTGGACGACTGATCCCCGCCCCGATTGGTACTTCGAGACGATGACGATGATGCGATGGAACTCCCGTGTTGGCTTCGTCGGGTACAGTCCCAAGCAGATCCAGTCGATGGCTTCCACCGGTAACTCAGTGGCCATCTACAAGGGCCTCGTCTACGACTTCACGACTTACCTCAAGAACCCACCGTCGGTTGCCACCCTTCCCGGTAATGCCGTCGCCCCTGGCAACATCAACACTAACTTCATGCACCAATCTGTCATTGATGTCTTCCGACACAATGCCGGCGGCGATGTGACCAAGCAACTGGACGGTCTCAACTTAGCGTCTGATGTCCTGGACAGGCAACGTGTCTGCATGCGTAACCTGTTCCTCATCGGTAAAGTCGACACCCGTAACTCGCCTCAGTGCTTGTTTGCAACGTACATTTTGCTCGCGCTGTCGATCATGATGGTCAGCGTTATCGGGTTCAAGTTCATCGCGTCGATCAACTTTAGCGCTCCCCGTGCCCCGGAGGATCACGACAAGTTTGTAATCTGCCAGGTGCCCTGTTACACGGAAGGTCATGGGTCTCTCAAGAGGACGATCGACTCGCTTGCGCAGATGAAGTACGACGACAAGCGCAAGCTGTTGTTCATCATCTGCGATGGTATGGTCGTCGGTTCCGGTAACGATATGCCCACGCCGCGGATTGTTCTCGATGTCTTGGGTGCGAACCCTAACGTCGACGCCGAGCCGCTCAGCTTCCTCTCACTCGGTGAAGGCGCGAAGCAACACAATATGGGCAAGGTCTTCTCTGGTTTGTACGAGACAGCTGGTCATGTCGTCCCGTACATCGTCGTCGTCAAGTGCGGCAAGCCTGGAGAGAAGTCGCGTCCTGGTAACCGTGGTAAGCGTGACTCGCAGATGGTCCTCATGCACTTCTTGAACAAGGTATGTCTCTTGACGATCATTGTGATTGTCTGCTGAACGACAATACTAGGTCCACTTCAACGCTCCCATGAACCCGCTCGAGCTGGAGATCTACCACCAGATCAAGAACGTCATCGGTGTCAATCCGACGTTCTACGAATATGTATTCATGGTTGATGCCGATACGACCGTCGCTCCGCTCTCATTGAACCGTCTCATCTCTGCGTGAGTCCAGGCGCCGTTTCGCCCTGCAATGGTTACTCATTATATTTTAGCATGATTCACGACAAGAAGCTCCTCGGTGTCTGTGGTGAAACGGAGCTTGCGAATGCCAAGCAGTCTATCATCACGATGATGCAGGTCTACGAATACTTCATCTCTCACCACATGGCAAAGGCGTTCGAGTCCCTCTTTGGATCCGTAACCTGTTTGCCCGGTTGTTTCACACTCTACCGCCTCCGCACCCCAGACACCCATAAGCCTCTATTCATCAGCAACCAGATCATCCAGGATTACTCGGAGAATCGTGTCGACACGCTACACATGAAGAACCTTCTGCATCTTGGTGAAGATCGTTACCTCACGACGCTACTGCTGAAACACTTCTCCAACTACAAGACGCAGTTCGTCCGGGATGCGCACGCGTTCACCGTTGCTCCGGATGACTGGAAGGTCTTGTTGTCGCAGCGTCGGCGTTGGATCAACTCCACCGTGCACAACTTGGGTGAACTTGTCTTCTTGGACCAGCTCTGTGGTTTCTGTTGTTTCTCCATGCGTTTCGTCGTTATGATCGATCTCCTGTCCACCGTCATCCAGCCTGTCACCGTGGCCTACGTGAGTAGCATTATGGTCGATACCTGCGCAAGAACAGATCGCTGATTTTACTCTATAGCTGGTGTATCTCATCTACCTCGCTGCCGGTGTTCACGCACAGATTCCGACGCTGTCGATCATCCTCATTGCTGCCGTTTACGGTCTGCAGGCGCTCGTATTTATCTTGCGCCGCAAGTGGGACATGATCGGCTGGATGGTCTTCTACATCCTGGCTATCCCGGTCTTCTCGCTCTTCCTGCCCTTGTACTCCTTCTGGAGGATGGACGACTTCTCTTGGGGTCAGACGCGTGTTGTATTGGGAGAGGCTGGCAAGAAGCTGATTGTTCACGTGAGTTTTCCTCCGTCGAATTGCCCAATAGTAGATTGATTTTTGATCTCCGCATAGGACGAGGGCAAGTTCGATCCTCGGTCTATTCCTCTCAAGTCTTGGAACGACTACGTACGTGTTTATTGGTGTCAAAGTGATTCCCTCCTAACGGAGTCTGTCTTTGTAGGAGAACGAGCTCTGGGACAAGGAGTCGAATCACAGTATCGGATCCTGGGTGCCGCCCACTAAGATGCGTATCGATGGATATCCTGAGTCGCACACCGCTTCTATCTACGGCCGGGAGACCATGTACGAGCCCGCCATGTCTCGCGCATATTCGCCATCGGTCTCGCAGATGCAGATGATGTATCCGCCGCCCGGATACCAGTCAGGCCGCAACACTCCACTTTCGCAGGTGATGATGCCGGGAGTGCTTCACCAACCGACACCTTCGCGTCCTGCCACGAGCTACCTCGATGCCGTCCAAATCCCCACCACGCGGAGTCCAGAAGACCAGGACTTCTTTGGCGGACCGACAGACGCCGAGCTCGAACGCGCCGTGGAGGACCACCTGCGAAATGCAGACCTGACTACCGTCACGAAGAGAGAGATCCGCCGACGTCTCGAGGAGCAGTTCGGTCAAGATCTTTCGGGGCGCAAACGGGTGATCAACGACGCTATTGATCGCGTACTCCTCGCCCGCGCGGGTTGATCACAACATCGCATTTTACCTCGATGGGGGGAGGACGTGGTAGATACGTCGTCGACTTGACTCGGACGCATATATGGTACACTCTCTTCTCCCGATTGACTATCATTTTGAGGATCATTCATCAGCTACGGACTACATGGACATTCATCGACAATTGGCACGTTCCCTCTCCCGCTCACTCGTATAATAAAGACCTCCCGGCCATCACCCACACGCATGTATTTTGCTATCTCCTATCATAGTAGACGTTTGCGTCGTAGCCTCGACGTCGACGACTTTCGATAATGGTTGCATAGGTTGGTACAATTTGCCTCGATTGCGTGCAACGTTAGCCGACGCCGACAAGACATCGCCATGCGCGCCTTGGGCGGGTGTTGCTTTCCGACTTCGAGCTTGAGCTCGACCGTTCGCAAAGCCTTGCAATTGACCAGCTGTGCGTATCTGCTCATCACCGTATGATTGCCGTGTATGTTCTCATTCAAGCTTCCCAGCAAGCTGACTGCACGTGTACAGATCTGCGCGTCTCGCTGCCTGCGTGTAATTCGCCGACCTCAAGCACGTTCGTCCCGCAATAGCCAAACCATATGCCGCTGCTGTCCTCTAAACTCCAGTACCCTTCTGTCCCTGGCGGCTCACTACCGATTAGTACTCATCGTCTCCTCCCGGGGCTCCAGTGGTTCAGGTGACCGCATGGCGAACCTTGATTTCGCCATGGCTCTTAAGATCATGCCCGATGTCAATGTCCGTGTGCGCAGTGTTGTCCCGCCATGTCTGCCCCCTCTGCCTCTCCAGAGCTGAAGCACTCTTCGGACGGTCATGTTCCAGAGCTTACTCAAAATCGAGGCGTTCCTCCAGCCCCACGCTCACGGCGTTCTCGAGCTCGCCTCATTGGCGCCACCATAGCATCGCTGGTCGTCGTTCTTGGACTTGCACTCGGTCTCGGTCTCGGTCTCGGTCTAAAACACAAGCACCCCACTTCGGTCTCTAGCTCAGCATTAGGCCCTACGAGTGATCAGCAGCACGTTGCTACCCCAGATGCGAGCGCTGCGTTCTTGTCTATGGACATGGTCAACGAGGCACCAATGACGCGGACCTACGACTTTGTCGTGGAGGAGCGGATGGGTGCTCCTGACGGAGTGGAAAAGCGCATGCTCGTTGTGAACGGGCAGTACCCTGGTCCGACTATTGAAGCTAATGCTGGGGATCGCCTAATCGTGAATGTGACGAACAAGATGTCGAACGCGACGTGCGTTTCTCTTTTTACAGACAAAGCGTTCTATGAACGACTTCCTGTTTCATAGGGCTATCCATTGGCACGGTCTCTACCAGTAAGTCTGGATTTTTGATCTTGGGACGTGGTATTGATATATGCTTCAGGCGAGGGACGAACTATTACGATGGCTCGATGGCGATCACGCAGTGTGGTATCCCGCCCAACGAGTCCATGGTGTACAACTTCACAGTGAGCTTTCATGCCTAGTTGTGACTGCGCTGGGATCTCACCTCGGCTTTCAGTTTGATGGCTACGTTGGGAGCACGTGGTGGCACGCTCGTATGTGCTGGTACCCAACATATTCTTCTGTGGTTGCTCATTGTGCCTCTACAGATGCTGGAACACAGTACACAGACGGTATCTCAGGCGCGCGTGAGTCTCCCGACCTTTGCACATTCTGACCACTCGCTTAGCATGACGCTGTGCAGTCATCGTACATGGCCAGAACGAATACGTCCCAAAGTACGACGGCGACCTCGTCATCCAAGTCGCCGACTTGTACCACGGCCAGTCCTCTGAGCTTCTCAACTTCTACTTCACCCCGGGCGGCATCGACGGAACACCCGGCAACGAGCCCGTCCCGGATGGTGGCACCATCAATGGCGTCGGACAGTACGGTTCCGCCAACACATCGTTCTTCAATGCAACGCTCGAGTCGGACAAGACGTACCGTCTGCGGATCGTCAACACGGGCTCTTTTGTCGCTATGGAGGTCTCTATCGACGGACATACGCTCACGATCATAGAGGCAGATGGCACTGCCGTCGAGCCTATCGAGGTTTCGAGCTTGTCCGTCGCCGTGGCGCAGCGGTACAGTGTGCTCTTGAGGACGAATCAGACGGCTGGGGCGTATTGGATACGGGCGGCGCTGGATCAGGATGCTTTTACTGTGAGTAATCCTTTGTGTGATGATCTGTCGGGCCACTGATTGTCTGAATCAGTATGACAACCCAGGCGTCCAGACGGAGATTCGAGGGATCATCCGTTACGGCCAGGGCGTGGATCCGCACGCTGTACCCGATGTTGCCCTTCTGGACAATCCACCTAGTCTTCCTGACGGTGCGCCGGGAGACTTGGATACCACAAACCTCGTTCCTGTAGGCGCTAGCCCTGTTCCTGACTCTACGTTGTGCGTGATGACAGAGGTCGCGTATTGGGTCTTCCGCTGACTCCCAATACAGCAGCGTCTACTTCACTATCTCGATGCAGCAGTCGCTGGGGCCCAACACCCAATTTCTGTCGTTTATCAACAGCACGGTACGCACCTCTCCTGATGGATATGCTACGAGGTGCCTGATGAGAAGACAGTCCTGGGAGCCGCTGCAAAACGCAGCGACGCTCTTCCTACATCTCGGCAATGACACCACAGACGGGTCGGCGACTCTCGCGGATTCGCAACTCGTCACGACCGTGAACGAGGTACACGTCATCGACATGATCATCGACAATCTCGATGACGGAGACCATCCATTCCACTTGCACGGACAGAAGGTATGCTCACTTTACCCGTCGTTCCCGTACACGCGTTGACAATCACCCTGGCATAGTTCTGGATCATGGGCTCAGGGGCCGGTCGTTACCAGCATCAGCCGCTGAACAACACCGCGCCAATGCTGTGAGTATCGCTCATTCTGGGTCTAGATGAGCTCGTTCACGGACTCACGCCCTCTCGCTCTCCATCCATTGCAGGCGCGACACGCTCGTCATACCTGCGTATACTTACACGATCCTCCGCTTCGTCGGGGACAACCCGGGCTTCTGGGTGTTCCACTGTCACATCCAATGGCACATGGTAAGCGCTCCTCTCAGTGCCCGCATCGTTTGCAGGCAGTGTACCTACTCAAAGCTTGACTTACTTGACCTTGACAGGCCGCGGGCTTATTGTTCCAGTTCAATATCTTGCCGTCGGAAAGCTTGAAGTTCGACATCCCAGAGTACATGATTCAACAGTGTAGAGTGACTTGACGTATGATTGGGTTTGGGGTGTTCTGTGCTTATATGTTGAGTCGTGTTGTGACAGTACATATGCCTGCAGGTGTGAGATGGTCGCAGTGTACATAGTTTGCACCGTTCCCACGGCCTCACAGCTTTGCCTGCGACGAGCGTCTCAACCTACAAATTGTCGCTCTTATTCTCAACGATCGACTTGCGGGACAACGTACCCACTGTCGGCGTCCTCTACAGTCCACTCATTCGAGCCAATGTCTGATACTCCCGCCAGTACGCTCACATCAAGTCATTAGCTCCATATTACGTGCGCAGAGGCACATGCAACATTTGTAGTACGTCTATCAACGTTGGAAACATTGTTGGCAAATGCTGTCCTTCCTTGTTCGAGTCTAGCAGAGACTGCCAGTGCATGTGAACGGACGTACAGTTCGAAACCTCATGGCGAAGAGGAGAATTGTTGACAGGCTCCATCAACTGCGCTACGCCTAGTGTGAGAAGGTGTACGATCTTCGTGTCCCTGACAGGTTTGGCCAGGCCCGGGATTATGTATTCTGCACTCACAGTACTGTCAGTGTCGACAGATTATTGAAGATCTGAGGTGATGTGATCACCTATCAGGATGTCGCACGAGCAACATGACTCGTACAGGAGTGCGAGAAAGAGTAATAGGTCAGCGGGTCCGACTGTCTCAATCGGAATCAGGTTGGAGATGATGGGAATCTCTGGGAGGTCGATCATCAGAGCGGGCGGGGAAGTCCTCTACTACCTCGGGCCGCGCATATATAAAGGTGGGTGATGTTGCGCTCTTCGATCACCTAATCTCTTCTCCTGTGCAAGGTTGGTTCTTAATGTACACAGCAGCCAAGCATCTGTAGACTGACGCGAACTCCTTCCAGACCTGAGTGAACTGCCAGTGGTGCAAACTTCCTATCAAGCATTCTTGACTCATCCGACATGCCACCGCAGCTCAATCGTGACACCCTCATACTTGTCTTGTCTATGTTGGATACGCGCAGTCTCCCCGCGGCCATGCGGGCTAGTCGCTGGTTCTACACCGAGGCTGCGAAGGCGCTAGTCAAGGGGCCCCTCTTTTTGACAATCGAGGATGAAGATGTGCTCGAGAGCTTCCTCCTCTTTGCCAATGCTGAAGACGGCCGTCGACTGCCCCTTTTCCAGTCTCTCAACGTTGCGTTTTGCGAGATCGAGCTGGAACAGGACATGAAGGATAGTTTCGCCGAGTGTGTGCGTGCGATGGTGGGACTCCGACGACTCGCACTCTCCTGGGCGGAGTGCGTGTCCGAGAACCTAGAGGACTATCCCGCATTGGCCGACGCGGTTTCTGCTCTGACGAACCTGGAGGACCTCTGTTTGGGTATGTATTCTCCCTGCGCTGGTACCCGCACGAATCCGAACTCACAGCCCGTCGTAGATCAATGTCACCTAGAGGAGAATACGACAGCGTTCATTCGGGGGCTCGAGTCCGAGCTGCGCATCATCAAGCTAAGGGTTCAAGACTCCAGCGCAGTGGACCTGTACGAGGAGAACGACCCTGTCGTGCTCCTCTCACATATGTCCTCGTGTTTGGAAGTGATGGCTACCACGGGCTGGACCCATGTCCAGGATTCGGAGGACTACACAGAGTACCCTAAAGTGCACAGTCTGACCATCGACTACGTTCGCTCCCCCATCACCGCGCGCTATGCGCGAGCGTTCCCTAACTTGACGTCCCTCTCGTTGAAGACCACGGAGAGCTTCGGGGCCGAACTGGACGAGCTGCTCGACTGCCGGTCTCTCAACCTCCAACAGGGTGGCGAGCAGTACTGGCCGTCGTTGAAGGCGTTCAGCGGCTTCATCGACGATGCGTACATCTTAGCACTCGGACCGCGTACGCTCGACAGGCTCGAGCTTTACGTGATGGACAACGAGCTGTCACGGCTCACGGATGTGCTTTGCGACATTGCACCGACGCACCTGTCGATTCTGAACGAGCAGCCCGGGTCGGACGACCTCCGCCTACGAGAGGGCAATAACGCGACTGTGGCCGACGCGCTACGGCGGGGCTCTGGTGCCGCGAGCGTCAGGACGCTTCGGATTGGGTTTGGTCCGCATGAATACGAGGGGTGGGATGCCTTGGTGTGGACCTTTGTGAGTCGACAAGCTGATGTCAAACACCTCATGGATCTGACACAGGATCTTGCGTTCTCTCAATAAATCGTAGGAGGAAATCATCGACGCGATGCGCCCGCTGCAGATAGAAGAATTCGTGTGGGAGACGAGACCTCAGCGCGATACGCTGAGTGTGCATCCGTGCTTTGCAAAGGGTCGAAAGCAGGATTTTCCGAAGTACATTCTTGGGTGCGTCCCGTCGCTACGGGAGGTACGGATTGTTAGGAAGGATTGGGGCGAACCAGAGGGTTTTTGGGACGTGATCAAAGTGACGAGAGCAGATTTGTAGTGCCATGCATGACTCTGCGTCGTCCGCCGGTGACGCCGCTTAGGCTTCCACTGTCCAGCACCTGTACCTGTAGTGCCCTTTAGGTACTCGGGTCAATGATATGGTCCATGCAAACTCGTTGGCCTTCTCAAGTCTCCCGTCGCGACGTTCGATCACCAAGTATAGGTAAACATACTCGATGGGATGCAGTGAGCGCTTCCATCAAAAGCATATGTACTTGTCCTTTTTCAGAATCGCCGCGCGCGCCTACTTGGACTCTGACTCCTGCAGCGACACATGCGCTCTTCGACTACCATCGCTGCCTTTAGTCTCCGACAGGTCAGGGATATGCTTTGGCTGCACAGGAACTGAAGACTGATACGCGCTCCGACCTCCAGCCTTGAGTGCACCCGTCATGCCACCACAGCTCAATCATGACACCTTCACCCTCGTCTTATCTCTGATGGACAAAGGCAGCCTGCTTAAGACCATGCAGGCGAACCGCTACCTCTACACCGAAGCTGCAAATACACTCCTGAAGGGGCCGTTGACGTTGGACATCTACGATGAAAATGTGCTCGAGAGCTTCATCGAATTTGCCAATGCCGAGGATAGCCGTCGATTCCGTCTTTTCCGGTCTCTCAGGATTGCCTTCTGGGACGTCTATCTGGAGCAGGACTGGGTGGACACTCTTGCCGAGTGTGTGCGCTCGATGGTGGGACTCCGACGGCTGACACTCTCCTGGGAGGGCTGCGTGTCCGAGAACTTCCTGGAGAACCCCAATTTGGCCGACGCGGTTTCTTCTCTTATGAAGCTGGAGGACCTCTGTTTGGGTTTGTACTCACTTTTCCTCGTGCCAGAACTCGCAGTATTCCGAATTGTAACTCACAGCACATCGTAGATCACTGTCGCCTGGATCAGGACGTGACGGTACCGTGTATTTGGGAGCTGCTCTCCCCACTGCGCAACATCACACTCTCTGTCGAAGACTCCAGCATGGTGGATCTGTACGAGGAGACCGACCCCGTCGTGCTACTCTCAGAGCTGTCGTCGAGTCTAGAGGTGATAGTCACCACGGGCTGGACACATGATCAGGACCCGGAGCCCTACGTGGAGTACCCCAAAGTGCACAGCCTGACCATCGACAACGTTCGTTGCCCCCTCACCGCACGCTACGCGCGAGCGTTCCCGAACTTGACGTACCTCTCGCTGAAGACCATCGAAAGCTTCGGGGACGACCCGGACGAGCTAGACGACTACAGGTCCTACAATCTCCAAGAAGGCAGTGGTGCGCCATACTGGCCGTCGTTAAAGACATACAACGGCTACGTCGACGATGCGTACCTCTTGGCACTCGGACCGCGCACGCTCGACCGCCTGGAGTTGGAGGTGATAGACAACGAGTTGTCGCGGCTCACTGAGGTGCTCTGTGATGTAGCCCCGACACACCTCTCGATCATCCAGGATCCGTTCAGCGGGTCGGGCGACCTTCGCACAGAAGATGGAGACAGGGCGACGGTGGCTGACGCGCTCCGGAGGGGCTCTGGTGCCGCGAGCATCAGGTCGCTGCGGCTCGGGTTCGGTCCGCATGCATACAAGGGGTGGGATGCGTTGGTGTGGACCTTTGTAAGTGGACGATTCCGAGCCTCCGGCTCTCTAGGCCTTACGCTCAACGCTTTCTTTTAGGAGGACCTTCTCGATGCGATGCACCCGCTAAAGATTGAGGAGTTCGTGTGGGAGACGGCACTTCAACGCGATAAGCCGGATGCACATCCGTGCTTTGCGAAGGGTCGGGAGCACGATTTCCCGAAGCACATCCTTGAGCGCGTCCCGTCATTGCACGAGGTACGGATCGTAGGAAAGGGTTGGGACGATCAGGAGGAGGTGATTAGAGTAACGAGAGCAGCCTCGTAGTCCATCCAGTGCCATGCAATGTAATGCTAGCTGGAGTTGTGGTGGCACAATGCATCGCTATCGCTATCATGCCGCCGCCGCCGGTGGCGGCCACAGCCAGCTCTTGGCTATTACTCCTGTGGGCGGGCATGGGCGTAGTACCACCACCTGTTGTTCCGCATTCCTTTGTGACCTTACAGTACGCGTCCCTTCGATTGAGATGCGACATGCACAGCATTCCCCTCTACGCATATAAGCGGGCCCATTGGCTTGAAGCCACCTGCCACAATCTCTCCCAGATCTTAGCAAGCATTCACTGTGCAACGAGTCACACTCAGGCTGGCCGGTCCACGGTAAGATGACACTCACCATTGGTACCTGCAGTTCTCTCAGAATATGTGGCAAAGTGTGTCAACATGCAAACCGTATATCTGGAATACTACGACCCTTCAAACTGTACGGCGGTATGGGCAGTTCGAATGGCGAAGTGGCGAAAACTAGGTGCAAGTTGAAGTTGGCTGGTATAGACTTCGAAAGATCCCGAGTAAGACGCCAGCGGGCCTCTCGGTCCGGTACTCCGGGAGGACCTTCGCGTCTGTGAGCTGCCCGGGGCCATTCTTTACAACTGTCCACCATCGTCTTCCCGATTTTCCCGAAGGACACTGACAGCATGAAACTAACACAAACTAGGAGGAAAATGCGGTATATAGCACACCGAGGAAACGCAACTATTGCCAACTCACGAACCCCAACGAGACCTCACGCCACTCGGATGCAATACATTCGAACGTACGTCCTAGCTCGGGCTGCGACAACCGAGGCCGCGCAACTGCCTCAGGGCAGGAACAATGCATACGTCAATGAAACTTTCAGACGACGGGGTAGTGCCACTCGCAAGAAGAGTTCAATCTTCACATCGATACTCCCGGTGCTTCCTGCCAGCATAACTGTGCGCATAACGATCGAGAACGGCCACGAAGTTCATGTGATAGGCACAATGCATCACCAACTGCGCGAGTGGCGGGCTATAGACAATGCAACTCTGACTTCTCGAGGGGAAAGATCCGCAGAAGGCCGGGTACGCCGGTGAGAAGAGAGTTCACAATGACGGACACCGCGACGTCTTGCTGACTCGATGTGCTAGGTGGTTCGTCATTAGTATAGTAGATCCGAGTGGCACTCCCACAATCTCTTGCCTGACATACAACACGATTCCGAGCGACCAGAAGGTAGCAGTCAGAGTCAAGACCACACTTACCAGCCGGACATTTGGTACCGCGTTGTTTTCCGGCGGGTGAACACAGATTCAGATGAATCCGGTTAGCCCTCGACTGGCGAAGGGGTTCAAACAATTCCCCGTTCAGTGCGAATCTGGTCTCCTATATTCAGACGTCCAATAGGGCATTCAGCAGGTCATGCATTTTCTAGTGACCGGGAAGTCAAAGCCTTTTGACATATCTTCTCTTGGCTTATCCAGAAATGGTAGCAGGTATGGCCTCATGTTATGAGCGGTCCAGCAGTGAGTTTGCGAGGCGTGTTCACGTCGAAGATCACCCAGTGGCACATGCGCATAAATGCTCAGCGAGGTTCGCTCGGGTCCGATGAGAGTCGTTCCCCTGCCTGCTTCCTTCGCGGCTCATACTCGATACGTATCCATCCTTTTCGTTCATTGCCATGTTGCAACAACAACAGTCCATCCCTGCGCTGGCACTTCCAAATGATCCTCTTGTGCATGCAGTCTACAGTGCGCACATCATGTCTATGTCCATGGCAGGCCAAAACGCTACCCCGAATAGTATTATCGTCTCCCTTGTGAGTACACAACACACCCCAGCCACCAACCCGCACACTGACGCCGCACCCTAGGATTGCACGAGTATGGAGACCTCCGTCACCATGAAGTTCCCCGCCTTACAACATGGTGTCATGGGCTCCCCGCCTTCCCCTGGTCCTTCGATGTGAGTTTCATGCAGAGATGTTGGCTCAGGCACTCACTTCCAGACAGGATGTCGACCGCCGCACCAGAGGGACAATCTACAAGCCCAATAAACAACACGACTGCTCCTCACAATATCGGACAATGTGGTTCAACCTCAACATCGACATCGACGCCATGCTCTCCCACCACGCCTTCACCGACCATTCGACGGGATGGCGCTATGTCGGACCAAGCGGCGCACACGGTGAAGCCTGAGCGCGCGCAGCCTCGAGACGAAGACGAAGAGATGGGCGACGAAGAGAACAATCGACAGAACGAGCCTCAAGTCAGGAAGAGCGGGGCCTCGGCAGCCAATCGAGGACCCGCTGCTGCCCCCGTTCCTACTTCGAGCATTGATCCCACCGCTCCAATTCGCACGCCCCCTGTAACCCAAAGACCTACCACGACCCCTGCGACTCCACGTCCGCTGCAAGATCACTCCGCTAGAGCCAACGTCGCGGTACAGAACGAAGCCCGAACTGCCTGCCAAGCCAACAGGGACGCGGCGCTCGCACAGCGTATACCCAAGGTCGAGAAGCTCGAAGACCCAACAGGGTACGTCTCCCTTCGCTTTCACGTCATCACTGTCCTTCCTTTCCCCGTGCTCACCGCCCGATCTTTGTCACTGCCTTAGGAAGAACCTGCGCATCGATATCAAGACGTGCAAGATCCACGGCCTGAAGACGTTCACAACACGCTGGTACCACACCGCGTCCATGAAGCTTATCGAACGCCCGCGCGACGGCCTGCGCCCGTCGCACACGAACCTGTACGTGCACGAGTACGTGAACGAGGGCAAGCGCTGCTACCGCGTCTGGATGTGGGACGAGCCTCCCCGAGACAACCGACGCAGCCTGTTGCGCGCGACAGGCATGGGTGCGGGCGCGGCAGAGGAGAAGGGGAGGTGGATGCCTATCAGAAGGGGGTTTTATCACCCGGAGCTGGATGGGTATGTGCTCAACATTCACGACGATGGGAGGCCGGCGTGGGTGAAGGAGGCGTCGGCGAGGATTTATGCGAAGAACAGGCGTGCGAGGGTGATCCGAGGCTAGCGGTGCCCAGTACTCGTGCACGTTCATCATCTTAGACGAGTGGTCTGCTTCGGCCTTAAAAGCGACTCTCACCATCATGGATGGATTTCTGTGGGGTTTCAGTGCCCTGTTTGTTGTATTAGTAGTTTCGATGACTTGGGATGCATGGCTCTGGAGCCCTTGTTCGGCTTGTCCTTCGTCCTTGCGCGTGGATCGCTGCATACTTGACTTAGCCGCGGACCCCAAGTTGGCGGCTTACCTGAGATACCTAACCATTCCATGGTTCACCGCACATGCGCACGGTGAATTACGAACCTCCGCGTCTCTACATAACCGAGAAATCCTCTTCGACCTAGATATGCCTAGGTACCAGTCGAAGCGCATACAGCCAATATAGACAATCAGTGCCAATCCCGTCAAGCATTATTGTTTACCGGCCGATTGAAGTAATGCGATGGAGGTGTCTGTAGTATACCAGGTTATTTTCGCAGAGACAAGTTCTCCTCAGGCTATAAGCAGCCTCGTCAGTCGCATGGTTTGAATTTGACAAGTGCGTTACAGGAATTCTTCTGATGACTGTGGAGCTCGGATGTATGCATGAAGAGAATGCCCATTTCGAAATCGGAACCGAACACTGAGTTTTACAAGATAGATATCATAGGGAGAAAGCCGCTCCCAACCACCCAAGAGACCAGAGAATGCTTGCAGCAAGACGGACAGACAGAGGGATGAGGTAGCAATGTGGATACAGTCGGTGGTGGTCGAGATGCATACAAGATATGGATATACATACACATGGCAGGTCATGGGGTAGGAAGTAGGGAAGAGGGAATCAACCTCGCAGATCGACGATCTCCAGCGATAGGTCTTTCATCTGTACATGGCTATTGTCACAATCCTGTCAACACAATCCACGCGTCAGTCCGCGCGAAAGGTCCACAGAAGATAAGAAGAGTACGAACGGTGTAGATGGGAACATCAGGGTGGGGGTGGAACGCCTCTTTGGCGTTGCAGTCGAGGATGGTCTGCAGACCTCCAGGGTCCGTCAGACGAAAGATGCCGAACCTGTGTGTGCGTGTGCTGTCAGCCCAGAACGTTCTCGATGCTATCACATAGAGAAGAAAACGCACTGCGGGGTGGAGGAAGGTGCGCAGACGACTGCGAAGGATTCGGGCAGCATGCGCTGGAAGCCAGAGTGGGTGTGCAGATCGACCGATGACATAAAACCTATAGTGCTCGTGTCAGCCTTCCTCGGGGCCACAGGGTGCGATGAAGCATGATACTGACATGACTGCGTCGGATGAGTATGTATCTGTCCCGATCACGGCGTAAGCTTTAGTGAGAGAAGAGGGAGCTGCGTAAAGGGAACTCACCCAGCCCAGAGTAATCAGATGCCGCTCCTCAGTGAACTGCAGCACGAGTTCCTCCTCGTCCATCATGCACGTGTCGCTCGTGGAGTGCTGCTTGGGGATCAAGAGCGTGGTCACGATGTACTTGCTCCCTTTGTCCTTGCCCAACAGCAGCCCGCACGTCTCGCGATTTTGTAGCGTATTGACGCGCGCGATAGAGAGGAACTTCGGAAGGCACTCACGCGGTAACTTGATGGTCCGCAGCTCATGCACCTGCGCATCCTTGGAGCTTCCTGGTACAATGCGTGCACTGGAGGAAGAGCCAGACGGTCGGTGTTGTGTGGTTGGAGGGGCCCGTGCGCCGGTCGGTGACGGGCCGCGTTGACTAAGGTATGACTGTGGATGAGGCTGGTAGGTGGCAGGCGGTCGATGGCTCTCCGGTACCGGCATATGAGTAGGGTATGGTGGAATCACCGGTGCCACGACCGGTGCGGATGGTGGTGGTAAATTGTGGTTGTATAGCCCGCTAGTGTGCGGTTTGGGTTCGAACAGAAGAGATGAGTCGGGCGTCTGAGAAAGAGAAGTAGATGCGAACATGGATTGAAGAGAGGGCACATAGCCCTGCTTCAGTTGATGCTGCGACATCAACGAGGGATACTTGATGGTCCCCAGCTCCGGCGGAGCTGGAGATGTTGTGGTGATAGGCGCAGGGTACGCAATGCTAAATTACCGTCAGCGTGCTTCGCACAGTTTCGCTTGATTGCACGCACCCAGGTGCCTGCTTTGCCTTAGGTGTCTGGTCAGGAACTCGTTGGCGACTCCAAGACGGCTTGGAACCTTCGACATCCGTTGACGAATCTTCATCGTATTTTGACGGACTTTCCAGGGGCATGACATTGCTACTCCCAAACGATTCTGACGGACGAGATGGTTGGGGCGCATGCACAGAGCGCCCCGAGTGTCGAGGCACCTCAGGATCGGGCATCCGCATAGATGAGCTCGCCGCACTGGGTGGAGGTACGGGCGATGGTGTAGACCTCGTGATATCCCGCCTTGCTGCTCGCGCTGCTGCCTCTGCCTCCTGCTGTCGGCGGATGATACCATCCTGCTCCTGCCTGCGTTTGTCCTCCATAGCTCTACGTCTTCGATCTTCACGTTCAGACTCGCTCCTGCGCCACGCCTCTTCCTCGCGAGCCTGTCGCTCACGTTCCTCCACCTGACGGCGGATGTACTCCTCTTGCTTCCATATTTCTTCCCTACGCATCGCCTCCCTTGCCTCCCGGGCGCGCTCCTCCTCCCGAGTGCCCGCCGAGGTCGGTCGACTTGAGCCGGGACTCGAACGCTGACTTGCTTGCCATTGCTCATAGCGGTCTACAAGTATCGGCTTGAGTTGACTGAGGTTGTCTAGGATGTCTTGACCGTTCTAGATCATGCCAGGAGTCAGCATTGAATTCTTGCGTGTATAGGATGTCCATCTTATACACAACTAGAAGCGCCAGAGCTAGCAGGTCACGATGCTATCCATACACGCTAGATATGCGCGTAGCACGGGGGTGGAGCCTGTCCAAGGGTTGCAGATGTGACTTGGATAGATAGGGACTCACCATTCCAAGATTATGTCGCTGATCGGCATTCAAGAGAGTCTGGTATTCGCTATGTGTTGGGAGCTTCTCGAGGACGATCGTGGCAGCCTTGGCATACTCAACGAACGCGGCTTCATACTGCCTCTTCTGCACAAACGACTCTGCAGTCCTGCGAGCCTTCTCAGCGGTGCGCAGCCAGTGTTTGAGGCCCTTGCTAGGATCCCAGAGGTTCTCCTGGGCTTGCGCGGCTAGTTCGGCAATTGTGGCAGGGCGATAGTAGCCAGGTTGGGAAGAACTTGGGCCCGCTTCGTGAGGAGAATGCGACGAGTGTTCAGCAGAACTCATGGTGGATGATGAGAGAAGGAGGACAAGGAGGTGAAGCAGTCGCCAGGCCGTGGCCTTCTCGGCGGTACCGCCGCAGTCTGAGCTCGACCTCCGTCTCCCATATCGGGCAGCAGTCATTGGCTTACGTCAGCGGTATAGACGCTCGCCATTAAGGCAGGGCCGGACTTTGGCCGTACTTAGCTTCAAGCTAAACTATATAATGTCATCGGCGATAAGGAAACTGTCCGCGCTTTTGCTGCTCGTTCTCGTGCGATGAGGCATCTGTCCCAACTTAAATCCAGGGACTTCCCCGCCCAACCGTTCTCTCTCAAACTCGATATATAGCACTATTGTGCTGCACGTACACTGGGAAAAATACTGGTTTCCTCCAACACTTTCTGAATTCCCCCCCATTCGTATGCTTTCTCTCCCCCTTGGTTTACGGCGCTTCCATATCCCCACCTTCCCGCGCCTCCTGCTACGACTCCTGATATGGTAATGCGACCTATTCCCTCAGTTTGTTCGTACTCTGTGTTCACGTCCATTTTCCTCCTTTCTCTCTCCAATCGTATTTTTGCTATGCTCTGAGGCATGTACCATGTACGAATATGACCTTGTGTATATGCAGGGGGGGACGTGTAGGTCTGTGGATTTAAGTTGGGACCGAATCCTAATCCCTTTAGGGCGCTATTCTCTTCCGCTTAGGACAGAAGCGCCAGAACAACGGGACTGATAATACATCCAGTAATTCCGTGAATATATTTTCGCTAGACATATAGCTTATTCCTGCTTGACCGTAAGCCACTTCAAAATGACAGTTATCTAATCCAGGATGACATTAACCAGTCTTGCTAGCTTCAATCCAGCAGTGCTTGGAGTCTCTGAGTCTGCGTCTCTAATCTCCCCCCTCGCTCCCTCAACCAGTCCGCTCTTTACTCCTGCCAGCTGCGACGTCGACCGGGCGTCGAACGCACCGTCTCAAGTCGACGCCCCCTTGCTTTCTTACAATCTCTCGCGGACACGGAGCATCATGTACGAAGGTCTCACCGTCCAGAAGAAGGGTCTTCTCTTCTTCACCGCGGTCGTCATCGTTTTTATGCAAGGCGGTCTCTGGTCAGCGCACCGACACAGCGTAGACAACTTTCCCGACAATGCGCTCCTCTCCACGACCGCCCGCTACGTCCCCTTCAAGAAGGCTGACACGCGACCGACACTCAAGGAACATCCCATACCCAAGCTCATGGCCAACGCGGAGGCCGAGTTTCGCGACATACTATCAAGACAGAGTCAGACATTGGAGGCGGCCGTCAAGGAGTATGAGCGCAGATACAACAGGAAACCTCCACGCGGATTCGATGACTGGTGGAGGTTCGCGCGTAATAACAGCGTGCTCATGATTGACGAATACGACAACATCGAAGAAGACCTCGCGCCTTTCCGGGAGATGTCTGCGGAGCAACTGCGATGGCGGGCTTCATTGGTATGTCACGTCCTCTGACCGACAGCCACGGCCTGTGCTTAGTGCTTGTAGGCGGGTTACCTGCCCTTCGTGGACCTCGTCCGCGTACAAGACGGCAATGCGACCGCTGTAAACATCATCGAAGGGGACGAGAGTGAAGACGTCAGCGCGCGAGCGAGGGGATTCTTGTCGATTGTAAAGACATTCGAAAACAAGGTGAGTCTCGATTCACGCCCGCATAGTGCTGTCATTATAGCAGTCTAGTCGCTGTGCGAGTCCTAGTGTCGTGTTTTACGCTTTTGGGGAACGAGCGGCGCGTACGCGGACTAGCCACTTGCGCTGCATGCTATGAATCGCACACAAGTTGCAGGGCCATCCCAAACACGATGCGCGTGGGCGGAGTGCATACATGCGTCTTGTCCATTCAACATGTACATCTGCTTCCTCGTAGGAGACCTCATTCGCTCCCGTTGCCATGGGGCTGCCGCCTCTCATCTCATCTCATCTCATCTCTGCGTCAGTTCCCCCTTCTCGCGTCGGGGACAAGGAGGCTCTCTGCCAAAGATAATTGACCATAAAGCCGCGACTTGTGGAAGTCTTCTCCGTTGCGCATGCCCAAATCAGGCAGTAGTGCTAAACGACACACGAGAAGGCGACGCCATCTTTTTGCTGCTGCTTCTTCTCTCAAAGCGCGCAGCAATCCTTTTCGCGTATCTGCCATGTTTTGTGGTCAGAACATGGCAGACCGCCCGACGTTGCTGCGTGTCCTAGGGCGAAAAAGCAGAGAAAAGACGCGAGCCTCACACACTGCGTTCCGATTCTTCCACGTCCTATCCTATCTCCTGTGCCGGCCAGACATTGCGTATAGCTTGCAAAGCCAACCATTGGCCAGAAGGCGTACTCTTCGTCGCCCGTATGTAACAGTTTTCTGACATGCATTCGTCATAGCTCCCAGACCTGATCTTTCCTATCAACGCAATGGCTGAGGGCCGTATCCTCGTACCATGGCAACTACGGGGGCAGTCAAACATCTCTACACAGCTTGGCATCGGTGGGTGCGACTCTGAACCCGTGAACGTCGTTGACTGTCTGACAAGTGCACAGACGCCGTGCGCGAAGAACTGAGCGGCATCCGGTACCCTGACTGGCATGGTGAAGGGAACGTATGGGAAGCCTACCGTAGGACCTGCGAGCCTGGGACTGCTGGACGTCGACTATTCAGCTCATTTCGCGCATCTTCCACTAACAAAACGAGCCAACTGGCGGCACGGAATGAAGAGTTCGTCTTCGCGCGAGGCACCGCCGGCAACTACACCTTCTGTACGAACCCATGGGCACATTATAACCAGGGTCATTTCTTCTCCGATTGGCGCACGATTGCAGCTGCCTTCCCTATGTTCTCTCCAGCAAAGGCGCCAGGGTATCTGGATATCCGGATACCGAGTCACTACTATTATGCGCAAACGCGTCGCTATACATATGGTTGGGACTCGGTCAACCTGCAACTCAAGGAGGTGGACGACATGGAGACTCCATGGGAAGAGAAGAGCGACAAGGTCTTCTGGCGGGGTGCTTCGACAGGCGGAGGTAGCTCGCCTCCCGGCTTCGCAGCACAGTACCAACGTCATAGGTCGGTCCTCCGCTCCGGACGTATGCTGTCACCCTACTCACCTTACCCTGACCGCAGGTTCGTGCGTCTGGCGAGCGATCGGTCTTCCATCAACCGCACGATCGTATTCGCAGACCCGCCCGGATCAGCGAATTACATCTACACCGACGTCCCCGCATCGCAGCTAAACAAGGAGATCATGGATGTCGCGTTCGTCAAGGTCGTTGGCGCGGAGAACTATCCGGGGGGACTGGATGCGCTCGTGCAGACCCACCGTGTGGATGACGGAGGCGTGAATTTGGGGGACCACTGGAAGCACAAATACATCGTGGACCTGGACGGGATGGGGTACTCTGGACGCTTCTTCTCCTTCATGGAGTCCGATAGCGCAGTGCTGAAAGCCACTGTCTACCGGGAGTTCTTCTCGGATTGGATCAAGCCTTGGTGCGTCATTCTTTCGTAAGGCTTGTTGAGCCAGCCGTGCCCCCTTCGTCTTCGGACCGGTGACAGATGGGGAGGAGTGAGATCCTGGTAGCGGGGCAGACTACACAGCCTTTCTCTTCAACCTCAACACCTGGAACTGGTAGCGGCGTGACCGGCTGGTTTTAGAACCGTGTGTGCTGATTATGTGCTGACGTATTCTCTGCCCTTCGGTGTACAGGTTGCACTACATCCCGTTATCCCAATCATACTCGGAAATTTACAACATCCATGCGTTCTTTTCAGGGGCAACGGATTCGACACTTCTCGCCGCTAATGCGACAGCACTCTACATGCCTCCGGACAAGCGGAAGACGATAGACGGCGATCGGAGACTAAGACGGATTGCACGTGCGGGGAAGCAGTGGAAGCGCACCATTGGGCGGCGCGTGGATATGGAAGGTACGTACCTTCGCTCTATTACACCCATGTGAGGTGTTCTCGTATCCGAGTATGCATGGATGTGCCCTACAACGCTGCCTACGCGAGCGGGCGGTCACGCGCGTTCTGCAGGTTCTCGACCGTAGCTCTCTGAGGGTGACGTTAGGGCCAGACGGCCCTCCCATGGGTAGTCCTCGTTAGTTGCGTAAAGGGCCTTTCTCCATTCAACCAGTGGCATAACGAGGCACCACCATGTCCCTGGGTCGGAATGATTTACCATACCGGGTCCTTGAAGTACTACCCTCTTCTCTTGTCCTCGTTGCGCGTACCGCACCTTCGCACATTGCCAAAGAGTGACTGCTGACGTGCCTCTTCATTCCCGCAGCATACGTATACCGCTTGTGCTTGGAGTACGCACGGCTGTGGTCGGATGACCAGGACGCCATGAGCTTCAGGCTATGAGACGTGCGGGATCATGCGCGCGGCTCTTCACTTGCTGTGGCTCAGCCACTTCACGCCCTTTGATAGAGCCTTTATGGGCCACTTGCGCAAACGGCACTGCAGCCACGCATGCTTTACATATGCTTCTGGGGTTTGAGGGGACCTTCACACCATAGAGATACTGTAGGATGTACTACTACCAACCGCTCACCTCACCACGATCGTAAATATAGAACTCCTGGTAATCGCATGCAGTCGAGAGAAGAGAAGAGAGGACGAGATCTCCAGGCCGGAGCCCCAGACCCCGCTGATCCTCTCGGGAAGGATAGGCTGGCGCTCGAGGGAACTTTGAGCGGGCAAGGTTGCCAGCGGCCACTCAATCTACTCTCCTACGCCTCCTACGCCACAAACCACCCTGGCCACAGATACCCCCGTCGTCAGCAGCCCCACACATCCCATCCTCGTCAGAACCCTGCGTCTATCTGACTCGACAGCGGGCTTTGCGCGCAGTTGCAGATTCATCGTCCCCGCCCGAGATGGTATCGTGCGCACACATGCCTATCTCCAAACTTCATCCGCGAGATGAGAAAATATGGGAGGCAGTCGTCAGGACTTTCTCCGGGTCAAGAACCACGTCGAGATTCAGACACAGCTCGGATTGCATGGGAACCGCCCTGCTGCAACCAGTGGGCCCGAGTGTGGCAGCCCGAGCGATAGATCTTCTGCGCGACCACGCCGCTGCCGCGTGTTGGTCGCGCGAAGACCCCGCCGGCTTCCCCTTGCAGGGCTGCGCTGCCAGGGCGTGGAGCTCTGGCTTGGGGCTGTGAGATCGCCCTCCGTCGCCGGAGCGGTCTGGACTGGGGGGAAGGTAGGAAGGGCTCTCAACTGCTCTTTAGCGAGAGGTGATCTCGTTATACGGACGTACGGCTGCTGCATGCTGACTTTTTGCCTAGGAACGAGCAGGGTCTAGCTGTGTCCCGTCGCCTCGGCCGGGTTATGGATGTGGCCCGTTCAGGCTCAGCTGCTGAGCAACGCACGCACCGGGCGGCAGCGCACATCCTCGGGGACATGCTCAGCAGCACGGATACGCAGCTGCTATCGTGGAACAATCGAATCGTGTGCGCAATCGCGATCACGGTCAGTGCCAGGTCCCTATGTGCCATTGGGTGAAAATGGTCCGGGTGGTGATGTCCCATCTGAGAAAACACGCTGCTCGAGCGTGGTCGAAGATATGATCGCGCTCTTTTTTGTGTGTTCTGCGGACTTCTGCGGCAGCTGTCGTCATAAGACCTAGAAGTCCGCGAGACGCGCCCTTTCCAGCCTGATATACAGCCCAAAAGCTGCGAGCCCGGTCGTGCTCCCGCCTCGCACTCGCATCCTAGTATTCATTGTAGTTGCTGGACGCCTCCCGGTCCTGCCCTCCTCTCTGCGCCGCCCCCCCCACGCTCGTCTCTGTTCGTTCCCTGTACTCCCTGACGGCCCACGCCATTCTGTGCATCTACTCGAATACCCTCATACCCCGCCTCTCAGACTGCAAAACTAGCTTACTTGTGCAAGATACGACAATGCCTCCTTCAACGATCTCCAGCATGTCCTCCCCTACACCCAGTCGGTACCCTGATCTTCCCGTCCCACGCACGCAGAGCGTGTCCGAGTTTGAGGTCGAGCAGCGCGTTTCCGGAAAGACGCCCTATACCCCAAGCAAACCCAGGAGAAGAGCCTCCGACCCCGAGTACGACAGTCAGGCAGCCTATCGTGCAGCGATAGCGGCGATCGTCAGCGCAAAGTCGCGGCCGTTCGCAGTCTCGGGACGGGTGCCCATGGACCCGACGCACCTTACATTGTTCTTCCGGTCAAAGGTGTGTCCTTCGTTCCCTTATGCTCGTCGTCGCAGGCTGATGATGGTGCTCCTGTTGCTATCAGAGTGCGATCTCCTACGCATTGGACTTCCCTATCGATGTCGATGTTGATATGCCCCCCGCGCTGGACATGCTCATTTCGACCTGCTTGCCCCATCCATCGATGAATGGATACGCGGAAAGCGAAACACTGTTCTATCCTCCCAATCTACCCCTCACCGCGACACTCGAGCTTGCGAACCATCCCATCCTCGACGCGGTCCGCAACACGCTCTTCCCCCAGCTTCCTGTCGGGCATTACCTGACGGTCGTCCGAGATAAACTCGAGATCTGGCCGAAAGGGAACGCGATCACCATCCAAACCCGTCCACTCGATAACCGGGTGGCAACGATTCTCGTGACACTGCCTGTCAAGTTCCGCGGGGGCTCGCTTGTCGTGCGGAGCGTGGACGGTACAGAAGAGAAGTTCTACGGACGGGGAGGGAAGGGCGGCGATCTGGAGTGGACCGCGTTCATGTCGGACTGCGACTACGAGATCCAGCCGGTGCGGAGCGGATGCAGGATAACGCTCTCGTATGCCGTGCAGCTCAAGTCCTTTGGGCCTGCGGGCATCCAACCGGATCCGCTCATCACGCCGAGCGACCAGTTCCTGGACATGCTGTCCCCGGTGCTCAACATGTCGCGTGGTCGTAGGATCGCGTTCTACCTCACGGGCGAATATGGTGTCAACCCTGGCGAGGTACTGGCGGAGTCGCTTGTACCAAGTGTGAGTTGTCATCTCCGTTGTCTTCTGCGCTTGTTGCTGATATATGTCCACAGTTGAAGGGCGGTGACTCGGTACTTTACCACGCGTTGAAGCTGTACAAGCTCGCGCCGGAGCTCCGCTGGACAGCGGGAGGGTACGTCTGGCCTGTCGACCAGACGGTCGAGATCGTCAACGAGGGTCCAGATAGCCCGACCGCGTCCGTGGGCCGGCAATCCTCTTCAGGGTTCAGCATGGGCTCCCGAGGCATGCAGATGCCACCTATCCGCGGACCGTTCAGCTCCTCCGCCTCAGAACCTGGGGAGGACGAGGTGGACGACATCCGGCACAAGGTCATCAAAAGCGGCGCGATCCTTATGGCGGAGACGGACATCCAGATCTTGACGGACCACATCACCTTCCCTGGTGTCGTGTCGCGAGAGAAGGTGCCCTTCGTGTCGGGGATGGGTGAGATGGAGAAGCTGGTGGTGAATGTGTTGATGGTCGTGTATGTTCCCTGACCTCCGCGTTTGGTTTTTTATTCTTGGTGCTACTTGCTGTCTTGCTTTCTCTGGCTTGCCATTGTGGACATGTTGTATTACTAGCAGTGTATCATATGCCCACCTCGTCGCGTAATATTCAAGTCTCTGCCGGGTCTTGACATCGCGTTTCGAATAACATGCATGTTGGATTGTCCCGAGTCCGCCTACAGTGGTGTGGAGGGAGGTAAGGTCTGCAGGCCGTGGCTAGACGCTGAGGTGAGCTGGCGGCCCGGAGAAGCGCTGGCCAATCAGCGAGGGGGAAATTGGGAAAGCCAATCAACGGAGTGCGGTTACACTCGGCGAAAGCCGGAGTTTGGTCATCGTGTTGGACGGCGAGCGCGTCGTCTTCCATCCTTTCCTCGTCGTGAGCACTCCGCCGACGGGCGCACTCTCTACTGCTCTTTCTCCCTCTCTCCTACTCGGCGGAAGCCATGCTGCGGCTTGTGTCGTCGGCCTCCAAGCCTTCGTCGGCGGGCGTGCTCGCCAAGGTCGTCGCAACCCCTCCCTCGACACGCTCAAGTACGCACCCTCCTTTCTTCTGGTCCATTTGCCGATTCGTGGGCTTATATGTTTTATAGGTCGTCGAACTTTCTCCTCTACGTCAACCCGGCAGGCGGACATCACTCTTACCGTTGACGGCAAGGAGGTGACCGTACCCCAGGGTGCGTATCATCGTCATATGATACGGAGGACGGTGTTGAAATATTTGGTGCAGGTTCGGCGTTGATCCAAGCTTGCGAGGCTGCCGGGGCGACAATACCAAGGTATATATTTGTTGTTACTGCCTGACATTTCGCGTTTGACGTCGCACTCAGATTTTGTTACCATGACCGCCTTGCTATCGCGGGTAACTGCCGGTATGCACGAAAGCTCCGCTATTAGTGTGGCTCTCGGTTGACCTGCTCTTCAGTATGTGTTTGGTCGAAGTTGAGCGATCACCAAAACCTGTGGCATCCTGGTAAGTCGCATCTATGCCCCTTTGCGATGTACTTCTGACATTCGTCGTAGCGCCATGCCTGCTATGCCCGGTGCAAAAGTCTGGACAAACACTCCCCTTGTCCATGAAGCCCGGTACGTCGCACGCTGCTTGTATGCTCGTCATGGACTCAAGCTCCGACAGTGAGGGCGTCATGGAGTTTTTGCTTTCCAACCATCCCTTAGACTGCCCCATCTGTGATCAGGGTGGTGAGTGCGACTTGCAGGATCAGTCTATGCGGTACGGAGCGGATCGCACACGGTTCCATGAGATTGCTGGGAAGCGCGCTGTCGAGGACAAGGATCTCGGTCCTCTCGTCAAGACATCCATGAACCGTTGCATCCAGTGCACTCGGTGCGTCCGGTTCGCCAACGAAGTTGCGGGTGTAGAGGAGCTGGGTACGACTGGCCGTGGTAACGACATGCAGATCGGCACATACGTGGCGAAGACGATGAACTCTGAGCTCTCCGGAAACGTCGTCGATCTTTGCCCTGTTGGTGCGCTCACAAGCAAACCCTATGCCTTCCACGCCCGTCCATGGGAGCTCAAGCACACCGATTCTGTCGACGTCATGGACGCCGTGGGTTCAAATATCCGTGTCGACTCCCGTGGCGTTGTGGTTATGCGTGTTCAGCCTCGCCCCAACGACGATGTTAACGAAGAGTGGATCAGCGACAAGACTCGTTACGCATATGACGGTCTCCGGTTCCAGCGATTGACGGTCCCCCTTGTCAAGCAGGGTGACCGGTTTGTTGCCGTCTCGT
The DNA here is from genome assembly GCA_020543525.1 of Coriolopsis trogii. NCBI lineage: Eukaryota > Fungi > Basidiomycota > Agaricomycetes > Polyporales > Polyporaceae > Coriolopsis > Coriolopsis trogii. The sequence goes on from JAHYIO010000039.1 coordinate 1,054,205, forward strand.
GGGAAGGTGCACTGGCCGCTATCGCCGAAGGTCTCCAGAACTCTGGGGCCAAGGGTGATGAGATCAAGGCTATTGCCGGACATCTCGCAGACACCGAGACTCTCGTTGCCCTGAAGGACTTCGTCAATCGTCTCGGCTCGGACAACACCGCTTTGGACGGCGCTGGTGGCCATGCTGCACCGGTGCACGCTGTCGACGTGCGTTCCAACTACCTGTTCAACTCGACGATCCCTGGTGTGGAGCAGGCTGATGTGATCCTCCTCGTTGGCACTAACCCGCGACACGAGGCGGCGGTCTTGAACTCGCGTATCCGGAAGAGCTGGCTGCACACCACGCTCGAGGTGGGCCTGATCGGCGAGCGGGTCGACACCACGTATGGTTACGAGCACCTCGGCAACGACGCAAAGGCTGTAGCTGACTTCGTCGCGGGCAAGAGCGAATTTGCCAAGAAGTTCAAGGCCGCGAAGCGGCCCTTGATCATCGTCGGTAGCTCGTTAGTCGAGCACCCTGATGGTGCTGCGGTTTACAATGCGCTCTCCAAATTTGTCGAGGCGAACAAGGAGAAGCTTGTCACACCCGAATGGAACGGCTTCAGCGTTCTCCAGCGTGTAAGCCATGTTCTTTCCTGTTATGTGCGCTCGTTCTCATCTAGTACGTGTAGGCTGCCTCGCGCCCCGCAGCGTATGACATCGGCTTCGTCCCATCGAAGAAGGCATCTTCGACCAAGGCGAAGTTCATCTACCTTCTCAATGCAGACGATGTCGACCCCAAGACCATCCCTCAGGATGCCTTTGTTGTGTACCAGGGACACCACGGTGACCTCGGTGCGCAGCTTGCGGACGTGGTTCTTCCTGGCTGCGCCTATACCGAGAAGGGTATGACTTGGGTGAACACCGAGGGCCGTTCACAACTTGGCCGCGCTGCTGTTCCTCCTCCGGGCGCTTCTCGCGAGGACTGGAAGATCATCCGGTCAGTACATATGTGCTCCATCATCCGTGTCTCTTGATGCTTATGTCTTTTCAGTGCGTTATCTGAGGTTGTCGGTTCCCCTCTTCCGTACGACGACGTGCTCAGCCTCCGTGATCGCATGTGGGAGATCTCACCTACGCTTCTTCGTTATGACATTACCGAGCCGACATCCGTGGACGTCGTGCTTGCTGGTCTCAAGGCTCTTGCCGCTGGTACCGCCAATGCCAAGGTGACTGGCGAGCCGTTCAAGAAGCCTATAGAGAACTTCTACCAGACCGACCCTATCTCAAGAGCGTGAGTACACCTATTATCTCATGTTGCACTCGCCGGTGCTGACGAGCCTTGACGATAGGTCCGTAACGATGGCTCAGTGCACACGCGCGTTTGTGAAGGGCGAGGACTATGGGTTCAGCGAGTTGTCGAGTGCTGCTGAGGCTGCCTTTGCATGATGTTTGCATACTAGATCATACAAATGAATAAGCCATCTATCTTCCATCTTCACCATTCTGCTTGAGCTCCTTCGGGTGTGTATATGCACTGTTCTGGCGGGCAACTACTTCAGCATTGTTCGCGCGTAGTTGGAATGTGCCAGAGGTGAGACTTAGACGCCCGTGAAACGTCCCCATCTACTTCCAAATCGCAATTGCGCCAATATGTAACTGACCTCTTTCATGTAGTATACCTCCTAAACGGACCGCAACGGGATGTCGATATCGTTACTCCAATGGTTCACAGTCATCTGCTCAGCACGCCGTAGTGGCATTAGATTGTCACCGGTGGCAGCCAGCCCATAAGTCACCGCATGCTAGCTGAGCTTGATCACAAACGGGTTAATCAAGCAGTCCTTACATTGTGCATAGAAGTAGCACTCGTAGCATCCGCTATGCAAGCCTGCAGCGCTAGCCTGTCTGGAGACTGAGATCTAAACTCAATGCAGAGAATCGAGATCATCGTGGTGGCGCCTGTGGTGGTAGCGAGCGTCCGCGCATCGTCTTCCTTCCCCACATTTGTCCAATCCTTCATGCTCTCGTGTTGCTCTCGTGTCCACCTGAGCGCTGCGCGACCCGGTGACCTCCCGCAATGCAAAGCATCGCTGCCACTTTACGCGAGACTCAAGGCCACCGGACCGCTACCGACGTCATTTGGGGACAGTTGAGCGTCCAGTGATAAGGGCTTGGATCCTGAGCGCGGGTGAGTACTCACAAGTGTGAATGGTATAGTATAATGCGGGGTGCGGGATGCGAGAGGGGGGGAACGTCGAGGAAGGGGACTCGGACGAGGGGCGGAAAAAGGGCGTCGCCGTCCCGTAACTGTGGCGGGATGGAGAATATTGTCGCCGGCTGGGGGGATAAAATCTTCTCCAGCTTCTCTTTGATGGCTCGAGCTCGTGTGCGCCCTGCACCTTCTGGTAACCTCCATTCGATGCAGTCTGAGAGCGTACTTAAGCATTAGCTGCTTCGAGCTGTCTCCCCGTTACGCCTAGAGGAACCTCCCTGTGCTCGTCTTGCTAACGCTCGCTCGCCCGCCCACGTTCTGCACGCCGGTGAGGACTATCATGGATAGCGCTTCGGACCGCGACGGAAAGGAGAGCCCCTCGAGGATGTGAGTGCTTGAGTCCATTCCTCCCGCACTCTCCCGCGCGGGGTATGTCATGGATATTCATGGTGACCGTCTTAGGGTTGAGGACATCGAGGGTGCTGTGGCTGCCGGTGAGATCTCTGAAGCAATGGTCATCGCAGAAGGCGAGGAACGCACAACATGGTTCGTCTGGCTTCTTGTCGCCTGCACAAGTATCTCCGGATTGCTTTTTGGTATGTGTATCCAGTCAGGCTTGCGTAGGACGAATCGCTAAGGCACCCCCATTCATCAGGTTACGATACCGGTGTTATTTCTGGAGCTTTGGTGACCATTGGAGGCGATCTTGGACCCGCGGAGTTGTCCTCCGGCCAGAAGGTATGTTTTGTGCAAATACGACTGCGTCTCTCGCCTCACGAAAGCCAAGGAATACATCACGTCCTCGACCACGCTCGGTGCCCTCCTCGGAGGCCTGGTTGCCGGCATGCTCAGTGACTACCTTGGCCGCCGACCCGTGCTAGGCATTGCCGATATCATTTTCATTGGCGGAGCCATCGGGCAAGCTGTCTGCCATACAGTATGGTCAATGGTGCGTTCTCTGCCTGCATATATGCTTTCACACCTCCTCAGACTAGTCGTAGATTGGTGGTCGCTTCCTCATTGGTATCGCCGTCGGAATTGCCGCCTGCGTTGCCCCCCTGTATATTCAAGAACTCTCCCCAACGCGTCTTCGGGGCCGTATGGTAGTGTTAAACGTCGTCATGATCACTGGCGGCCAAGTGGTCGCATACGGAATCGGCGCAGGGTTCGCGAACGTGCACGGTGGGTGGAGGTGGATGGTAGGCCTTGGTGCGGTCCCGGCGGGTTTACAGTTCCTCTTCCTATTCTTCCTTCCGGAGTCGCGTAAGTTCACAGATCTTTGTCAGCGTCCGTGTTGTATTAACAGGTCTTCGATAGCGCGCATCATGATCCGTAGGGGACACTTCGAGGCCGCCCATGCAATCATGGGGAAAATATATGCATACGCAACACCTGAGCAGGTCGACCTCAAGGTCGCTATTCCGTCATCAGCATACGGCCACGCATATACTCATCTATAGTTCGAATACAGGTCAAATCGTTGTCAGCAGCTGTGAAGCAGAGTGTGGAGATCACCAATTCAACCACACTACTTCAACGCTTCAAGCTCATCCTCATAGACCCCATCAACCGCAGAGCTCTCAGTACGTTCATTGCCTCGTTTACAATTCCGACAATGGATTGAGAAATATCTATCTCAGTTGTCGGCTGCGGCTTGCAGGCTTTCCAACAGCTTTGCGGATTCAACACAGTAAGCCATACACTCTAGTCTTTCAGTACCTCGACTGACCCAAAACTCACCTTGTAGCTTATGTATTACAGCGGTGAGCGAAGCCATATGCGCGACTCCTCATGTCCAATTCTGAGCGATACATAGCGACCCTCTTCAAGGAGATCGGCTTCGACCAGCCAACGGCTGTCGGCCTTATCGTGTCCGGCACGAACTTCATCTTCACCCTCCTCGCGCTCAAGTACATCGACATCATCGGCCGCCGCAAAATCATGATGTGGTCCGCCCCAGGCATGGTCTTCAGCCTCGTCCTCGCCAGCATCGCGTTCCACTGTACGTCCCCTCTCCCTACCTCTCCTCTGACACGCTGACCATCGACAACTTTCACCGCGGTTTCCTCACGTAATCTAGTCCTCACCCTCAAGACGGGCGGCGACCTCGTCGACGGCACTGAGTACTCCACCGCCTGGTCCGCGATCGTTCTGCTCTCCATGATCTTCTACGTCGCCTCCTACGCCACCGGGCTCGGCAACGTCCCCTGGCAGCAGGGCGAGCTCTTCGGCCTCGAAGTCCGTGGCATCGGCACCTCGCTCGCCACGACGACCAACTGGGCAGGCAACCTCCTCATCGGCGCCACCTACCTTTCCCTCATGGACGCGATCACGCCCGCGGGCGCTTTCGGCTTCTACGCCGGCCTCTGTTTCCTCGGCTGCGTCTTCGTCTTCTTCTGCTTCCCGGAGACGGCGGGCTTGAGCCTTGAGGAGGTCCGTCTCATCTTCAGGCATGGGTTCGGAATTCGCGAGAGCCAGAGGCTCCGGCGCGAGAAGCGGGCCTTGAGGATCGGCGAGAAGGTCGCCGAGAAGGCGAAGACGGAGGGGAGCGTGGTGTCGGAGAAAGCTTGAGGGCTTCCGCGGAGGATCAGGAGATATAATGATGAGTCGGTTAGTAATGCTTTGAGACTTTGTATTTCTTAATCACGACGAGCCACGCCACACGTAACGATCATGTATGGCTGCTTGCTACATCTACGCACGTATAATGTTGTAGTTTTGCCAATACAGCGCATGCACATACCCAAACCAAGTCGAGCTATGAAATTGCTTATATACGAATACGAAATACTTTCCAGTGTACAAACGGCGCGACTGTCGAAAGTATCTACATAGTAATTCTACACAATGTGGTCGAATGTCATAGTGTAGCGGCAAAAGCACCGCGGCTAGAGACCACGACGATATGTCAGCCGATTACCCTCCGCTGCCACTTCCCACTTCCTGCGTTTGTCTTCGTGATCACGACCGCCGTGGCGCATACGTTGAATGGCCCAGCTCCGTTCGTGACAAATGCCAACCCTCTAGACCTTCTCTCTTTGCTTGCAAGGAATGTTGACGCAGGTGCTGGTGGTTCCACTGGCAGGACGTAAATTCTTCCTCCGCCAGAAAGCACTCCACAGTCAGACGGGACGACGACTGTCCCATCTTGGGTAGAGACCACGACGAGGTCAGGACTGCCCAGGATTTGCAGCCAAGAGTCTGCCGCCATGATGGAATAGTTTGTGAATGTGATCCCACCGTCGCTCATCCACGGGAAGTCACCGGCCATGTCGGTCATCGTCCTCCCGTCGACGTAGACCCGGTGATCGGAGACCAGGAGGACAGCCAGGTTCAAGGCAGGCTGTGCGATGCCGTCCTGCCCAACTGCGCGAGTTATGTCGTCCATAAGCCCAACCCGGAGTCCAAAGAGCAGATCCCATACTTCATCGTGTGAGTATCCAGACTCGCAAAGATGAGCGACCATGTTAGGCAGGGACTGTGGGGGTGAGATTGTGCGGATGACGCCAGTAGACCGATATGGGATGGAGACACCAGCCTCTGCACCGTCTGCAGGCCGTACGGCAGATGGAAGCATAGTGCTGCGCCAAGAGGTAATACCAGTGAATGCGGTCCGTCGAACGGTGTCCACATCGGGGATGAGTCCCATGCCGGCTTTGAACGAGTCGCAAGCTGTTCGTGCAGTGGTGCCCGACCAAGTGAGCCATGTGTAATCGCCTAAAGACACAGCTGCTTGGAAGAGCTCGAGTAAGACGGCTTCGAACGGAGCTTGGTAACGTGGTTGAACAAGGCGCGAGAGGCCGCATACGCCGACAAGGGAGTAAACAAGGTCATGCCGCTCTTTTGCATCGCGCCGCCAGACACAAGCGATGGCCTCGCTCAGGGATAAAGGTCGTTCAGCTGCATCTGTCATGGCGGAGACAGAGTCCCAGAACGCTCGTGGGCGGCCTAACGTCTCGGAGCGAGTATCGTGCAGGGCAGGGACACATGCCACCCACCGGCTCACCACCGCGACGATCTTGAGCACGTCTGTGATCGGCATGGTGTGGTCCGAATCGCCCACTAGATATGTTTGTGGATTTAACACCGCCTCCTGGAACGTCCATGCTCGCTCCCACCAGCGGTGCTCGAAGATGCGACAGAAGGCGTCGCTCCTGTCACCAATTGCGAACAGATAACATCCGTAGATGTCCCCGGCTGCATCCAGATCTCGGTATGGCACCATTTGCATGACCCGTACCCCCTGTTGTACCGCCTCGCATGCCTCCGGTCCGACACCATCGACCAAGCACACCACGACCTGCGCGCCTCGATAGATGTCAGCCATCTTGGGGAGCTCCTGCTGTTTGACTTCCTCGTCATCCTGCGGAATGCAGATTGCATCAATCCACAGCGCGTGGCTCGTATGCGCGGCGAGGCGTTCTGCTATGGAAAGCGCTTGCGTTGTGACTCTGCGACCCTGCCAACAGACGAACTCGGGTGTCTGGTCCCATGTATAGGAGACGGCGACGTAAGGGCGGCATGGGACGGTAGGATCTTCACTGACATCGATAAGAGTCATATTGGCTATGAGATTGCGCGGTCTGGCATAGGGTGTGGTCGTGACACTGGCAGTACGGTGTGCTCTATGACAACCGCAAGTTAAGTATGAGTACTATCATATGCCAGACGATGTAACTGTGACAGAGTGCTCACACTGCTGTTGAGGGCGTCTCGTACCATAGCGTGTACTCAGGGATCTGAGTTGAAGCAATCTCGTCCAATACCTCTTGGAAAATCTGGCATCGAGGGTATATGGCCTTGCCAGGGCCACAGAGCATCTTCCCACATGAGTGGGGCTCGCCTGTGCATGTCCATCCTGGCGTACTTGTTGTCGCCATGTAGTCTGTAATAGGCTGCGTGGTCGAAGATTCGGGAGTCAAGATGTTGCACAGAACATACTAGTGGGTAGGAACCCGTAGGGTGTAAGAAATGCCTCAGTAGTGGTGGCCCTGGTGCCAGTGGGATAGACTTGCAGTTACAGCCAGCCGCCGCTTTCACCCCCACATTCTACGGGCGTCTAGTTCTTGCCACTGGCGCCGTACCGCACGTACGACTATGGCTCATGCACAATCTCTCACTGATCTGCAAAACATACACTATGCGGCAAAAAAGTCATCAAGCAAGGCCATGATAGACTGAAATAAAAACTAGCCCACCGCGATGGTCGTAAGAGTCTGACGCTCTATGCGATTGAGCTAAGCGGGTGGCAATGATAACGAACTGGCATAGTAGTGTGCCATGTAGTTTCATCACTACCAAGGCCCTCCCTCAGGTGATCGGTGATTCATCGAATCGAGAACTTGAACAGCTTTCTCATTAGTTCCCGTAGTAAGACTACAACTGTGTTGAGCATTGGGAGAAGCTATACATGATTCACTACCACAGTTGAAGCGCGTGAGGAGTACAAGAGATGAGTGTGTCAAGAAGTTTCGGATCTGAGCCGTCATACGCTTCTCCCAGTCCTGCGCAAAATTGTGAGCAAGTGCATCACAATGGTGCAGCTAACGAACACTCTTGACGTGCATCTGGATGTTGCTGGGGAGTGGCAAGTTCAAGTTACCGACATCGAGGTTGGAGTGACCGACGCTTGATGTACAGCCTGGCGCCAAGGAGATGGGTTCCATTCTGTTTGCATGAGACAGTGAGTTGTGATGCGCCCAGGTAATAGAGTTATGCCAGAAGTGCGCCACTCCGGTGTTAGCATATATGCTGGTGTACGAGATTGAGGTCCATCAGTGCTACATACACCCACGTGAGAGGTTTCGCGCAATAATCAGATAATTGAAGGCGCAACAAATTTACTCCCACAGTCAATCCAGACCGACTCGCTCAATTGTCCGTTCAACACACACTCTAGTCACTCTCTCTACACCAATAATTGCGCGGTCCAGGTCAGCGCCTTGACCTGGTTCTGCAGGTTGTTCACGAGAGAAGCTGTGTCCACCTGCACGATTGGTCCATTCTGGAGCTGGTTCGGCAGATCAACGTGGACCTGGTCATCCAGCGAGGGGGACACATGTCAATGATTGGTACTTCAATGAATCATATTGCATACTTACGGCCACGGCTTTCCCTTTGGTTGTCGTATCCCAGTAGCCAATCATGCTGGACAGCCCACTGAATATGTTGTCCCCAACGTGGTCCATGACCCGGTTCTTGATCCAGTCGTTATATGCCGCGGCGATGTTGACATTCCCGGCGCCGACAGGCGCAGCTGGGTCCTAGATATCAGGAAGAAGTTAACTCGGCAAGTAGGATCGGAAGCTACTGGGCGCATACCTGGGACCAGTGATTGTTCAGCCAGTCTACCCTGTACGTTGCACGACTTCTTCAACAACCCAACCTTATACTAGTCATGATGCGGTGGACATACCACTCATCCCTCACACATTTCGACTGCTCAATGAACGTCGTCTGAACGGCTGGTATCTCCATATACTCCAGAACGCCCACGGCCTGGTGACGCTCGGGTGAGCAACTCCTAACCGCCCACTATGGTTCATCTGCACTCACCGCCCGCATGATGGCGACCTTCTTGTCAACAGCGTAATTGTTGAATGTTTTCTGACTTCTGAGCGTCTGTCCGTTGATGGCTTGTGCCTTCAGCCCGTTCGTTACGCGCTCGAGCCACGGCATGTACGTCTGTGGACTCTTTTTGTCGTATGGCAGGCAGCGCACGAGGTTCGGGATGAGCTGGAAAGCGATCCAATCGCTCAGTTGATGTCACAACAGCGCCAAGCGCATGCAAGCAGAGGAAGCGGAACCCACGTTCTGTGCGATACTTCCCCGGACCATGTTACAGAAGTCATTGGGACCGCCGTTATCCCAGAGTGGTTGCCCGTTTGCAGCGACGTAGTCGATGAACATCGATACTATGCCGAGATGTGACGAGATCAGCTTCGAGACAAGACTGCAGTACATCGACCGAGAATCTGAGATGGCCGTACTCACACAATTGGACTTCGTACACGTGCTCGCGATTGTATATGTTGCCTCCGCCGGGGGCTTGTTTGTCGTAGCTCGGATCGAGATTGGGCGATTGGGGACGCTCAAGGTTGTAGAACGTGTTTGACACTGCAGTGCTATATGCCCGCGGACTAAACTTGTAGTTGCACGTTCTGACGGAGACCTAGGTACAAGGTGAAAAAGAACCCGTTGAGTAGTAATTGCGCGTGGCAGTCGTACCAGTATTTTTGGATCATCTGCACATATACAGTAAGCTCAAAAAGGATGACAGAGAGGGGGATAAAGGCCGTACACAGTGTGGTTTTGTGCATATCCGCATCGAGAGGCAACACATCCGAAACGTTCACATTCTCACTGAACTCAGCTACCTCCCGCCTCTCGAACGCGTCTTCGAGACTGGTGACCGACTCAACTATCGCATAGCCTCAAGATCAGCACGTCCATGTAACAGGATTAGGAGGGAGACTTACGGTCAGAGTAAGGGTCATCATCTTTGCCGTCTTGTCCGATTTCATCCTTTCAATCCTCTCCAATTAGCAGGTTCAGCGTCCAGGCATCTGCATCGATGCGCTTACGTTGATCTCCGGACAGTTCAACGCGCCAGGTAAGAATGGCACGCCGCGGACCTTCAGAGGACTTCGCTCTACAGTCTCGGGGAGAATGACCCTCTCGTCTCCAGCGTTTCGCTTCTCCTTGATCATAGCAGGTCCGCGAGGATCACGCGCGATCGGCACGACGTCATCCAAGGATTGTGCAGAGAACGTCTCGATGCGGCGAGTTGAGGACAAGTCGCGTGAGGACATGCCGCTCGGCTCGGTGATTGAGTCGAAGCACTGCACGCAGAACGCGTTAATTGGCTACAGGACTCTCTGGGGTCTTACACGTGAGGGACGAACCTTGTCATACGCCGTAAATCGGTTCGAGTAAAAAGGCCATACTATTGGTCCAGTCTCCCAGTACAGGACACTAGATGACCAAAAGTTAGCATCACGTCGACGCGGGTGATGATGTCACCAAGGTCGACACAGACCTGCCAGTGAGGCCGCCGTCACTTTCCCCGAGCGTTAGCGATACAGCAGCAGTACCGGTAAATGACACACATACAAGTCAACACCATAGTCTGGAGACATGTCTCAGAGTACGTCGGGCCAAGGACAAGAGAAAGTACTCACAGAATGCGAAGCAGAACTCCGGAGACTACACAATCGTGTATACATCAGTCCCAGTTTTGCATAAATATCGGAAGAGAACAACAGACCGAGGAATCCGAGACTGAACCATTAATTGTAGCACCTGCATACAGATCCGAGCGCACGAACGCCTGATTGAACCATAAAGTTGATAGACCACATAAAGATAGCGAGCTCGACGACGAACCTGCGCATCAATGACAGCGCCTCCCAGGACGCTGATGCCCATCTGCACCTGGGGGACAAGATGTATACTGATATCACCTGTGTTTGTCCAGATACTCAGTAGAGCTTCTCAGGATGACGATAAGATCATCCACTCACCCTCGACTTCGACACGAGCATTCCCGTGCAGTCTGTACCCCGTCTGGGGTTTTCCGCTTGGCGAGACCGTCTCTCCAATCTGGTCTGGCGACGACTTTCCAAGACTGTAGCTTACTGAGGGGAATTTGTATTCCACGTTCGTGGTCAGTGTACTAGAAGTTCATGTCAAGATAGATCCAATGAGATTACTACATGATACGTACGCTTGCATAGACAACTCTCCAGTAACTGATAGGCTGTCAGTGCACTTTCTTGACTGCTTTGCTCTGGTTACTCACTATATCCATTGATAGTCAAACTCGGGCCAAGAGTGAGCAAGCCAGGGCTATGGACAGAAGTATCGTTAGATCCCGTGTAGCCATAGCACGATATACTGCACATACTAGTAGAGACCTGGGAAACCAAACGACGCAAACTGAACTGTGTCCGACGTGTAGGTGATCGAAGCTAGAGCATCAATGGTGAATTGAGCTGACGCCGAAGCGTCCGCATCTTGATAGCGTGTCAGACTATTCATTCCGGCCTTCTTCCCTCATAGGGAATTACTCACTGAAGTACAGATACGCCGCAGAGACTGGAATATGCAATCAGTAACAAAAGGCTGCAATGTGTTTCCGGAACATACCCTTGGGAGGGACAACTTGGCCTTGCAGATAGAATCCATATCGGCTGTTGAACTCTAAAAACCGGATGCTCGGCGGGTTTTACAATGGCAATGAAGACAAATACGCACGAGCCTGTCCAGTAACACTGATGTCTATGCTGGCATCAAATTGAGGCGGACCGGGACAGCTTATCTCATTGTGGTAAATCTCCCACTGCTTCGAATGAGAATCATTGCAGCATGCAGCGGCAATATTGACTCACAGTATCCGACCAGTGGAAGTTGCGCGACGTTGAAGTGTCCTTCTCGACCTTGTTCATCTTCGAGAGCCAGTTTGTGAACGAACCCCACCAGCGCTTGACGACCGGCTTTTCAAGCTCGCGCTTGCGCATCCTGGAGCGAAATGAGCAGGCTTGTAGACAACTGTACAGATGTACAAACGTACCACTCGCGACGCTCAGGGGGCGAGTCGACGACTTCGTCCCAGTAACCCGGAAGATCAGTCACATCTGCGAGGGCTTAGCACATATCTGCGAGAGACAAGCAAGAAATGCACTGACCTGCGCGCATGTATACGGGTCCGTTCGACTCCGGGATGGCGGCAAAGTCTGTACAGTGTCAAAGGTGTGTTTCACAGACGAGAAGCAGTACACACTATAATCAAATGACACCAGGTAGACCATCTCGTCCTTGGGCTTCTTGGCTTGATGATGGGCCGATAGAACATTCTGATTAACATGGGGAACGAGACTCGCGATACGCGCATATGGGCCTCTTCCGCAAGAAGAGGGCATCTTCACGATGGTGTGCTCGGCACCTCCGATGAAAACGTGCGCACAGCCGGAGTTCTTCGCGCCCAGTCCTTTCGAGCAATAAGCGAGTACCTAGAGAGACGATTAGACCCTGCGCAGTAGTTGTGAGCTGCTGTGACTGACACTCTGAGGTTGGTCGCTCGTAGGATGGCAGCCGGTGATAACCCAGTCAGACGAAAGGTCGAGCGAGGAAACTGCATTTGGGTTCGGCGAGTCGATGAAGATCTGAAATGGAACAGTCAGTGTCACGCCCAATATGTAGCACACAGTGCACAAACCTCTCCGAATGCTTCGTCATTCTCCTTCTCGTCTATCTTGATCTTACTCGACGTCCCGGCTCCTTCCGAACCCGCCGCAGGTCCTTCATCTGGATCGAACTCTACGTCAAACGTCGTTGCACCCTCAGTTACGTCTGAAGGGAACAGGTCGTCGAACGGAACCGGTATGTATGCGTCACCTTGACTTCGAAGTCAGATATCAAGTACCACGACGGGATGTAGCGACTCACCTTGAGGGTCGCAGCACAGGTTCCTCAGGCCACCGCCGACACATGGAGAACGGCCGTCACCTTGTGGGTCTTGCGCCATCTGAATTTGGTTCATACCGCACGCGTTGTCTTCGCCTGTGAGGTGTTAGCATGATTGTTAGTGATCATCTTAGAAGCAATTTGCCTCACAATTTGGCTACATAATGAAAAGGGGTCGCGGTGAGCATGGGTTGTCGCTTTGTTCATTAGTATTACTCACAAGGGATCCGTGCCATTTACAATTCTTGACCGGCGCGTTGTCACAGCAGTATGGTTTTACCTGTCCATTGGAGCATGTGTTCGGACACTTCGAGAGCAGCTCCTGAGGGGTCTCAGCCTCACACTGTGTGCTGAAAGACTGCGCGCCGCCAAGCCCTTTGATTCCGACAGCAATCATCTGATCTTTACCGCAGGATGGTTGGCTTGTGCAGTCTGGAGAAGGAATCAGTATCGCGGGACCGGTCAGAGATGTAAGTATACTGTGCAGGTGTACCTGTGAAGAAGCACTTCTGTGCGGCGTCTCCGGTGGTCTCGCAACAATAGGCCTCTGACCCTCCCGATTTGCAAGTCTGAGTAGCAAGCAGCATTTCCCCAGCCAGACAGTTTGGAGAGCAAGGGGAGCTGTCCCCGCCCCGCCATTTGCAGTTCTTCGAGTTGATCGGATCGCCTGCAGACCCACAGTGTTCAGAATTTGTCTGATTAACACATGGGTATATGACCTACCACTTGGACAGCAAATAAGGCGATCGCACTTCTTGCCCGGTTCCGTAGGCGACTTGGTGCCCTTGCCGACCTTGCTAGAGACCATGAGCGACATCGTCAGCATCCTTTCGTCCGACTCCTTGCGGTATGACTAACGTGTATCCAGGATCGCACTTCTTGACGCCGCAGTCCGTGACTTTGCATGAGCCCCCGCCTTGCATCACACCGCCCGCCGCGGCATCAATGTTAGGATACAAAGCCTTCAGAGCGCTGCCAAAGATGCAGGTATCAGTAATCAGGAGAAAGCAGAGCATTCCTGTTACGCACCTGTAATTATTGTCGTCTTGGTCTATGCTCCAAATCATCGTACCACCGATACAGCGCTCGTTGGCGCTGTGAAAGAGTCTTGAGCCCCAACAGTGTCTGATTCGCACAATCCCGCTTACTAGTTGATCTTGAGAGCGAACGACTCAGCATCGTCGTAGCTCACCCATTGGTTCCTACACAAGCAAGGGTAGACCAGTCATCAGCTCATCCCGTGAGACTCAACGACTGCGCGTGGACTTACGTGTCGAATACGATGTATTCCACGGCGGCCTCCTCGTCCAGGTTAACGTCCACGTTGTCGTTTTGGAGGATAGACATGATCTCCGAGTACATGAGCGTACCCGAATTTGCGCTGCATGGACCGGCCTTGGCACCGCTGACCCAAGGGCAGCCGGCGGTAGCACAATCGGGCGAGACCAAAGTGAAGGAGCGGCCGTAGAAGCCCATGCCCATGACGACCTGTTGGGGGTCGATGCCGACGCGCCAGAAGAGGTCGAACGCTTGGTCGATCTCGGTCAGGTTCGTATGCGCGCCCAAGACGTAGCTGTCAAGTTCACAGTTAGTACATGACGACTGATGTCATATTGAATAGGACACGAACCCGATGTATGGATCCTTGCCATCCCAGACACCTGAAGGTGCAGTTCAGTATCGCAAAGCTTCCAGTATGTGGCGCGAGCTTACCGTGCAGGTCATACGTCCTGACCACAATATATGCGTCAGTCATAGACACATGCCTTCGAATAAGCCACTCACATTACGTTCACCCAATCGGCTGACTTGAGAAGACCGGGAAGATCGAAGTGTTGTAGGTACCAGTATGACGAAGGCGCCGTGCTGGAGGCGGAGTTAACATGACGATCGTCATAGGGAGCGACTAACGTCGACATACAATGTTAGCCCGTAACCTCCATCCTTGAAGGCATTCTTCACTGCTGCCATAAACTTCACGTAGTTTTCCTTGTCTGCTGGTACCCCGCCGCGATCGTCAGCCACCGGGTACTGGCAATCATTAGCATACTACACACTCGCAGTAGCGAACAGGCGCATACCTCCCAGTCCACGTCGATACCCTAGTGTCAAGAAGATCAGCACACGACGATTGACTTTCAACACCGCCACATACATCAAAACCGTACGACTCCAGGACGGACAACACGGAGTCGATGAAGGCTTGCGTGTTCGAGCTCGATGCGGCAAGCTCGGAAAACCTGTGCTGGGTCGGGGGATCGTTGAAGCTCCAACCACCTGGAGATCGGTGAGTACGAATACACCGCGTGGAAAGCACAGACATGAGAGTACAGACCTATTGAGAGGAACACTTTCAACGTCGGGTTCTTGTCCTTCAATGCCGTCGTCCGTTTCCACAGGTCGCTATCTCCAGGGGTCATCTCGACGACCTTGAAGTCACTGCAGGCCATCATGAGTCTCCAAACAGATTTGCGTGAAACAGGGGGTATTATACCTAGATATGAGCGCAAACGCGAAGTTGATGTGGGTCAAAGTCTCGGCCGAGATCTGTTCTGGAGTGTACGCAAGACAAGGCCGCGCTGCACTCCACCCTTCGTAGTAGCCGATGCGGCGGGTCAAAGCCGTTTGTTCATCCACACCTGATGAACAGACAACATGAGAGGTGGTGCTCCAGCATTCACCGAGCGTGATTGGAGACGTACCGCATGACGGAGCCTTTGGCGGTCCACAATTATCCCCTTGACATCCGTCTCCACAGAAGTCGTCCGTCGTTCCGCAGAAACCGAACTGCCAGAGGAGTGAGACTGCGAAGGAGAGTATCATGCATCGCTGCACACCTTACTGCAGCAGACGTTCTAGTATACGGACGTGAGTGAACACTGATATTTCGCAAGATGTTCGCCAATGGGTACTCACCAGAGGACAGCTGAAGTTCCCTGGGGCCGCGTCTTCTCCGCACTCGGCAAGAGCGTCACAATTGCTGGTACAATTCCCCCCATTCGCCACCGTCGTACAGAACGACTTTCCGTAGCCGCAGAACCCAGAGTTACCATTGCAGCAAGCGCCCTAGAGAAGACTCGGTTATCAGCGGCCATCCCAAACACGACAGGTGGAGCAGCGACGCTGAACGTACATTGGCACAAGGTATGTCCTTCGTGCAGGACCCGACGGGGAGGTTTGTCGCGTTTGTGGGTGTCGTCGAGTCTTGCGCGAGTGTCGAGATTGTCGCTGTCGCCAGAAGCCATGTCCACAGCCCGGCAGCAAAGAGCACAGGGAAGGGTGTGAGGCCCTTCATGATGCACTCGAGCGTCGTTGCCCGCCGATCCAGCAAAGTTGCGGTTTTATTCGTCGATGCCTCCGCGCGCCATGCAAGTTATTTTTAGAACGCAGAGCGCGTACTAGGCGTCCGGCCGTGCTAGGGATGCAATGCCAGACCAGACGTCGCGCTGGCGCATCAGGCAAATGTACGTATAGCGCACGGAAGGAATACCCAGGGTTGGCAGGCCCACGCGAGAGGGAGAACAGGCACGGCGGGAGTAGATCGTCCAGACGGGTCCGAAATTGTAGCGTGCCTCAATCTGTCAGACGCAGTAGAGCTTCTCAGCGTCCGGAGGCTCGACGGGGACCATTCCGCAATGATGGGGGGCGCGAGCGGCGGCTAGGGTCATCTCCGCTCGGTGGTCATGCCAGGGTCTGCGTATTCAGTATGGTGATGCCGCTGTAAGCCTTGTGCTCAGTAAAGCCTAGGCAGAAGAGTGAGGGCGGTCGGCATCGCGGTCGTTACTTCTGGACCTTCGGGATCTGTCAACTGTTCGAGAGGGGACCGCCTAAGGTCGGAATATTGCAATCTTTCGAAGAAATGGAAGTCAGAATCACTCTCGTCGCACACGGTCAAAGGGAGGTGACTACTCACTGCGGTTGTGCGGCTGACCTGACCGCCCTTCGTCGAAACGGTCATCGTGATGTCTGTCTAGGGCAGGTAAGACAGTAGTCTCAACCCCGCCGTGTGAGCGGAAGCGGGTAGGTCGAAGATCATGCTGTAAAAATCTGCAACTTCGTCCCCACGTCAGTAGCGTCGTCGCCATGCTCGAAGCCCGTTAAGATGGCGGAGTGATCACTACTAGGCGTGCACATACCAGACTGAGCAAGGATGGTTCGCCGCTCCTGCACGAGTAGGGCATAGTAATGAGAGCATCGCATCATTGAAATGGAAACCTCGGACGTCTCATGTCGAACAAGGCTCCCGATAACCCGCATATAGCATCGTTTACTCACCATCTGCGCTTCCAGGAACTCGTACGGGAGGCAGGAAGAGCGTCAGCAGGGCCTTCTCGTAATTACTTGATATGATCACCCATGCAGCGGCTCCTGACGTCGAGGAGTTTGTTCAACCTCAAAACTTTCCTTCACTTTGATCTCCAGGTCTACTCCCTAGCTATGTCTAGCTATAAAAGTCAGCTAATTCCTGATGGGCATATGCAGTCGGCTGCGACTCACCGTCAAGATTCTGCGAGCACAACACAACTCATGGCAATCACAAGCAATTGGATGCATGTACACGTAGCAGGATACGGCCTGGCGTCACACGTCCCCACTCCGCACCGAGCCAGAGTCTCGCAATCAGTTAGCCTCTGATCAGAAGCTGCTTAGCTTCAAGGGCGAACAGCAACAGGAGAAGTCGAAGCTGCCGTACAGGCGGAATCGGAAGTACTACTGCTGCTCACCATGACCGGAGCCTGCAAGAGATCAAAATGCCATATAGTCAAGGGAGTAGAGGCATCGTCTGAAGGCAAGACCTGGAGAGCTGCGCGCACGCCGCATATGTATGCGCATCAAAGACTCCAGTGACGGTTTAGTAGTGAGTATGTATGTACTTAGCGACAAGGGGACTGGACATCACGGTGCCGCCCGCCCGATTCGATCTCCCCGGCGTGAAAGCAACCCCTTCCCGTGCCTCGCTATCCATAGTGTCGGCAGCTGTACCAGGCCTTGGAAGTCCATCATCCCAGCTTCATGGAAGACAGATTTTGTTGTTACAGTGGCACAAGCCTCACCTGTCAGGGGACCGGTTCAACAGCCTCCATCGTATCATGAAGAGCACGACGCCACAAGTCCAACCACAAGCAACTCTGCTGTACAGCCTGTACCTACGATCTATACCCCACATCACCCAAGGCTAATTGCCCCAATACCTTATATTCGCGCCAAGCATACTTGTTGCCGAGGCAGCGACGAGGTCAAGGATGGTATTGCGAACGAACTCCAAGAAATGCTACACGATGAACCCGAATACTATGAGAGCTACACACGAAAAGATGCCGAAAGCGAAGCAAACACAACGAGACGTGCAGATGAGTGTATGTAGCCAGATGCGATCGGTCGCCAGTACGGGTCAATATTTAGTGGACTATAAACTTAGCGTGAGCCAGGGTTCGTTGAATGAACGGATGGGCAAGCCCGACGCTAGCACCGGGCGGCTGGTAGTTGGAAGAGGCTTTCTTCTATTGCCCGCGAACTCAGCGCAGGGAAGGGGGTTACCCCGGGTATGGAACGTCTAGAGAACGAGGGCGGCAGCGCCGACGGCCGCGAGAGCCACGAGGGCGTTGACGCCGTGCGAAGCCGCGCCGTTGTTGTCACCGCCGTCGGCAGTCTGGGATGGGGCGGGCGCAGTTGCGGTGCCGCTGCCAGCGGTAGTAGAACCGCTAGGAGACCCGGTGGCAGATGGAGTGGGTGTAGCAGTCAGAGTGACGCCCTGGACGTGGTACCGATCATCAATGCCGGAAGACGAGAGGACAAAGAGAAACACGTACAACAGCAGCACACAGTTGCTGGGCAGCACCTTCGGCATTGGTGAGGTCGTCACCCTTGCAAGCTCCCTCGATACAGTTCGTGACAGAGCTGACGAACGCCTTGCTATTGCACAGGCAGGAGTCGTCGAGGGGATCACAGGAGCCGAAGTCGGCGTCGGTGAGACAATTGTTAGCGCAGGCTGGGACGAGCATAGGAGTGAGACTGGTGCACGTGTATGAGAGATGTCAATGGGAGCACGTACAAGGGAAGCTCTGCCTACGGTTGAGGGTGGCAGCTGAGGCCGCGGCAGCAAGAGCGAGGACAGCGAAGAAACGCATGATAGAGAGGTGTAGGGTGAAGGTGGTGGTCGCGAGGACGAAGGCGGGAATGGGCGGGGGGGGGCGGGGTGAAGATGCTACTCGAGGGAGTTGCTATGTCGGTGGAGCAGTCGGGAGGAGGACTTTATACGCCTGAGAGACGGGAAGGGAAGCAAAGGGAACACCGAAACGATCAATTGGCCATTCTTTGCGGGACGTGTGACCCACAAACAAACGGCCGAAACGATCCATTCACACTCGCTCCCTCACCGCATGCGGACATAGCTTCTGGCCCTAGCCGTTCCTGATCTCTTGGACGCACCTCTTGGGAAGAGTTCCTACCAGGGGCTCTGTTTCGTCATGGTGCACATGCGCCGAGTGTTGAGCATTGTTGCACGTTCTGCTATGGACCCGCGGTGGCGGACAATTGAGCCGTAGAGAGCACAAAGGACATTCGAGCAGATAGCGAGCGTGCGAGAGCGGTGAAAGGAACGTCCATTGTTGGCCATCCCTGCCCAAACAAGTCGTACGCGCCCAAACAACGCCTCCCCATTTGAGCCTCTTCTCGAATCAGGCCCATCATCCAGGCCTTCCCACGGACACCCACAGAGCCCCTTCCCACGACGGCCTGTAGGCACGTGCCCCAAGAACTAGCAAGCACCAGCCAGCCACTGAACCTTATTCCTCCGCCACCCAGAGCAAACAACACCAAAGTAGCCCGGTCGCGCTCGCAGCCGTTGTCCGTCCCAAAGCTCAAGCTCACCGTCTCCTCCGACATCCTCAAGACATGGTACGTCGTTCTGCTCTCCCCGTCCTTGCTCACATCGCTCATTTGCTGCCAGGCCCCCTCAGCGAAGACCACCAAAAAGGTATGCTTCATGCCCATCTGTATCAAGACGCATTCCCTCATCTGCATGTCCTTCATCCCGCAACTCATCACTATTGTGCCCCATCTCTCTGCTCAACACCCTCCATCCTCATTCTACCCGCCACATAGAGCGGCAAGACGCGCTCGGCCCTCCAAGATGTCGTGACCCGCGAATACACCATCCACCTCCATAAGCGCGTCCATGGCCGCTCCTTCAAGAAGCGTGCTCCCTGGGCCGTCAAGTCCGTTGTTGACTTTGCCCAGAAGGCGATGGGCACCTCGGACGTCCGTCTGGACCCCAAGCTCAACCAGGCTCTCTGGGCGCAGGGCATCAAATCTGTTCCCCACCGGATACGCGTAAAGCTTGAGCGTGCGTACATATTTGCTATCTGCTATCTCATGAACCTCCTCTCCGCCGGCTTCCTCAACATCTGTCATTCAATGTGGAATGATTTGTGATGCGGATGAAACTGATACCGAATCTTATGCAGGCAAGCGTAATGATGAGGAGAACGCGAAGGAGAAGCTCTTCACATACGCGACCTACGTCCCCGTAGAGTCGTTCAAGGTATATCCGCTGGGACATCTCCCGCAACTATTGATGTCTGACATATCGCCTTTTTCAGGGTCTCGAGACCGTTGTCGTTGACGCAGAGTAAATCCCCTATTTCTGCTGTCTCTTTGCTGCTGTGATTATTCCCCTCGGGTACGATGGCGCTCGAGGAGGAAGGGAGGTTCGTCCGCTGTATTATGCCTGTCATGCACCACACGTACGCCCAGCCGCGCGCCCTACATACTGCCCATATGCTATGTCAAGCAACCAAAACGCATTTCCTCGGGTGACATTAGGTTCGATATGTGGATACCGCCATCATGGAAACGTCAGGTACGTCTTCTGTGGTATGGCTCGCGATTATCTGTCATTCCGTTGGCCTTCCCTGGTCTCAGAGGTCGAACAGTAATTCACATACGAGTGTTACCTGATTGAATATTCCACAAATGCTTCCTTATGACTTGGAGCAGGATGTCTTCTGTTGGCATCCATAAATGTGCTGCGGCTGTGAATCCATCAAGAGGTTGCTTGTGTTTTCGAGGCTGTGAGAGTCATCCGCGTCCTTCAATCATAGACGGAACCGTATCTCAGGCGTCCAACTCGTATTCATATGACATGGTCCAATCATTATGAAAGCGGGGCGAGTTACAGTCAGCGACGCGACTGCTCGTAACACTCAATAGTTGTCAGCGTCGTTCTGGTCGTACATGAGTGCCCATTCGGTCTGGACACACACAGACATGGTGTTTGAGATATTCAGTACATGCAGGCATACGTTTCGCGAGGAGCGACGACGTCGACAACTGGAGGCACCTCTCGGACATACGTAACAGTCCATGCTGGACTGCTGACTGCCACTACCATGTTTGACAGCATATTAGCGACAGAGATGCATGCGGTGTATGTACAGGTTGCGTTCTAAGTATCCGTCAGTGCCCTACAGTAATGATACGCCATTCTATGTCTCATGTCCGCACGAACCACTCCCACCCTGTCCGTATATGCAACCACCCGTGAGCGACAACTGTGGTGACCGCACAGCTCCTTCCGCCTGAGCATGGATGCCTCTCTCGCTACGATCCACCCTCATACGTAGAGCAGGTCGCGAGGATGGCGGACCTTTACCGCGTCCGGCCTCGTCGACTTGTTCGACATGCGCTCCCAGATCGGGTCCACGTCTGGCCCGTCCAGGTCTCCCGCCCCGTCCCAACCCCAGCACCAGACTATAGATACGGTCAGCATGCGAGCGAGAACGGCGAGGACGAGCATGAGAGGCAACGCATGCGGACGTACCGTACTCTGGCCCGGGCTTGAAGTCGACGGGTAAGGACTCCTCTTCGGTGAAGAGCCGGTCGTGCGGTCCGAACCAGGCGCGGTCCTGGGGGTCTGTGCGTGGATTGTCGGGGAGGCCGCCAAGGCGGACGTAACCCCGTATGGCAGTGAGGTTCCTCCGCGCAGGGTGGATGATGTCGAATACGCGCTTTATAAACGAGCCATACATCAGTTACGGAATCAGGAGGGAATAGAGGAGGGAGACGTACGTGGTCATATGCGAGCTTCACCCTGGGCACCATCAATATACGACCGTATCCGGCCTCCCAGTAGTCGTTACAGATGAGCGAACACTCGGACGCGGAGCACTCGTTTTCCGTGATGCGCGCCATCCGGAAACGGACGTGGGGTGGCGTGTAGAATGGCGCGGGGTCCAGGATGGCAATACCATTCCAACATGATTGCACCTGTATGGGAAGATGCTGCATGAAACGTTCTTGAGAGGGTCCGTGCTGGAATATCGACTCGAACGGTGCGTTTTCGAGCGCGGTACCGTTGATGTCTCGGGCGACCCAGTTGTCGTAGAAGACAGGTGATCCCTTGCATCATGTTAGCCAGTCAGATGCGTATAGGTTTCGAAAACGACGACTCACAAGTTCTTCGTGGTACATGTAATCCGCCGCACAGGTGATGCCTGCGTTATTCCTCCGACTTTGCCAGATGAGTTCGAGGAGATCATCCACGCAGGGGAGGATATCGTTCATAAAGATGATGGTGTCGAAGTACTCGTTTTGAGCGTCACGCAGCTCGTGCAAAGGCACGAAAGCCGCATTCCGCACCTCCGCAAGGTATTCAATACGATGGTTGAATGCACCGCGAGTACGCATTGACGTCCGGATGGTCACGCGCATGCCGACGCTCCGACACAACGCATCGAATATACGGAGGAGGGCTTTGGTCTGGTCTGTTGAACCGTTCTCGTAGATGGAGACGTACACGTTGTGGTAGCCGAGGATGGCTGAGACCCGGAACAATGTCGCGAACAGATCCGGAATGACGTCGAATGAGTTGTACAAGTTGATTGCGAAGAAGTACTTGTGCGAGTCTGGCCCGAAGTGGCGCGCGGTGGGCACGTAGTCACCGTCGGCGTTGCCTATGCCGAGAGCGTCCATCCAGGACGACGCTGACGGAGAGTCGTGCCCGATTAGAGCGGCATAGCGGTCCAATGCTTGCTCCTTGTACATGGACTGGGCAGGCCGCGTGCATTCTTTCGTGTAATGGGGAGAGAGGTGGGTGAGGAGCTCAAGGATGCGTCGGCGTTGTGGTATTGTTGGGAGGGTGATGGGCTGTCGTGTAGGAGTACGAGAGGAGGGTAGTACTGGTGCATGACCACCTCTCCAAGCAGGTACGCGATCCTAGCTCTGAGGTGAGCACACGCCCCACATCCGCACTTCGTCACCGACCACGTCTTCGTGGCAGCGAAGAGATGGCGGCAGGGTGACAGATGTCGTTGATGCATAGGCACTCACCGAAGAGAACATCTTTGACACGAACAAGCCAATCATGATCCCCACTGAGAGCGCGACCCATGTCGGAATCCGCTGGAGGGGGTGCTTGCCCTTTGGCTGCATGATAGCCAGAGTGTCAATCTTCAGGGAACGGTAAGCCATTGCGATAGGTGAGCGGGGTAAGAACGCTGAAAAGCCACGTACCTACTGCCGGCGGATGGACACTGGCTTCCCGTTATGAATGTGTTCCGACGCGCTACCTCCGGGGTGGCTGTATGCGGCTTGGGGCCCAACTAGGTAGGCTATACTGCTCCGACGAGGGCTAAGAAGTGGTCGAGAATTAGGAGGGAGTAGCCTAGAAGGGTATAAGTCGAGCGCGAGGGCGGGTGGAAAGGTGGCAGAGGTGCAGATTGACGGAGAGGGTCTACCAGCAAGCGCCCAGTTTGGCCCAAATTGGATCTGCCACCTCGCGTCCAGGTCTCCTGTGTTTCCTTCTTCCACCACACCACTCCTTCCGCCCTCCACGCTCTCGCTCCCGCCATCGTTGTCGACGACGACAGACGCGGATGCAACGCCGCGCAGGCAAGGGTCTAGCTCACATCTCCATCCCTCCGACTCCCGGCCGCGGCATGGGCTCTTCGGACCCGGAGAAGGCCTCCTCCCGCCTGCAACAGAAGAGCCTCGGAGTCACCAATCGAATATGGCTCATCCTCGTCGCCTTCATCGCTCTTATCCTACTCACTCGCTCTATATTGCCTACCGAAACCAGTAATCCTCGCCACCGTCTACTCCACGCCGACCTCAAACCCAAGAACTACCTCAACCTCTCTGAAGATCAAAACCCATTCCCTTTCTGCCCCGCGCTGGGCCCTGGAGACGAGTTGGCGTCCAAGTACGATCCTGTCGTGCTCTCCACGACGCGTTTCCATCTCGGTAGTGGGGCGCGCATACAGCGCGTCATCAACAAGGCTCTCTCTGGCCTCCCCGTAACAATCAGTGTTATTGGCGGCTCGGGTGAGTGACTAGCCTCTCTCTTTCTTTTTTGGACGCATATCCCCCTCCATGCCCGCCTCGGCCCGTCAACAAGAGCGTAGACCGTGTACGGCTCGCTTCCTTTGCCGCCTAATGTAGTCCCTGCGCTCAGTGTTCCTGAAGCACATTGCGTCAGGGCTGTAGTGCGCATATCTTCGCCGTATTTGGCCTCGTGGTTTCTCAGTTGGGCTTGAAGTATGACGTCGCGAAGCAGTCTCTACAGCCCCTTACGTTTTATCTCGCCTTCGACTTGACGTCTATCGAAGGTTTGTGATTGACTGGCGCCTCACGACCCTCGTCGTGGAGCATTAATGGGTCTGCCGTCAGAGCTCTTGAGGTACAAATGCCACATAACCTTCATCGAGTCGAGCCCTCACGCCCCGTATCACCTTCGTATTTAGATGTGGGACATATCTCCTACAAGGGTC
Organism: Coriolopsis trogii; assembly: GCA_020543525.1. NCBI lineage: Eukaryota > Fungi > Basidiomycota > Agaricomycetes > Polyporales > Polyporaceae > Coriolopsis > Coriolopsis trogii. The sequence continues at coordinate 1,078,621 of JAHYIO010000039.1, forward strand.
CTTGTTCAGCGACTAATACTGACGTCTCTTCACAGTATCGGCCTGCCATGGTGCTGGCGACGACCCCCTATCGCCGAGCTGTTGGCCCGCACGTTTCTTCAACTGGTGGAATGGCGTCTTCCCTCATCCTGCGACTGAGCTGACAAATGGCGCAATGCGACGAACGAGTTCATCATACTTCGGCTTCTGCAATGCCCACCATATTCCCGACATTACAGACCTTGTGATCATTGAGTTGGACGTCGACGATGCGAAGTAAGTTCCCGCGTCAGGATTTGATATCATGGCTAAACGTGCGCCCCTTGATAGCACCGATGCATCACTGGACGAGTTCGAACTTCTTGTCCGGTCCATCCTAATCCGACCAGACGCTCCCGCTGTTATCATTCTTGGACACTTCAGTCCCCAGGTTGCCGAGACAAAAGGCTTTGCTGGCGCTGACCACTGGCATAGTTTAGTCGCTCACTTTTACGATGTCCCTCATATCAGGTAGGCTCTAATGTAACATAAGACTCCTGTTGTCCTGTACTGACTACGATCAGCATCAAGCCTGTTCTCTACCCAAGATACATGTCCGATCCCTCTTCAATCCAGAAGTATTTTGCCGACCCTGTTCTGGCCAATGGTGCGGGCCACGAAGTCATCGCCGACGTGCTCGTCTCGTACTTCCAGTCTCAAGTCTGTACCACATGGGCGGGCATCATGGGGCATTCCGCTGAGGCTCTTCCCTCACCTGCCGCTCCTGTGTACCCAGATGGTCAGGCGAAACAACCTACCGACGCACGTGGGCTGTTCGGCGGTGTCGCACAGCGCAAGGGCGCCGTGGGTGCTGCCTCTCCTGAAGACGAGCAGCTGAACAGAGCCGCCCCTGGGGCGCTACCCGTTCAGGTGAACAACGACGTTGCCGGCCGCATCCCGAACCAGGACCCTCGTCTGCGCGTTCCACCCACGCGCATCAACTCGCGCCCTGGAGACTTCCAGCACGCTCCTATTGAAGAAATCGCACCCTACTGTGTCTCCGCGAATGATCTCGTCAACCCGCTGCCGCTATCCATGTTTGCGGGCTCAGGGTGGGCCGCGTTCCATCCGCCACCAGGGTCGGCCGAGCTCTCCTCGCATGCGCACTATTTTTACTCGAGTCTGCCAACGAGTAAACTACGGGTCAACATCCAGGTTGGGGCCGGGGACGTCGCCGTCTACTATGTGAAAGAGCCCGCGTCCGAGGTCGGCATGGGAAGCGCTATCGAGTGCTGGGTGGATAACAACTACGGCGGTGCTGTCGTTATTGAAAATGCGGGTCAGGTTGGGGAGCCATCACCAACGTAAGTCCTTCGATTATTCGAGGCGTTCGCAGCTGTCGCTGACCGCCCTGCCGTGTGTAGTCTGCAGATGATCGACCACTACGTCTCGCGGGGATCGCACTACGTAGAGTGCCAGCTATTGGGAGAGGAAGACGACCGGAACGTACCGCCATTCAAGATCATCGGTATCTTCGCAACATGAATGCGACACAGTGTCGGGTTCGTTCCCTAGGTTGCATACGCATGGCTTGTAAATAGCACAGGGCTCGTTGACAATAGAATCGACGTTGACGTATTTGGTTCAACCTCATGTTCTCGGATGGTTCGGTCAAGGCGTGCGAGGGGCACACCATATGTCTGCTTCGGTCCACAATCTCTTCCTTGAAGTCTACCTGCATAGACTGAGGCTCAGGCTCTCCTATTAGCTGTGTCCTTACCTCCACAAACGATGCGTCGACTTCTCGTTTTTCTTCATTCACCAATTCGTTCCGTGTTTCTTCAGTGAGCGGGAGTCGCACGGTTCAAGTGCATATAGCGCTCTCAATGTCGCCCTGCCCGAGTTCCTGTGTAATATGCGATGCGAGAATGTCTGCATCAAAAAACCTTCAGTACCTGATATATGAATGGACATTCAGGGGATTGAACCCTGGACCTCACGCAATCCCATGATGCGAAGCGTGCGCGCTACCACTGTGCCAAATGCCCATAAACAGAATACCGCAGCAAAATATGACAAAGTCTCAGCGTGGAGAAACTCCTGCAGGTGCTTGGATTTGCCCCAGACTCCAAAGGAGAACCAGCGAAGATCTACACATTTATACCATCTGTCGGAGCAGACTACCCTCAACAGCGAGCACGCGTGTATGACGGACGCGGTATTCTCGGCGCTTGGTCAGGACGATTCCAGCCAATGAACGACGGTGTTACGTCAGGTCAGATTCCTAAGCGCTGTCCGGAGCTCCAAGCCATGGCATATTAACTTTGTCTCGAGTTCTCGCTATCATCCTTTCTCTTTCTCCTCCACCTCACACCGCACGTATCTCACACCTTGCCGCCATGTCTGAGCACTCTTCTTCGGCCCCCGCAGTCCCCCTTCCTCATCGCAGAGGCTCTGATACACTCACCTCCAATAAACCACCCGTCTGGTCTATCAACCACTCCGTCGGAGAGCAACCCGCACCGCTACCTGCGAAATGCGACCGGCATGAGCCTGTTCGTTCCGGAGTTTGCTGCAAGGAGTTGAAGGGTGATGATGAGCGCACTCTCATCGACCCAGACGTTGTTCGCGACGTGTGAGTACTACCCCGGTCCCTTTGTCGCGTGCAATTGCCGCTCCCGTCTTAGGGAATGACAGTCGCAACAACCTCGGATTGCCATGAATCGAGGTTGTTGTGACTATCTTTCATGCCCTCACTCTACCCTCCTGCAACGAGAGACTAGTGGAGATTATAGGGGGTACAGACATCATTGCCTGAACTCCTTAGCAGCATATCCCCTCCAGAGCACGTTCACTAGCGCGGTCATAGCATCTCGATTTCTCACTTCGCACCCAATCGCAAGTACTGGTTTTGTCGAGGGGAAGTATGACTGCGGACTGATGGAGGCGGCATCAGCGTATCTGGAACGCTCGCCACGCTAACGTCGTACTGACATCGTAAACCTCATAGCGTAATTGGCCTGTCTGATGGGCTGACGGTGCCATTTGCACTTACCGCGGGCCTCTCCTCCCTCGGCGAATCGAAGCTCGTTATCCTCGGTGGCATCGCCGAACTCATCGCTGGTGCTATCTCAATGGGCATCGGTGGGTTCCTCGCGTCTCAAGCCGAGCGTGACCACTACCGCTACCTCCGGAAAGTCACCGCTGCACGCGTGCTCCGTTCTTGCGACGGAGAAATGGAGCGTGAAGTCCATGCCGTCCTCGGCCCTGTGGGAGTGGACGAGAAGGTCTCGAGGCAGGTCGCGTCGTGCCTTCGCGACATCGAGTTCTCTTCGGAAGGCGACGGCCCGGCTGTCAGCAGCCGCGACGCACGCGCAAGCACGGCCAGCGACGCTACGCTGACGGCCGAGGAAGGAGGGCAGCTCCGTTGGGCGAAGGACGTTGGCCTCACGGCGTTCCTGCTCAAGTTTGGCGAGAATATCGAGGAGGTCCCCACATCACGCATGTACACCTCCGCATTCACCATCGGCATGGGGTACTTGGTTGGTGGCCTCATTCCCCTCCTCCCCTATTTCTTTGAACCCGTGGCGCATATTGCCTTGATCTACTCTTGCATCGTTACCGGCCTCGTACTGCTCATCTTCGGAGCAGTCAAGGCCCGGGTCACTGGCGCGGGGCAGGGTGCAGGCGGGTATATCTGGGGAGCAGTCAGTACGCTCATGGTCGGTGGCGCTGCGGCTGCGGCTGCGTACGGTATCGTTGCTGCTCTCGAGTCTTGATGATTCTCACATAGTATACATGCCGTCTGGCTTAGCTGAATAATCTTGTTGTAGGATTATCTGAGGATACAGCTTGCGTTGCTCATACCATGTCCTTTGAGTCTATATTACGGCAAGAATCGTACACAGTAAGGGCGTTTGGCACAGTGGTAGCGCGCACGCTTTGCATGCGTGAGGTCGAGGGTTCAAACCCCTCAACGTCCAGTAATTTTGTTTTCCACCAATAGCCATGTCAGTCATCGGCTATGGATCTAGCGTCGCTCATTTCACCGGCCTACACAGACGATGAGGACGGGGAATGGTGAACATGCTACGAGGATGATAAGCTTCGTCACCTCTTGTTGTCCATGGTCACCCGCCACACATGAACGTGCCCGTCAGTACACTCCGCCAGGGCGACATGTCTTGTTGACGTCTCTCTCGCGCGAGACTCCTCAAAGCACTTCAAAATGAAGTGTTAAGGGGCATTCACAAAATGAGGCAAGTTGTGTATCACTACAGTATTCCATACAATTTTTCCTACGCAGAGCATCACTGGAAGACAGAGCAGCCTCTGAGCGTAGTTTGGTTGCACAACGTGCACCACTCTTGGGTAGAATTGACGGCGGCGGGCTATAGTCATACCCCGCAGTGGTGAGTCAATGTACCGCCTCGTGAGCATCGATTGTAGCTGTTCTGGACGGATTTGAAGCAGACGTACCGCGAGCTCTGAGATGAACTGCGAGAGCGGGACGGAGGCCTGGCCGAAGAGCGTCAGGTCGTGGAAGGTTGCGTCCGTCGTGCCGTTCTTGAAGCGCAGATTGACAGTTGGCTCGGCGGAAGCGTTGGCCCCTGCGTGTAGCTCGAGCGCTACCACCGACGCGTAGTCGACTGGCGGCCAGCGTCGTGCGTGAGCTACATATTTAGGAACGGACGGGAAGAGTTGAGCGCTCACCAATTCCTCCGATTTCGGGGTTCGTAGCCGTCGCTTGGGTGACGTTGAAGAGACTGATGAATGGCTTGTAGCTAATTTCGTTCAGCGCGAGCTTGAGCGGGTCCGTGCTGTTGGCGATGCGCTTTAGGGAGGTGAAAATGGAGGGGAGGATGGTCCGGATGGCGACTATGAGATGTTGTGCGATTAGCAACAGGCTTTGAAACTAGACAGGCGAACCACAAGGAGGCACTCACTGTTGCCGATGGCATCGGGCGAGGAGTCGGTGAACACGCCGTTCTCGTGGAAATTGGCGAACCCGTAGGCTTGGGCCCCGAACGTGGGCGGGAGGTCGGCGAGGAAAGTGGCGTTGTGGGCTAATTGCACGTTGACAAAGTCGAATATCTGCGGTCACACGGTCAAACCTGGAAGTCCCTGATCAAGGAAACAAAAGCAAGACATACGTTGAACTGTGGTGAATTAGGTGCACAGCATCGTGATCAGCACCGCAGAGAGGGCGAGAGAAATTAGAATGCACCATGTTGATAAAGTCAATCGAACGGTTATCGAGGAACGGCTGCAACTGCTCCAGGAAAGGCTGAGCGATCGCCGCTTCATCGAGGAACGGCTGGGAGGCGTAGAACGCAGAAATATGCGTGTCGAAGTTCTGAGATGAGCAATCGGAAAGTCAGTGTATGTGATCAGAAAACTTGTCAGATACTCGTACTGGGCAGGACGTGAAGCTGTTCAGCGAAATGTCCTGGTTTGGCTCCACGCTCTCGACTGTCCACAAAGTGGTCAGACGGTATTGGAAGACGGTGACAGAGGCGAACTCAACGTACTCGGGATATACTGGTATCCTCCAAGCGGCGCAATCACGGTCGTCCCATTGGCCAGCGTGATGTTATTGTCGGTAGTGGGCGGGAACAGACCTTGAAGGAGACCTTGCGCGGACATGAGGATAACCGAACCTTCTCCAGCCGCGTCGGCGCGGACGAGGAGCTGCTCGATGTCGGCCACATCGTTGTCGATGCCCTGGATGAACGTGGATGACGCCGGGTCCAGATACGTGGAGCGGAGGAAGCTTCCAAGCTGCAGCTCTTGTTGCTGCGGGTAGCGGACGAGAGGTCAATGTGATAGTGAATGGAGGACGGGTATCGAGAACTGGACGTACACTACCGAGAGGTGTGAGGAAGGTTTGGGTAGGGTTGTAGGTTAGAGGGTCCTGGAAGAACTCCAGACGGTCGCCGTGTCTGGCGAGCAGGACGACTCCGAGCAGGGTAGTGTTGACCATGACGTTCAGTGTCACTTAGCAAGGTAGGACATCCGTGCATCGAGCACATTATATACAACGAAATTACCGCCCGTATGCTCATTAAGAGTGTACCTGTCTGACAAGCTCGCCGAATCGTTCAGCATGCGGGCGGACCATCTTGCAGAGAGCGCAGGATGCATGGGGGAGAAAGGTCATAAATGTTAACCCATCGGCGAGAAAATGAGCGAGCATGTCCTGCCACGTCAAGCATGAGAAGAAAGGACCACAGAGAGGGAGACTAGCCTGTGTTCATGACCATATCCGTGCGCCAATCCTTCAGCGAGTTGACGAGTGACTGGCACGTCATGGTGTTGCGCCACCCTCAGCGGTAGTCTCCATTCATTCGTACCTGAAGTTGATGTGAGGGTGAGAAATCCCTTGAGCCGGGCGAATCCTGTTGCTCCGTACTGAGATCGAGACCCCGCGAGGTGAATCGAACAACGGTCATATGCATCCCTCGAGATCTGCTGGCCTGATTGACGACGCACACGCAGTATTGGTCATCCATGGAGTCACCAAGGTGTCTGTCAAAGCTGAGCGAGAAAGCATATACTGCGGGGACAACGCATCATGACACCAGCGCGAGCAAAATACGAATACACACGGTACCAGTCCAGAGCGACAGCGGGACAGAGGACGAAGTATGACGCGCTCACTCGTTCCCGAAGTACTCCTCGACGAGAGCCTTCTTCCTCAGCTCCAACAGATACACCTCCATCTCCTCTCGTGTCGGCAGCTTTGGTGGCAGGAGGATCTCCGGGGATAGAATTGGGATATAAGCAGCTGTACGCTTCGCGTGGGCGAGCATGGCCTCTTCGCCTTGCGCGTCCGACGGATTTGTCGAGGCCACCGATCCTGTTTTGGCACGCTTTGTGACTTCGGATGATGGGGCGTCGGCTGGCATTTCGACGTCTCCATCCTCGTCTGGAGCTTTCCGTTTGGGTTCTGGAGGACCAGTTTGACCTTCCGTGATGGCGATGTTCGCGAGTTGCTTGGTCGGTCGGGGTATTGGAGGGATAGGCTCGTCTGTTGACAAGCCTAGGATGGTACGCAGGTGGTTGTAGGCGTCTTCCCATTCTACGCGAGTCAAAGAGTCAGTCTTCTGATGACAGGTAGGGTTTCATCCGGCGTAGATGGTGGTGGCGAACGAAAAGGTAGGGGCCAGGACACAGTTTGGAGTGCAAGGACTACACACCTTCTTCTTCAGCGTGCATCTCAAATTCCAACAGTTTCCCGTCCGCTTCGTCCAGGTCGCCGAAATATGCGGGACCTTGGTTCTGGAACTTCTTGTAGTAGTTCTGCACCTTGTTCTCCTCGTCCTCCTCCGACTTCTTGCTCATGAACAACTCCTTCACTCCGGGCAGCTCCTTAGCTCTTCCGAAGTATTTGTAGCCCTTCGTGCCCGGCACCTCCTTCCCATCATCATCCAACATGGCCACATTTCGACGGTAATTCGCGCCACCAAGCGCGACTATCTGGTTCTCCCAATGCCGCTTCTCGCGCAGGAGTCGGTTGATCTCGTCGTTCAGATCGCGCACCTCGTAGTCTGTTAGGCCGGCTGCGTGACATACGCGAGTTCGACGCTTGAGTGTCAGAGTGTTAGAGTTGTAGGAGAGGCAGGCGACGTACAGTCTTGAATTTTCGACACCTTCCGACTTATCTCGCGCAGTATCTCTCCTCTCCACCGCTCGCATTCCCGAAGGCTCTTGCATGCACTCGCCATCCGAGGCCGACGGTCGCTCCGTGTCCCTAGCCCGAGCTCTGCCGCTTGGGCTTCACGGAACCGGTAAAGCATAGACTGCGCCTTTTCTTCATTACGAGCCTATATTCATGTAGTATCAGCAAGAGAAACAACGCATAACATGAATTAGCTGTCATACCATGGTGACGTATGTGAACTAGAGGTAATGGGGAGGAGGGAGTAGTGGTCGTGAGTTAGCGGTCGAATACAGGCGTCTGCATGACGGAACCAATCGGGCGCTTCTCTACCTTCAAGTTCCCATCTGTGAACATCCAACTTGGCCCTCCGTCAGGATGTAGGCGGGAAAGAGCGGCGGCCAAGCCAGGATGCCAGCCATCATGTCAGATTGTCTGAGCCATATGACCCTCTCACGACTGAGCGCGGGGGATGGACGATAGGTACGCAGTCCAGCAATTGCTCGCGCTCGGCCCTGGTCATGTCATCGTGCACCTCAGGCCTCAACGCTCGACTAGCACTGTTCACCCATAATCAATCCCAGCGCTGTACTTTTTTCACTAGCTTCCCATTCTCTGCTCAGCTGCTCCCACCGCAATGCTCCTCAACGTCGTCGATCCGCCATGCCAAGGCTGGCGGTCGAGTTTGCTGACCACATGCAAGCCCCCGAAGGGATAAAACCTGGCAAACCGCCCATATTCGCTCCCAGCAAGCGTCAACGAGGTGGTTCCATTTCAACTGCTTACGTTTGGTTTGCAATGCCTAACAGGTCTCCTGCATACAGTTCATTCAGCCCAGGAGGCGCAGATCCCAGACGCCGGCGGTCTCACCAGTCGCTTTATATAGTGTGCGCCGAGAAGGAGCACCAAGCAACCCTCCTTGTCATCCCCAAGAGTCGCCATGATGGACGTCCTACAAGGCAAACAGCAAGGCCTGTCGCTGTCGGGCCTCGAAGAGTTCACGGCTTCCTCTGGTTTTCTGCTCGTGTTCGCGCTTGCTATCTCATGGTATCTGATATCTGTGTGGACTTGGAAGTCTCGGACACGAGACCTTCCGTTTCCCCCCGGGCCCCCAGCTCTTCCCTTCGTGGGTAACGTTTTCAATATGCCAAGATCTTATCCGTGGATAGCATATCGCGACCTCTGCGCAAAGTATGGTCAGCATACCTCCTGCTTTACTCGGTCGAACAACACGCTTATTTACTTCAGGTGACATCTTGCACCTCCGACTGTTCGGAGACTCTATCGTCGTCCTAGGCAGCGCAAGTGTAATCCTCGAATATCTAGAAAAGCGCACCGCGAACTCTTCGGACAAGAAACAGAGTCCGATGGTTGAGTTGTGAGTAACAAGGGTACCCTCATCGCTCATCACATACGATACCGAGACGTGTTGGACCAGGTCTGGGCAGAGTTTCAATATCAGCCATCTGCCTTATGGCGAGCGGTGGCGCCGTCATAGGCGCGCTTTCTGGCAACATTTCCATAAAGAGGCCATCCTGCAATACCGTCCAGTTCAACGAGCTGCAGCGCACAGGTTCATTGAGATGTTGCTACGAGACCCGGCGCAGTTTAAGGAACACATCAGATTGTAAGTTGAGCCACTGAAATCGTTGCCTCTCCACGACATTTATCATCCCCAGTACATTCGGAAAATCCGCGCTGAAGGTAGTATATGGGATCGACGCTGCCGAGGAAGGTGACGTATACCTCAATACCCTCGATGAAACCCTGGAAGGACTTGCGCAAGGTCTTGTCCCGGGCAAATTCTTTGCCGAATTCTTTCCTTTCCTACGACACATTCCACCTTGGCTTCCTGGCGCACGCTCGGCGCGACTGTTCGCTAAATGGCAGGCTGCCGGTGAAGCACTCAAGAACTTACCGTACAGTTTTACGAAGAACTCTATGGTACGTTTCCGTTGTATTGATATGCTTGTCGGTGTCTCTCAATCAGTACGGAATGGTTAGGATCGAGCGGAAGTTGCGGGCTCAATGATAGGTCAGTTGATCGCGACGCTCCCGACCTCTGCCAGTCCGGCCGTGTATGCAGATCGCCAAGATATGGTAAAGAACGTTGGAGCCGTAGCATTTGAAGGTGAGTTTTGTTCTGAGCCTATTATGTCTTCGTCAAGTTCATGATAATGTTCACAGGAGGAGCCGACACCGTGAGCCTGGAACCCCTACCTTCCCTGTCGCTTACCAAGTGCGACGACATTGCAGATGTACTCAGCTCTCCAGAGCTTCTTCCTGGCAATGTCACTCCATCCCGAGGTGGTGGCGGCTGCGCACGCTGAACTCGACGCCATAGTCGGCCCAGATCGTCTCCCAGAATTCTGCGACCAAGACTCCCTTGTCTACGTCAACGCCATCATCAAGGAGACTCTGCGCTGGCAGAATGGGGCACCCTTAGGGGGACCACACCTAACGATCAAGGACGACGAGCTGCATGGCTTCTTCATTCCCGCCAAGTCCATGATCATTGCAAACGTCTGGTGAGTTCGTCGAGGTAGTATGAGCTGACACTAGCGCTAAGGTGGCTGCTCCTCTTTTCAGGGCATGCATGCACGATCCGGACGCGTACGAGGATCCTGACATGTTCCGGCCGGAGCGTTTCATCCGTGATGGGAAGCTCGACCCCTCTGTACGCGACCCATACTCTTTTGTCTTCGGGTTCGGGCGACGGTAAGTCCCCCCTACCCACGGTTGCGGGGTCAAGTTCCGATCGATGCCACACAGAGTTTGTCCCGGCCGGTACTTCGCGCTCAATGGACTATTCATTAACATTGCATGCGTCCTGCATTGCTTCGATATCGGCCCGCCTATTGGCAATGACGGACAGCCGATCAGGATTATTCCGTCCATGACGGATGGGCTGCTCTCGTACGTCTCATTGAACTTCACTGCACGTTTAGGTATATCTGATACATGGAGAATCCTCTACTCTACAGGTATCCAGAGGACAGCCGATGCGTCATACGGCCACGATCCCGCCTAGCAGAGGCGTTGATCACCGCAACCGTAGGGAGATTGTAAAGTCGTAGCTACTGCGAGCACGAGCCTGAAGCTTGGCTGACTGTTTCACCATGAGACAACAGCGTGGCGTTGTTCGGCTGGGTGCCCGATAGATATTTGGTAGCTTGTGGGTAGCATGTGCCATGGAGCACGAATGAGAGGCAGGTGAGTACTACTTGGTCCTGATTAAGTGAATGTGCTCATCCAAGTGAACAACAGTATATATTAAGTACAATCGGCACCTACTGTTAAGTTCACGGGATGATGTAGTATGAGAATATCACGTCGACATGGGTGGAAACCTGGACTTGTGACCAGCTTGCGACTCCACGATCGGATGGGGCCTGCTTAACGGTTACCGTCTCGGTACGACCGTCCCGAACGATTCAGCAAGCGATGCCTTGGGTATGCGCAATCCACTATATATTGCACAACGTTGGTGGCCTTGCTGGGGTGAGCTACCGGTGCCACCATACAGGATGGACATCACATCGACTATCTTCACGGTTCCGGCCCTCCTCACTCTCTGCGCTGTGGCCATAACGCTATACACCCGCTATACAGCACAGTGGAAGGCTCGTACTCACGGACGATCCCTACCTCCTGGCCCGCCACATCTGCCTCTCGTGGGCAATTTCTTCAACATACCCAAAGTCAGACCATGGGAGGCGTATCATGCTTTACGGGACCAATACGGTACGCATATGTGTCATGCTCACGGCGACGAAGAGATGTTGACGGATAGTGAAGGCGATGTGGTACATGTGCGCCTCTTCCGGAGCTCATTCGTCGTCATAGAAAGCCTAGAGCTTCTCAACGAGTATCTGGATAAGCACGCCCAGAACACCAGTGATAGGAAGCAGAGCTGCCTCATCGAGTTGTGAGCTTCACTAGTTGTCTTCTTGCACGATAGAGGTACCTCATGAATACACTGTAGATCTGGGAGCGACCTCAATATGGGCTTCATGCCATATGGTGACTGGTGGCGACGGCACCGACGCGCCTTTTGGCAACATTTCCGTCCTATGGCTATCGTCAAGTGGCGTCCGCTTCAACGCGATATGACTCGTACATTCCTCAAGAAGCTTCTGAACGACCCTACCAGTCTCAGAGAACACTTACGGTAGTACGTCTATGTCATGCCTTTAGATGAAAATATTGATGCTAACGACACGCGGATGATGCAGTACATTCTCCGCGTCCTTGCTGCGTATCCTTTACGATATTGATGTTGAGAAAGAGCATGATTACGACTACATTGCCACACTTGAAAAAGCGATGGAGGGTGCATCCGATGGAGTGACCCCTGGCCGACACTTAGTTGAGGTCTTACCATTCCTGCGATATGTCCCTTCCTTCCTTCCAGGAGCCGGGTTTCAGGAACGGTTTGCGGAGTGGCGTGCAGCGGCTTCTGCTCTCAAACACCGGACCGTCGCTCATGTCAAGTCTGTTATGGTGAGTTGATCACGTGGTGATTATGAGAGACAATGTTTCCTGATGGATCCCGTTCGCTAGTCGGAAGAGCTAGATATAAATTGCATTGTTGGCAGCCTCCTAGCTTCCGTTGCTCACTCCGGATACTATCAAGGTCATCAGCTAGCAGAGGAGGAAGAGATTGTGAAGAACATCGCTGCTGTTGCTTTCGACTCGGAAGGTTGGTGAACCTACTGTGATTGTCTACGATGAGCAGTTCGTTAATCACGCAATCTATAGCGGGATCAGATACAGTGAGCAGAGGCTTGATTGATTGGGTCTCGTCTCACACACTTCTGGGCAGACATTATCGACGCTGCAGACCATTTTCCTCGCTATGTCACTTTACCCCGAAGTCCTGAAGAGGGCTCAAGCCGAGTTGGACGTCGTCGTCGGTGCAGACCGCCTCCCTGACTTCGAAGACAGCGAGTCCTTGCCGTACGTCAATGCCATCATTAAGGAAGCTCTTCGGTGGCTTCCCGTTGCGCCAATGGGCGTGCCGCATAGCACGCTCGAAGATGATGAGCTGCGCGGATATTTCATACCTGCAAACACCATCGTGATGGCGAACGTCTGGTAGGCGACGAATTGTGGATGTCTGAAGGCTACCCTTCGAAGTCTGATACGTGTGAGATTGCAGGGCAATCACCCGGCGTTATTATGAAGAGCCGGAAGTGTTCCGTCCCGAACGATTCATTCGTGACGGGGAATTACACTTGGGCGACCATGATCCTGCCACCTATGTCTTTGGCTTTGGACGAAGGTGCGTGCTTTCCATGACTCATCCCATGTCTTCTGCTAACATGTACCATCGCACTGTGGCAGGATCTGTCCGGGCCGATACTTCGCTGAAGCAGCCTTGTTCATCAACGTCGCGTCGGTGTTACACGTATTCGATATTACCCCGCCAGTGGACAGCAATGGCAATATTGTTCATATTATCCCCAAGATGACAGACACTGGAGTGATATCGTACGCACCCGCATGCTCGCAATTGAATCGTCTCCCACATGCTCATGCTCTGATAGGTTTCCTGAAGACTGTCGATGCACGATCACCCCTCGATCTGCGCAAGCAGAGGCACTGATAGGATTGTCTAAAAGTTGTAGAGTATTGAAAATGATCACCATGATATTCAAGCTGAGTGTGCCGGTGCATTATAGGTGTAGACCAGTTGTATTCAATCAGGCACAGGCTCCCATAGTCATTTTAGTCGCATAGCAATGCGGTCCAAATTTCCTGTCGTCAGGCCGCAGAGATACCATTTCAGCCAGTGCGTGTGCCGCTTTACGTACCGTAGACATGGGGGGAACCCTTTTGTCGCAGAAGGCACAAGAGCCGCATCGTAAGCCAGGACGTCGGAGCTGCTCCACCAGGTGTGTATATCATTTCACCTGTCACTTCGCCGGAGCTTTTCAAATCATTTCTGAACGCGGCTGCAGAACGTTTTAATGAATGTGATGTGTTCACAGGCATGCTCCGCCATGAGAATTTTGGTCGACTGTATATCCGGCTTTCTCTGTTTTAGACAGTATCCTTCCCCACCAGCGTTGTGTTCCAGTGCTTATCAAAGGAACATCATCCTTGACGTGTACAATTTTGTTCGTAATGCGCGCTGATGGTTTGGCAGGTTCCTCACTGTGGATTCACACAAATACCCGAGGTACGGATGGAGTCGTCCAGAATTCTGGATGATGGAGTCCGTCTTGATCACTCTAGCGATCCCCACACTCTGTGTCCTCTTCGTCATATCACTTTGTGTGCACCATGCCAAAGAGTGGACGGCGCGTGCTCATGGACGACCTCTCCCACCCGGCCCTCCAGCTCTTCCGCTGATTGGAAATGTCTTGAATATACCGAAGGTCAAACAATGGCAAGGTTATCATGATCTCTCTTTAGAGTACGGTCAGTACACCCGCTGCGAGACTTTGAGGATTGTGACTTGACACCAGTGCTGCAGGCGATATTGTATATCTACAGGTCCTTGGATCCCGGATGATTGTGATCGAAAGTCCCGAGTTGCTCTTCGAGTACCTGGACGGAAAACGTTCGGCTAATACTTCTGATCGGAAACAGAGCCCTCTCATTGAACTGTGAGTGCCTTGAATTGCCTTGGTGGTCAGGGCATGATGATCGACATCACACCAGGTCGGGAAGCGACCTCAACTTGGGGTTCATGCCATATGGGAATTGGTGGCAACGTCATCGACGAGCATTCTGGCAACATTTCCGTCCTCAGGCCATTGTAGCCTATCATCCCGCTCAGCGCAAGATGGCGCGCACGTTCCTAAAGAAACTCCTCAGTGATCCTGACAATTTCCAAGAGCATATGCGCTAGTAAGTGCATGTTCAATGTTTGTCATAATATGATGATCACTCTTGACATCTTCACGGACTGCGCCCCCGTCATGAAGTTCCTTCTCAGGAGCTCTGATGGAGATACTGTACGGCATTGACGTCGACAACGACTCCCGCGACTATTTTGCACTGGTCAAGAAGGCGGTCGAGGGAGCCTCTGAAGGGACACTCCCAGGAAAGTACTTAGTCGAGGTCATACCACTCCTGCGATACGTACCGTCTTTCGTACCCGGTGCTGGCTTCCAAAAGAAGTTCGCAGAATGGCGCGCGGCAGCGTTCGAACTGAAGAACGTTCCTCTCATGCACGTGAAAAATGCGATGGTATGTGGTAGCTGTTTACGGAGGCATCGAACGGACACCCGATTCACGCATACTGATGCGGGTTCATGGTGATCTTACTAGGCCAACAATAGCGGTGTTGAATGCGTAGTTCGATCTCTTCTATCCTCCGTATCGCGTCTGTGCTATCAGGGATCCGCGTTAGCAGAAGAAGAGGAGATCGTCAAGGACGTAGCGGCTGTCGCGTTCGAAGGTTAGTTCATGATTCTAAGACGGTACTGCGGAAGCAACGACTCACGAGTCATGAGAATAGCTGGATCCGATACGGTGAGTAGAACGTCTGCTCATCTGCGGCCTGGATGCTCACTCAGTGCCAGACATTCTCAACAATGCAGAGTATCTTCCTCGCCATGTCGCTGTATCCCGACATCTTGAAGAAGGCTTAGGCTGAGCTTGACGTCGTTGTGGGTCCTGGACGCCTGCCGGACTTCGAGGATCGCGATGCGTTGGTGTACGTGAACGCTATCATACGGGAAGGACTTCGATGGCTGCCTGTTCTACCTCTGGGTGTACCACACTGTACACTTGAGGACGACGAGCTGCGTGGATATTTCATACCGGCCAATACGGTCGTGATTCCCAACGTTTGGTGCGTCAAAGTCACGTTCCCTTCAGGCCTAACCAACTCTCGAACTCGTGCGCCACCTTGCAGGGCGTGCATGCGTAATGCGGCAGTGTACGACGATCCTGAAGTGTTCCGCCCGGAGCGGTACATTCGCGATGGAGTGCTCCATCTGGGCGAGTACGATCCAGCAAAGTTCGTGTTCGGTTTCGGACGAAGGTGGGCCACCGAACTCCTCGACTCACCGCAAGTATTGGCTGAGCAGTACTTGCACTTGACAGGATCTGTCCTGGTCGATACTTTGCTGAAGCCGCTTTGTTCATAAATGTCGCGTCCGTCTTGCATACTTTTGATATCCTCCCTCCCGTGGACGGTGACGGGAGCATCATCCGTGTGGTTCCTGCATTGAAGGATGGACTTTTGTCGTGAGTGTCAAATCAAAATATTACAGAAGGACTCACAAGGAGCCTTCTTGCTTGCAGGTACCCCGAGGACTGTCGGTACAAATTCGTACCTCGCTCGCCTCAAGCGGAAGCACTCATTACGCGCAGTTCGGAACCTTAATGTATGCGTACTCGCCTCATGATCACGCAAGTCAGGCATGTTTCGATATAATCAATTGAACATAGTCTGTACATGGCCTGAGGAGCCCACAGCCGTCTGACAGCATGAGAGACTCCCTACGGCATCGCACACTGCCCACAAGACCTTCTGCTTCGCGAATCTCAATCCTATCACGAGTCGCTTCGAGCAGGAGGTTTATCCTATCTGCCGTCTAGCCTCAGACTCGTACCTGTCACGGCCGGTCTATCGAGGGTGCCTATTCTCAGTCTCGGACCGTGTCGCACATTAAGAGAGGGTAACGTCACGAGGTGGTCTTCACTGGATACTAGCATGGGTAAGGGCGTCATGCCGTTCGTCGCATCGCTTGAACCTAATGAGACATAACCTTCATTCAGCGTCCGGGACCATGGTGCGTGGCGCAGATAACATCACGTATGAGCCATGGCTTCCCGGATACGTCGGCGATTGGCGGTACGTAACAGTGGGGTGAGCAACCCGGTTCGACTACTATGACTCTGAAGGCTCAGCTGCTGACCACTCGCCTGAACTCTTGAGCCTGCAGACACCACATATAAGCGTCGCGAGCAATGCGTGTACATAGTTGCATTCGTCAGCAGCAAGGCACGCTCACCATGGTTGATTCCCTCCTAAGCTATCCCATACTGCTTGGCACTTTCTTCCTAGCCCTCATCTCTCATCTCTACATGCGACGTGTGGTCGAGTGGCGTGCCCGTTCTCGAGGACGTCCTCTTCCTCCAGGTCCCATGCCACTGCCTTTGATCGGGAACTTCTTGCACGTGTGTGGCAAGGTCAAACCGTGGATAGGCTTCCGGGACCTCTGTGCGAGTCATGGTACGTGACGTTGGGTGTCGTCAAGATCCCTAGCACGATTCACCACTCACCGCTGATCGTCCAGGGGACATCGTGCATCTCACTTTCATGGGCCAATCGACTGTGATATTGGGAAGTCCTGACGTCATATATGAGATGCTGGAGAAACGAGCAGCGAACACATCGGATAGGCGGCAGAGCGCGCTTCTAGAATTGTGAGTCCTTATACAATACAAAGATATGCAGTATACTCACCTCTGAGATGCGGTCAAGATGCCAGGGCGATTCGAACTGGGTTTTCTTTCCTTATGGACAACCATGGAGGCGCCACCGCCGTGCATTCTGGCAGTACTTCACCGAGCGTGCCATAATCTCGTACCGCCCCATTCAACACGCTACGACGGCCACCTTCCTCGTAAAGCTTCTGCGCGACCCGTCAGGCCTCAAAGATCACATACGCTAGTGCGTCTTCTGCGAAATTTCTGGATACAGACGATGACCGCTGAGTCCGAACATGCTGCAGTACACTCTCTGCGACCTTGCTGAGCATGTTGTATAATATCGACGTGAACAATGAAAATGACCCCTTTATCGACCTCGTCGATGGGGCGGTCCGAGCGGGGGCTGAAGGCCTTGTTCCTGGAAAATACCTCGTCGAGTTCCTGCCAATACTCAGGAACATACCTGCATGGTTCCCTGGCGCCGGTTTCCAGAGCAAATTTGTGAAAGGACGGAGAGCCATCGAGAGATTGAGGAACGATGCGTACATGCATATGAAAGCAGCCATGGTGAGTGCACGGCTTTGCTCACACTTCCGATGGCAATGCAGCTACTCACCGCAAAGGTACTTGGTTCAGGAGCGAGACGAGGCCCACTGTATTCTGAGCAATATCCTACTGGACCCGTCTTTGTGCGAAAGCGATGCCGATCCTCGAGAAAGAGAGCTTGTTACTAAAAATGTCGGGCTGATCGCCTTTGAAGGTGTGGTGTAAGCACGCGTCATCTGAATGCGCGACGTTCTGACATTGACAACGTTGCAGCGGGTTCTGACACAGTGAGTGGTGTTATGAACCACCTCGATGTCACCGTGCTTGACATACACGGTTCATCTTACAGACCTTGTCAGTGCTACAAGGAGCGTTCCTCGCGTTATCCCAACACCCGGATGTTGTGAAAAGGGCGCAGGCAGAGCTCGATGCAGTTGTCGGACGTCATCGCCTTCCTGACATATCTGACAGAAGCTCGCTGGTTTATGTCGAGGCACTCTTGAAGGAAGCAATGCGGTGGCACAACGTCCTACCTCTCGGAGTGCCCCACCACACTATGGCCGACGATGAACTGCGGGGATACTTCATCCCTGCAGGGTCCATACTCCTGGCAAATATTTGGTCAGTACACTATAATGGACGTCTATTATGAGACTTGGGTGTTTATACTATGCTGTTAACCCTGTAGGGCGTGCATGCAAGATCCCGACGCCTATGAGAACCCCGCCGAGTTCCGCCCCGAACGCTTCATACGAGATGGTCGAATCGACCCCACCGTACGCGACCCCGCGAGGCATGTTTTCGGCTACGGAAGAAGGTGCGCACGTTGCTTGTAGCCTCGTGCTCGTCCGCGAAGATCTACGACTCACTAGTCTACTTTCGAACAGGATCTGCCCTGGACGGCACTTTGCAGAGGCTGCATTGTTCATCAACCTCGCGTCTGTCATGCATGTCTTTGACATCAGTCCAGCTCTGGACGAGGATGGTCGACCCGTTGTGATTGAGCATGGCATGACGGATGGGTTCCTATCGTGAGTCGCAAACTTGCCCAATATAAGAGAACATCGTTCACTAAATAGATACGAAAAGGTACCCCACAGAGCTGCGATGCACAATAAAGCCTCGGTCAGCGGCAGCAGAGGCCCTTATAATGGCTTTCGCACCTGGAAACCTTGACACAGCGGATGACGACTCGTCACCATGACCATACTAGTACTACGGTAGTACTGCTGCCAGCAGCCTTCGAGTTGTTCCGGTTCTGCGGAGCTCACGCAGATTGAGAAGTCTTCTTGCATCCCGTATTGATAGTCTGATTATTGCAGACACATTGAGATCCAGGTTGTCCGGATAATGCAAACTTGATGCAGTGAGTCGAAGATAAGATCTAGTGTTGAGCTGCGTCGATACTTATTTGGTTACTAAACGCGGTATTCAGACGCCCACAATCGCGCGAGGCGCCTCGCGCCTCGACATTTACTGCTACGTGACTACTTACTCTTCCTACTTTCTGTGATTTCTCTCTTTCTCTGGCGATGTCTGCGCTACGTGACCGTGGTAACAAATCAAAAACCCGTAAGATCTTCCTGAACGCGACAAAAGGTCGTTACCTTTACGTCTAACCGTTGTTTTCACATCAAGTTGGCAGAGTGTCGATCTTGACTAGACTTGTCAACACTGTCAATGATGGCGGCCAATGTTTGGTGGGGAGCATCCTGTTCACGTCTTGATCTTTTATAATGATATCAGATATGCGTGGAATTATAAGCAATTCCCCATTTGTACTACGAAGATACGGCAGTGACAGACCTCAAGAAGCGATGCGCCCACAAACCTCCTCGTGGGCCTATCAACTCTCAGGATCGCCACCCTCCGGATCTTTGGCATTGAGGATTCAATTGATACGTATTTCGCTAAGTAGTGGTTCCTTTACCGTGGTATTCGATCTGACTCACATGAAATCCACCGCACCCCTGTTTTGCCAACACACACTTTGCCCGAAGACGTAACAGGAAGACCCTCTACCCCACGTCCGGACTATTGTATATAGCTGGACTAGAACGATGGCACCGATACCCTCCCTTGCATCGTTCGTCATGTCTGGCAGACTCAACAGCACGAGTACCCCCGCTTTCCCTGACCCTTTCGACTTCAGCGAGCGCCAGCCTATCACTCTCGTCGAGCTGCGTATGCGGTACTTCTCTGGCAAGGTTCGCCAGAAGCCGCGATGGTGGGAGAAAGTCTGAAATGCAGACATCGTGGCCAAGTGGCGACAGGAGATCGTCGAGCACGACACTCAACGTGTCCGGGAGCTCTGGGGCGGGAAGAAGAGGTTCCAGCTTGGGAATGGCGAGAAGAAGTGGCCCCGCAATCCCATCACTGATGCACAGCTCAACTATATCTTTGACGAGCTGAAGCACGACGCGGGCCAGATCGATCAGAAAACTGGGATTTATGTGAGTTTTTGTCTCATGATGCCTTTTATATCGGCCTCGTCTGAATCATGGAGTGTTCGGCAGCCGGGGACTGTGGCCACTGTGTACGAGTCTCAAACGCTCATACCAGCGGAGCTCAAGAGCGCTCTTCTCGCAGACGTTGCAAAACTCGAGGACGTGCCAGAAGACCAGAAGGATTGGCATCCTGGTACGAAGAAACAGGTCCTAGATCTCGTCCATCCCTCCCTCCATCTCCTCCGCATTGGTCGCACACATGTCGTCGCTCGTGATGCAAGTGAGCTATCCGGCCTCACGCGGGCGGTATCTCTGCAAGAGTACCTCAGCCTTCGACCAGATCTCACTGGCGAAGAGTACGCGTTTTCGGAAGAGTTCCAGTGGCTCCCGACCGACTTCGCAGTGTCTGAGGATGGATGCGTCTGGCCGCTTGGATACATCAACAACCTGCACCCTCTCGAGCATAAGATAACGTACACGACAGTGTCTCGCATCCTCGAGCGGTTCATTCCCATGTTCGAGCGGACTGTATCTGACGCTCTGAGCCCGGACCGCCCTTTTGCGATCGATGTGTCTGGCGGCTGGGAGTGTATAGCCGAGTCTGTCAGGTCCTCTGGGAGCAATTGTGCAAGCGATGGGAAGGGTGACAACAGCAAAGGCAATGAAGATAGCGAGGGCAGCGAGGATAGCGAGGATAGTGAGGATGGCGAGGGCAGTGAGGGCGGCGAGGACGGGGTCGGCAAGGATGGTGGAGACGAGGCCGACGACGACGATGTTTGGCCGATCGTCCCTGACCCTGGACCCTTTGGGCCCCCCAGCCAGGATGGACGTATAACGCTCTCTCTCAAGGGACGAACGCTGCAGGTGATCGTCAAGCTCGCGAACATCATGCTCACCCCGACGAAGCCGAGGTACCCTGGCGGGTCATGGCACGTCGAGGGCATGGCGAACGAGCGCATCGTTGCTACAGGCCTCTACTACTACGACTGCGACAATATCACCGAGTCCCGGCTCTCCTTCCGCTGGACGCTCATATCGTCAGATGCCGACGATCGCGAGGACACGGCGCAGCACCTGAACTACGAGCAGGACGACCACAAGGGCTTCGTCACCGTTTACGGCTTCGGACGCGACCACGCGCTCAACCAGGAACTCGGGGCCGTCTTCGCGGAGGAAGACAAATGCGTCGCGTTCTCGAACGTCTTCCAGCATTGCGTTAACCCGTTCGAGCTCGCAGACAAGACGCGCCCCGGACATAGGAAGATTCTCTGCTTTTTCCTCGTCGACCCGTTTGTGCGCATTCTTTCGACCAGCGACGTGCTGCCCCAGCAGCCCCAGTGGTGGGACGCACTCGTCCCGTGCGTTATGCCCACGCTACCTTCAGCGTTTCCTCAGGAACTGATCGACGACATCACGGAACGGGTTCGTGACGGAATCGTTCTGTCTTCCGAGCAGGCCAATGAGGAGCGCAAGGAATTCATGAGGGAGAGATCCGAGACTGCAGCGGACCACAGCATGGATCGTTACTTGATAACGTTCAACATGTGCGAGCATTAAAGTATTGTAGGTTCGTTCTCTGATGGCTCAAGCATGCGCCCTGCAAAGTACCCCCGGAGTACGACATGTGTCCTGTATACTAGCGGCCAAAACAATCCACGTTTGAAACTATACCACAAACATGTGACCGTCTGTCTTTAGTACTGCTGTACGTGCGGCATACCATCTGAAGCACGAATCGCCAAAGCGCGTCCGAGAGTCGCGCTAACAGGAGTCTCGCCACGTGCTGGTCCGCGTAGTCGTGAGCTTGGTGACAGAAGTGATCGTGCTTGTTCCCAGGTAAGTGGCGAGGTCTTCGGGCAGTCAGACGGAGAAGGACTGAAGAATCCACCTTGTATGACACTGAATAGAACAACATAGGGTAGGAGCACATGCGTACAGGCGCGATAAACCATCGAAAGCAGCACATGAATGGCGATGGCATCACGAATTACAAGATATCCAGCTGCAGTTCACAACGCAAAGTCGCACGGATCAAGCTGTCTGTCTTGCTTCGAGATGCTGCTCGATCCAGGACGTGTATACCTTAAGGACCTGGTCCGGGATGTCGCCGATCTCGTGCAGAAGATCGTGGTACGCACCCTACATATCCATCCATCCATCAGTAGCGCTTCAAGAGACATGTAAGTGATTGGCATATGCGTACTTCGTACTCGACGAGTTTTTTGTCCTCGATATCCAGCTTATTGAAGAACGCGACGCCAGACTTGGGACAATTGACCTTTGCGCAGAGCCTCGGCGAACATCATATGCGAGAGCCACTCTCGGCACGTACCTCGTCAACAGTACCCCATGTCATCAGTAACTAGGGTATGCTTCAGTGTACGCTGCAACGAGGTCTGGAGAAGGACATACGGGGAGATCTTTGGGCCATCGCTTGTACCCCTCTGCGAGCATCTCTGCTCCCTACAATTAACGGTGAGCGACCTGTGGCGAGCTGCAAGGTAGTGGATCTCACCTGAGTGATCATGTTCTGGAGCCCCTGGACAGTACCTTGTGGGCGACGAAGAGGGTCCCTGATGAGTGCTTCAACCTGTGCATGGTCACGGGAAAACCGCTAGTAGGGATAGTGAGCGAGTCTAGAGCGGGGCTGGCACGGACTCCCAGTCGCCACAGGAGAGGAACATGGACGTACCTCCTCCGGCATTGGGGCTGGAATGGCCGTGTTCGGCGCGAGACGACTGACGACTGACGCAATGCAGCGCAGTATATTCGGGGGAGGATGTGTCAAACCAATGAGAGGCGCTTGGGCAATAATACCAGAGACCGCTGCAAGTGTATTCGGCTTCGGTGGCGCACCCGAGCGCGTTGCAAACGCAAGAGTCAAGCCGCCACCCTAGTCGAGCTGGTGAGTACAGTACATAGGGTAGAACGAGATTGCGTGTGCGCACAGCGGAGTGACCCATAAGAAAGATGGGAACATTGGGGAAGGTGTGGCGGACGTGCTGCACCCACCAGTCGAGATCAGATAGCTCAACGGGGCGGCTTGTCTTGCCGTAAGCCTCGTTCTGGCTGCGGCGTTCCTCGTCGAGCGTGGTGCGACCAAAGCCTCGCATGTCGTAAGCAAAGACGGCGATGCCCTGTTGAGCAAAGCGGGGATGGATGTTGTCGTAGCGTGAGATGTGATCAGCGAAGCCGTGAACAAAGATGAGGACGGCCTTGGGCACCGAGGCAGGGTAGGTCCTCGTATAGAAGTGGTGGCCATCGGGACCGTCGAGCCAAGCTTCGAGGTAGGCGGAGAACTCGGACATGGTGGATATGATGAAAAAGCGAATGTCTCAGGCTGGCCGGCTAGGACGTCCTAGGTTTCAGTTGTATCAAATGCGAACGCAAACAAATAGTGACGGTATGGCGGAGAATGCCGACACCTGAAGACTGCCGCGGCACCTCCACACCCCAATCGTCAACTCATCAGGCGCGCTGTATGACAATAGAAGAGCTAGAGAAGAGTAGAGATGGATGGCTGTTGTGGATTTAGTATAATAAATCAGTGAGCACGTCGATATGAATATTCACCGTGACTCCCTAGGGCTCCGGATGGAGTCAGGGCCTTCGTCACAGTATGTCAGAGCGGCCATTGGTGCAGACAAGTCGCGAGTGTTGAGCAGTAACCCTGACACAGCCTCAAGGCTCTGTCTCAGTTTTTGCAGGTGCAAAAGTTGATGTACCTTTATCAGAAACGGGATCCGGAGACGAGTACAAGATGAAGTTGAGCATGGTCAAGGACGTAGGCGCTTAGATTCGGTTGGACGATGTCACGTGTGGGCGCTAGGTGCGACATCTCTGGGTGACGGTCTGCCGCATCTCTCAGGGCCAGGTCAAACTTGTCTCTTGCTCTCAACATGCAAAGCGCCTCCTACACAGCCAATGCGGTCAGAGCCTAGCGTCCGAGACAGCCCTTGTCGCATGTTGTGCACAAAATATTCTCGGGATCCTCGACTGAGGCCCAACAGCTCAGATGCGGATAGACATGATCGTCATATAGGCTCGATCAATATGAACATGAGCAAGCAGATCGGTGAACTTTCGGAATCGACTGATATTGGCATCCACCTCGATGGTGCCAGGACTGTCTACTACAAGTCCGTTGTTTGATGTCATGGTAAGCTCGTAGCTCTGGAAATCACAGTGACGTTGCTCACGCTCCCTACGCAAAGGATATTCCAAAGAGGTCACTCACCTTCTGACGGAGGTAGTAGTTATCATGGTTCCGTGCCGCAGCGCTCATTCTGTCCTCCGGTTCGAACCATATATGTATTCCCGCCTGTCTGCTCACATAGGAGGCCGGTTATCTCTTCTGCCCTCGGGCCGCCTCCCTGCTCCCGCAGTCATTTTTCCTCATCCGCTTCAGGAGCAATGTAAGCCGTCGGATACGTCTGTGACGTCTATAATCGTGTACGGCTCGCCGCCCCTCTTCTTCCTCCGTCCCAAGCCCGTTCTCGAGGCCGCTATCTACTTTGTCCCCCAAATACTGTCGTCTGTCTGACTTTGTGGGCGTAACCTCCGTACACCCTCTACTGGAATTCAGGGGATCAGCTTTGGAGGCTGTTACAGCATTCTTCTTATGGTCGACACAGATTGGAGCACCCTACTCAGTTCTCTCCTCCATGCATACCGCCTGCTGAAAGTCACCAAAGTGAGTTCCCAGTTCTCTAGAGATGAGACCCAGCTGAAGCTTTGGACAGTATATCATAGGTGCGTTACTCACTCCTCTCACTGCGCCCAGGCTAACGTGGCGAGCTTGTAGCCGCGTCAACCACGTTCCTGGCGTTGGAGATTATTGCAA
Source organism: Coriolopsis trogii (assembly GCA_020543525.1). Classification (NCBI taxonomy): domain Eukaryota; kingdom Fungi; phylum Basidiomycota; class Agaricomycetes; order Polyporales; family Polyporaceae; genus Coriolopsis; species Coriolopsis trogii. Next base: position 1,103,471 of record JAHYIO010000039.1, read on the forward strand.
CAATGGAGGAAGAGGTGAGTGCCCAGTAGTACGACGTGCATTAATTGGGCTCAAATCAAGGTATGGATGCAAAGGTGACGTATATTTGGCCATCACAGTGGACGCCCATGAAGATCATCTACCTGGTCAACCGATACTCCCCTTTAGTCGACACCACGCTCAGTCTTATAGGTAAGCGATTTCGTAATTGAAATACATTTGTGCTCACGCCGTGCCCATTCAGATCAAACTGATACGAGCAACATTAGGTCGTGCGCAATGCGTTTCCAGGCCCTAGGATGTGAGTCGTCCTTTAGAGCTGGATGTGGTTCTAATTTGATGATGCTATGCAGACGTATATACCATTGGCACATGGTTATCAGAGTGTACGTCCTTTCCTGAGCACCTTCTCAACGAAGAAGCCAACCTCATCATCGCACGAACTCAGTCATACTGGTCGCACGAACCATGGCGTTGTACGAGCTAAAACGTCCGATATGCGTCGGGCTCGTCATCCTCATGATCTCGCTCGTCGTTCCGTCATTCATCCTAGTCCACGCCTATCAGGACGGGCTGACGTGTAAGTGAACCCCTGGTCTGTCGAGTCGCTCATCCGCAGCTCACGTTCATATCCCGAGCAAGACTCCAACGCGGGGTTCATGCGACTATTTGGTTGTTTGCCGAGCAGCACGGACAAACCAAACTGGTATCTTTCCGCTTTTCTGCTCATTTCCGAGACAGGTGCGTGTGCTCTCCCCCCAAATCGTTAGGAACAAGTGGACGCTTACAACCTCACCATGCAGTCGTAGTCGCCCTGACCGTTTACAAACAATGGACCACGTCTAGTAAGCTCCCGTGTTCGATCTATGGTCCCTCCGTATCAATGGGAAAGTCTCTGATCGCACGCGACCTTTGCAGCCAAGGCCTCGTCCCGGTCTACGCTCTACCGGACAATGTATCGTGATGGTGTGTCATCTGCTCAGGCGGTACCTCATCGACGCCAGCTAACACTCCCTCGAGGCTCATATAACTACATTATCATGCTCTTCCTTACCCTGGCGAATCTCTTCACCACACTCTTTGAACCGGTGAGTCCCAGTCCAACAGCCCCCGCCTAACATGTAGCAAACTCACTGATTCTGTACCGTAGCACCCCGGCAAGGCCCTTGTGCAGATGTATGTCCCCTTCAGATTTCCGTTATGAAAGGGGGACGATCGCTCATATGAAAACGGACAATGCAGGCCGTCCCGTGTGATCCACAGCGCGCTCTGCTCGCGCGTGCTCCTCAACCTTCGAAAGGCGGCGGATAATATGGGCAATGCGTCTGGGACAGTCCCCCTTTCGGTACAGAGCCAACTCGTGTTTGCGTCAAGGGCACCGGTGGGTCAGCTGGAGACGCTGGACAGTATCACGCCCCCGCTTAGGCTCGCGCAGCTGGATAGCCAGGCGTGAAGTCGGCGGCAAGGATGCTATAGGATGTACGTAAACATTGTATGTTGTGTTGTTGCATCGTAGAGAGATCTGCCTAAGTGGCGAAAGTCCGATTATGACGTTTGCAAGTCCCCACGCCCGCCGCACGACATGGTGTTGCGGTTCAGATCGAGGATCGAGGATAAAGCGAAGGAGCCGCTGACCTGGCGTAGAGTCAGTTCGGAACAGGCTTCTGCAGCTCGCGCTTAGGCTCCTAGTGCCGAAAGACTTTATCAGACGAAAACGTGATCATTAGGGGCAAAAAGATATGAGACAAAATCAAGCAGACATGACAGTGCGCGCCGGCGGGACACGTATAGTACCAAAGAGACGTTATGCATCACTTTCCAGGAGACCCTCACTCCTCCTCGCTATCAGCCTCACGAGACTGAATCGCACTACTTAATACGCCCTTTCGACGCTTGCTACGTTGACCGTCACGCCTTGCTTCGAGCCCGGGGCCACAACTGACACGGAGGGAAGACTAGTGAGAAGCTCCGAGTGCCCTCGAGCCTCTGCACGCTCTGTGCTCCCGGCGAAATGATTGCCATTTAGTTCACCTCGGGAGGTGGCCTGTTTGGGCGAAGGTCAGTCGGGTCCACAGGGATTGGCTGATCGCGGTGATTGACGAGGTACTGGAGGATCAAGCGTTGCATGGCTTCGTGAAGATGATCCTCCACAAGTTCACCCTTCCATAAGGCGTATTCTGGCAAGACATGCTTCGCGATGCGGAACAGCAAGTTGGCGACTTCTTCCATTTCCGGGGGGAAAAAAGCCTTCCAAGCCTCAACGCCAAAATACCAGAAATACCACCGTGTCTCCGTATACATGATGCCTGCCTCGTTCGGGATTCTATGGCTGTGCAAGGCATTCCATGCCGAAAGCAATGCACCGTCAGCATATGCCTTTGACGGCGTCTCCCGTGGTTTGAGACGGAGGAGAGCAACCAGCATTGTCCAGAAGATGGACTCGGCATCGTGTTCCGCGCGGTGATAGTACTCGGGCTCTGGTTCCTCTTCAGCTTCTTCGAGGGTTGGTGGATAACCCCCATGACGAGAGTGACGGTCCGGCTCCTGGTAGCGATCGTAGCGGGCCTTCCCATACGTTTTGATGTACAGGTGGAGAGCTCTGTCGACAAGTTCCGGCATGCGTACGCCACTTACGGAGAACGCGTTGCAGAGAGCTTCGCACGCGGATACGCTACGGGCTACGAACGTAGATGTGCCCTACGTACGGTGTCAGAAGACTGATACAGGCGACGACTCGGAGGTGAAAGAAACAAACGATGCCGTGCGTCAGCTCGTCAGCTGAGATTTGACCACAGCTGGCTTGTCCCTTCAATGCAGCATTGTCAAGATCAATGAGGAGACACGTAGGGAATCGCTCTTTGACGGGTCTGAGGAACTGCCATGAACACCTGGATGAGGACGGACAGTGCATAGTAAACACACACCTTGCCTGACCATCCAAGACATCTCGGATGAACGGGTAAGTGCCAGGGAACACGGACTTATCCATGTCACTCGAGGTAGGGCGAAGGAGTATGTTGGCGATGCTCATGTCGCGATGCAGAACCTGCCGCTGGGTAAGTAGCATTCGATGCACTGACAGAGCAGACGTTAGACATTTTCTTGTTCATGGTATGGAGCACGGTTCAATGCCCTGACCTTCTAGGGTGTCGTAGATGGCCTCCAACACCTTGTTGACACTCTCAGCCTTGGTGAGATCTATAGCCCCTGGTCGGTTATAGAGTGCCAATGGCGTCCGAGTCTTCGTCCTCGAAGCACGCCCCTCCGAGTTCCCGCAGCAAACGGTGTCATTGTCAATCGTTGCATTGTCCACCTTGCTGAGACGGACAACGCCTGGCGCTTCGCCGTCACGTTGGACATGAGTCAAAATGTCCTCTCCTTCCCACCGCCGGAGACTGTCGAAGTACGTCTCTTTGAGCACTACAAGCTTTCTCTTTTCTTCCGAGTCCTTGGTGAAGAAGACGGTCGTTCTACGTCCCCAAAGGATTTCGACAAAGTTCCGGATCGTCAGGACCTGCTCTTGCACTTCGTTCTTGAGCACAAAGCAGTCAGGACTGCATAGGTGTTTGCATGCAAATTGCTCATTGACGGTGGTAGAGGCCGCATCCGGATACAGAGCTGCGAGGGTTGACTGGTTAACAGGCAGAGAGGAAGGCGAGGACGCTAGTACAATAAATGATCTGGAGGGGGGAACGTACTTTCGCAGAAGCTGACTGTAGACACCTCCTGGTCGTTCTTAAGGCCGCTCTGTCCCGCACGGAGCAGCTCATAAGGACTCGGAAGCCGGCTAGACTCGGAAGACATTACAATGCAAGACTGCGTGAGTTTGGGATCACGGCAGCCTGAATATCGAGGAAGGAATGATGATGCTACGTTGATATCGGTGACTTGAGCTATGTTGATTGTGCAGCGTGAGGAGTGAAACAAGCGGGTTATGAATGTGGTCGGGAGTCAAGTTCGACTTCGCCATTGTTCCTACACATATGCTTCTGGGCGTCTCTACTTGCACCGCCACCCATGTGCCTTGCCGCATCTCGCCTGAGAATAATTATAAGTATCTTTCATCCCTTGCTCCAAGACTGCTCACGAGCGCTGCAAGCTCGCAACATGGCCACGGCGTCCGGAATGCGCGTGAATCGTAGTCAGTAGAGCCAGCGAAGCGTAAGACAGCGAGCACGCCCTCAATCACGCTGCCGCGGCTGGATAGGAAAAAGCGTGAAGCAAGCGACGACATAAACGTGCTCGCAATTATTGTCCGATTCATCATAACATGCACGCATTGTAGAGGATTTCATCTTCTGGTGTATGTCCACCTATTTGGAGCAAATCCGGTCGAATTCAAAGTATGGCCAAGACGCGTACGTTGCTGGTGGGCCCACGCACATATATCAATGTGAAAACCCCTGCAAAGTAGTCCATCATCGCGGCTACACTTGAAAGGATACGATGTCTACTTGTGGCTCATACGAACCACAGGACATATTACACCTTGACGATGGTATTATCAATATCCGTGGAAGGTAGCCAAGTAAGACAACAATGTGACTGAACCGGGCTCATCCGCCCCAAAACAAAACAATGCTCGCGTATTGTCCTCGTTAGGGTCTGTTACCAGGACAATACGTGAACAAGTAGATCACAATTTAAGAGGACCCTCTGCGGGCACCGAGGACCAGCCTACGAATACGCAAGACATCTGACGGTACATATATCCAAGATGTCCACAATCCGCGCACAGCACAACATGAATGCCGATGACCGCGTGTGGAGCTCTCCCGTGTACTTCATTCTAGCCCCCGTTTTTCAGGACATGAAGTCGGCGTCCACCCTGCGAGTAGAGCTTGCGCAGTCTCAGCCAGTGGGTGTTCCATCTCCATGTCCAGTTTCGAGAACATGGATAACTGACGGTGTCACAGCATTGGAGAGATATACAGGAGATCATAGTCATCATGGAAAGAAAGCTCACTTTGAATTGTCTTTTAGGCCCAGGTGCCAACATCTTCTGGCCTGATGGGTACGTCTCTCCGATTTCGACAGTAGATGCTCAATCCTGTTTGGATCGATAGAGACCCCAAAGCCAATACAGCCGCAAAGCTTGCATTTGCCTCAGCAATACATGCGCGTCGTATAACGCATCCTTCGAGTCCCTTTGCTGGACGAGGTAGATATGGAGTAGGATGAGACGGTGGCGTCCGTCCGCCTGGATGCATCCGCTTACGGATGCCGGTCCGCACTTGCAGACCAGCATGGATGGGCCCGGGTGTCCTCCACGTGACCCGGGCGCTTCCTACCTTCTTATTGGCTAAACTCCCACTCTCGGTGTGTCGCCTCAGGGGGCAACCAGCCGAGAGTCCGGCGACTCCATGTCTGAAAAGTTTAGCGCTGGACCCCGAACACCACTTGGGGGAGGAGGTCCCCTAGCCGAGATAAGATTACGTGCGTGCTGCATTATCAGTCTATACGAACCGCTTTCTCTCTCCGTTCAACCACCACCGCCGTTGACGGCGCCCTCTCCCTCTTCAGCTGGACCTGCCGGTCAAGGTCCTGATACAACTCCTCTATCCCGTCACTACTAGGCACGCCAAAATCATCCCTCCACTCCTTTGTCACCTCCTCATCCTCAATACCCATCAAGTTCTCTTCGTTCCGGGAGATGTGCATATTGACTACCAGGCTGGCAGGCACATCAGGTACGTTCCCGGCTTCATCAGCATGGCCGAGTAGATGGTGTAGTGCGTTGTACTTCCAAATGGTCGCCGGTTGGCCTGGGGAGATTGGGGGGCATAGTGGACAATGGATGGGCACGTTGGTGCATGGCATGTTGGGAGATACTTTACGTGCTGCGGTGTACGACATGGATGTATGGTGATAGGGGCAGCTGGAAGCAATCTTGTATGAGTCTTTAGTCTTCGTTAATCGTGTTATACACCCGTCTTCTCCACAGAAGCCGCATGGTTCAAGCCCGATCTAGATGCTCACCATCAGTGCTAAACATGTTGTCCAACAATTCCCGGTAGTTACCTCATGTAGAAGCATTCTTTCATCACTGACACCTCTCATTGCATATAGGATGTGGCCGCCAACATGATTTCGCATTCGGGCGAGCTGCATGGTCTCTCCGCACAGGAGGCACCCGACAGAGGACTTCGGAGCACGCTTCTCTAGAGTGAGTTGCGGCGGAATGTCTGTGATTTCCAGTACGCTGACTACACCTTGATATGAGCAGTCTGTCAGGCTGTATATTTGCGATGCATACCTTGCTTGTCCATGTACGGTAAGCCATCAACTTGTGAGATGGATGGCAGAAGTTCAATGTTGAAGGCAATGTCAGCTATTTCTGGCCCGAGAGCGTCCCACGCCATATCAAGACATTCACAAAGCTGGTCACCCGAAAGTGACCATGTAACCTCAGCAACGGACCGGAGGAACGTATCAGATGATCCAGGCGCGTGTTCGCGAGGTGTCGGAGACTCGATGATGGTAGGAGCAAGAGGGTATAAGAGATGTGCAGGAACACTCAAGGTATGTTGCTGCCGCCGTGTGTTTGTCTTTGTGCCTGCAGTGAACTGAGCGTATGAGTGATTCCACAGCCACAGCGTCTCTGTTCCACTTGAGAGCGCATCTGTACTTTGAAGCTTGAGGATTTGGACGGTCACGGTTGTGTGCGAACCGTGCGGTGCCTCAAGTTGTGTGACCTCGATAGCAGTTGCTCGGCGGGTGCGTGCCTTCTCTCCTCTCGTTTCAAACTCCAAAATTTCCGCGACGGCCAGACAGATACGCAAGTCGACTCGGACTAGGAGAGCGGCGAGGTCCCCTGCCTTGACGAGATCGACACCAGGGGTGAGATCCTGAGTGTTGAAGCGATCAAACTTGCTGCCATGTAGATCTTCGATTGTGACACCTCTCGAACGCAATGTACGCATCGTGACCTTGCGGGAACGCTTCGCGGTGAGTACAATAGCAACGACCGAGGCTTTGAGGTATTTCTTCCCTTCAACGACCAACCACTTGTCTTCAGAGAACTGTGACGGAACGCCATGGGCACCGGGGATCTGCGTTGTCTGGGAGGGTAAGAAGTCATCAATGGCTAACCCTTCAGGTCGATCATCAGGCTCTCCATCGTCCTCTTCATATTCGTCGGGAACAGCCACTGGCAGCGATGAAGCCTGCGTTGGCAGGCAGTTGGACACGGGTTCAGCCGGACCGGATAGGGAACACATGTCCAAGCAGCGGTCTCGAAGTGCAGATCCGACCTCAGGCTCCTCCGTCCTTGCATTGTCCGGATCATACTGGACACCAACATAGTCACCCTCTGGTCGAAGAAGGTCACAGTCTGTGTGCGTGGATAACTTGTTCCAGTGGTTGGTGACCGTCTCGTTGCTGTAATATGCCTTCAGAAGCCGGTAAGCTTCCTCCCGTCCACGTGTCCATTCAGCTGTCAACTCAACATCTCCAACGCGTATGTTGCCTACCCAGGACCGGGGATTCACATGATCAACACCTAAAGCGTCCTTCAGAGCCAGACGTCGATGACCACGGTCCAAATCGGGGTTCCTCTCGAAGACGCTCTGGATGAGAGCACCTGTGGCAAGCTTTTCGGAAAGCTGCAGGATATCGAAGTTACGGCTGTGGTCCTGAGTGCGGCAGTCACTGAAGACACCTTCGAGGCAGTCTGTGCCCTCGAGAATGATATAGAATGGTAGATCCTTGTTTACAAGCTGGAGACGAGCAATGGTGATGACGATATTCTTGACGATGGCCTGTGAATCTGCGAAGAGTGCACCCATGATAGATCGTGTGTGATGTTGAGTCCAGAGGAAAGAAACGAGGTGAGCATATTTGATGAGAGATCAGAGCTGCTCTGATAGAGATATAGTGACAGAAATGAAGGGTAGAGTGAAGGATCCGAGGACATGAGCAAGGAATGAGAGCATGCGCTGCCGGTGGTGTGCGGATGGAAGGGAAGGGATGGCGCTGTCGCTCTCAAGCTTCAGGAGGGTCTGTATAAGGTTCACAGCTTTGGGAACATTCTGCTTGTCTGCGGGATCGAGTAGCTGACGTGCCTTCTCCGCGTCCATGCCAGGGAGGGTTTTCAGAAGTGCAAAAACATCATGGCATGTGAGAAGTGTGTCTGATATCTGCACACCCTTTGGATTTCGAATGAGCGTTGCAAATCCTGTCCGTAAGTCAACCTCTTGTGTGTACCGCCTCGGAGAGCATACCTGCTTACGTTTGATTACATGCTTAGGATCGCATGTTCCACATAGTCCATCGACGCCAGTATATGTGTTAAGACCTGTCAGCGGCACAAGGAGCTGTCCGAGAGAAGACGACAGGGAAATTGGCTCGCGCATGCATAGAATAAACTTAGCACGGCGGAACGATGCCTCTCCGTCAGTCGCAATGGCCCATATGGGTCCATGAGTCGCCTCTCCATGAGGATGGGTCTTCCATGCATCAAGCACAATCCTGAGCCAAGCGACCATCTCCTCCCCCGTTTCTGCCTTGCATGACGGAGAAACCAGTAGAGGGACAGGGGTGTAGTGTTCCGTCTGAGCATACGGGGCGATGGCAACCACAGTTCCATCCTGTCCGTAGTGCGCAGAGGTATTTGTTGAGAACGTATCATTGTCGACCTGTTGGGTGCGTTCTCGAGGGTGAAGCGTGGCCTCAATGTTCAGAATGTCTTCGAAAGTGGTCACCTTCTTCGGAATACCGTCTGAATGCTCACGGCAGACACCGAGGATGGTGTTATCTTCAGCACGGTACCGGCAGCGACCCTCAAGTGCAAGTCCATCGATTTGCATCACGTTCCCTGCAACATGGACTGAGAATGGATTGGGGGACTGTATGAGCATTGGTGGTTTGAGGTCAGGGTGAAACAGGGCTGAGATATTTGTATGGATCTCTTCGGACACGGGCCTGCTGAGACAGGGAATCAGGCGAGGGATCTGGAGGCGTCGGGCGAGAGTTGAAGCAGATGCAAAGCCATGGGATTGTTGTAGAGCAAAGAGCAGGCGCGGACCTCCGAGAGCCTTTGCCAGAAATGCGATCTGGAGGTCGCGATCTGAGAATCCTTTACCACGGGGAGTGTAGAGTCCTCGGAGTGAGTCCTCAATCCGGGAGATGAGCGTCTTTGGACTGGCTCCTTTCCAGAGAGCGACTTCGAGAAGATCACAAAGACGCTTTACATCATGTGTTGTGAGAAGCATTGTGAGCCGCTGGTGGTCATGAACCTTCGCTCGCAACCTTGAAAGCTTACGACCTGCATTGCGGTACTATAGACAATAAAATGATTCAGGGCCCAGTGGTACTAGAGCAGCCCTACAATGAGACAAGAGTACCTTGAGACGAAGTTGTCGATACTAGCCAACTACTTTTTGCAGGGCTACGTGATGAACTCTGAACCTGGAAGGCTTGGAGCGACCTGTAAGTCACACAAAGAGAGATCTTCAGTCAGTGAGCGAACGACTATATTGCATAGTCCAGTACCTGTAAGTCACACAAAGAGAGACTACAAGTACTAGTAAGTAAAGTGTAGTAGAGCATAAGTAATGAGTGGGACTTACTCTTCAGTCAGTGAGCGAACGACTGAAGAGCAAAGGGGCAAACAGACTGCCTTATATACTGGAGAGAGGAGTGCATGAGTAAGCGAATGAAGCAGTCACATGTTAACCATAGAGCGATGAGTAAGAGTCCGTACTCGGCGTATGAGTAAGAGCCGAGAGTATTCTGAGTAAGACATAAGGTCTAGAATGTTCCGGTGCATTGTAGAACGCACAGGAAGACAAGGGAACCATATGGTCATGGGAATGTACAGTAGTTTCGTAGAGAAAACCGTATATGGTAAGTAGAAACACAGCCTATAGTAAGCGCTATCTAAACATAAGTAAACATGACCATACAAAGGTTGTGTGCACAACTCCGGACCGGTAGAGCCGTAAATCCGGAATGTCAACACTCCCACTCGTTCAAGATGCAACGGACACAAGACCTATCTCCTCAACGAATTTGGCCTGATTGGAGTAAGGCACGTTCTTCGTGAGGGGGTCGGCCAATTGGTCCTCAGAAGCGACATAGTAGATCTCGACAGATCCCATCTCGACCTGTTCACGAATGAAGTGATAACGGATCTCTATGTGCTTGGTACGACGGTCAATGACTGGATTGACAGACAAGAAGATCGAGCCTTGGTTGTCGAGACACAAAGGCGTCGGATCAGTCACGTCATCTCCGAGTTCATCGCCGAAGGTCCTCAGCCATGCCAACTGACGACAAGTGTCGGAGGCCGCTTTATATTCCGCCTCGGTCGAGGAGAGCGAAATGGTAGGCTGACGCCTCGATGCCCACGATACAGCACCACCTGCCATCAAGAAGACAAAGCCAGAGGTTGAGTGCCGATCATCACGGTCTTCCGCCCAGTCCGAATCTGAGTACGAAATCAGACCGTCATTAGACGCTCCCTTGTAGCGCAGCCGGTACGCCTTTGTTCCCTGAAGGTAACGCAGGACATACTTGGCATAGTTCATGTGCGCTTCAGAGGGATTGGCATTGTACTTGGATAACCGTGTGACAGCAAAAGCAATATCAGGGCGCGTCCCGAGCATGGCGTACAAAAGACTGCCAATAAGACTCTGGTAGCGTTGCCTGAATGAATCGGAAGCGGGCTGATCGGTTTTCACCAAAACAGCACCAGCAGGGAGAGGAGTACGCGACGGTTTACAGTCAGCCATCTGGAAACGCTCAAGGACAGACTGGATATACTCTTCCTGGTCGATGTCGAGTGTTCGAGTGGAACGATCTCGAGTGATGCGAAGACCAAGGAAGCGCTTGACTGGTCCCAAGTCCGTCATCTTGTACTGCTTAGAGAGAGAGCGCTTAACGTGCTTGATGTGACTAGACTGATCGCCAATGAGAAGTAGATCGTCGACATAGAGTACGACAATTGTTACGTGTTCCCCCCCTTGTCGCCGATATACGTAGATCCCGGCATCAGAATAGGTCCGTTGGAATCCCAAGTCAAGAAGCGACTGATGAATCTTCGCATTCCATTGACGCGACGCCTGTTTAAGACCATAGATAGCCTTTTTGAGCAGACAGACGTGATCTTCCTTCCCAGGAACGACCCAGCCTTCGGGCTGTTCCATGTAGATTTCCTCTTCGAGATCGCCATTCAGAAACGCGGTCTTGACATCCATAGATTCGATGTCCCAGTCCTCAAGCGCAGCATGCGCAAGAAGATACCGGATAGACTCGAACCGCGCAACCGGAGAGAACGTCTCGTGATAGTCCTCACCCCATACTTGAGTAAAACCGCGAGCAACAAGACGAGCTTTATACCGCCCATCATGTTTAATGTCATAAACCCAGCGGTTTGAGACGACGTGTCGACCTTTAGGACGAGGAACAAGTAACCAGGTTCTGTTCTCGATGAGCGAGTCATACTCCGACTTCTCAGCTTCGCGCCACTTAGGAGCATCAGGCGATCGCATGGCCTCCTTGTGGGATTGAGGAATACCAGCTTTCGACTGAGCAGCAGCGAGAAAAGCGAGGAAAGTCTCTGCCTCCCACTGATCTCCATCCGGATCTGTCCGAGCGTCAACATGAACCGGGTTCTCGTCACCATAGATGTTGTCCTGAGTCCTACTCGGGTGGGGAATGCCTGCTTTGTCACGACGAGGACGGTCACGAGCAATGCTAGGCTGATTATCTCCCACTGGTCTGTTACGACCACGACGGTGAGGAGGATGAGGAGCAGGAACAGGCGGTGGTATTGGAGGACGATCAGGGGCATTAGCCGGAGCAGGTGCTTCAGGCGCATCATCGTCTACAGAGTGATCAAGCGGTGGTGGGACATCAAGCGGAATGGGAAGGGGAATGTCCAGGATGTCGTTGGGATCGACCGAGTCAGAGTCGTCGTTCGAGGACTCATCTGACTGGTCATTCACAAACGGATTATCACTGGGGGCGACAGGTTGATTGCCAGGAAGTTTTCGTGCAGGGAAAGACTCTTCATCAAATGTCACATCGCGGGACACGACGATAGAGCGGGTGGCCGGATTCCAAAAACGATACCCCTTGGAACCCTGCTCATACCCCACAAAGATCATCTCGACTGCCTTCTTGTCGAGCTTCCCTTCGCGCTTCGCCTTCTGCACATGCACAAAGGCTTTGCACCCAAACACGCGGAAGTAGGAAACGTCTGGTATGGTGCCGTCCCACAACGTGATAGGGCATTGCCATTTGTGTCGTCGCATAGGTTGACGATTGTAGATATGAACGGCTGCATCGATGGCAAGTTGCCAGAAACCGTGACTAAGTCCAGCCTGATGTAACATACACAAAGCCTTCTCGGTGATGGTACGGTTCCAGCGTTCAGCACGTCCATTCTGTTGAGGTGAACCCGCAACTGTCTTCTGGTGCTCGATGCCATGCGAACGAAGAAGCTCACTGAACTCGCTAGACGTGTATTCCCCCCCTCGATCAGAGCGGACTTTCTTGATCTTTTTACCGGTCTGAGTCTCAGCCCATGCCTTATAGTCGAGGAATGCTTTAACAGCGTCCGACTTGTGCTTAAGGTAGTAGGCGCGAGCAAGACCAGAGTAATCGTCAATGAAACCGGCAAAATACTTCCATCCTCCGATAGCCTGAGTACGCATCGGTCCATCGAGATCTGTATGGATGAGCTCGAGAACTTCAGTCGCACGCTTCTCAGAAGGTGGAAAGGGGGCGCGAGTGGATTTGCCAAAGGCACATCCGTCACATGGCTCTTCATCCGCAGGATCAACGGCATCAACTCCCTTGGTGTTCTTAGGAAGATGACGTACCACGTCCTTGCCCGCATGACCAAAGCGACGATGCCAGGTCTTGAAGCGACGGACATTGAGGTGGACACGCTGACCATTACGGAGTTCGAGGAGCGTCCAGTACGTGTTGCTATTCGGGTTGTACCTCGCCTCAAGGATCTTTCGACCCATGATACGAATCATCGAACCATGTTTGACAGCACCATCAGGTAGCTTGTCAAAGATACACATGCGACCTTCGCCTTGGAACAAGGAATAACCATTGCGCTCGATGGAGCCCGTCGAGAAAAGACGACCTTCCACATGCGGGATGTAGTAGACGTTGTTGAAGGTGACTGGGACGCTCTGATTATCGATGTACGCGATCCCTTCAACCGTTCCCGATCCAAGCGCATGGATAACACTACTTTCACCTGACGCAGCCGTTCCAAAGGGAACAGTGGTCTCGAAAGGCTGGTAGGTAGAAAAGTCAGACATGTCGCCGGTGATATGTTGAGAGGCTCCTGAGTCCATAAGCCACATGGTCCACTTCGAGCTGTCCGAGGCCATAGCCTCATCATAGAAAGAAGCAGCGATGTTCGAGGGACCCGAAAGTACGTTTACAGCAGATACAGACTCAGAGACGACATGTGCATGGCTATGAGAAGTAGTGTCCTTGTTCTTCCCCTTGTCCTTGTCCTTATCCCTCTCCTTCTCCTTCTTCTTGCCCTTGGGACGCTTGTCTGGGTGCTTCTTGTAGCAGTTGGACTCGTGGTGAGAACTACCGCCACAGAAGGAGCAAGGACCCTTAGGCTTCGGCTTGGTCTGGGAGACCTTGTTGGCGGACTGTCCGTTCTTGCGCAATGACTCCTCGGCCAAGGTCTTCGACTGGATGTCGTCGAGGGTGATCTTGTCGATGTCCGTAATAGCCATTAGCGCAGAAACCATGGACTGGTAGGACTCGGGGACCTTCGACAGCAACAGGAGAGCCTGCATGGTCTCGCTGAGCTTGACGCCGTTGCTATCGATGTCGCGAAGGCGGTTGATGATCTTCATCATCTGGTCCTGGAGAGGCTTCGAATCGTTCATGCGAGGCTCTGCAACGAGCGACTCGAACATGCCCCAGACGTGAGCACTGTTGGGCGTGCCAAACTTCGTCTTGATGGCGGCCCAGGTCTCAGCGGCTGTCATGGTACGAGGAGCAGCACCACCTTGACCCAGAACCTTCGCATCGAGGACGTAGTGGAAGTTCGGTGAGACCCGCATATACATCATGCCGCGAGCCTGCCCATTGAGCTTCTGCCATGCCTCTATGGCGACTAACTCCACCGCAGTGGCAGTAGTACCGGCAGGAGAGGGCTCAGTCTTGGTGCCTTTGACAATCTCCCAACAGCCCATGAAGATGAAGTACCCCTTGAGCTTTGCAGCCCAGTCATTGTACTGGTTCGCCGAAGAAAGGATAGGGATCGAGTCGATCTTGACGTCTCCCATGATTGAAAGCAGGTACTGAGAAGAGTGGAGATAATCCTCGTCGTCGAAGTCTAGAGTGAAGGATATAGGCGCAACAGATGGAAGCGCAGTGACGAGAGGAGGAGGAAGAGTTTCGATTGAAGAGAGATGTGGAGATGCGACGAGAGGGGTGTCGTATGGGGTGTTAGAGGCGAGAGGAAGCGCTACGACAAGTGGTGTGTCGTAGGGTGTATCGGATGCGACTGGAAGAGCTGTGTTGACTCCAGCAAGAAACTCCTCGTCTGCTTGGTAGGGAGAGATAGGTTGCCAAGCGAACGATGTGGGATCTTCCGGTAAAGCAACGTTGTTGTACCGATGAGGACAGGGGCTCACGGCACAATTGTACCAACCGTCGCTTTGAAGGTGGGCGTCGACTTGTTCGTCAGAGTCCCAAACGTGTGGAAGATCCTCGCAGGATTCCTCGTTGCCTGAGCTGTCAGAGGATGCTTCTGTCGAAGTATCAACGATGTCCTCGACTTCAGACTCAGAGGAATGAGGAGATGCTGGAAGAGTCGGCTCCAGAACAGTGGTTCAAAGTATACGCGATGATTGACGTGCCACGTGCGAGGAAGGTGGACAGGGGCACCTTTTGAGGTGAACCAGAGAGCCAGTAAGCCGAAATTACCGACAATCCGGGTAGAAGTCGCCAACTGTGCCCAAGAAAAGCTATAGTAACTACCGAGGCAAAAAGGTATCGTAAGGAGGGTCCGAACGGTTGTCCTCCGGTCCAAAGGTGCTAACCACCCCGGGTACAACAGCTGGCGGGCGCAAGTGCGTGGCCTGGCTGAGGGATGCCTGAATCACCCAGGTGCCTCGAGAGCACAACAGGTGTTACAACGATAGTAGACTAGAGACTGACTACGAAGCGCTCAGGGCTGCGTCACGAGCGCAGAAATGTCCCCCTGGCAGCAGTGTCGGCGGGCACAGTCAAGAGAGTAGGAAAGTGGGATGCATGGGCAGAGAGTCGACGTACAAAGAGTTGCGCGCAGAGGTGTCGACAGAGAAGCAACCGATTAGAGCGCAGGGCTCATAACCTGATGAACTCTGAACCTGGAAGGCTTGGAGCGACCTGTAAGTCACACAAAGAGAGATCTTCAGTCAGTGAGCGAACGACTATATTGCATAGTCCAGTACCTGTAAGTCACACAAAGAGAGACTACAAGTACTAGTAAGTAAAGTGTAGTAGAGCATAAGTAATGAGTGGGACTTACTCTTCAGTCAGTGAGCGAACGACTGAAGAGCAAAGGGGCAAACAGACTGCCTTATATACTGGAGAGAGGAGTGCATGAGTAAGCGAATGAAGCAGTCACATGTTAACCATAGAGCGATGAGTAAGAGTCCGTACTCGGCGTATGAGTAAGAGCCGAGAGTATTCTGAGTAAGACATAAGGTCTAGAATGTTCCGGTGCATTGTAGAACGCACAGGAAGACAAGGGAACCATATGGTCATGGGAATGTACAGTAGTTTCGTAGAGAAAACCGTATATGGTAAGTAGAAACACAGCCTATAGTAAGCGCTATCTAAACATAAGTAAACATGACCATACAAAGGTTGTGTGCACAACTCCGGACCGGTAGAGCCGTAAATCCGGAATGTCAACACTACGAGGATCTGGGCATGTGTCAGGGCCCAGTGTTGCGTGTGAAGAGGAGCTTCTTTCGCGCGTTCTATTGCAATCTTCATCTTTGTTGAATGTGCAATTTGGCTACAGGCAACGCATGGTCCAGACAAGTGAGGTGGGAGAACCAAGTGACAATTGAATGACCGGAGATGGAGCCACCTCTCGTTCTGAAATCCAACAGGTTCCCAAGGGAAATCGTGTTTGAGGTGCTGGTGATATGGGTACGTACTCCAGATAGAACCAGGGGTCCATTCTACCAGTGCTCCAGGACATGCGTGCATGCGATATGGCGATCCATTCTATTCTCCAATGTGCAAGACAGAAATACAACACATCAAGTAGTACACACCTCTACTGCACTCGTGTTATGCATCCCAACTACACCTACATCGGATCCTGAGACTGCCGGCACGTCTCCTGACATTTGCGGGCTAGTGTTGCTACTAACCAGAGGAGGGGGTGTCAGAGAATTGTTTGAAGAACGAGATAGAGGGGAATCGGTCGGCATAGAGAAGTCAGAAGTAGTGGGAAGATGCGGAGATGCCGCGGCCGATGCGTATGGCTGGCTGGTAGGGACCAATGAGGAGCCGATAGAAGCGCGAGCTTGTGAAACTTGTTGCCGTAACCTCTGTCGAGCTTGCTTATTGACTCGATCCTTACAGGAGTTGGAATCGCGGTGGCGCAGGAAGCTTGCGGGGTGGCCATTCTCATTGAGGGAGATGGTGCGGCCACAGAGATCACAGTCAATAACATGCGTGCGAATATCCCATCGTGTTTGCAGAACGCATCCGTCAGTGAGCTCGATGTTCTTTGGTTTCTTCTGCTCTTCGCTCGGAGCGGCGGGGGGCATTATGGTGTGAGGAGGCTCGATACATGCATATCTGATGCTTGGAGTCCGATATAAGCAGTCCCGATTAGGCAATTTCAGGCGCTCACGTGGTGCTCAGGTATACGATCGGACATGGGGCACAGAGTTGCTACTTGTTAGCCTCAAAAACAGTCACGGATGGTTTGGATATGTCCTCAAAATATATTCTCCAAGTTTCGTACAGTTTCATAGACATATGAACTCACTATGGGAGAATCACTGAAAATCGAGGGAAAAGTTCAAACTGGGACCCCGTACACCACTTTGGGGGGGAGGAGGTGGCACTTGGAGTCAGCGCTCGCTCGGCTGGTTGCCCCCTGTGTCGCCTCGTCTCCGTCTCTCTCTGTGTTTCATACCCTAAGTCGTGCTTTCCATTGCTCTCTTGCCTTCTCTCCTCCCGCGCTCTGTTGCTCTTGCTTTGACTACTGCAACAATGCCTTCGCGAAGATCACAACAATAGGGCCGAACGTGATTGTGACGACGAACACGAGGGCTGCAATGGCGCAGGGCAGCACGGGTGGCTGTAGCAAGCCATGATAGGTAGATGCATTGGACGGCGAGAGTAGCAAAGAGGACAAGAGGGAGGAGGGTTGAGAACGGTGATGAGGGTTGAGAGGAGGGTATGTTCTCGTCTCTCGCGTCTCTCTCCCTTTCTTATCTCTTGCCTTGCTGCCCTTCTCTCCGTCTTTCACCCTTGCTGTCCTCGCTGCTGTTGCTGTAAACATTCTTGACCTCATGCCCCTGTGGCTATCCTTCCTGTCTCGGCGCTTCTCCGCGCCCGAGATTCATATAGATTGACGCATGAGGAAGATACATATAGTTGTTTACTACTATGCGTATATATCTGAACTTCTTATGAACCGACGGTAGTGAAATTACCATGCACCCGGATGCATCCATCCGGACGGACTCCTCCGTGGTAGGATGCATCCGCCCTACTGAAGATGCTCGGACGAGGTGGAGGGTCGATGTAGGGCGAATTGGGACAAGCTTGAGAGTCAGCCTTATGAGTTTTCGTGTAACTGCAGAGTTCCCAGCCACTGAGGAGATGAGTCAAACCAGATGTAGATGAGATTGTGAGGGTCGAACGTTGAGGGTTGGGAGCGACAGAGGAGAGACGAAACCAGTCTAGCGCGCTTCACGCTCTGTCCCCTTGTGTTGGGACGCCTGTTGCTCAACAAACGTTGCTCATGTTCAACCACGACTACGACATACGTCGATTCATATGCTGAGAACTGCGTATCAGCAACCTGCGATGTCTTCATTAATCCTTGACTGCTCAGTGCAGGTAATAATGCTGGGTGCTACAGATGTTGTACGATAGGACGCCAGTGATCGGCAGACTTTTGCTGCCGCAGTGCGCTCTCGGATCCTAGTGTAAGTCGAAATCAACCAATATCCAATTGTGGCGAACGCAAGGCAGATCGACTAGTTCACATACCGCTATGTTCGCAAGAACCTTACTGGCCTCGCTCCAGGCGACCGCCAGACCTCAACATTCGTTATCGCATCGCTAACATGTGTGCGCTCTGATCATGAGCACTAGAGCTCCTAATGCACATCAAGAGTAACCAACGCAGCAATGAACCTCTCTACGATCTCTGTGAGTGGGGCCGAGGAGGAAGGGTCCCTAGTTGTGTCGCCTCTCTTGCATTGTCGGCAGCTGCTACCGTGCACCCCGCGCGGCTCTCTCGGCTCTCTACTGCCATCCATCAAGTAAGTATATGCGACATCCCTGCTACATACAGCCCGAATGCACGGGCCAGTGTCTCCATGTGCGCATCTCAATTTTTGTTTTTCATTCTTGTCTCCATCAGGCTCTCGGTATTCAAGACCCCTGTTGAAGGCGCATGCCGCAGCACTCCTTGAACGAAAGTTCTACCTAGGAAACTGGTACAATAGTCTGTCAATTCGTCGATAGGCAACTTAGGTTCGAACTCGACAGGTCCTCGGTGCCCTACGGCACGCAACGCGTACATACGGGCCCGCTCAGTGAGTCATTCACCCATACCCGACAACACGGAGTCAGCAAAGCACCGCCCCGTACATACATACTTATATTCAGCGGAGTCATGAGTGCGGTTCCTTCACTCTTGCCATGAATGTGTGGCGGTGGAGCGCCCGTGGGCGGTGCAACTTCTGCTATTCGACTACTGACTTCTCTGTGACTTACCGCGTCCGAAACCTGTGTCATGCACGCTTCTCGTCTGGAGCTCACCTCGCATATATACCTAGCACTCTGCCGCCACAGACTCTCAACCCACCACCGAGAGTCACATTCAACATGTACTCTGTCGCCAACCTCTCCCAGAACGTGACTCTCCCTGCCCTCCCGGAGCTCTTCGATGAGTCTTTCCTGGACCGCCTCCTTCCCGCGCAGGCAGAAGACTGGACCATGCTCGAGGAGGCCGACGCCCACCCCAAGAACGCGATGATGGAAGCCCTCAAGTCGACCGCCAACCGCACGCGGACCGCCAACTACGCGCAGGCGTACAGCTCGACGACCGACCCGGTCCTCGACGCCTTCAACCAGATCGGCAAGTACACGTCTGCGAGCGAGATGGCGCGTCTGCTCGACGCCGCGTGGAAGGCGGACCGGGACCTCACTCTGCGCCTCATCTGGTACACGCGCAGCATCCACGATGGCAAGGCGGAGAAGGACGCGTTCTATCGCGCGTTCGCGTGGCTGTACGAGAACCACCCGCGGACGGCGATCGCGAACCTGCGGATGCTGGTCGCGCCCGTGTGCGTGACGTCGGAGAAGAAGGGGACGAGCGCGTCGCATGGGTACTGGAAGGACCTCCTCAACCTCGTCTCGCTCGCGGCGTGCGATGAGCTGCACACGCGCTCGCGGGTCAACGGGTTCAAATGCTTCAAGATCTACACACCTAGGGGTACGAAGAGCGGCGACGATGCACGAGTGAGGGACGAGCGGGCGAAGAAGGGCAAGAGCCGGCACGAGAAGCTGGTCGAGCACCTCGCAGACGCCAGGTTCCGCGCCCTGTACGTCGCCGTCGCGCGCACGTTCGCAGAGCAGCTCGAGAAGGACCTCGGGCTCCTGGAGGAGATCAGCAAAGCGGAGTCAAAGACAGACAAGGCCATCCTCTCCAAGCAGCTCTCCCTCGCGGGCAAGTGGGCGCCGACCCCTGGAGGCGCGCACGACCGCGTCTCCAACCTGTCCACCGCGATCTCGTCCGTGCTCTGCTACAACCTCCTTCAGAAGGACGCGCGCCTCGTCCCTTCCGTGCTTCGCAGCCCGCCCGACGCGCTTGCCGCTGCGGCGAACCCGGAGCTCTGCCTCACCCTCCGGTCCTACCTCCGCCGCTGGTACCTCGCGCCCCTCCGCACCCAGCTGGGCTGCCCCGAGCCGCTCATGAGCGCAGGGCGCTGGACGGAGATCAACTACGCGCGCGTGCCTGCGGTGTGCATGAAGACGAACACGGACCACTTCTTCCGGCACGACCCGGACGGGTTCCAGAAGTACCTGCTGAGCGTCGAGCGGGGCACGCGCACGATCGCCGGGGCGACGCTCCTCCCGCACGAGCTGATCGGGGCCGTCGCCGCGCTCTCCCCGGAGCTCGGGGGTGGAGGGAGGGCGAGCAAGTACCCGCTCGTGGAGGAGGCGCGGCGCGCGGCGGGGGAGATGAAGATGCGCGTGCTCGAGGCGCAGTGGGGGAGCCTCGTCGAGCGGCTGCGGGGGAGCGGGCGGCTGGACAACGCGCTCGCGATCTGCGACGTGTCCGGATCGATGGGGAGCTTGTACGGGGCACGGCAGGGCCACTGCGACGCGCCGATCTTCCCCGCCGTTGCGCTGTCGCTGCTGCTCGCGAGCGTGGCGCGGCCGCCGTTCGATGGGGGGTTCATCACGTTCTCGAGCGCGCCCGAGTTTGTGAGGCTTGAGCTGCGCGGGCGGCGGCTCGCGGACGTCGTGGCGGAGATGGGCCGGGCGGGGTGGGGGATGAACACGGACTTTGGGGCGGTGTTCTTGAAGCTGCTGCTGCCGCTGGCGAAGAAGCATCACGTGCCGCGGGAGGAGATGGTCAAGCGGCTGTTCGTGTTCTCGGACATGCAGTTCGACGCAGCGGCGAGGGCGAGGGCTGTGGATGAGTCGGAGGGGCCGATGTCTGGGAGCCTGTGGGAGACGAACCATGACGCGATAGAGCGGGCGTATGCGGAGGCGGGGTACGACATGCCCGAGATCGTGTACTGGGATCTGTCGATGGGCTCGCGGCAGACGGTCGAGGTCGAGGCGACGAGGAAGGGCGTGGCGTTGATGAGCGGGTTTTCGGCGGGGATGATGAAGGTGTTTTTGGGCGAGGAGGGAGCGGTCGAGGAGCAGGGCGCTGAGGCGGAGAACGGTGAGAAGGCGACGGTCCAGGAGGAGTTCAACCCGGTGAATGTGATGAAGAAGGCGTTGGGGAAGGCGAGCTTCGACGGCCTGGTGATTGTCGATTGAGGCTGCACATAAAAGGCCAATGGCCATGTACGAGTACACTGTGATGTTCTATACCCACCGGCTTGTCACTGATATCATACTCAACTCCCTTCAATGGCACATCTTCGTTGTGGCTTCGAAGAGCTGCGACTCTCTAGAACTAACTGCGAATCAAGACCTGCGCAGACTGGCGTGCGAAACATGTCATATGAGGGCGAAGTTGCGGACGCGCTATGACTGCGCTGTGTCTGCTCATGCGCTCCGTCCTGAACACTATCAGGCTGAGGCGTGCGCAGTATGTACACGCAGATCGGTGGCAGAAATTGAGTTCGCGGAATATGGACGTATGTGTAGCTGTTCTCCGAGAGACCGGGGTACACTCACATTCTGCTTCTCCTCCGAGAACTGAATGGAGGGCTCACGGCATGCGGATCGCAGAAGTCGACGTTAACCGAGTGAACTTGACCGAGGTATGTTAGAGTAGCGGCGTTGTGAGACGAGTCGACGTTGTGAGACTATGTCCTTGTCCGAATAGGCCTGTTGAATGGTCGACTGATGTCCGTATAATAAACTGGAGTCGAGGAGTCGAGGAGTCTAAGGGAATCGGCGATTGCAGCTGGATGATTACCGACTTGGCAGGAGAGCGGGAGATGAATCGATGATGTGCAGTGTATGAGTGAGCACTGAGCAAGTGGACGGCCGGTCTCGGGGATGGCTTTCTGACATACTGCGGAAGCATAAGCGGGAACGAAGGCAGTCGACCTGGGGCGGGCCGATGACAAATTGAGATACGTTAGAGCGGCCCTGTGGGTGCGCGCTGGTACGCCGCATTGACGCTTAGATCCTCGATATAGCTGCGTCGTCGACACGATGTTCTCGGTCCTTCTCCTGCACACCGTCAATGGACGGTTAGCATGTCGTGGTTTTTGCCGGCGGGGGCGCTGGAACTGTGTCTAGCTTGTTTTGACCTTCGCACAGGGAGCAAGGCGGGATTCATGCTCATGCGAATGGACTGGGGGAACAGGGGCAGACGCTTGCGGACTGAATACCCATCGCAAATCGCAATCTGGAGGGGCGGATAGGAATCACATGGAGGACAAATGGAGATCTGAGTCGATGACAGGGCTGGATAAGCTCTGCAAGCCCTGGCCGGCCTGAATCGCAATGGTGTCCGCTTAGTCCGAGTCGCCACTGTCAACCGCTCGCTCGGACGCGTCACTCGCTCGGCACTCTCGTCCAATATCCATCATGTTCCCGTTCGGACGGACGCAGCCCCTTATATATATCATTCCGCTCCTACTCCCCACTCCCTGCTAGTTTTCTCGGCCACCACACTCCCCTCGTTTTCCTCATCTCCCTGCCTCCTCCACCATGGCTGACCCTGCTCAGCTCGAATCTCTCGAGGGACAGGACCGTGTTCCCGAACTCCCCACCGCTACCCATATCGCTGCCGCCTATGGCCACGCAGCCATCCACAACGAAGAAGAGCAGCACCGTCGCCGTTCTGAGGACCGCGAAAGCATCTCTTCTGTCGACGCCAGTAGCCCCCGCCCTCCCGCTCGCCGAATGTCCACCAGCTCCCATGTAGACATCGGTTTCTTCGACCCCCCTGGCGTCGAGCAGCTTCGCCGGACGCTCTCAAGACAGTCGGAAGCCCGCTCACTCGCTCTCCAGCGAGAACCATCTCGTCGGCCCGAGCCGCAGAGCACCCACTCCCGCTCCTCCGACGACACTCTCGCGTCACCCTACGATCCACACTTTGACTTCGAAAAGACGCTCAGAGACGTGCTCAAGAGGTTTGTCTCTCACCCGGTATATGCTGGTGGAGCTCATATGCTCATCTCTTGCGTAGGGTTGGAGAGTCGGACATCAAGCGTAGGGAGCTTGGAGTCATGTTCAAGGACCTCCGTGTCGTCGGCGTCGGAGCTGCGGCATCATATCAGCAAACCCTCGGCTCGGTGCTCAACCCGCTGAACGTTATTCGCAATATCCGCGAGGCGCTCCATACCCCTACCAGGGACATCCTCACCGGCTTCGACGGCGTCGTACGACCGGGAGAAATGCTCCGTGAGTGCTCTTATCGTTCGCTCGCCGCTCGCATCATCCGTTGAACGCCGGCACGATTTATAGTGGTTCTCGGGCGTCCTGGCTCGGGGTGCAGCACCCTCCTGAAGGTCCTGGCGAATCAGCGAGGAGAATATCACAGGATCGATGGTGAAGTGTGGTACGACTCCCTCACACCGGAAAAGATCGAGCAACACTATCGGGGGGACGTCCAGTACTGCCCCGAGGACGACGTGCACTTCCCTACCCTCACCGTCGACCAGACGCTCAGCTTTGCCGCCAACATGCGGACGCCGAGCGTGGTTCCCGCTGGCATGACGCGCAGCGGCGTCGTCTCAATGATCACGGATGTAGTGGAGACGGTCTTTGGGCTGCGGCACGTCAAGGGCACCTTGGTCGGAGACGCGTCGATACGTGGTGTTTCTGGCGGTGAGAAGAAGCGCGTTTCGATCGGAGAGGCCCTTGCCACCCGCAGTCTGTTGAACTCGTGGGACAACTCGACGCGCGGCCTCGAGTACGCCACCATCCTCGCCTGTCACCTGGAAATGAAATGCTAACCCAAATTCGTTTTGTTTGAAGTGCATCAACCGCGCTCGAGTTCGTCGAGGCGCTCCGGATAGCAACGGACATTGCGCGCGTTTCGACCATCGTCGCCATCTATCAAGCCGGTGAACAGCTTTACAAGCTGTTCGACAAGGTCTGTGTGATATACGAGGGTAAGCAGGTGTACTTTGGGCCGGCGAACCAAGCCCGCCAGTACTTCATCGACATGGGCTACGAGCCTGCTAACCGCCAAACAACTGCGGACTTCCTCGTGGCTGGTGAGCTCCTCCGAACGCGTTCCCACCGCTAACGCGCATACATTGACGTACTCTATCCCAGTCACCGACCCCAACGGCCGCATCGTCCGCGAAGGGTACGAGAGCCGCGTTCCCCGCACTGCGGCGGAGTTCGTGGCGTACTTCAAGAAGTCCGAGTTCGCACGCGCGAACTGGGAAGACATGGAGGCGTACCGGAACGAGTTCGTGGGCAAGCCGGAGCGCGTGCAGTACTACAAGCAGAGCGTGAAGGCCGAGCACGCGAAGCACTCGAACAAGAAGAGCCCGTTCATCGTGTCCATCGCCCAGCAGGCGCGCGCGCTCATGCGCCGCCGCGTGCAGATCATCCGTGGGGGCATCGCAGCGCAGGTCATCCAGCTCGCGTCGTTCGTGCTCCAGGCGATCATCATGGGCACGGTCTTCCTCCGGCTGAGCAACACGACGTCGACGTACTTCTCGAGGGGTGGTGTGCTGTTCTTTGCGCTGCTGTTTGCGGCGCTGTCGACGATGGCGGAGATCCCTGCGCTGTTCGCGCAACGGCCGATCGTGCACAGGCAGGCGAGGGCGGCGATGTACCACCCGTTCGTCGAGGGGCTCGCGCTCACCCTGGTCGACGTCCCGATCACGTTGGTTACCCAGATTGTCTTCGGTATCGTCATTTACTTCCTCGTCGGTCTTCAGCAGTCGGCAGCGCAGTTCTTGTGAGTCACCTCCTTTCGATTCAGCGCGTTGATCGTTGATTGCGTACTGACACACCACCCTAGCGTCTTCCTGTTGTTCGCGTTCATCAGCACGATCACGATGAAGGCGTGGTTCCGTTCGCTCGCTGCAGCGTTCAAGAGTCCCGCCCCCGCTACCGCCGTCGCTGGCTTAAGCACGCTCATTTTGGTTCTCTACACCGGATACTCTCTGCCGCAGCCGTACATGATCGGTGCCCTGAAGTGGATCACTTGGATCAACGTGAGTTCTTCGTTCCTCTGTAGCATACATCCACTGATTTTCTCCGTACAGCCCCTGCGCTATGGCTTCGAGGCGCTGATGGTGAACGAGTTCCACACTGTCGACGGGCAATGCTCTTCGCTGGTTCCCCAAGGCCCTGGTTATGAAGGCATCTCCATCGCGAACCAGGCGTGTACTACCGTTGGCTCGGTCCCCGGTGTCAGCACTGTCAATGGGAACAGCTACGTCGAGCTCTCGTACCAGTACAGCTACAGCCATCTCTGGCGTGTAAGTGTTCCCCACCCCACTTTCCCTCGCACACCGTTGATCGTTTCATGTGCAGAACTTTGGCGTGTTGTGTGCCTTTGGCATCGGGTTCATCTCGATCCTCCTCATCCTCACGGAGCTCAACACGACCATCGCGGGCCAGTCCAGCGTGACGCTCTTCAAGCGTGGCTCGAAATCGGACGTCATCAAAGCGGCTGAGAAGGAGACGTCTGCTTCGGATGAGGAGAAAGGCGCGTCCGCGTCGGGCGGGGCCAACGCTCCCGCTACCGCCGAGAAGGGCCTCGACGTGCGAGAGATGAAGGAGGCGACGCCCGAGGTGCACGACACGTTCTCGTTCCACCACCTCAACTACACCGTGCCCGTGGGCAAGGGCGAGACGCGGCAGCTGCTGGACGACGTGTCCGGGTACGTGCCGCCGGGGAAGCTGACGGCGCTCATGGGCGAGTCGGGTGCGGGCAAGACGACGCTGCTGAACGTGCTCGCGGAGCGGACGACGGGCGGGGTCGTCACTGGCGATCGGTTCATGAACGGGCACCCGCTCCCGACGGACTTCCAGGCGCATACGTGAGTGAACAGACGCATATAGTCGGGTTTCCGGGACGCTGACGGGTTGGGCTGTGCAGCGGGTATTGTCAACAGATGGACACGCACTTGCCGACGGCGACCGTGCGGGAGGCCCTCCTGTTCTCGGCGTGCTTGCGCCAACCCCAGTCGGTCCCCATGGCGGAGAAGAAGGCTTAGTGCGTGCATTCGTCCTGATACCTCAGACATTCACTGACCCGGATGGTGCGAGCAGCGTCGAGAAGGTACTCAAGATGTGCGGTCTCGAAGCATATGGCGATGCGGTCGTCGGCTCCCTCGGCGTCGAGCACCGCAAGCGCACGACGATCGCCGTCGAGCTCGTCGCGAAGCCATCACTCATCTTCCTCGACGAGCCGACGTCCGGCCTCGACTCCCAGTCTGCGTGGGCGATCACGAGCTTCTTGCGCGACCTCGCGGACAGCGGACAGGCGATCGTGTGCACGATCCACCAGCCGTCGGCGGAGCTCTTCCAGGTGTTCGACCGGCTCCTCCTGCTCAAGAAGGGCGGCCAGACGGTGTACTTTGGCGACATTGGGCCGCGGTCGAGCATCATGATTGACTACTTTGAGCGGAACGGCGCGCGGAAGTGCGCGGATGACGAGAACCCGTGAGTGCCCGTCGTTGTTTGTGTGACCGAAGTTTCGGGCTGACGGACGGGCAGGGCGGAGTACATCCTCGAGGCCATCGGCGCTGGAGCGACGGCTACGACCGATGTCGACTGGTACAATGCGTGGAAGAAGTCTCCGGAGGCCTCGCGCCTACAGGAGGACCTTGAGCGCATACACTCGGAAGGGAGGAGCAAGCCCCCGGTTCAGGCCCGCCTGAGCACCAAGTATCCCACGTCGTGGCTCTACCAGCTCCAGCTCTTGTTCAGGCGCGACGCGGAGGCGTACTGGCGCGACCCCACGTACCTCATTGCAAAGATCGCGCTCAATATCGCGGCGGCGCTCCTCATCGGCTTCACGTTCTTTAAAGCCGACTTCAGCATCCAGGGTACCCAGAACCACCTCTTCGTGAGTCACTATTCGTCCAGCGTGGCGTTCACGAACTGACAAAACCCGCTCTGGGCAGGCGATCTTCATGTCGATGATCATCTCCGTCCCGCTCTCGAACCAGCTCCAGGTGCCGTTCATCGACATGCGCAACATTTACGAGGTGCGCGAGCGCCATAGCCGGATGTATACGTGGACGGCGCTCGTCACGTCGCAGATCATGATTGAGATTCCGTGGAACATCCTGGGGTCGTCGCTTTACTTCCTGTGCTGGTACTGGACGGTCGGCTTCCCGACGTCGCGCGCCGGGTTCACGTACCTCATGATGGGCGTCTTCTTCCCGCTCTACTATACGACCATTGGGCAGGCCGTCGCTGCGATGGCCCCGAACGCGGAGATCGCGGCGCTGTTGTTCAGTTTCCTGTTCTCGTTCGTGCTCACTTTGTACGTGCTTTCACCGTTATTTTGCATGTGTTTTCTTTTCGCTGACGGGTCGTCTGTGATTTCAGCAATGGTGTCCTGCAGCCCTTCAGCCAGCTCGGGTGGTGGCGGTGGATGTACCATCTCTCGCCGTACACGTACCTCATCGAGGCGCTCCTGGGGAACGCGATCGGGAAGCTGCCCATCACTTGCTCGGCCGTCGAGCTCGTCACGATCGAGCCGCCCTCTGGGCAGACTTGCGGCGACTTTATGGGTCCGTTCATCTCCGGGGCCGGGGGATACCTCACGAACGCGAACGCGACGAGCGCGTGCAAGTACTGCTCGTTCGGCTCTACGGACGCGTTCTTGGGCCTGAGCTTCAACATCTTCTATTCGCACCATTGGCGGAATCTGGGCATCTTTGCTGCGTTCATTTGCTTCAACGTGAGTGGTTTGTTGATTGATGGCTTCTGCATGTGCATGTGGGGCGGAGGTGCTGATGAGGACTGCTTGCGTTGCAGGTCTTTGCTATCTATGCGTTCACTTATATCTTCCGGATAAAAAAGGGTAGCCTCTTCCGACGCCGGTAACCATACTGTCTCTTTAGTCTCGCTGTATCGTCCACTCGGTTTCGTCGTGCATTTCCTAGAGTCGCTAGAGCTTAGACATCCATCTCCACCGTCCGGTATCCCTCGCACAACTGCATCATGTCTTAACGAAACAAGGACTGCCAAATACCTATAGCAACGGTCTCCAACAGTAATACACACACATGTATGGATACAAGTATGATATCCCGAATCTGAATCTCTTTGACCTCATTGGACGGCGGGATTGTTCATCGTCTAAACCTCAGCGACAGATGTCGACTGAGAATGAGAGAACACATGTTCTGGCATCTCGTGTGAAGCGTAACGGCGGTGGGAATAACACAAGAGCAAACAAACCTTTATTTGTCCGCTACTACCATGATCGATTCTCTGGCGCCCTCCAGAGCAACCCTTGCGGATCTCCCTACCGAGCTCCTTGATCAAATCCTCGCTCCTCACGACTGGTGGTATAATGACTGGCATAGTAGGCTTCGTGATTTCTATTCTCTTGCCCGTGTTTGTCGAGCCCTCCTCCCGTACTCGCGCGCACAGCTATACTCTTACGCCAAACTCACATGTTTCGGCCGCAGCATCTCTCGCATTCTCCGCTTTGCCCGCACCATAGAATCGGATCCGTCACTGGGCTCATTAGTCCTCGCCCTCGGAACCTTCTGGGACGGGACCACCCTTCCAATGTATGCGGAGAGGGACGAGGGCGGAGAGGGACTGGGTACGTATCGGCTGTACACGGTTACACTTCGAACAGGACGTTGAGGAAGAATACGTACCATCACAACATATGTACGCACCGTCGAACGCCATCGGAAGCGGGATCACGCCACGGAGCTCGTCCTATACTTCAGGGGATTACAAGATGAGATCGACACATGTGAGACAATTGCCGAGCGTCAGTCACCAATGGCTGCTCGTCCTCGTTGCTCGTAAGGGGCAGACAGAATCCTACCGAAGCAGTTTATCCAACGGGACTAATGGGAGAGGCGGATGGTTGAAATGGCTGTTTCGCATTCTATCGTGCGCTGAGGAGAGAATGAGTTGTAACATTGGATTTGTTTGGGCAGAACGAGCGGGCACAGCTTGAGGCAAGGGGCAAACAGCCCGGGGAGAGTGCGTTGCTACTATATGTTCTAGAGTGTTTAGATGCTGTGCAGAGTGTTGGAAGAATGACGGTTGGCTGGACAGGTGCAACGACGCCGGCCGTGACCTTGAACTGGGAGGCAGGATAGGAGTGTACCAGACTCTACAAGAGGTATGATACTGTACACGTCTGACAATGACCGGTAGGTCTGCAAGGTAGAGCCGAAGGACGTTGTGAGTGCTGCGCACAAGCAATTAGCCGTAGCACACGCATCTTTCACGTCCATGCCCCCCGAAACCACTCGTATCAACCCCAAAGAGTGGAGCCGTGAGCAACCACGTAAACCTCCACCCGTCCCGTCCTACCGTCCTCAGTGCCCGCGAGCGCCTCGAACGCATTATTCCAGCCTCGAGCCTCCATCGATGCATAGCCGTAGTTTACGCTAACGCGCACCTTGAGCCGTTCGAAACGCGGGTACCTCTCGCTGTCCGCCAGTGCGCCGGCGATGCGCGCACAGACGGCGGTAGAGGCGAGCTTCCCGTACCGATCGATGATGTTGAGCGTGAGCGTTCTTAGCTCTGGGTACCGCACGGGCACCTCCTCGAGCGCGGTGCTAAGGCGCGTGAGGATAGAGAGCGTGAGGGAGTCAGGGTCCGCGTTCATTGATGGTCGTGCGGTCGCTGCCTGACCAGGACGAGGATTGGGCGAACTGAGCGAGAGATCAAGCGAGCATAGATAGGTGGCCATACTGAGACGGTCGAAAAGGTCTCCAGGGGGCGCTGGATTAAGAGACAGTGTGAATCGGAGCCGAGTAAACATGCACGGTGGAGATGACGGACCCCCTACTCACAAGTCAACGGTTGGCCCTCGTTGTAAGAAGACGGAACGGGTGGCACTTCCAGATGGCGCAAGTTGGGCGCAGCAGCATCGACGAGGGACAACCACTGCAAACCGTCGGGAATACGCATTATAAGCGTCTCGAGGGCACCACCTAGACCGCGCTCCATCATGAAACTCAGGAAGACGTCCTCGTCCAGAACGTCGCGGATGTGGAGGTTTTTGAGGCGGGAGAAATCGGCCTTATTGACCGATTCAACAGGACTGGAACTATGGGCTGGCGCTGGTCGCTTTCGCAAGGCTAATGTTGAAATTGCCTGGCGTATTGTTTCGAAACCCCATTGGTTGGCATGAGGCGTAGACCGTGAGGGAGCGCTGATCCCTACACATTTCAGGTTCTCCAGAGCAGGGAGACTCCCCACAATGTCGCAAAGGTCGTGGACGGACCGAAGAGAGACGGTGTGCAGAACCAGCTTGGAAAGGTTGGTCAATGCCGCAAAGGGAATGAAGGGGTGTGATGGACAGCTCTCGGCGTTCGGGTAGCCTGCGTGCTGAATCGGCGGCGTGAAGCGGTCGACTTCGAGAGTGAACACCAAAGGACCCAGGGAGTGATTTGAGGAGATGGCTCGGGAGAATTGAAGGACACATGACATGTCGCCGCTTCGACATGTAAGGGCGACGTGGCGGTATAGATGTGCGCGTGAATAAGGGAGGAGGGCTCGACAAATGAGGGCCGTGCGGCGAAACACGTTCTGTCTGCCACGATGGTGGGCCAGAGAAACGAAGATTTGATCAAGTAGCTCGGTAGGAAGGTTTGCAAGGGTAGCTTTGGAGGAGGGCAAGGAATGCATCATGATGGTAGCGGATGAGCTCGCTCACGTAGGTAGAGCTTGAGCACCTAGCTGCACATACAACCGCAGCTGCCAAGCACAGCCACAGTGATACCAATTATTGGCTGTCCGATAACAAATCCCCAAAGGCATGAGAGAATACCGTCCAATCGTAGCAGCGTCGAATACTCACGAAATTTGTCAACTTACCTCAGAAATGACCAATTGCGTTGAAAATTGCATCGCGTCGCAGTGACGGCGACCCAGGCCCGGAGAAATTCAATGCACGAGCGAGTGCCCTCATCAAGAGGATAAACTTCGCCGAACAAGGAGATGCTATTACGACGAGAGCAGTCGCGTGATTACGATTGCATCCGTAATACCTCGCATCTGACGCCGTTGTATCGGCCTAGTAGTCAGAGAAGGACATGTCCCACCTGTGATGTCGCCGGATAGCAATTCGGATACCAGTTCGCAGCCCGGGAGGTGGCCTGACAGTATGTGCATGTGCGTTGTACTTTGACTATGGATCCGCATATGTCTATGCATGCGACAAACTGGCGATGACTATGCCATGACCTCAGCTAGGAGCTCATCATCGTCTGCGAGTCCTTCTGCATATTCCTGAGGAGAGACACGCATACAGTCAGCTCTTCATCAACGCAAGTAGACGACGCAAGAGCGGTATGTCACCTCGAGTTCAGACTTGGGAATGCCAGCAGATGGGAGGACCATGGGCGTAGACTTGGTCGTCGACTGCAGAATCGCATGGGTCAGTCTCCCTCATATGCCAACACGTGTGCCAGACAATCGTCATCACGTGCTTTATCTAGAGACTCTTGGAGATTAGCGAGGAGGGCTTCCCAATCACGTTCGGGCTCCTCAGGTAGCGTCGCGCCCACGTTCGCCATCATATCTGCCCCTTCGTTGCCTTCGATGCCAGCATGTCCTTTGACATATTGCAGGTGAACCTGGGGAAGTAATGTCCTATTAACTGACGCCTCCATATGAGTTACGAAGAGACGGTAGGGTACCTTCTGCCCTTCCCGCGCACGCTGGTCTAGGAGGGCAGACAAGTAGCGTATGAGAGGGGCGTTCTTAACGGCTTGCCCTGCCGACGTCTTGAAACCGTTGATGAGCCATTTCGGCATCCACTCTCGGAAACCTGTCAATCGTTGAGCGTAGGATCACCCGAACTCAAGTAGACAAAAACCTACAGCTGATACTGTACTTTGAATCCGTCTTTATGAGAAGGGGCTGTTTTGTGTGCGGGACGGTCTCAAGCACACGAACAATAGCCTGTTGTAGTGTGTCAGAGCGAGGAAACACACGCTGGATAGATATGGACAGACGATGAGTTCTGCACGATTGTTGGTTTGTCCACCGGGGCACCGCTCGGCAATATTTCTATGGGATGTTGCGGCCATATGCACGCGTACTACGACAGGGAGACGTACCTCGCATCATTTGGGCCCCACCAAACACCGATACCTGCCACCGAACCCTGCTTCCCGTTCCCTTTGCACGCGCCGTCTGAGAAGACGACGTCCCAGCCACTTTCGTCCTCTATAACCTCCGTCGTAAGAGCAGCCCATCTTGATGAACCAGAAGTAGAGGTCTTCTTCTCCGTCTTACTTTTGGCCGAGGCCAGCGTGGACTTAGAATAGGGTTTTGTACTGTGTTCCTTGCGTTTTACAGGAGGTGTGTGTGTAGCAGGCGATGAACCTGACGCGATCGCCGGGAAGCCACTCGCAGACACGCCATGCTGAGAGAGATAGGCCAGAGCCTGCTCCATGGTTGGGAATTTCTTATGCTTGTTGCCCAAGACGCCATTGACTTGCTGCTGACATTCATCCCTACTCGGAGACCTGTGATCAGAAGCTGCAAGAAAGTGAACCACACAGGGCGCACCATGTCGTATATATGCCAGGTACGCGGCCCTTCGCAACTGCATAGAACCCAGCTTTGGGCATCGATGAATCCTGCGTCGCACCTAACCGTGGATGTGGGACAGCGGGGGAAGCACGGTTGAGACTGGAAGTCCGTAGACGAGAGAAAAGAGAGAGGATGCGTTCGAAAGCCAGAGTGACCAGTTGGAGTCGCGCTGAAAGATGGGGCAGATTGTCTAGGAACACGGTTTGCTTCAGAAGTAGCCTTCGTCAAAAGACGCGGTGGTGGAGGCTGAACGTAGAATGTAGAGTGGGGATTGACACGCGCTTGGACGCGACTCAGATGTGCGCGCGTCTTGCTCAAGTCCACCCTCACCCTCAGAGTCCCCACCTCCCTTCATTATCGACCACGCCTGCTCACTCGGTCCACCTCGGCTTTGGACGCAGAATGGCGAGCAACGAGGAACTTTTCGAGACGAGCGTCCTCGAGGTCATAGCCCCACCACCCTCGCTCGAATTCCCGACAGACTACTCTGGAGAGCAGGCAACAGAATGGGTATCTCGGATGCGAGCTCCCTCCTCGGACAGGAAAGCTGCTTTCTTTGGTGCGTATTTATGATTTGAGCTCAGGAACCTCTCATGCATGCTGAGATAGTTCTTGACAGACGAGAACTTGGACTTCTTCCTCACCATTCGCTTCCCAACTCCGGCGGATGATCTTGAATCGCCCGACAGACCTCCCCGGCAGCTACTCTCATTCCTTGCCCATCTCCAGGTCTCTTACGAGACTTCGTATATCTCACCCTCTGCCAATACTCCGGAAATGCCTTCCAGCGCGCGTCTCTCTATGCCTCCTCCCCGTAACAGTTCCATGCAACGCAACAGACCAGGCACTCTTATGGCTGGCAACCCTTCCATGTTCCCTCCTCATACACCCCATCCCATTCCTTCAGCAGCCGACGCGGATCTGAAGTACGTGCAATCGCAAGGAACCCCTTTGGTGTCCGCCATCTGGGGTCAGTCAAACAACTCGGAGCAGGAGGACTTCGCCCTGCTCTGGGATGGTACTGAACGCAGCTGGCTTGCTGTGTACAAGATGTCTATTCTAGTCCGTAAGCCAGTCACGCCCTTACGCCCTCTCCACAAGCCATGTGCTCAACCGATGTCGCTCAGTCTTCATGGTCACGAAGGTTCCTGATCCTCTGCTATGCATCACCGTATCCACTACCCTCCGCAACAAACCGCTAGCTATGACGGCTCCTAGGAAAACACTCGCTGCTCTCATCGATTCCGCAGGAGGCCTCAAGTCACCTATCGACGTCACATCACCCAAGCCCAACGGACTCGGGGAAGAGCGGCGCGGAGACGAGAGTGACGACGACGAAATCCTCGCTGGCTTGCAAGAAGTCAACCTCCTGGAAGGCCTAACTACAGGTATGCTGTTTTCCTCGAGTTGTTGGTTCTCTCCATGCCGTGTGAACTTCCAACTTCTCAAGCTCGGACAAGCCAGAGCTGCATCTTACTAACAAGTGAGATCCAGGTCCTACTTTCAACGACCCCGAGAAACGGCTGTCCGTGCCGACCACAAGACTTGGGTCGAATACGCGCTCACATGCGTTCGCTCTCCCACCACCCTCTGCTGCTACCGTCGTGTCCGATACGCCCACGGCCTATTCTAGTGGTGTGATGTCTCCGCCGCCGGCAGGAGGAAACCTTCCTCGTGCTGCGACACTGCGCAAGTCGTTCCGTAAGACGCTGAAGACCCATCTTGGGTTTCGAGTGCGCATGCGCACTGTATTCGTGCCTTATTTCCTCCTTCCACAGAACGCACAAAATGGCAAGGTACGCAAAGTACGCAGTTCACAAGACGGAGGATCCACAGACTCCGATTCAGATCTGGACGAGGACATCCTTGAGGAACGTGAACAACGGGAAGCTGGCAACGAGGAGCACACTGTTGTACTCAGCGTGGAGGTTGAGAACCTCTTCTCCGGTTCACCTACTAGTGGAGATGCTTCCTACCACTTCGAGATAGAACGTATAGACGTCTCCATCAGCGGAACGGGCGCGCGTGCCTCGTTCATCGGCTGGAATATTGACGTGCCGGACGTCTTTCCTCTGCAAGTCGGGCCGCGGGAACAAGTCAACCTGTTGTACGCAGTATCGTTTCTTCGCGGACCGGAGGTGGACGAGTTCTCGTTGGCAAGGCCGTATGGATCTGACAAGAAGGGCCCCGCAGATGAACTCCAGCGCGCCGTCACTATCCACCTTATAATGAGGCCATATGAGCCGAACGAGGGAATCTTTATCTACCCTACACACGTCTTCCCGTCACGATGGAACTGCATCCTCGATCTAGCTTCTTCAAGTATTACGAAACAGCAGAGGCGCGAATCTGCAGACGTTGGAGGTGACGATGAGGGAGAATACTTCGTCATGCCCACCCCCGCATCGCCCTTCCCTTCCGCCCCCCTCGCACCGCCGACGGCGCGGAATCACACCCTCACACCTCTCACTACGCGCAGTGTCATCCCTCTTACTGCAGTCGCCGGCAGCAAGCGACATACCATTGCTGCATTCGAAAGTCCGGCAAATGACTGGGCGTCACGCATTCCCAAATCACCCATGAACTACCAGAGCTCGACGTCCATGCTCAACCCGAACAACCAACCCCCTCCGCCTCTCCACTCCAGTCCTACTCCAACAGGTCTTACCTCCGGACAGACGCTCAACATTCCCAACCGCGCATCGTCTTACATCCCGCCTTCAGTCGCATTTCAAGCTTCCTTCCCGCGCTCCCCAACGACTTTTGACGCACCTACGAGCCCGCCCCTCCCTCTACCGCCCGTTCACCCGCTCGCTAGCTTCGCCCAGCACTCTCAAACTGACAGCGTAAGCACCATTGGTGA
The DNA here is from genome assembly GCA_020543525.1 of Coriolopsis trogii. Classification (NCBI taxonomy): domain Eukaryota; kingdom Fungi; phylum Basidiomycota; class Agaricomycetes; order Polyporales; family Polyporaceae; genus Coriolopsis; species Coriolopsis trogii. The sequence goes on from JAHYIO010000039.1 coordinate 1,138,923, forward strand.
GGTCCTCGATCCCCCGACGCCCACACCTCGTACGCCCGCCTATCCCGCCTATCCGAGCTCGCCAGGGCCCATCCCTCCAACGCCTTTCTGGCAAACGCCCATCGCCCAACAGTCGGGGCCGGGGGCTGTGGGGCCGAGCGTTGAGATCCGGCGCGAGCGCGGCGGCGCGGTGCCCCAGACGCCAGGACCGACTGTCGGCGGCTTTGGCGCGTTCACGGGTATAAATCCTCTGAATGGCATCCAGCAGACGACGCCGACGATCGAGACGGCTGTGCGTGAGGCGGCGATGGGGGCTGGAGGGAGAGGTGCGGGTGAGGGCGAGCCGATCATTGTCTCAGTTGGCTTGCACCCAACGCCGCACAATATGGTCAGGAAGAACGGGAGTGGGAAACAAGCGCATGCGGGTGAGATGTACCCGCTCGACCAGTTCACGCTTGATATCTTCGTCTTCAACCAGTCGTCGTGGACGCGGCGCTTTGAGGTTAGCTACCCTGACGAGCGCCGCCGGCGACGGAAGGCGAGGAAAGAGAAGGGTGGGAAGGCGGAGGCAGGCGCTCCAGGGATTATCCCATTGGAAAACCGCGTCAGGATTGGGTGCGTACTCTCGTCTTGGACTTGTGCTCTGCTACTGACTGATTGGTTTGAATCTGTAGTCCATTGTTGCCGTCGACATGCCAGTCGGTCCGGATGGACTTCCTCGCGCTCGCCCCTGGAGTACACTCGATCGACGTGCTGACGCTGACGGATGTGCAGAGTGGGATGACTATGCACTTGCGGTACGTGTACTGTGTTAGCTCTGGGTTCTGTGTCGCCGCTCAGCTCAGCTATCTTGCAGGAATGTGATCGACATCATTGTGCGTGAAGGGGAGGGTAACTCCTCTCTATCATGATCATGCACGCGCCAGAGCGTCGTTAATAGGGACGTTTGTTCGCTATGGTGGGCTCGATGACGACCGATGACCGTCTTGAATTGCTACTCAGAAGACATTCGCACGAGTGCCCGGATGAGCACCGAAGCCACAGAGGCGGCGCTCAGCGCGGTCAACAAAACTTCGTTACGATTGGCGTCTTCATAACTTCATGCGCTACCGCGGGATATCGCAACTCTTCTTTCAAATGTCCTAAGAACCATCAGGGACGTCGGGTGATGGACTAAGCGGGTACGAGCACCTTCACTGCGCTGGACCAGATGATTGACTACTTCGACGAACATACGAAGGGAAAGCTCTCTGCGACCGAGATTCTGAACTTGACTGTGCCTTATGTTTGTGTCATAAAATTCGCATGACAGGTCCACGCCGGTTTCCCTTCCCACATCTGCTGTCGCAAGGCGGGGCGGCGCTGGTGCAAGTCGACACCAGTTATCTCAGCGGAATCTGCTAGGTAAAGTTCAAGTATTGAGCTGGACCAACGAAGTGCTGGATCCTGAAGCTTTGAGGGGTGCAGGAATGCGTCAGAGCAGTGACAGCCTAGGAACGCCGGACCCCGCGTAGCACGTATCTTCTCGCGCGCATCTTCCAAGAGCGTAAATGGATACAATTCTGTAGTCTACACAGAGTCAAAAGAGCGGTCAAATCATCATGTGCGTCTTGACGCCACAGCAGTGGCGACCCGTCCACGTCCTCGTCTTCGTCTCAGTATTCTGTGAGCATCTCGGCAGGATGGCTGTGGTAACCCGGCTTCGGCACCTTGACTACCAGGTCCGCTTTTTGTCTGTCAAATAACACACGACGCCTCCAAGTCAGCCATCGATGAGGTCAAAAGGACAAAGAAGCAAGATCGAGGAAAACGCGAGATCATTACGCACAGCCGCATGCGCAGGAGGAGTTTCCGGTTCGCAGCCTGCATGTCCCTTCCAGACTTGATGGCCTTCGCGAACAGCGCCGCGCGCTGGTCCGTCTCCTTCGCCTTCAGAATCTATCGCACGCCATCGCATCACAAACAAAGTCGTCAGCCGTCGGATCACAGGTCTGTCAGGGAAGGGGAGGGAAACAGGCGGACGGACACGGACCTTGTTCTGCCTGTCGACCCGCGCCTTGATCTCGCCAGACTGGATGAGGGTGACGACCTGCTGCTCGAGCTCGTCGACGGACCAGCCGAACGCCTGGCTCATGCGCTCGAGTCGGATCGACGCGAAGGGCTGGAAGTACATCACGAGCGCCTTGCTCCGGATCAGGTTCGTCAACGCGCTCATGTGCTGGTACAGGTGAATGTCGATGTAGTGGCGCGTCTAGAATCCGAGTCCGAGTAAGGCGGCGGGATCGAATCAGGAGGGCGAGAAGGTGAGAGACGCGAATTGCTTACCGTGTAGCGCTCGAGCATCTCGAGGACGGTCTTGAAGCGGTTGTTCATGTATGCCTCGACGAGGTCGCGGACGTATGGTTCGTGCTCGATGTAGAGGCTGAACGTGTCGTTGTCAAGCACCTGTGTCCTGATTTGCGGTCGTGTAAACGTCGCGAGCGCGCATAGAGTTGCGTAGATCGCGATATCACCCGGGGCAATGAGCTGCAAGCGCATACATCGGTCCAGTTATAGTTTCGGATCCAAGCAAGCCAGACAGACCTTGTTGGCCCAATCTTCGAGTCCCTTGGGAGGTCCAACTCTGAGGAAGGACAGTGCAGCCTTCTCGTAATTAGACTGGCCAAGGTGTGCGATTGCGGTCGCGACCTCGAGTTTGCTCTGCATCTTCTCGCGGTCGGCGTTGCGCTTCTCTCTACTTGCCTGAGCGGCACCGGCAGGAGCCTCGGGGCCGGTGGGTGGCCTCATGGTGGTGGCGGAATCGAGGGCAGCTTCTGCCTTGAAGACGTACGTCCCAATGTGGGTGTAGCTACGCTGCTCCATGAGAAGCTGTAGGACGCGTCAGCTATATAGCTCTCGTGTGGGGTATGTCTGATCACCCGGGATTTTCTCGAGTTGGCGTGGTGGAAGTCATGCAAAACGTACCTCTAGGACAGATACGCACATGTCGAGCACGTGCTGACTTGTGGTACAGAACTCACGCGATTTGGTGTAGTGCTTGAGAGAGGATGCTTGCTCACCGATGGAGCGATAGAAGTCGCCCAGATCGCGGTGTGCCATCTTGTAGACTTGAGAGGGTGGCATATGCGGCATTGTGGACGGGAAGACATACCCTGATGCTCTCTTTGATCATGTTACTCGTGTACGTCCTGAGTTCGACCTCGAGCTTTGTCCGCTCTGCGTTGTTCTTAGCATTGGTCTCCTCAATCCATTTGACGTCTGGGACAGCAAGGGTGCTTGGTTCTGGGAGCTCTTCAGGCAAATCCTGGTACGCCCTCTCATATGCCGCGAAAATATTCCGGTACAGTGTTGTGTCGCGGCCTTTGAGAGCTTCTTTGAGGGCGAGTTGGAACGCCTGTGGCGCGAGAGAAGGGCACAAGGACATGATATGGAGCAATCGTTCAACACAGCATCGCCCTGTATGGCACAAAATGGTATTTTGAGCGAACCTAAGGCAAGGTCAAGCTGGGTCGAATGCACCTGAATATCCACTGATGTACGGCTCGAGCTCAAACGGATGCGCGTCGTCGACTGGGAGCCTTGTCCTCTTGCCTAAAGCCTTGGAGGGGTAGGCCTGAGTCATCTCCTCATCCACAATATCAATATCCATGGCTGCGAGCGATGTGTAGAGGATAGACTGGATTGAATGCACGGAAGTGGCGGCAGATGAGGAGGTCGATGAGCCAGGACGCGTCTCCTGCACGAATACCCGGGCGTCTGGCAGATGCCGGGACCACGTGGCCTCGTTGCACAGCATTGTCCGAAAGCTGCGCTCGGCGCTAGGCAACCAATCACTCACACTTTGCCGCAGACCGATGTGTTTGACTCTATGATATTCTCCGTCCCTCCTTCTTGCTCTTAGCATCGCACATATCTTCCTCGTCTGCTTCTCTGCTGGCTATTTGCTGTAGATCTTTGGCAACAAGCCCTTCACTCCTGTTGTGGGAGATGTCGCGCAACGCCTCGGGAACTCCGCTGCTTTCTCTCCATCTCCCTGCCCCGCCCCGACTCGGCACCGGCGACGATGACGACGTCGCAGGAGGAGAGCACATCGTCCACAAACGGTGGTATCATTACTTACCTCTTGCTCGTACGTCTCCGGCTTGCGTATTCTCTTGTGTCACTTTTGACCCCCGTCTCCGGCAGTGGCCATCCTCATGATACTCGGTCCGCATCCTTCTCTACTGATCGTCCTCGTCAACTATCATTATCGTGTGCATGGAGCTCTTGCGCGTGCGAGCTTGCACATACTCGCCATCTACACCCTCACCTTTCTCGCGTTCTCCTCTTTGCTTGTCGTACTCGTACGGGACCCCGGACCTGTCGGAGACAAGACCCATGGCGGGGATGCGGAGGACGACGAAGGTGAGAGCTTCCTGGAGGCGTTATTGGCACCTCCGGAGGGCGAGGAGGCCCATGGGACTGGAAAGTGGTGCAAGAAATGCGCAGCACCAAAGCCTGAACGCGCTCACCATTGCGGGACGTGCGGGCGCTGCGTGCTCAAGATGGGTGCGTCGGTACGCTGTCGTTCACCCTCTTCCCTCGCTCATCCGTGAGTTTGAAGATCACCATTGCATGTGGTTGGGTCATAGGTGTATTGTGAGTGCGCTCTGCATCGTTTCAAGCTGTGACTATACGCATAGTCCCAGGGCCACCGCACGCACGCATCCTTTGTCCACTTCCTCTGCTGTGTGACCTTGCTCTCAGTCTACGTTGCCGTCCTGTGCGCTTCTGTTGTATGGTGGGCCTTCACGCATCCCCTCAACATCGACGAGACAACTCCATTGCATGCAATGTTTCTCGCCTTCTACGGCATCGTCATAAGCATGGTCATCGGCTCCTTCTTCATCTACCACCTCTACCTCATTTCGTACGTCCCGCCTCTCGTCCCTGTGTGCTCGCTCAATTGCCTACATGGCTATCTCCAGGACTAACCAAACAACACTCGAGTCCCTGTCACCTTTCCTCCTACTCAGACACATCCCTCCACTCCCTGACAGCCCCGAGACGCGCAAGCTCTCAAACCCTCCACAAGAGCACGAGCTGTCTTTCGACCAGCGCCTACTCGTGCGCGCGGCCCACCGCCACATTCGGCTCTACGATGTCGGCTTCAAGCGGAATTGGGCGCAGGTCTTCGGGTGGTCACACAAGTGGGGTTGGGTCTACCGTCTAGCGGTGGGCGGAGGGTGGTGCGTGCATTCATTCTACGCATACATGCGCGTCTTACCGTGGCTGACGATTGCATGCACTCTCGGCCATCGGCCACTTGTGTGCTGGTTGGTGATAGCACTGGAGATGGACGGACGTACCCGCGCAATCCGCGCTCGGACGAAATGTTGGCTAGGCTCGCGTCAGAGCTGGTCAGCGCGGACAAGGACCGATGACCATTATCCTTCGTCCCGGTTCATGCGTCCAATCTAGATATGTTTGATACCCCATTGTTACACTGATACTGTGATACAGCGACATACCCCCGTTTCCGAGTTATAGGACCGAGTGAGCGATTTGATTCCTAGGCCCTGTCTAGTTACATCTGGAGCGCCGCATTCACAAGCGCTGCACTTTGCAACTTGCCCCATGGGAATTGAAGGGTAACGCGCCGCCGGTTCTCGTGCACTCCGGACACCAGATGTCCATACCCCCTAGTGGCGTCGTACCCGTTGGTCGCGTACTCATCGTCAAGCAGGACGTCAGGACGTCGACATCTGTTGATGCGGAGGCAATCCGCAAGACGTGTAGGAGCATCAACTCGGAGTGTTCGCAGGTACCGTGTATCCGACACTGCTCCAGATTCTGCAAGGCGTTTGGTACGCCGCAGTCTTCATTGGTGTGCCCCTCCTTTTCCTCTTCCTCCTCCTCCTCACCCTCTTCGTTCCCTATGGCTGCGAATACGATGTGTAGGGATTTGAGCTCGTGACATTTACTCAAGTGGCGGACGATGGCTCGGAACGTCCCTATGAACGGTGTCGGGTCGAGCCCGTCTATCACCAGCGTCTCCAAGCGTGGAGGGGTGATCTCCCTCCAGAATTTTTCTAGCCTTCCAAAATCCTCTGCCGATCCAACGACGATGTCTAGGGACTCCAGAGTGCCGATGCACGACTCCAGGAGAGAGCGGTGGCGGGCGTCGAAACCGTGCAGGACTAGCGACTGCACACTCTGCCCTCTTGAGTGCGATTTCGGCGATTGCTAGAAGAAGGGATGCCCCTGGCTCCACTCGGGGTCCCTGGAGGGACCAGTACGACTTTGCCGACGGACATGAAGGACGCGGCGCCACGGGGAGCTGGAGGAGCGTCTTCCAAAATGCAGGCATGGAGTGTAGGGTATCACATCACTGCTTGGACACCCGTCTGAGGTCCAGGAGAGCACGGAATTCCTGCTTGGTCTGGACGTTTTCGGAGAGAGTGATGTCGAAGATGCAGCGCAGGACATCGTCGCAGACGTCTACGTGGCGCCCGGTGGGTTTCGTTCGCGGCTTCGTGAGTGCATAAACCATACTGGAGCTGGATTCCCGATGGCGAGGTTAGTACTTGTCCGGCATTTCAGCTGGGGGACGCCGCCGGTGGCGAGTACGTCGACTCACCTTGATAATGCCCGTAGAGTGTTATTGTGTGGATGGTTTAGAGGAAGCGATGGTACCCAAAAATAGGAGAGGAAGTTTTTCATAGGCGACACAAGTTATATGCAACGTCGGATGCTACGCAGTGAGATTTCCGAGCTGACCGAGAACACAATGGGCGAATTCGAATGGTATGCACGGTCTCTGGTCATATTATGTTGTCACTGTGTAGTTACTGTTGGTTCGGCATATAGCGAAGGTGGCGCTTGTTACTACATCTGTTTCTTGTTGTGGATTGTCGCGGGGGCGTAGCGAAGCACGTATACAAGACGCACCATTTGGTCTTGAGCCCTCTTTACTACCCGGAACGAGCAAGACAAGAATGTGGCACTGAGTAGCTCTCGCCAATAGTAATGTGGTCGTCGGTACGCACACGGAGTCTCACAAGTAGCCACAGCCTTACATTCTTGTAGAGTGTTGGTCTGACATGACAGACCATCACTACATGTGAGTTCAAAACGTCGACGAACAAGAGTCGTCCGTGGACGAGATGAGTAAGCAGCGGCAAAAGCCGAAGAAGGGACGTACGTAGCGCCGGGTCATTCTCCTTCCGCTCAACACAGGCATAATTCATGCATGAACTGAGGATTACTTGATGTGATTCCCAACAATATTCTCTTCTCTGTCCTCTTTCTTGCTCTCTGTTACTCCAGTCAAACACACTGCATAGCACAGTCGAGATCCATGGTGTCGTCATGATGCGTCACGTCCCTGATAGCCTTGGGGTCATGTTGTCTCATGATGATTATAAGTAACGCAGGTGTCAGACGGCGATGTCGGCTCGCATCCATCAAGCTGGGAGCCTTATATGATACGACATACTAAAAAGACAAGGAACGGTAACTCCGCAAGACCCGGTTCTATGCAGTGCATGACTCGCCCACCGCCTCACGCGACTTCCGAGCCTCTTGAAACTACGTATACCATATGCATGATTTCACCGACGACATAACCAGGTGCTTGTCGACGTTGTCTCTCTCCTCCAATGTCTTGTGGGTACGCTCTCTCCAGGAAACTCAAAACATCATGTCTCCGCCATACGTCCTGGGATGCTAGATACCAATGGTGCACGCCCACGCGAGTGACATCACTGTCCGACCCGAGGAATTCGACGATATCCTGAAGGTCCTTTGGAGCCACACCTGAGCTCGCCTCATCACACCGAGGGCGCGACAGAATCAGCCTAGGCGGTCCAACACTCCTCCCAATCGCCCACATCTTGACTGTGACCAGACCGCCGCACGGCTCAAGGTAGACCGTATCTGCGCCGCTCGCCATGCGGCACATTCGCGCCTCACAGTCGCCCTCATCTGCGGGCCATGGCATCTCAAACGTTGTCGATGCAGGACATGCCTTCGAGATGAGCGAGATTAACCACGAGGACACCGGGGCGACGTCGTCTAGGAGACATATCTTCAAGCCTTGGAAACTCGGGTAGCCGCCCTTCCAGGGAGGAGTCCTTACCCAGGAGTGGCTTGAGACCTTAGCCTCGAGCTTGCCGTGACCCTTGAAAGGCACCCACGGCCGCTTCAATAAGTGGACCGTGAGCTGCCTGAGTTGCTGGCATACACCCAACTGAACGAGTGCCGTATCGACCGCAGCCTTGAAAGCAGGCTCGGTCTTTGGTGTCCACCACGTGTTATCCACCGTGAGCTCAAACGATTCCAGTCGGGGACAGTGTCCCAGCCAGGTCACAAGGACAGGCCCCAGCTGCTCGTAATCGTAGTCATATTTGATGATGATGTGCCACGATTGCAAAACACTCGCGTAGGTCTTGAGGAGCTCATGGCGGCGTCCGTCCTTCCCGAAATGTGGCAGGCCTTCGAATACCAGGGAAACACCCTGGCGCAGCTCACACAGACGGTCGATAGCGTATCCGGCTAATTCTATGCTGAACCGTGATCTGGGGGTGAAGTTTGGAATTTGCGGCGGAATGGGATATCGGAGAAGCGTCCTCCAGAAGACGGGCAATTTGTGGAGCGAGTCACGCCATTTCCTGCATACTTGGCTGTAATGGAGTGCGCGGTAGACATCGGTGATTTCGAGGCTATGCAGGAGAAAGGTGAAAATGCTGTTCAAAGTCTCGACAGGAACCGGTGGCGGAGAGCAGATGGTGTCGCCCTTGGCCGGGTATATAGCGCCGGGTGTACTATGATAGGCAAGTACTGTTCATCAGTCGTACTCATACGAAGGCAGACATACGAGCCACCGACCTTGGAGTCATGCTGGGCGACTTGGGGACAATATATAGCGGGTTGAACTTGAGTGGCGGGACTTCAGGAGGAGCTACAGAGGGTACTGTCTGGGCGAGTGGTCGACTTGGACGTGCCCAGAGGTCGCCGCTTGAGTATTTATGCCCAGAACGCCAGCGTCAGAAGCGACTTTCTCACTCTTAACCGGAAGAATGTCATTGTGTAGACTTAGGCCAAACGAGCCCAGAGGACACGATATAGGTATATGCGGACCGTCCGTCAACAGAGCCCATACCGGCCGATCGACACGCGTCCTCTTCCCGTGCTGGACTGTGTACGTCCCATGTATTTGGTAACTCATATCCGAATGCTGGGGGTGCGTGTGTTACAGTGCAAATTCTCGCGTGGCCCTTTAGGTATGATGTTTCTTTCAGAATCTGTACCAGATCGCGTTATAGGAACTGAACACTCACAGATTCTCGACTTGCAATATCTCGGAGATTTTGTCCCAAATCGTCGTACTGACTACGCTACAGTGGAGTCACGTAAGGTCAGACCTTGTAGTCCAACCAAACTGCAGGCTGTCTTGCAAACGGTAATGCGATGCAGTCACAAAAAGATCCTTGTATTCCCATCAACAAACTATACGTGGCAACCCTGGGACCGCCCAGCGTGCCAGAACCTGAGAGACGTACGAAAAAGGCAAGCGCATACTAACCAAACACAGCGACTTCGATTGTTCCCCGACACGTGTGATCAGAGTCAGAGCAGTGCCTCCAGATCGCGAGAGCCTCGAGGATCCAGGAAGAACTGGCAACGCTCTGGGTACCTGTGAAGAATGAAACAATCTGAGTACCAAATCCGGCCAAACGATAGTGTGGACAGCGCCCGTACAATAGGTACCCGTTGCTGGCCCTCATCTCGTTCACGATGGGCTGCCCGGCGCTCTTTGCCTGTGGCGTGCTGACATCGAAAACGTGGAGGATCGAGGCCAGCGTGATGAACATGAACGCCTCTGAGTAGTGCTGTCCCGGACAGATCCTGGCGGTGGCAGAGCGGTTAGTCGGTCGTGGCGAACAGTGTTTGTTACAGGTGGGGGAGACGCTTACCGTCTGCCAAAGCCGAAGACATAGTTTGCGGGATCGATCGGCCCTGGGGTGAGCTTCCCATCTCGTATGAAGCGTTCCGGGCGGAACTCTTCCGGACGCTCGAATACTTCGGGGTCGTGCATACATGCCCTAGGACGAGTGTCAGATGACGGCCTAGAACAAGGCAAGACATCACGATGCAAGTCGTACCACACGTTCGGGAGGAGTACGGTTCCCTTGGGGATGAAGTATCCTCGGAACTCGTCGTCGTCGATGGTGCAGTGCGGCACACCGAGTGGAACGACGTTGTGCCACCTGAGTGTCTCCTTGAGGATCGCGTTGAGGTAGACCAGAGAGTCCATGTCCTTAAAATCTGGAAGACGGTCGGGCCCGACGACCGCGTCAAGCTCTGCCTGGGCTTTCCTCAACATGTCGGGGTTGAGCGACAACGAGAGTAAAGCAGCCTGCAATGTCGAGAGAGTCTGCGAACGAGATCGATAAGTCTCGTTGCCAATAAGAGTATCATACGCAGTACTCGCCGTATCTGCTCCAGCTGACGATGTGGTAAGTCCTTTAGATCGGGTGTAAGCTATGATGTAAGGCCTCGCTCACCATCGAAGGAGACGGCGCCGATATTCTTGATCAGATCCTCCTCTTCCTCCGTCTCTGGCGGCGACGCAGCAAGGAGCTTTCCAATAACAGATTCGCGGACTCGAGTCTCGTTCTCCTGGTACTGTGCGTGAGCACATGCGTAAGATGGGCGCCTTATATGTGAACGCTCACCATCTCTCTCTTCACATATGCAAACGGTACATCCTTCAGTGCATTGGCGGCCATACGCCACTTACAATACTGCTGCGTAAAGCCAACGCCCGGAAGGAAGGCAAGGAAGTGGCGCAGGAAGGGCAAATACATGATCAGAGATTTGCCCGGGACGCGACCGTCAGGGCTGCCAGCGAGTGCATCGTTCACCGTGGCGATGAACTCGTCATCCTCGCCTCGAGCCTCAATCCCGTACAAAAGTCCCATGAGCGTCGCCGCGAACGTGCTTCGGACATCGTGTCAGCGGTTAACGAGCCGAGTACGAGACGGAGACTGACTAGTGCAGGTGGTTCTGTACTCGGTAGGGGGCTTTCAGGATCGCGCCCAGCAGCTGGCGCGTCGTCTTCTGGAGAAGAGGCTCGTAGGCCGCGACGGATCGTGGATTAAAGTGCTGCCAGAACGCGCGACGGTGAAGTCTCCAGCTGTGTCCGTAAGGAAGGTGGCCGAAGTTCATGCTACCGCCCGTCCTGCAATGCGGTGAAGGAGGTAAGTCTCCTTGCGCTTGGTTCAGGGCACTCAGAGGACTCGGTCATGAGGACACGCACAGCTGTATGAGAGGAGTCTGTCTCCTGTCAGAGGTGTTGGCGGAGCGCTGGTTGAGGTACTCTGTCACGGCGCTCGATGTTCCGAGGACGACCGTGGACTGCCCCAGAACCCTGAAGTGGAGGACATCGCCTGGGAACGAGTCAGTAGGGAGTAGGGATCGATCATTCACCCAGTCCGCGCACCGTATATGACCGACAGCTCGTGGTAGACAAGCCAGGGCTCAATCCGAGGAAAGTTGAAGAGGTTGCCAACGATTGGTAGTCCCCCCGGACCCGGGGGGAGCTGTCGTCCTTGCGAACGTTTGCACCCCACCCAGACCGAATGGATGCACCAGACGGCGAAGGCTATGAGTAAGAAAGCAAAGGAGTTTTGCAGAGTCGAGTCCATGATTTCTACACAAGAGTGAGGCGCAGAGGGCGCGTTGGAACGAGCTTATACAAAAACTCGTGAGCTTTTGTAGGTCTCCCTCTTCTTGTCACCGCTGTGCTTGTCTCCCAACAATTCGGGCAGACTGTGCGGCAAACTCGGAACCGCTCAGAGTGGGTGTTGAGGGTGCTCTGCAGATGAACCTAGAACGCTGTCATTCAGAACCAAGGTATAGGACTTGTACAGACCTGTAGGCTCAGAGGCACCGGATCGCGCCGAGGTGTAGTCCTCAGGACTGGGCGCGCTTCACGCCTGTATTCGCACACACTCACAATGCATAGGTTGCAGAGAATTCATTGCCAGATCCACTATAACCTTGGCACCAGGATTGATCTTCCGCCACTGGAACGCATCGGATCTTGGTACGTTCAGTCGGACTTAGCACCATGCGTGGGCACATAGACGGATGCCTCTCTTGAAGAGTTCCGGATAGACGTAGCTAAGGCATCTTCCCATCATACAACTGCCTGCAAGGCCCCTCATGACATGCACCATGGGCCGTTAGTGACGTTTGCGTTCGGAAGGGATAGCGAGCATACCGTCGATGAGTACTCGGCTGGCATCAGCATCGATCGGAGGGTGGTCATAAGCCTGAGGCACGTTGCTACAATTTCCCGCAACCCCCGATCCATACGGGCATCGACGGCTTCCCATCTAAACTTCCACCGACAGCGTTCAGACGGTCTAGGACGTCCCAGCCTTCCTTGAGTTCACCGAATGCGACGTACTTCCCACTCAGCTTCGCGAGCTTGCTCTCGTCATCGGTGAGGACGACAAAGAACTGCGAAGAGTTGGTATTCTTGCCGGAGTTAGCCATCGCGAGGGTACCCAGCGAGATCGTCTTCTTGAGACCGGCCTTCTCATCGTTGAACTTTCCGCCGTAGATGGACTGTACGACTCAATGAGGTGGTCTGTCATCAGCTGGGCCAAAGACACTTGGTAAATAACACCATACCTCACCGCCACTGCCGTCACCTCGCGTCACATCTCCGCCCTGAGCAACGAAGTCCTTCACGATTCTGTGCATCGGACATTCCACGTAGTGCAGTTTCTTGTTCGGCGCGTTCTTGCACGTTCCTTTCTCCCCTGTACATAGCGCAGCAAAGTTGGCAGTCGTCTTGGCGAGCCCAGAGCTACCGTCTAATTCGAAGACTACTCTTCCGGCGAGCAGCGGCGTGGGGGGTGTGAACCGCATTTCGAGCGAGCTCTGTAATGAATATGCAATGCAAACTTCAGTGATAGACGGAGGAAGCGGGGAAAGAGCATATACTATACATCAAGCTCTCGTAGAATATCTTTTTGTTCATCTGAGAGTTCAGGCGGAGACAGCGGTAGGCCATATATCGCGGCATTCTTGGCTAATAGGGTCATGGTGGCATCGTACGCACTACGGTGGCGGGAATAACTCCTCGGGCGGTTAATAACCATGTTATTAACCTGGGGCAGGATCCCCCCGAGTTAGTAACGGGTTAATAACAGTTAATAACATGGGCGCTTATGCTATCAGGCTAAGCTGGTATGGCCGAGGCGCAGGCTGCTTTCCCTAGAATCCTCAACCTCCATCTGAAGCAGTGATCAATGACCAGCGTATTAATCTGACTGTAGCTCTATATTTGCAGAAATTTTACAGCTGGGTTGATGAAGTTTGGCTCTCTTATTGTTGCGCGAGCGACCCGGGAGTCTGGGCAATCTAGTCGGCGCTCAGGGTGACCCATAGTCTGACGGTGTTTTGAGAAGGACGTCGTACCTGAGCTCGAGTTCCCTCGCAATCTACTAGAAAACAGATGTCACCCGCTGCCAATTGTGGACTGACTATCACAAGATGACTGGCAGCACAGACGAATCATTCAAGCCTGGTAGTGTGCAAGCGCCTGTAGAAGCGCTAAGTTAGTAACTGGTGCAAAACCCGGACCGAGTTATTAACGCGTTATTAACGCATGTTAATAACGTTGTTATCAACATTTGTTAAGAACTAGGCAGTTATTCCCGCCACCGTAGTACGCACTTTGTGCACGAGCATGCTCTTCCCGGTCTCCTATGAAAATATCGAGCCAGATTTTGATTCCCATGCTGTGATTGCCCACTACAATGATACAATGAGCTCGAACCTAGCTAATGGGACAGACATCGTGACAGACTCACCGAACGGTCGCCCAGAGAAGAGTGAGTGACTGCTGGGCGCTCGAAATCTGATAACCATCGCTCCAAGTCCAAGGCGTCATCTGACTGTAATGCCGCCTTAATGGACAACATGGAGGGGCATTTGGCACAGTGGTAGCGCGCACGCTTCGCATTGTTGAGTCTGCGTGAGGTCCAGGGTTCAATCCCCTGAATGTCCATCAAATGGAGAAAAGCACTTTTTGCAAGGCGAATTCACAGTAGAACTTGAAGGGGAGGGGAATGTCAGTTTCCTGTAACATTCCTCTTATTCGTTTGTTTTGACAGACAAGCCCAGGTTTGTGCAATGATGCGGGCGCTTTTGTCGGCGTCACCGGACCAAATGGGCATGGCGGCAAGGGAGCTGTGAGTCCTGCCAGATGCTGTCCAGTGTTCACCGCCACGCTCTGTCCGACGTCCCTCTCCACAGTCCCAGCTTCCTGCGTTCTCCTCTCTTATACTTGTCGTACACTCTACCAGTCTTCTCGATCTCAACTGTCTCCTTGAGCTGCAATGAATTCCCGACCACCACCCTTACGACGTGAGCCCATCCGTATACACTTGCGCCCAGGCCTCATCTTACACTCCTCCAGCTTCGGATCGGCCTCCAACATATAGGATGGTCACTCGAGTTTACAACAACAGTCTCCGACCAATAGTCATCGTCAGTGAGTATACTGAGTTCACATTTCGTGGGGTAGCTCAGGACATACGGCGTTACAGTGGGTAGTATTGTCGCCATATGGTCCCTCATCTGGTGAGTTCTTCAACCCTTCGCCTCTTCCAAGCCAACAGCTCACCAGCTACACGTTTGCTCGATTCCTTAGGGCTGTACGTGTCTTGCATGCATTTCCCTCAAGCGTGGATACACATGACGTCTGACATCAAATTCAGATTGGTTCATTCAAAGACATCAACGAAGATAAAGAGAGTACGTTACGAGTCCTCTTCACCCTCCGCCTCCGAGCCAGTCTGACATTGTACACAGATGGGCAACCCAAGTTCGCGACGTTCGACCTTGTATTTGGGATTATCTACACGACAGCATGTGTGATAGAGGTCTTTGGCATTGTGGCGGCTGCATCGGTGCGTCTTGCTCCCTCGACATGACCTTTTGCGGCAAACACCGACAATGCGTCCCTGGTAGCAACGTCTGGCCCTGATACGCATATATGCGATGCTTTCTATCGTCGCCTCCGTCGCGGTCGTCGGAGCGGGTTTCTTGCGGGTGGTGCTTCATTTCGTGTTCAAGGTGCGTGCGCCACTCCTCGAGTAGCACAATAATGCTGATATCTGTGCAGAACGGTCTTTTGGAAGAATGCGAGAAAGTGGCGCAAGGGCAAGGCATCGAATTCGTAAGTGGCTATCTCTCGTCATGCTCACTTTGGGAGCAACGTAATCAACGTCCTGGGGCAGCGATTTGGTATATGGGGTCCTCGAGTCAAGGACAGGCTCGACCACGATGAAGCCGTCCAATGTGCGTACCATTGTCCTCCCGAAATGACCTCAACTCTGACCGCTACCCGTAGTCTGCAAGAACGCATGGAACCGTGACTCCTTGGACGAGATCCTCTTCCTTATATTCGAGATCAGTACGCGTACCCTTTCTGGATGATGTGTACATTCCCAATCTGACTCTTCTCGTAGTCTTCTCTATCTTCTTCACCGTTCTCGCGTTTGCGTACTACCACCAAGTCCGCGATCCGACGTCAGCCGCCAACGTCAGCCGCACGCCCGCCACTGGCTCCGCGCCCTATCCCGATCATTACAACAGGCCGTACGATGCCGAGGGATACAACCCGACGTACGCACAGCCCTACGGCGCTGGAAACCAGGGCTTCGAGCCCATGTATGCGCCGCCTCCCGGTCCGCCGCCTGGGATAGAGGCTGGCTATGGAGTGGGAATGGGCACGAAGAGCAGGGACGTCAAAGACGACAACGAGTCAGACGTGACCAAGTTCGACGACCCATTCGCTGATTTCGAGGGGACGAGCAAGCCAAAGCAGGTGCATGATGATTAGGTGCACAAGAGGTGATGATGGTGGTCGCAGAGGCTGCCGGAGGAAAGGATAGTCAGTACTGCACCCGTTCCTTTCCCTCTCTTGCGCTTCTCGTGACGTGACTTGTTGACTCCTGGATTTGCTTGCACCTCTTCAGATTGGTGTTGCTTACTCCCCACGACTTGACTACGATTCAACGATTGCTACGAACCAGATGGACATGGACGTTCTTGAATGATGACTGCTTGCTGACTCCAGTGTATCTTGTTGCTTACCCACCCTGTGTTCCTAGTTGCTTTCCGTATCCAGTCTTGCAATCTCTCACGCTGTGTCTGGGCCGTGCCCATCTCCCATCTGTCGAACAGACGTTCAGCGTGCTGACGGAGGTGCGCCTAGGGTCTGCTGAGCAACAGCGCCAGGGCGTCGAACTGTTGAAATTCCCCGGAAGATCAACGCGAAACTTCGCTGTCACGTTTGGCGTTGAATCCGTTGACGACTGCAGGCGGCCATCTCTGGCTGCTGATGTGCCCGACGTCTTGTTCCACAGCAGCGCGTCTACGCTTCCAGTGCCCAAGTCTGCTACTTGAAATTACCGTGACGAAGCTATCAGTTGCTCTCCGGACTGACGTTTGCGCAACTTAGCCACACTTTAATGCTACAACGTCAGCAACTACGACGGGAATGTAACGTGCATTTCAACCCATTTGTACTGCGATCTGGTACTGACATGGGCGACAGAAGCTCTCGGACGTTGTGCAGCCAGGCACATATGCATTGCACGCCCGGCGCCATACAGGTAATTGCAAAGATATCTTAGCTGGACCGCAATAAAGCCAGCCCTTGCCTCGAATGCTCGTTGCCCTTGTGCTACTGACGGCTCGTTCTGATCCATAGTAATGGAACGCGCTTCCCTGCGGCATCGATTTGAGTTCTTTCTATTCAATCACCGAACTGGGGGCCTGTGCCAGTGTGCCGGGCGCTGAGGTCCCTGAGCCCTTACGTCTGATGGTGGCCCAGGGAGAGAAAACTCTCCCTCGGGTACACGCGGATACTCGACCACTAGGTCGATCTTCGGACGGGGTCAGACGCAGGTCTCTGCCTGTGGCTATTTTTACAACACTCGTGCAAATTACGGTCGCGGCTCCGGTGGTTCCTCCGGAGGGAGGGAGGGGAGGAGAGCGCTTGGGTGCTATACGTATACATGTCCTTCCTCGCGCGGGCGGGAGAGGAATCAATCTTGTCGACGCCCCAAGGATATTCGCGATGCACACGCGCACAATGCGACGACCTGCCTCTGTCGCGTTCTTGGTCGCGCTGTCCGTCTCGCAGATCCAGATGTCCCTCGCCACCTCCGGCTCTCTCCACCACAAGGTGCAAGGCGTTAAGGCCGCGCACGATGCGCTCGCACAAACTCAGCGGTTGAAGCACTTGGAGGACCTTTCCGCTGCCACTACGACCGCGGCAGTGGCAAGTACAGGCAGTACTGTCCTCGCCGCGGCGGCAGATACTGGCTTCCAGCTTTACACCACCGACGAGCTTCCGGACCCGGCACCGCCTGCTGCATGCGCTACGGCGTTGACGAGCACCGTTGCGTGCAATAGTACTATCATCTTCATGGCGTGAGCTTCGCTTTGTTTTTGTGTGATGTTGTCTTCTGAGCTGATCATATCATCGTTCGAAGGTCGGACCCGTACTTCGATCCGCCCTCACTCGATGCTGTCTGCACCGCCCAGTGCAAAGCATCCTTGCTATCGTATCGGGCCGCGGTGGTCAGCGCGTGCGGTAGTTACCTCATCCCGGGAACGAATGACATCGGTTATGCCCGTAAGTGTCTCAATGGCTCCAGGCCTGACAGAGGACTGAAATGTTGATGTTCTCAGCTACGTTGGCTGTCGACGCTGTCAGCGGCCCGTACTTCATCGGATGCGAGAAGGACACGTGAGTGTCATTTAACAACCTACCATGCCGTGATAGTCAGTATTGATGCACCCTCTGCAAGGTCCACCGGACAGTACTGCAACCAGATTCTCCCCACCTTCGGGAATACCCCAGACCAGGGCGTGCTTGGATACCCTCAGAACGAGCTCTGCACGTCCTGTCTGCTCGGGACGCTCAACGCCACTCTTTCGAACCCTATCTCGTTCGACCCCGATGTTTACTCCGACTTCCAGACAGCCCTGTCAGTTTGTGGTCCGTGAGTCTTCCAAAGCTCGGATTGGTCCGCCAGTACATGCGTGTAGCTCACGACTGTAACCTCCGTGCTTGTAGGAGCTGGTCTTCATTCAACGTTCCGCCTCCGAGTTCAACCTCACTCTACGCCCCCGGTCCGTCCTCGACCCCGATCGGATCGAACGATACCGCAACGACGTCTGTGTCGTGCAGTCTCAGTGGGCGCCAGGTGACTACCACGTCGGACGAGACGTGCGATTCGCTCGCGACGACGTACTCTATCAGCTGGTACGACGTTCTTTACAACAACCCTGTGCTGGGCGCGGACAACTGTACGTCGGGTATATTGGCTGGTGCGCAACTCTGCTTGCCGCAGGTGCGTCATGGATTTGCATAGTGGCCGAGTATGAAGCTAACTTGACCGTCTGGACTGGAACGTCGATTTTCAGCCCTGCACGACGTATACTCCGACTGCGAACCAGACTTGCGAAGACGTTGTGGACGCGCTCGATGACTCGGACATCACGGCTGCCCAGCTCGTCAGGTTCGTCACACACGAGTGGTTTCGGAGATTGTCGGCGTTCATGTCTTTCTCAGCTTCAACCCAATCTTTGGTGCTGGCTGCACCAACATTGCGGGCTCGTACGGCTCACCTATTTGCGTCAGGTTAGTGCTCCATTTTGACGTATATGCCCCTCGCTGACCCGCCAATTATCAGTCCGCATGGCGGATTCCCCGACGTCGGCAACAACGAAGGGGCTGTCATACCGAGTGCCGCGCCTACCGCAGTAGCGTGAGTTGAAGCACTGTGACTCGACCTCAAATGAGCTCACGGGCATCGTCCACAGACCTCCCCCAGGACCTACCGTGGATGGAACAACACCTAACTGCGGAGCGTGGTATATGGTCCAGCCAAACGTGCGTTGTCTCTCAACACGGGGCGCGAGAAGGATGCTGACGCACCAATAGGATTATTGCCTCAAAGTGGTCCTGAATAGTGCGTCTGAACGCAGCGCACGATACGTTGCGCCTGCTAAGTTGGGAATTTGCAGACTCCATCACGTTGGACGACTTCCTACTCTTGAATCCGGAGGTGCGCGTGCTCCGCAATTCTTCGGGGCTGAGTGCATAGTATTGATATTATTGTGTAGGTCAACACTAACTGCACCAACCTTTGGGCCGGATACAGCTATTGCGGTGAGCTCGCACGAGAGTCGAGTTGAAATGCGCGTCGCAACTCATGCCCCTTGACGAATAGTGGCTGCATACCCGCCGATTGCAACCATTACGGCGGCGCCCACTGCGATCATTACAGGAACCTTCGCAGATTTCACCAACGTCCCCCTCCCTACCGCAACGTTCACCACGTCATACCTCCCTTACCCCACTGACCACGTGCCTCCTCCCGCTAACGTCGCCCCTGGCACCATCCTGAACGGGTGCGACTTCTATTACCAAGTGCAATCCGGTGATAATTGCACTGGGGTCGAGGCCGCGTGAGTGCCAGCTCATTTCTGCTCGAGGGGTGGTGTACACATATTGATGACGGTGTCGACAGATGGGGCGTCGATCCTACCGACTTCGTCTTCTGGAACGACAATCCGGATACACCGTGCCCAGGTCTGGTCGTGAACACGAGCGTGTGCGTGCTCGTCAACATTCCCGCTGACGCTCTTCCGCCTCGCCCGAGCAACGCAGCGTCCGGCTCAGGGCCCCAGGTATGCACGAACACGAAGTCGGTTGTCCACGCGTGAGTATGGTGGATCTGATGACCGTACTCCAGGGCTGCGCCAAATGGTACACCATCGTCTCTGGGGACGGGTGTCCCGTAGTAGAGGCCAAGTTTGGACTCACGAAGGACGCGTTCTATGCGTTGAACCCCGAGCTCAACGACCAGTGCACGAACCTCGGGCTTGGGGAGGCTTACTGCGTGGCAGCGCCCCCGCCGACGTCAACCGTGTCGACAAGTCCCACTGGGACGGCGACTACTACAACCACTACGACGGGGACGCCCACACCAACTGACATCGCTAGCGGGAGCTGGACCAAGTAAGTGGCTTGCTGTTTTACGAGCGCGCTGTTACTTATATGTATCTTCAGTTGTACTACATATTGTGAGACGATGAGTTGGGACTGTTTTTTCCTGGTACTGGTGTTGACTTGATGACATAGATGATGTGCAGTCGGGAGACAACTGCAACGTCATCGAAGAGAAGTGAGTGTCTGCCCTACTATTTGCCCTAGGTGTTTCTTACGCGTTCAGGTACGATATATCCTTTACCGATTTCCTTCGATGGAACCCAGAAGTGAATACCGCTTGCACAAGTACGCATTCAACAGACTACTATCTCATCCATGTATTGATTATTCTGCATGACCAGACCTCCAACTGGCGGTATGTATCGTCGCCCTATTTGTTTTGTGTCTATG
Source organism: Coriolopsis trogii (assembly GCA_020543525.1). Classification (NCBI taxonomy): domain Eukaryota; kingdom Fungi; phylum Basidiomycota; class Agaricomycetes; order Polyporales; family Polyporaceae; genus Coriolopsis; species Coriolopsis trogii. Next base: position 1,159,387 of record JAHYIO010000039.1, read on the forward strand.
TTGATCAAGTGACCATCGCCAGTCATACTGCGTTGGCATTGCCGGCGGTTGCAGTGCCGTCTACACGGTCGTCTCCGGCGACTTCTGCTCCGCCATCGAGTCCAAAGTGGGCATTTCAGACGCACAGCTGCACGCGCTGAACCCGTGGCTAGACGCCAACTGTGGTCTGTGTCGCGTCATCGCATCTTGCTCCAGGACGGCCCTTACTGACCTTCACGTTCTCTCTTTGTCGTAGATCTACAAGTGGGGCAGATCATGTGCGTCGCCCCGCCTGGCTCTTCGGGCTCTACGACGGCGACTTCAACCACGACGCGGACCACTTCGACCACTACCACCACTTCTGCGCTGCCGACCCCGACGAACTTGGAGCCGGGGAGCTGGTCAAAGTGCGTGGACAATTTTCTCGAACGACCTCCATTGTTGGTGCTGACCAGTCTCGTTGCAGCTGCACTACGTACTGTGAGTAGACGATACGGTTATGTCATTGCCTCAGTACTCATGATCCCATAGACAACGTTCAGTCCGGGGACAGCTGCACGGTTATCGACGCAAAGTGCGCTCTTCTTTCCATTGGTACTCCCTTGGAGCTCACGCGCATCGTCCAGATTCAACATTGCACTCTCCGACATGCTCCGATGGAATCCGGAACTCACTTCTACATGCAACAGTTCGTCATTTTCGTCTTGCATTCATAATCTTCTTTGACTGACGATCACGTCGCACCAATCGTCAGATCTCGCACTCGCCGTAAGATCATTCTGCCATCACGTTTGAAACTCTGTGAACACGCCTCTCACATTGCTGACGCTTCCTAGTCGTACTGCGTGAAGGCACAGCCGGCCTGCGGCAAGGTATACACGGTCGCGAGCGGCGACTTTTGTTCCAAGATCGAGTCTGCTCAAGGACTTAGCGACGCTCAGCTGCACGCGCTCAACCCTTGGCTCGACGCCAACTGCGGTACGTGTCGAGTGTGTGATTTCAGACATGCAGGGCGATGTGGCTGACTAGATGCCTGATAGACCTGCAAGTGGGTCAGAACCTGTGTGTCGGATGAGAATCTGAGAGTCGAACCTCGAACCGCGGATGCCCAGAAAGATGTGTGTCATGGTGAAATATCGGATTACATGGCTTTGTGAATCCAGCAGCACATGAATAAGATACATATATGCGTATGCAGTAGTAGTACAGGGTCCTGTAGTAGAGAGGGATGGGAGACAATGCGACTCATAGTGCTGTACCACGCTCGAAGCTTGCCCGAATCTCTGCCGTATACTTGTCGTAGTAACGGGCAATCTGGAAGAGCGTGTCAGTGAGCGGATGGGAGCGAGCTGGGATGATCGAACCTTCTTGTTGAACACACGATTGCGCTCGTTGATGTATGTAACATCGCCTTCGTCTTCGTTGGCCCTTTTCCTGGAGAACTTGCTCTTCTTGTCGAAACTGTGTGATGTCAGTATACGCACCTGCACCTCATTGCATACGGCAGACGTACTCTTTGTTCATCTTGCTGATGACTCGGTCGATAGCATCATCGCTGGGCTTGTTGTCTGCGTATAGGAGGCTGTTCGCGTCACGATACAGGCTCTCCGCCGCTAATTGCTGCTGAAGACTCGTGGGCGCCACCTGAGAATGTGCTTTGTGAGTATAAGGGACGAACATGGTAGGAGAGGCGTGACATACCTGCATCCCACTCCCAGACGGGTCGAATGCGGTCACTGCAGACGAACCACTGGCCGCCCCAGCTTTTGTGAGGGTACCCGCAGCTAAGCCGAGTGCCATCTCCTTCTGCTTGTTATAGCTCTCTAGGTCAGGCTTGATAAAGTCCAGGTCCTTCTTGTACTTTCTCCTGGCCGCGTCCGCATCGTCTATCCGGATAGTCAGAATGACAAGTCCATGCGCGCACTGCCAACCGCTACCAGCCACTGAGCGATCTGGTAGCGAGGGGGTAGACTTACCATTGAACGAGAAATCTGCTCTCCGCGCTTTCCTCGCCTTCTTCTTCTCCCACTCGTCATTCTCCTCGATAGTCCACTCCCAGTTCTTCGCTCGCTCGATATCCTCTCCACGGTCCTCCGCATCCGCCTTCAGACGGAGCGTTTCGGCAAGCTTGCGTTGCCTCTCTAACCGCGCAGCCTCGCGAGCAGTGATCTTCGCCTTCGCACTCTCTTCTACGACCGAGGCGCGGTTTGCTTGTGAGGACTGCCTCTGTAAGGAAAGCCACGGCTTTCAGTGACTTGTGCACAAGTCTACGAGTCTCTTTGCTCACCATACGCTGCCGCAGCTGTTCGAGCTTCTTCCGCTTCTTCTCCAACGACTTGTCTCCGCTCTCTCCTTGCCCATTGTCCACCCCCTCCCTCGTGCCATCGCCCTCTTCTTGTGAAGGGTTCAACTTGTCGACAAACTCTTCTGCTGCGTCGGCGACATTCTGAATCATTTCTCCTGCGGCTTCAGATAGTTTGGTGGACATGACCGGAGGAAGGAGAGGCAGCAGAGGGTTCGGGTGGTTGAGCGTAACGTGCGGAGGCTCCGTTGCACCTTCGAGCGCCGAGAGTGCGGTGGCCGCACTTACGTAACGATTGCATGAGCGCTTCAGCACTAGCGTCAAGGCGCACCGCGACTCTGAGCGCTTGAGGCCCCTCCCACCTCTTCCACCACCTTCTCCTCCTAGCGACCCCTACCGTACGCTCCTCGCCTTCTACGCGGCCGCCGCAGCGTGGATAGCATATGCCTCCTTTGCTGCTATGCCCTCAGCCCTGGCTCGAAGATGAAGACTTGTCGCATGGGACGCCTCTTGCACGCCCAACTCTAGGTCCCCATGTGTGCACGTCTCAATCCGAGGACTTTCACTCGAAGACGACTCCAGAGCACAATATCTCTATATCTGTGTCCGCTCCCCAAGTAACTCTACCTGATGACACTTTTGGCGTCCGGGTCGGCGAACTCTCATCACTATCTCTGAGGACACCTCCGCATACAAGACCTTGTCTGGGCGATTGTACTTACAACTTGGACTCGGACGGTGATTTTGCCACCTATCAGACTGCTCCGGACCTTGCCGACGACACATACTATGCTCCAGATCCCTGTAGCTCTGAGTATCTACCTTGCACTTCACACGGTTCTTCGCTACGGTCCGCCGTTGCCGGGTCCATCCCCAGTATCCCTTCAAATCATGACCAAGCTCAATCACGGACGATGCCACTACCAACTCTGACTCTTCTAGGGACTCTCGGTCGAGGAGGATATGGCAAGGTGCTTCTGGCGGATGCGTCTTTTGGTGCTGGCTCGATGCAAGTGGCGGTCAAGGTACTTGGGAAGAAACACATGACTCGCGAAGATGTTCGAGAGGCCACGACAGAGATACAGGTTCTTCGCATGCTGCGGATTAGAGGCATTCAGGAGGGCACCGCATTTGTGCAAGAGATGCAAATTGCATTCCAGACGACAGACCATGTTTTCTTGATCCTGGTACGTCATATAAGTCGTCCTGGTGTCTCGACTAGAGGCTATATGCCATTGAACAGGATCGTCATTGTGCGCCGCTCTGTCATTCAGCGGTCTCAAGCCAACTGCGCCTTCGCCCATGCGAAACACTCGTCCACTCTGCCTCTCAAGCTATCTCAAACTCTGTCTCCCTTCCAACATCCTTCCCATCTAGTGCTTCTCTCTATCTGTCTCAGGAAGATGCGATTGACACGCTCAGGCTCTTGTCTGCTGAACTGGTCCTTGGGCTACAGTTCATCCACGCACAGGGCGTCGTACACCAAGACATCAAGCCTGCGAACATCTTGGTCTCAGCCGAGGGGCACGCCGTGATCACGGACTTTGGGTCATCTCGGCTCCGCCCTGTTGTCCGCCTACCTCGGTTCTCGTGTGCTGAAGAGGACGACGGGCCAGACTTCTCCACCAACGCCGCCTGGACCGCGTCTCGAACGTTCAAGCCGCGATTCAGCTCCATCATTTTGAGCGGGGACGACCAGGTGTCCTTCACCCGACGCTACGCTGCTCCAGAACTCCTCGACGCGCCTCCCGGGCTGCAAGGTCGCGATATTCTGGTCTATGACGAGCGTGTGGACTATTACAGTCTTGGTGTGATGCTGCGAGAGCTGGCGCTTGGTGAATTACCTGATGCTGACGGCTTGACTGTGCAATCTGGGGACCGATGGGAGTGCGCTAGTCTAGGGGCGAGAAGGAAGGACGAGTCAATGGTGGACGAGGACTTCATGGATTTCACCTACCAGGCACGTGCTGACATCAACTTGAAAGTCTTGCTTTAACCGAGCTCTCTTGCGATGCAGCTTCTCGCACACGATGCGCAAGACCGACTGCATGGGTCGCGGGCGAAGGAACACGCGTTCTTTGAACCAATCAACGGATTGTGGGAGGATGTCGCTGCGCTGGAGTTGCCGCCGTTTGCGCATGTCGTCTGGCCGGAGGTGAGGCCGGACACCCAGTTGGACCTTCGTGCGTATAGCGATGCCGATGCCGATGACAGCTTCGAGGTCGACGACCATCTGGCGACCTGGCTTGCGATGTCGGACGAGATACCGTTTGCTTCTGGGCCGATTCATAGCCAAGTTGTTGATGTTGAAGCGGCATCTGTCTCATCGATTCAAGAGGCGCGGAGCGAGGACGACGTGGGCGTAGAGGAAGACCACTTGTGCGAGAATGACGGAGACTTGCCAGCGGACGACCTCGACGACTCATGCGGAGTATGCTTGGAGGTTCTGCCGACCATCCCCAGCCTCGACTCACATTCGGTCAAGTCTCGCTTGTCGCTTGTCACTCTCGCCACTCCAAGACTCTCAACATCCAGGCTCGCAGTTCCCTTCCTGCGACGCCGGGCGGTTGTGCACGACCTGCGCAAGGTGTTCTACCTCGCCAACGCTGTCACCGGGACGTCTGCTGGCAGTCGGCATGCTGATGTGTCACAGCAACATTCCACGACTGCAGGAGCCGCCTTGGCGCCGCGCACTGTGCGGGCAGCCGACGTAGGCCGGCAGGCAATGTTCAAGCACCCGTCGGAGCGCGCCTCGGGCTTTTGCTCGGGCATGACTAGAAGTTCAACGAGTGGCGAGATGAGCTTCGAGCACCAGATCACGCTTGCGCTGCTGGACTCGATGGACAGCAAGCTGGGGGAGGTGGGGAGTCACGTCGCAACGTTGAGCTGTACCGGGCTGGGTGCGTGTTATGGTAAGCGTGCTGTCGGAGGAGGCCTAGGGACGTCGACGTCGTGTGTGGAAGAGGAGTCGGGTGGGGATACGTATACGCGTACGCGGGGGCAGAAGCGGGCCGTTGTGCGCAAATTGAGGAGCCTGGCGTCATATGTCGGCTTGGGATGAGTCTTCGTTTTCATACTTGATGTATTTACAGCCTATTTCGCCTTGTTCAATGTTGTCCGAAGGACTGTATGTTGAAGTAGTCATGCATGCATGGTTGACTTTGGTTCAACAAACCTTGGCGGCTTCTCAGAATACGATGCCGTAAGCGATCCGAGGCGAGTCCAAATGCCATATATGGGCATCCAGGAACGAGATTGAAGCTCCGCAGGATGCGCGCACCTTCAAAAACGGTTGTCAGGCGAGACTCCCTCTTCCTCATCTCATCCGTCCTCGTCCGACGTTCTTCTACTCTCTATCTCCTCTCCTCTCCGGCTTTACGCCCTCTCGTCGTCGTCGCTCTCCAGCGTACACCCTTCCGCTCTCTCTCCAGTACACTCCTTCAAGTTAACTACCACAAAACAAATCACGATGTTCTCCGCTATCCTCCTCCTCGCCGCCGCGGCCTCCCCCGCTCTCGCGACCGTTTTCGTACGTCTGGTTTTCATCGCATGGCCGGTGCATCATCCGCGTATACTGAATGGTTTGGATAGGTCACTTCTCCCGTTGGCTCGAGCACCTGGGCCGCTGGACAACAGCAGACCGTCTCCTGGAAGGACGACGGCGCGGCTCCCTCGCTCGCCGAGTTTGGCATGTCCAAGGTGTCCGTCTACGTTGGTAACGTTCAGCAGCAGGTGAGTTGCTCTTCCATTTAGGTTCCCCTGTGAGAGCGGGCTACGGCTGGACTGTGCGGGGGTTGAGCGGGAAGATGCTTCTTGAAACGGAACAGGGTGTCATGTGTCGGAATGTTTTGGTCTGACGGACAGATTCTGTGATATCCCCTCGGCACCGGAGGGACGTGCGTGACTCGTCTGCTGTTGGGAGGCGGACCCTGTTGTGGGAAAGATGGGCGGTTGTCTATGTTGTCCGACGCATGCGCGGCTGCGTTTGGTGGCCAGACGTCTGAGTTTCGAGTGACTCCCTTCCGGAGGACACTGCATTGGAAGGAAGCACGATTGGCGTTGTTTCATCTCCTGAGTAATGTTTGATGTCTTGTCGTATCGTGCGGCCCTCCCGCTCTTGTTAACACGCTCATACGAACGTCCTCTTTCCCTGAAACTGACACTCTCATTCTAGACGTCCGTCCAGTTGATCGTCGACCAGGTCGACGTCTCGACGACCAGCTCTATTGTCTTCACCCCTGACGCTAGTGTTGGTGAGGACGGCGCCGTCTAGTAAGTTGTAATGTATCAGGGGTGTTCTCTCATGGCTAACGCCGCAACACAGCTTTATCCGCTTCGAATCCCTCAACTTGAAGGATGCCAACAACCCTGCGTTCCCTGCCCTTGCGTTTTCTTCGAAGTACACGTAAGTATTCTGCGCCTATGCTGATTAGGGCCACAGATTTATTGCATTTGCTCTAGGATGACCGGTATGACTGGCGCATTCACTGTCGAGGAGAAGGCCCAGATCGCGGGTGCGAACTCATCTGGTGCCGCGGCTACCACGCCCTCGACGACTGCTGCCGCTACCAAGCCCACGACGTCGTCGAGCAAGGCCGCGACGGGCACCTCTGCCGCAGCCTCCGGTACTGCTTCTACCGCTGGCTCAGCCGGCACCAACGGCGCTTCGTCTGTCCCTGTCAGCGCACTCACTTGCGTCGCGGGTATCGCTGTGGCTGTCTTCTCCGCTATGCTCTTCTAGATGCAGAGCGGTGCTAGTAGCGTTTCGGGAAGTCGCGCGTCACATATGGACGCAGCTGAGTCGTCGTTTATATAGACTTCATCTGTCTTCGATCTACGGTAGTCAACCCTGAACATAGCTTGTCGGGCAAATATAGCTCTGACGGTGCCTTGTTTGCTCCCATCTATCCCTTTCGTCTAGGTTTCGCTCACGTTCTTCGTTCCACATCTCTCTGGTCTGATTGTTTCTTGCTTCACATCCTCATCGGGAGAATTACAGGATCGTGTGTTTGACCGACTACCCGGGCATCCTTGCCCCTTGCCATTGCTTCCCCTCAGCCGACTCAGCTCGAGTTTTGTTCTAGAGATGACACCTGCACGACCGCTTCACGACGTTCTTGATGTATCTCTATAGCATAGCATAGCATTGGCCGAGGACCTCAGCTTACCTTCTTTAATACACGATCGCTGTTCTCTGGCATTAGAGCGTGGGATATTATAACTCGTGCACAAAGGAGTGGTAAGTATCGCGGTTGTATCTAATCAAAGTCGTGATTGATTACATAGCGCTATCGTGTTGCAGTCCCCTAGTTGAAGTTCTCTATCAACTACCTTGGCCTTGGTGGGTACCGGTCAGCTTTGCCAGTTCAGTCGCGATTGTTACCACAACTGACATGGCTGGTCGATCAGACAAATCAACAGATCCAAGATAACTTCGTCACGTACGATGCATGCCTGCCTGCTAGTGGAGGACGTCCTCCGGCTCGTGTTCGAGTACGTTGAGGCCTACGAGTTTCACCCAGGGCGGTGCACGTACGTCCGCGAGCCTCGCTCGCTCAGGAGCCTCGCGGCCCTTGCACGGACGTGCGGAGCGTTCAGGGAGCCCGCGCTGGACGTGCTATGGAGGGACATACCCTCTTTGTACATCCTCGCGCGGTATACTATGCCTATGGATATGATCGTGTTCAGTAAGAACAGGCTGGTAGGTCGTTTCTGGCTTCCCTAGTTGTATGGTTTCTCGCTGACGATCGTGTTGTGTTTTCGTACTCTTTGTAGCACTGGAGGCGAAGTCCTACATCAGACGAATGGGACCACTTCGACGGGTACATGGGGCGCGTCCGGAGGGTCGGCAGGCCGCTGGCGCACCAGCGGGACCATGAGCTAGATGTCGACTCAGTGTGCTCACGGATTGTCAGACGCCTGGAGGCTACCGGTGTCCCGCTTCCGCTAGCGGGCATCGTGGAGTTCAGGTGCCGCGAGGAAACGCGTGCTGAAGACAAGATTTACATGGATCTCCTCATGGGCGATTCGCTCCGAGCCGTCCAGTTGCCTGTGTCTGAGGTGCTCCCTGGTGAAGCATCGCTGCCTCATTGGGGCCAATGGATCTGTGCGCCTCCTCGAAGCCTCTCTCAGTTGGTCATACCCACCTCCTATCGCGCACTCTCCTCAACAGAGAAGAATACCATGCTTGCAGGATTCTCGTCGCTCCCGTCCCTCCATGAACTCTCGATACCTGGAGATATGCTGACACGAGCGCGCGACGGCTCGCTATACTTCACCGAGCACCTGACGCTCGAACGCCTCACAGTCCAGTCCTGGCACGCCCCTCTCCCCAAAGCAAAGCCAAGCACCCCCCGGTTCGCGTACCTCCGCGCGCTCACCATCTCCGTCGACGGCACGTTCGTCAACTGGCCGTCGCAGTTCGTGCAGCAGTACGTCTCCCCCTCCACGCTCGCCGCCTTCACGATCGTCTTCACGGACCGCGCGCACGGGCACGCCCGGCCGATGTTAAACCGCCTCCTCTCCTTCCTCTCACCCTCGACGCTCGCCTCCATCGCCGTCTTCCTCCCCTCCTCCGCAGGCGGCTCTACCCTGAGCACGACCGCCAACTACCCGCACGGCGCCCCGCTCGCGCTCGACGACCTCTCGGGCCTGCTCCGGTTCCGCAACTTGCGCGAACTCAGGGTGGAGTATCCCGGACACGCCGTGCCCGTCGATAATCGCTCCCTTCGGGTGCTGGCTGAGGGTGCGCCCGAGCTGGAGCTCCTCAGCTTGTGTGCGCCGGAGATGAGGGGCACGTTTGAGCTCCAGAGGCAGTGGCGTCCGACGTTGGATATCCTGGAGGTGCTTGCGGGGTGCTGTCCGCGCCTGCGGGTGGTGAGGATCCCTATCTGTGCGGAGTTCGTCGGGGCGCAGGTGGACATGGAGAGGGGGCAGACGGAGGAAGAGGAGGTGCGTCGGGGAAAGACCGTCTCGGGCGTGCGCGAGCTCGGGCTGTGGGTCGCCCCGTGGCTGGAAGACAGCGACAGAGGCGCGCGCGGGGAGGGCAGGTTGAACGAAGAGGGGAAGGAGCCTTCTCCAAGCGAGGTTGCGGACTTTCTATGGACGCTTTTCCCAATGGTGGAGAGGCTGCGGTTTGTGGGGCCGTCGGACAACCCGTACGTGCTCGATACGGAGGATGATATGTGGGGGTGGAAGGAGGTGTTGGAGGACATGGCTGCGAACTTGGACGAGGTGAGAAGGGAAAGGTGCGTCGCATGCTTCCTCGAATGGTGTTGTAGTGTTGTTGATTCAAGATGTGACCTCACAGGGTCTCTTGGAGGATCGAATGAAAACTCAGCTTCGTCATGGTTTCATGGCTGTCAGGCTCTAAGAGCACGAGTAACGGTGAAGACGAGCCGCGCTATTGTGAAAATCCGATACTGCGCGGACCAGCCATGATCTTCGACCCCGCGGTGACTCAGGCAGGACACATTTTGGCTCCGAAGCGCTAGCGCAAAGAATCTGTTACGGCACTCACTTGATCCTCTACCGCCATCTGTACGCACTGAACGCCCCTGCTATAAGGTATGTGGTATAGTAAACGTCGTCTACAGCCGACCATCACTCCTTAATCCGAGCTTTCTGCCTTATCCTTCAATGTCAAAGCTGATGGTATATATAACATGATAAGAGCAGCCGGTCCAGAACTCATCTCATTGACTACCATCCACACCTACGACTCGTGGGTGACAGCGCATTACTCGTAAGTCCTGTTACTCACGATTGCTACTGAACACTTGCATTGAGCTGAATAGTTACTGCCTACTTTTGGTTCACAGAAGAGACGAGTTACAGACCACCCATTGCCATGATGCACGCCTGTCTGCTCGTGGGAGACATCCTCAGGCTGGTGTTTGAGTGTGTTGACACCTACGCGTTCGACCCGTCGCATTGCACGGATATCCGTGAACCACGCTCACTGATCACCCTTGCAGGCCTTGCGCGAACGTGCGGGGCCTTCAATGGACCTGCCCTGGATGTGCTTTGGCGGGACATCCCATCCCTGTACGTCCTCGCGCGGTACGCTATGCCTGCGGACTTGATCGGGTCTGATCGGGCTGTGCTGGTGAGTTCCCGTCTACCATGTCTTCTTCGATCCTGTGCTGCGGTCTATTCCAATGTGTATGACAACTATAGCACTGGAGACGGGAGCCGACGCCGGCCGAGTGGGACCGCTTTGACGGGCGTATGAGGAGAGTCCGGAGCATAGGGAGACCACTGCCGTTGACTCACCAGCGGATAGGCGAGAACGAGGTGGACGTCGACTCGGTGTGCACGCGGATCCTTGAGCACCTCAAGGCTGCAGGCGTGCCGCTTCCGCTGTCGAACATCATCGAGTTCAGGTGCCGCGAAGATCTCGAGACGCGTGCAGAAGGCGAAGGACGGATTTACACCGACCTGTTTGTGGGCAGCTCTCTCCGTAGCGTCCAGCTCCCAAACCCAGGGATAGTTTTGGACGAGGAGGGGTCGCTCAAATGGGGCCAATGGGTCAGTGCGCCCTCTCGCGGGCTCACTCAGCTCTTCATACCCGCTTCATACAGCACGGTCCCCTCAGCCGTTCGAGAACGGCTCCTCTCAGAATTCCTGACTCTTCCCCACCTGAGGGAGCTGGCCATACCAGCCGGAATGCTCGTGCGCGGACACGGTGGCCCGCTATACTTCACCAACCATCCTACACTCGAGCACCTCACGATCCACTCCTGGGAGTCGCCCCTCCCCGCAGCGAGACCGGGTACCGCCCTAGGCTTGTTCACGCACCTCCGTGTCCTCACGCTCTCTGTTGACGTCGTCTACGTCAACTGGCCGTTGCAGTTTCTCCAGCAGCACGTCCCCCCCTCCTCGCTCGAGACCTTCACGATTGTCTTCACCCCCTGCGCGAAGGGGAGCTTACGGACGACACTCAACAGCCTCCTCGCCTTCCTTTCTCCGTCCACGCTCACCTCGCTCTCGATTTTCCTCCCCGGGGCCGAGCACGATGAACGGATACGGTGGAGGGATGCGGTGCAGCGTGGAGCCCCGCTTGCGCTCGACGACCTCTCTCCGCTGCTGCGTCTCAGGAGCTTGCGCGAGCTTCGGGTCGAGTACCCCGGTCGCCCGGTCCCCGTCGCCAACATCACGTTACGTGACCTTGCTGAGGGCGCACCTGCGCTCGAAGTACTGAGCTTGTGTAGCCCAGAGGTGCGCATGGGGCAAACGAGCATTAGGAAGGAATGGTGCCCGACGTTGGACATTTTGAGCGTGCTTGCTGAGCACTGTCCGCGATTGCGGGTGATCAGGATCCCTGTCCGTCCGGTCTTTGTCGGGGATGCGTCCTGTGGGGATCAGGGTCTCCCAGCTGTACGGGAGGTGGGACTGTGGGTTGCTCCGTGGCGCGGAGGACGCGGTGAGGACAGCACCAATGACTCCCTGCAACCCGGCTGTGGGGATAAGGAGAGGGGGCCAGAGGAGCACCCAGCGCCGAGCGAGGTCGCCAACTTTCTCTGGGAGCTTTTTCCGTGCGTTGAGAGTCTGCGCTTCGTAGTAGGGAGGCCGGATACTTTGCATGTAGAGGACGATATGTGGGGATGGAAGGCGGTTTTGGAGAGTATGATGGGGAGCTTGGACGAAGTGAGGAAGGATAGGTGCGTCTTGGGATATCCTCGCGCTCAAGTATTCAATACTCATTTACATTGTGCGTCGTCTCACAGGGTGGCTTGGCGGGTTGAGTAAAGCCGCCTCGAGAGCGAGACGAGTGTCCCACTCGTTTTACCTCACACCACACTGCATCCCGAGAGTCTTGCATATCTGTCTCACGACGTCGCGTTACCGGCAACCCCGTACTCCCCGTGTTGATCGGTAAAGCAATGCTTTTGTTTCCTTATTAGATCTGTTGAACTGTGACTCTCCAATAGCTTGACTTGATCTTGATATATCCTGGGAATATCACGGAGAAAGATGCAAGGACAGCAGCATAGCGGGATGACATACAACTCTGATTACAATGATACGTACACACGGGAGTCGCCACCAGATTCTTCGAGTTCATTTACAGTGCTATGAAATACGTATGGATCTGGCTCCTTTGCGACTATGCCCAGCCACTGGCATGGGTGGATAGAGTAATGGACACGACGTCCGGGCTCCGACTGTAAAACCTGTCCGAGATAGCCAGCACGAACAGAAGAAGATATGATAGACGAAACGCAGTGAGGGCTGTAGTGATAGGCTGTGGGTGATATCCAAGCTATTGATGATGAGGCAAAACGGGAGCACGGCCGAGATGGTCTCACAACATTGTCCCAAGAATACTTAGGCAAAGAGCGCCATGACGGCTGCGCCCAGCCCCGCAGCAACAAGTGTCATTGGCACGCCGAGGGCGCCCGCCCCGCCGTCTTGGTTCTGGATACCCACCGTCGTGCTACCGTCCGCCGAGATCTTGACGAGGCCAGAGTCGGAGAAGGGCTGGTTCCAGAGGAACTGCGCGTCCTCGACGTACTCCTCCCCGGCATTCTCGAGCATCCACTTCGCGTACTTGCCGTCCGGGTCGCCGTAGATGGCCCCGACGGCGACGACGTTCGGGTAGAGCTCCGAGGCGGTCTCCTTGCCCGCGGGGAGCGTGATGGCGTAGTCGAGTGCGTCCTTGATCGTGGTGCCGTTGGAGGTGGTCAGGTTCCAGACGTCGTAGCCGATGTACTGCCCCAGCTTCGCGTTCGTCTGAAAAGGGGTGAATAGATCAGGGTCGGGATGAGCTTACGATTCATGGATGAGATGGGTGTACGGACGATCATAGCTGCGAGGTTGTACGCGCGGTAATGGTACGGCCGCGTGCGAGCGGTCTCAAGCGGCTGCGGAATCGGTGGAATGAGTGCGACGAACAGATAGAGATTTGGGACAAGCCAAACTGACCTGGTCGCCATTCTGGGCGATCTGCCAAGTGTACTGGGTGGTGAAGTACTCTTCGAGGGTCTGCTTGGCGCCGTCATTGTCGCCGACAAGGACCTGGAGCGCAGCGAGCTGGTTGTAGTAGAACGTGCCGTGGTTGCTGCGCAAAGGCAAATGAGGGTTCAGATCGTACCCCGGGAATGCCGAGACATGAAAGCTCACTTCGGGGCAGCCTTCTCTCCGAGCGCGATGTCAGCGGTGGTGAGCCAACCGATGTAGTCGATGGTCCACTTGTTGAGCGCATCGTTGAGGTCTGTTGTCCATTCTTCCGCCTTGCCCTCACGGAGGACAAGGACGGCGCTGACGACCTTGGTCATGCACTTGAGGTCAAGGATACCGGTGTGGGTACCCTTTTGACCGGTGGGACCACGCTGCATCTGCGCGTAGTCGAGGTTCGGTGTCATTGCGGTCTCTGGGTCAAGGAACCAGGTCTTGATGAAATTAACAACGTTGGTAGAGTAGACGGAGGAGCCGTTGATGGCCCATGAGAGAGTGTTGTACAGGACCGCGTTCGCCATGTCCTCAAAGTCGCCGATGTTGTCGACGGTACGGACGTCGGGATTGAACTGACCGTCCTTCACAACGTACGGGCAGGTGACCCAAACTGAAGGAACGCATTTCATACAGCGACTCTTGGGACGATAGTGGCGGGAAGATACGTACTTTCCTGAGCGCTGAGTTCGGTCGTATTGCCTGCATTCTGGCAGTCAGGCCACCAACTGTTGTGGACTGGTGAGCTAACACATTCGATAGACAAGAATGCGCAGGGCGTACTATGGAGCCCAACTCATATAATCATTCTTGTTACCGGAAGGCGCGTTGTACGGTTTGGAAGTTACAGCTGAGAGAGAGAGAGAGAGAGGCATTCAGTAGCTGCTCACAGACCAGGATGTAGAGTACGTACTCCAGGGACCTTCTCCGGCTAGGGCCTCAGCCCATTGAATAATGGTGGCTTGAGCTTCGACGGTCACGTTACTATGATCACCAAGGATGATGGCGGGGTCGATGAAGTCGTTCGCATAGTTGGTAACGGCAGAGACAGGGGCAATGGTCAATAAGAGGAGTGATGCAGCAGAGAGCAGAGCCGTCGCATAGGGTAGTGGTCCTGAGCGCATGGCGACAAAGTTGGGGAGCTATACCGTGTCGACAAGCAAGAGAAAAGACAGACTAGGGCTAGTCAAGAGCAACACAGAGGGCGCGGTGTGAGAGGATAACAAGATGAAGCGAGCTCACGAGCGTTCGCCAGTGTTATGGGGGAATGAAGAATGCGGGGCGGAAAACAAGGGAGAAAAGGAAAGTACAGCCTCGGGGAGGCAAGGCCGCATAATGGGATACGCATGGCGGGTGCCTGTTCGAACGGAGCGCCTCGTAAATTGTGTCGGTGCAATTGCGGGGTGATAAGTGATCTGGGCGGTCTCTCGATTTGTTTTCCGAAAGGCTTGGCCTTGCCACAGAGCGCCACGGAGTTGCGGGATATCAAACACAAAAGCTCAGTATGTAACTTGGTTCGGAGTACGCGAAGCTTTGAGACCCATCTTGTCATGCTCTGTGAAGCTGTCATGCTGGCGTTGAGTATACTGGCCGAATGCGTCTCATTCAGTGCTACGTTGCCGTCATACAGCCGCTTCTTCAAGAATCCCGCGGACTTGCAATTCACGTGCCTTGAAGCTCCGCTAACTTCTGCTGCATTGATCAACTGATATAAAACTACCAAGGCTCACCTCATGCATTAATGGGGTAGTGGTAACCTGGGTCGTTGCCATCGACCCGCCGGGGGTTCGATTCCCCCTTAATGCAATCAGTTGCGTGTCTATTGTTTTGCCCTGGTCAGATGACCACAGAAACAAACACTCATTTTGCTACTAGTCGGCTCAAGCTCACCATGACAGCACTAGCCTGGGGCGCCTTTGCTTTGCTCTGTCAAAGGGACAATGAGGGGGGAAGCAGAAAGCCATGCCACGGGTCGCATGAAGGAACGGAGTACAGCGGTTAGCCCAGGCGGCCACAGATACTAGCATGGAGTGGATCTCTGTGTTGTATCGATTCAACAATGCAGAAGCTGACAAGCAACATAGTTGTTACTACCCGTATTCTACATGAGACTATTCTGCAACAAGAGCGGTTCCAGTTCTTTAGCTTCATTGAGAGAAGTTCTTGATACCCGCGAAGTTGGTTATTGGTCCAACGGAGCCACCGGTCACCTCGAGGGCAGACCAGTCCCATGTACCCGTGCACGAGCCAGAGCCGCAATTCACAGCAACGCGCATCGCATCGCTGTTCACGCTGAGGCTGTTGGTCTTGCCGACAAAGTTCACGTCCTATACCGCAAGGTGCCTGTTCACAACCACCCGTTTGGACAAATGGGATGTGCACTCACCGAAAGTAAGACGCCGTTGCCCGGCGTACCAAGCGTATCCGGGTAGCTCTGGAGAAGTGACGTGGGATTAGCGGGCGTACAGAGTGCCTGCACAAAGGGTCCGCACCTGGTCGATGAGCACTCCGAACTGGCGCAGGCCCGTGCCCGTGTTTCCGGAGTAGGTGATGTTCGTCACCGTAGAGTCGGAGGCGTCGGACTTCGTCTTGATGCGGAGTGCCTGATCGCTGAGTTAAAGGAATCGAACGTCAGCTACCGGCTGCGCGCTCGTGGCTGGACATACTTGTTCTGGATGATGTTGTCCTGAATGACGATGCCTGACACGGTCACATCAGAGCTGATCGAGCCCTGTGCGCATCCGTTCGAAAATGTCAACGGGAGAGAGAATTGGCCGAGCAGGAGGGACGCACGACTGAAATACCGTGGCCACCGATGCAGGTGTTGCGCTGGAACACGATGTTGCTGCCCTTGTTGATCGCAAGACAGTCGTCCTGGTTGTGGATGGTGCTGCGGTACAACCATTCAGTTCTAGAATCAGAAACAAAACAAGTACGTGACGAGATATTCGTGCGCACCTGTCCTGAATCGTCAGATCGGTCGTGCTACAGTCAAAACCGTCCGTGTTGTGACCAGCTGCCTTCCCGTTACTCTTCGAGTTGGGCGCATCACCCGCGGCTGTACATAGGGCCTCATCTCAGTCCAAGTGAGAACGTTACTAAGAAGTACGTACAATTATCGATAATCAAGTCTGAGATGACGAGCGGGGCCGGGTTCGAGACGCTGTACACGCGCGCAGGAGAGTTCAGGACCTTGACGTTCTATTGCGAGCGGTGCGGTCAGGACCCGAAAGCATTCCAAGACAGAGAATTCGAAGACGGGCACCACGTACGGTGAAGGTTCCAGATATTTTGATCCTGTGCAAACGCAAGAATAGGTCAACTTTGTTCGAAGGCGCCTCTCCGCACGAAGAGGCTACTTGACAACGAAGGGACCGTGCTGTTGGACTTACTTCATCATCGGCGCGGGCTTGGTCACGCCTCCGTTGCCTCCGAGGCCGTCCTGTTTTGTATGAGAATGATGAGTATACATTCATACGTCGCCAAAGATTAATACCAGACATACCCAGTAGGAGGGGCCATTACCGTCGAAGGTGTGTCCATTTCCGTTGACTGGTAGAGGTCAGAATAGCTCTGTGAGAACTCTGCACCGGCTATGACGATCCCTACAAGACCCACTCACATGTGATCGATTTCCCACTGCAGCCGCACAGCAAACGTATCAGCACGGAGCTCGAACCAGGAATTGCATCCATGACGCAGAAGGTCGCCGCTGCCTACCTCACTTGGAAAAGTGGTCCTTCCCAGTTCTTCACCGCAAAGGTTACGTCGCCCACTATCCGATCCAAGAATAGTCAGTGATGGCACGATGCAAATGATAGCACTATGCCACTCGTGTATCGGCCACGGTGAGAAGACGAGGGCCATACTCCTAGGGTTAAGGCAGGGACAAGGAGGTCAACTCACGCATATTGACAGTGGCACCCGTGACGAGCTTGAGGTCCAATGTCTCGCCAGCAGGGACGGTGAACGAGTTGATGTTCACGGTCAGACACTTGACCGCATCGCTCACGTCGTCGAGGGACGAGATCGAGCCGGTGCAGTCGCTGCTCGCAGATGGCGCGGCAGCGACTACGCGGATAACAGCGAATAGAGCAACAAAGCGGAGGAAGGTCGCCATCGCGCTGTGGTGTTGGGTGAGAGCGAGTTCGTTAGGTGGAGTGGAGCTGAAGCAGACAATTCTGGCTCAGGCTTTGCTCGTCTTATAACCTCGGAGACCGGGAGAATCTACGGGAAGGTGGACTGAGCGAGGCGAGACGGAGAGTGTCATGGGATGCTCCAATGTCCAACAGATGCGCAACCGTCTTAGCGTACGGCATATGCACATGCAAGAGGGTGGGAGAACGAAGTGGAGAGAGCAAAGGGGAATTCTTGCATGGACGCGTGCGTTCTGGATATAGCAGCGGGGTGAACAGCGATGCCCCGAGTGGTTCGGACAGAGGAGCCAATGACCTGGTTTCGTGAAGATTCTGCCTAAGCCTGGCTGCGTGACGGATTGATGCCTGGAAAATTTAAGCTCAGCGGGATCCACAAATGGCCTCCATAGGTGCGCAAACCCCCTGACATGTAGACCAATAGAAGACTTGCCTTAGGTCGCGTTCTCGAGACTCCAGTACGATGGCAGTAAGGTAAGGCCTATGTTGTTTTGCGACCGAAGACAGGTTCTCCTAAACGACAACGCACTTCAGCGAGCAAACGGCGACCATCCTCTGGGAAAGTAGTAATTTCGGCTGATGATCATGCGCAGCCTGCCGGACGGTTCAAATGAACGAGTTCTCATGCTCGCTTGGTGCAGATCGTTCTCACCTGAGCATTCCCTCTTGCCACCGACCGCTCCTCGGGAAACCGTCGCATGCCGCAGTCCACTGCGAGGGGCCGGCCACAGATCACGGAGACGGTTCTTGGGAGTCCGCTTGCTGTCGGACAAGTGGTTCAGCATTCTGACGTTGTGCGTATCCAAACGTGCCATCCAAAACAAATCCACTCTCACCTTGACGGCTAGCTGTGCGGTACCGATGTTCCTCCATCCGCTCCCGCCCAATTCAACATCCTGCTTGTCAACTCAACACCTGCCTTTCTCAGAGCGCACCTTCTCTCTCGATTCTCTGCGGACAATGAACGGCCCAGCTATTCATTTCGCGTGTTGAGTTTGACCCAAAACAGCCCAACTCGCGGGCCGCCCTCGCGGGCCGTCCAGCGCACCGCAGACTGACTACCGACGAGGTCAGGGTAGGTTTGGCAGCAACGAACGCCTTTGACTTTGACTGGCAGCAGCAACGGTGCACATGGGCTGCCTCGTGGAATCTCGTGGAATCTACGTTGGCAGGGACGACCCCGCAGCAACGGACCCGAGCAGATCTGCACCCGCACGTCTTCGAGTCTTCGACACACTGGAACCGAACATTGTGAACGTCCTCACGATGTATTGCCTGCTCCACAACCTGTGCGCATGCGTCGCGGCCAACGTGTACCCGGTGAGCAGCGGGCCGCAGGGGAAAAATAGACAAGGCTACGCACCAAACATAGATCCACCAATCCACACGACGCCATGGTCAGCAGGCAGTGTCGCGTGCCGTAAACCTGCGAACGACGTCCGCCCGCACATGCCCGCACGCGAGTTCCCGGAGCCTTGCGATACAGTAGTAGAGCACGTTTCGGACTCGCGCGAGCGCGCATGATAGTAACACTGCTGCTTCTCCAAGTCTATTGGTGGTATCATGATGAAACTGGGTAGGGATACACAGGTGAATAGCGTGCGATCGTACGAAGTGCACATCCCACAAGCGGGCGAACAGAGGAAAGGGAGGTGGCGAGGCCTGAGGCTTGAGGAAGGGAAGGTGTAGGCACAGTACGAGCCAGCCAAACTATACAGTAGAAACTAGGCGGGATATAGGAACACAACAGTGGACGCAGGTACCTAGGACAGGCGCGAAGGAGGGAGAAGAGGGATCCCATAGTGCGATGTAATAGACTAAAGGCAGAAGGACAGAAACGATCGGAGGTTCCGCTTCCGGGGGACGAGCAAAGAAAAGGCAAGGGGGACGTCGTCCGTGTATGTTTTGTTCGCCGAAGAACGAGAGAGAGACGGAGACGGAGAGTTCCAGCATCGAGCAATGTCCCAGGGGCGAGAAATATATGCACGAAAGATGAACGAACAAATGTGGGGGGGACGACTCGGACTCGGTAGATCGTCGACTCATGAGATGGAAGACAAGGGAGCGATGGATAGGCATGGGGTCGGGAAATTGGGGGGAGGGGGTGGGGGTGGGTGGGGGGACGCATAGTAGTGTGGTGGAGAAACGCGAGACGGAGAGACGGGAGGGAGAAGACAGCGAGAAGGAAGGACATAAGGATAAATTATAATATCCAAGCACAATGCGGGCAGGGCTGGTGGTGCCATCCACGACTCACACCCCATAAAACTTGAAGTCCTGCCACATCTCCCCGTTCGGGCCCGCACCCGGATCAGGGCTCTGCTGGGGCCACCCCAGCATGCCCATCGGCGGCGGCTGTTGTTGTTGCTGTTGCTGCTGCTGAGGTTGCTGCTGTGCCTGCTGGTGCCCATGCTGGCCGTGCTGAGACTGCGAAGGATGAGGATGCGGCTGTCCATGTCCAGGATGTTGCGGATGCCGCTGCCCATGCTGAGCCTGGACCTGAGCCTGGTACTGCGCGTGGTGCGACGCATGTTGCGACTGCGGATGGACCTGCGTGTACGAGATCGCGTTCGGCGGGCCGTTCACACCCGTCGTGTGCGCCGCGTCCACCATGCCCACGCCCACACCCACGCCCACGCCCATCGTCTCGTACCCACCCGTCGGCGGCGCATACGGCAAGTAGCTCGTGTACACCTGTCCAGGCGGAGGGTACGCCGTCACCGGGCTCGCATACTGGCTCGATCCCTGCGTCTGCTGCTGGTGTCCGTGCGGATGCTCGTACATCGTCGTCGCCGCCGAAGGCGGAGAGTCGTAGCTGAACCTCCGGTCATCGCTCACGCTCAGCCCGTCGTCCGGACTGCTGTACTGCATCGCATAGTCCTCTTGCTGCTGCTGCTGATGCGCCTGCTGGGGCTGTTGGGGCGCTTGCACCGACGGCGGCTGTGGCGGCGGCTGCATACACTCCTGTCCAGCCCGCGGAGTCCCATACGCCTCGTACGGCGTCGCCACGGACGGAGACTCGGGTATCGACACCACCGACGCGCGCGAAGACGACGGCAGACCGCTCGGAGGCGTAGTCGTCAGCGGCGACGGCGTCGGCGCTGGCAGCGGCGCGGCTTTCGGAGGCGGCGGCGCAGTCGGCGCAGGAGTCGCCCCCGCCGCCGTCGACACCGACGCAGTCCGCTGCCTCCTCGGCGTCGGCTGGCCCGTCATCGGACGCACCCTGAGCGGCCCGTTGATGAACTTGCTCGTGCCCGCGGCGGTGCTCTTCTCCCTGTCTTGCGCCTTCTCCTTCTCCCTCTCCTTCTCCCTCGCCTGCTTCTTCGCCTCCGGCTTCCCCTTCGCGTCCCCATTCCCGTGCCCGTTCCCGTTGGTGCTCGCGTTGGCGTTGCTGCCGCCGGCAGGTGTCGTCTGCGCCCTCGCCCGCGCCCGCGGGTTCGGCTCCTGGGCCCTCGTCGAGCTCACCGCGGCGCCCACGAACGGCAGCTGGAAGCTCGCCGACGCCCCAACGCGCTCCACGCCCTCACCCTGTCCCTGTCCTTGTCCCTCCCCCTCCCCACGCTTCCTCTTCGTCCCCGCAGAAACGCCCGCGCCGCCCATCCCGCGCGCCGCCTCCGCCTTCCTCTTCATCGCCTCCACGATCCGGATCGCCTCGGCCCTGCTCCCCGCCCCACCCGCACCCGCACGCGTGCCCTCGACGCCGACCCTCCCCGCACCGGCACCGGCACCCGCGCCCAGATCCTTCAGGATGTCGAGCACGCAGCACACGCTCTTCATCCCCTCCGCCGCGACGATGCTCATCGGCTCCTGGACGACCGCGTGCGCGCACACGACGCCCGCGTCGAACACCGTCCGGCCAAAGTCGTAAAAGTCAAACACCGCCGGCCGCGTCTGGCCCCACACCCCGTGCAGCACCCGCGCCGCGTACACCACGTTGTGCGCCGCGCTGATCGTCCCAAACACCGCCTGGTGGGACGGCGCCGTCGACTTGCGCCCCGCTCCCGCTCCCGTTGTCGTCGTCGAGGCCTCCTTGAGGAAGGGCAGGTAGAGCTTCACGACCAGCCGGTGCGCGAGGATCGCCAGCTCGCACTTTTGCGCGATCCGGAACGGCGACCCAGTGAGTGGAGGGAGGGGCTTCGCGAGGTCCTGCGTGAGCTCGAGCCTGAACGCCGGCGGGAGCTCCTGCAAGAACGTGCTCACGTCCGCCTCGAACGCGCCCGCCTGTTCGACCGACAGCTCCGCGCCCGCCCCCTCGCCGCCGAGCAGCGGGTCGCGGAACGTCTGCTTCTTCACGTTCTTCACGAGCTGCGCGAGCCGGCACTTGTGCGTAAAGTACGCCGAGGACGTGTCGCTCTCGGGCGACTCGACGCTCGGCAGCGACGTGCACGACGGCGTGAACCGCTCCTCGTCCACGTCCGCGGGCAGGTGCGTCGTGTGGCTGTTGTCCGCGATCAGCGGCGGCTGGCCCATGCAGTCCGAGATGAAGCTGTGTCACACAAACGCCACAGAGGCTCAGCCATCGAATCCCACCGGATGCGAAACAAGAAAACAGTCACTCACACGTCATGGTAGAACACCTCCCACCATACCCGCCTCCTCGTCTCGGCCTCGAACAGATTATACGTTCCCGGGAACTCGTCCGGGTCGATCGCCAGGCCCATCATCCGCGCCACATTAACCATCTTTCCCACCTTGCCACCGAAAAGCACAGCGTCAGCAAGCCAGCGCCCACACAAGCCCACACCGCACTCTGCGAACCAAAAAAGAAGACAACGCTCACCATAGGAAACACGCCCTGCGCAACGCTCGTCCGCCCCTCGTGCAGCATATACAGCACCTGCAGAATCATCGCGATCACCGCGTCCAGATCGTACGCCGCCGTCTTCTCAAACAGCCCCAGCGCCTGCTCCGACAGGGCAAACAGCATCCCCGGCGTCCCGCTCGCGTCGCCCCCAGTTGTTGTCGTGGCTGCTCCAGCTCCAGCTCCTCCGGCCGACGTCGGTGAAGGCACGGACGGCTCAGGCTCCTCGTTGCGTGCCACAAGGGCCCCGAGCGCAAACGCCGCACACGCCGCCGAGAAGAAGCTGAGCGTCGGTTTCGGTGCGTTCGCATTCGACGCCGCGCCCCCAGCGGCCCCAGTCCCGTTCACCCGACTCGAACCCGTCGGCTTCCCGCCCGCCATAAAGATATCGCGCGCGAGGTCCTGCTTCGACATCGGTCTCCCCCCATACGCGGCCGTCGCGCTCGTCAACGCCCCTCCGCCCTCCGCCCAGGCGTACATCGCCATGATACGCTGCTCGAAATGGGGGACGTTAATCGACGGGTGAAGGAGCATCGTCTCCCGGAACGCTTTCAGGTATCGCGCGCGCGCCGGCTCGGCGGGCAGGTACGAGGACACGAGCGCGGCCGTCGCCTGCGGGAGCGCAGACGGTCCGGCGGATGGCGGCGGCAAGAATGCATCGTACGGCGCGGGTGGGTGC
Source organism: Coriolopsis trogii (assembly GCA_020543525.1). Lineage (NCBI taxonomy): Eukaryota > Fungi > Basidiomycota > Agaricomycetes > Polyporales > Polyporaceae > Coriolopsis > Coriolopsis trogii. Next base: position 1,182,255 of record JAHYIO010000039.1, read on the forward strand.
AGCGCGTTGAAGCCGTCGATCGACGGCGCATGGGACGGGTGGCCGTGACCAGGGGCGAACGAGGGACACGCGGGGGGAATAGCGGCCGCGGTCGGTTCGAGTTTCACGGTCCCAGTAGAAGCAGAAGGCCGAAGGGGGCTCGAGCCGGACTCTGAGTGTGAAGATCGAGGATCGAAGCCGAAGTCCTCGAGCTCGTTCAGCCAGAGACTCACCACGTCCTCCAGATTGATGACGACTGAGCTTCCGGACGCGCCGTGTGCCAAGAGCGCACGGTCGTTGGATGACGGGAGAGCAGCTGTAGAGGATGGGATTGCCACAGGACCGGCCCTGCTAGGTCCCGCGACGGGACTCGGCTGCTTGAAGCTTGACATACCAGATAGGACGGCAGAGACAGGGGTGGAGGGTGATGCGGCTTGGAGTTGTGCCAGGACCCGTTCGATCTCGATGATACGGTTGTGTAGGGTTTGAACGTCGCTAAAGCAGACATGAAGGCAGATAGCGTAGAAAGCAAGGAATGGACGTACACTTTCTCGGCGGCAGCTTGCGAGTACACGCATCGTTGTACGGTATCGCGCTTTAGACAGGAACTGCAGGGCGTACGGCGGTCGCACTTGAGCTTTAGACGTTTGCACTGCAGGACGCGTATGAGCGATGATAGGAGGACAACGTGGGGCGGTCAATGCATGAGAGGACGAAAGCGCAGCTTGCCCTGTGCCTGTCCACGGCGCTTGTGCAGATGTGGGTGCTTGGACGCCGCCTCTGAACCCTGGCCCACGGGGACGAAGAAAGGGCCGGAGGAGGAAGAACGCGGACTCACCTCAGCGCAGACGACGGTGATACGGGAGCGTATGTGCCTGCGGGGATGTTATAGATATAGAGTGACGGGAGGGACCGAGTACGCACGGTCCGTTGGAGAACTTCTGCTGTCCTGAGGACGAGTGGGAGGGGCCCGCGGCTCCTGCGGATTGGTCTGCGCCGTGTGCGGCGAGGGAGGCGGAGGATGGGTAGGAGTGCATCGCGCTAGCTGGGGTGTGGACGAGGTCGTGGTCAAGGCCCGGGGTAGACTCCATGATCGCCCGAGACTGCGTCTTCCAGCGAGCGCAAAAGGAGGAGGGAGCGGGGTGGAGGATGGGAGGAGGAAGAAGGACGGGGTGGTACGCGAAGGAAGCCGGCGAGGAGGAAGGAGGAGGGAGAGAATGAAGGAGAGCGTGCGCGGGAATTTGGGCCGTCCCCTGCTCCCCTCGAGCGCCAGTGCCAGCCGATCTTGAGAACACACGCTTCTCAGGACCCCGGGACCCCTGCCGGTCAATTACCCCAGCGCCTCCTCCCCGACGTTTTCAAACCCCGCGCACCTTGCCCGCCTCCCGCCTCTGGGCGTAATGTTCATTATCCCTCTCACCGCCACCCGCTTACGACGGCGACGTTGACGAGCAAAGCACCCGGACGCGTTCAAGTCGTGCGACGGTGTATGCTTGGGGACGTGTATCTGGCAGGGCTGAGAAACGCGCCGAGATCGCTCGGGCCTTCTCCCTGTATGGCAAGTGCCAATCACGTCGTATCGATGTCAGCCTCCATGGCCATACATATGCGTGGAGTCAGAACATGTACCGTCCATGCCTCATGCGGCTCTCCTTTGGCTTTAGGGTTTCGTAACCCGGCTTCCAAGCTTGTCGTCCGTCGCTGCCCTTGCGGCTTTTGGGAGGGCATACGCACGATGATATCACAACGACGAGTCAGTCAACCAAGTCAGCCGCAGAGGTGTGCTCCATCTGTCGTCTCGCCCTTGAATTCTGTCCAGCTGGGACAACACTATCGAGGCGACTAGTCAGCCAGCGAAGGGGGTGGGCAAGCCCCGGCGCAAGAAGCAGGAGGATCAGCTGCTCGCGTTATCAAACGCTGTCGCGGGGTCTGGCACGGACGAGAAGGGCATTGTTCGACGATTGTGGACAGTCTTCGGCCTGGTGGCGTCCGCTCCATGGCCAGCTGCTGGGTCTGCCACGCGGCTACTCGCCGTCTGGCGCAGCTCCAGCCTCTCGCTCGGTCCGCCCCACAGAGACAGCGATAAGGTCCCACTGCGGCCGAGCTGCCGTACAATGTCGCGAGCGACGAGGCACGTTCTCACTCCCTTTCGTCCCTTACGACACCGCTGACGCCCAGTGCTGGGCGATACTCACGCGCGCACGAACGGACGACCGAAGTTGCAGCAAGCCCTCGGTGGGGTCTGTTTGGATGTGCACCCGTGACGGCAGATAGAGTATGTGTTCTGTGCGCGTGGGCATGCAAGCTCTGTCTGACAGCGCTTGGAAGGCGTGCGGGGCCCCCTTGTCTGCGTTCTTGCAGCCTCCACGCTCAGCGCTCGTCCCGCGGTGCGCACGAGCATGAGAAGGAGATGCGCGGTCCGTGTGATAGGCGCGCCCAGGCCGGCGGCATTTCCCCATCGGGCCACGGCAGCCATTCCAGCGAGGCTTCGCGGATTTCGAAGACTTGACGCCTCCCGCTACTTACCGCACTGCGGCGGGCATGGCACGGACGGGGCACAGACATTCCGGCACAGCGAGGGAGTACGTGTGTATCCGGCTACATAGACGTAGGCCCGGACGGACCCGTGCAGGGCGTCCTGTGAACGCAAGCCATCGCCCATCCATCCTGCAGAGGTCTGGCACAAGAGCCAGCACCGACTCGTCCAACGCCTCGCCCAGGGCCCTGCAACACGACCGACACCGTGGCCGCCGACGACACGGCTTCGCGCATCCCGTGTACGTACAACGGTGCGTTTCAAGGAACAGGAACTCCTCACCCAGCCACGCCATACCCGCTCCCTCACTGCCCGTACGCTCTCTACTCTCACCCTGCGTCCTGTCTGCCCACCCAGGCTGCGCACGCCAACTCGCGACCTGTTTCGCTCCGACTGCCCAGGCATAAACCACCCGCCATAAGTCCACCACCCGCATCCTGCCGCCTTCGCTACCTACGTCGTGGCTGTGCACTCACTACGAACTCTCACCGGCCAAAGATGTTCGATGCGTCGTATCAGAATCTCGGACTTCGCCGCGGGCTCCCACTTGTCTAGCAGTCTCATAGCCTCACCTCAGTCTTCAACGTCAACCGCGTTCTCCCTCAGTGCCGTCATACCGTGCGCAAACTGTCCATTCCGGCTGCCTCCTAGGACCCCGCAGCCTGCGCCCGCTGTCACCCCGGCCATCATCATCATACGACGACCATTTCCAACAGCGTACGCTTTCCCAGTGCTTGACCTCAGCTGCCGTCACGGCCCTCCCCAGGACACACATGCCAGCCTCTCGTCCATGTCGACATGCGGCAGAACCGGCAGTGGCTCGCGCGTACCCGTCCTCCAACGGCCCCCTCCATTCTTCCCCAATCTTTCCCACCGCGCCCAGTCCACGACTCTGTCAGAAACTTGTCAGTGTGGGACCGACCCCACTGCCGTCATCATGCCGCCAAGAATCCGAATTTCGAACGTTCGCTGAAAGGTTTGAAACCGGACGCGCCGCCAGACCTGGCACTCACGCAGACCGGCTTCTCGAGTCTCGACTCATCGAATGATGGTGCGTGTCGTTTTCAAGAACATCGTCCACGTACATGGTTCAGAGATGTGTCCAAACTCCCGGGTATGTCGCGACCCCCAGTCCAGACGCAGACGCAGACGCTCGGCGCGCAAGCAAGTACATACCAGTCTTTGATCCCCGAGGTGCCCGCTCCACGGTCCGGCGTATGTACACGCTTGTGCGCACTACCGTCACGGTAGTGCCCATACGCTTGTCATACCAGTGCAGCACGTCACGTCAAGTAGGCAGCTAACCGGCCGTGTCCCCGATCAGCATATATCGGGCTTTCTCGAGGCTCGATGCTGCACAGAAGCAGTCTCGGGTTCGCGAAGGTCGCCCGCAGTGTACCGTGACACATGCATACGGACGAGGACGAGGAGGCCCCCTCGGCTCGGGTGTGTCAGCCACCGGTCTCCAGGGGCGCCCCGCTGTCCTTCATGCTATATTCGACGTATTCGACGTTCGGGTTTCGGGTTTCGGGAAGTCCAGTGCAGCTAGTAGCTACAGCTCGTGGGCTGTGCGGGTCGCAAGTTCTCGGATCCCCATCCCGCGGCGCATGTGGGGAGCGCTCTCGGGCATTGTTCGAGAGAATCGAGAGTAAAGTAATGTACATTGCCAGAGCGAAAGTGCATCATCAGCGCAGGCACGCGCGGTCACGCCACGCACGCTAGAGTATATCGTACGTGTATCTCAGCCCATATGTTACTGTACGAACTCACGGCCGACATGAGTCGGTGGCACGCAGCAAAACGTCGTGGCCATTGCTACTTTGACGGGCTGTACTACAGTACTCACCTACCTGTACGGCGTCACCGTACGCGTCTCGGGCTCGGATCCCCCATGCTCATTGTTACGATGGTGCGTTTGTCGGTTTCGTTTCCGATCCGCTGGCAGCGCGCCTAGAATCATGATTCATGAATGAAGATATCATCACATACAACATTTGGCTCGGCTCGGACGATCGCGTAGCATTTAAAAAGCTTCGCTTGGTCAAGCGTGCTGACCATACCCCCCACTGCGCGCAATAAAGTCAGACACCGTCCTTGTGGCATATCATATCATGAAAGCCGGTGCTGCCCAAGCGCGTGCTACCATATAGAACGCGGCGCAATGACGTACGCGTGTACCATTCTCAATCTGCGCAGCTCATGTACGGTCTGATGCGTGAGTATGTACCTGGATGGCTTGGAACTTGGGGAGGCAGTTCTGCCAGTGGAGACTACTACTCTCAAATAGTACATACTAGGACTAAACCACACTCGTCGCGGGGACCCATTTTTGCAACTCAGCCGAGTCAGATTTTGATGGAGTCCGCAGCGCTGGCGCTGCCGCCTCGTCCACTAAGTATGTAGTCGTGTGCGTGACTCGCCATCCATGGACCATATCCCTCCACTCGGCTCATGCGATGATTCGATATTTAGAAAATCGATGATCAGACCCCGACTGGATCCTCGAGTCGATCAGAAGGATGGTGGGTCACTGGCCTGGTGGCTACAGCCTACAGGCCGGCCCGGCCAGTGGCCATGGGATCGATATTATTCCCCGTCCGGATCCAAGAAGCTGTTTGCATAGTCACAGTGAGCTCACGATCGTATGTATGTACATGCCTGGCGAGCTCGAGCACCCCACATACCGTCGGCGCGTCATGACGCAGATGGCGTGGGGGCAGTAGGCACAAGACCGCCAGATTCAGACGTTCGGCAGCAAAAACTCATAGTACATACTCATTCCAGAGGTGGGGTGTGGCCATGGGAGCAACGCCCACCGCACCGGGACCTCTGGCACTCACGAGTCGTCCCCACACAAGTCGACTGCGACCGTCCGACATGTCCTGGCGATATGGAGTCGAACGGCGCGCAAAGGTGACGGCATCGGCACTGGTATCTGCTCACTAGTCCCGGTCTGTATCAGTTTGCATCATTCGTCTAGCTACGGCTACCTCATAGCGCACCTCGGGATGGACATTGTCCGCGATCACCGCGGAGCAGGAAAGCGACCTACTACCAGGAACCCCCAACTGCCTCCCCAGGGCCAACCCCGTCTCAAGACTCAGCCGTGCGACTTGGCTGTTGGCGTCGAGCGCAGACCACCCCGCATATCCGACGCCGTTCGCCCATCTCTCCAAACCCCCAACTTCCAGAGGCCCAAACCCCAAACCGACACCAGAACCAGGAGGAGAGCCTCGCTCTAACTCGCACTCTGAGCGGCTCGCCCCGCCTGAGCCCGCCTCCCCAGGCCTGCCCACCGCGCCCCCGCATACGCCGGCACGCTGACCGCAAAGCCCAGGAGCATGCCCAGGTCGCCCGTCCCGCGCGCGCGCGCGAGCGGCCCCGTGAACCACTGCTGCTCCATGCTGAGCACGATGGCGAGCACGGCGAGCGCGAGCGCGCAGAGCGCCGGATAGGGACGCGGCAGGTTCGCGTGGCGCGCGGGGCCGTCCCACGCGCCGGGGACGTCGTATGCGGCGAAGGAGCACCGGCGGAAGAGGACGTGCTCGGTGAGGACGATGGCGCAGAAGGGCGCGATCCAGTACCCGACGATGGCTGCGGTCCCGCGATCGGAATGGGCTTGGTATGGTGCGAGGACGAGAGAGAGCGCGGGAGGGACGTACCGAGGATGTCAACGAACGTTTCGTAAAAGTGCCCCGCACCGACGACAGCGACGGGAACCAGTCTGCCGAGAACGCGGTGTGGGACGCGGTCAGCACACAGCGGCACGCGACGACAACACGCATAGACGGGAGGAGCTTACACGACCGTAGAGACGATCGCGATCGTGAACCGCGGCAGGCGCGCGAACGCACGGTGGATCGTCATGAAGCTCGTGCAGGCGGTGTACATCCCCGGCGCGCACGCGCTCGGCGCCGTCAAGCTGAGCAGCACGAGCAAGAACTTGCCAAACCGTCCCGTCGGCCCCAGGACGGCCGCGACGAGCCCGCCCACGTCGTTCCCGCCCGCGAAGCCCGTCTCCCAGTCGGGCACGTGGATGGCTGCGGCCGCAAACGCCGCTCCAAGCATGTGCGCCGGCACCTATTGTTTGTATTTGGTATATGTAAGTCTTGGAGCCGGTGTGAGGAGATGTATGACACGGGACGCACGCTGGATACGATGAACCCGAGGTAGGTGTAGAAGAACACTCTCCACGCGGACACGTTTCGATCATGGTACACGCCATAGTCCGGTGTGAGCGGCGACCAGCTCACGACGAACGCTGCGAGAGACGCGGCGAAGGTCATGAGCGTTGCGGCCGTAGGGGGCACTGGGCTCTCCAGGGGGATGCTCTTGAGTTGCTTTCCCCCAACGCCGATCATGACGACGAACGCGACGACGTTGGGGAACCATATCACCAGTTCGTACCTACCGCTTGTCAGCTGTTGAGTGACGGTCCGGGAGATGCCAACGACATACCAGTGTAGGACAGCACATCCGCAGAAGGTAAGCTGCTCGACATGCACATACACACACCGTCAGGGACCCACAGGGAGCATTCACAAGTCAAGAACGCACCCCTAGCGAGGTGATAGCTATGATGACGATGCCCAGTGTGGCATTCAGACGGTCGGAGACTTGTGCGAGCGTCTGTCCGCCAATGATAGTGTTGATGATCAAGTAGCCTTCCATTGAGAGTACATTCAAGATGCTTGGTATGATGGCTCCATAGTACCTGTTCGACAAGGGGCACAGTCAGTCACTGTCCCTTTCTGGATAAGATGATCCTAGGCTCACCCCCACGAAAACCTGCTTTGGACCATGGACCTCATCCCGAGTTTCGGCCCAAAGACTGCACTGTCCAGAGATATCACATTGACGACACCAACAAGGGTCGCCTGGTCTGTCCACTCACAAGAAGGCCGGGAAGAGGCACGCTCTTCAATGGTCAGCGTCAGCGTGCCCCTCCACACAACTTCGGTTCAGAAAACGTAGAGACGCACATGAAGTCGACGACCAAGATCACGTAGAACGAGTCGCGTATGCCGAGGTTAAAATACGCAGGGCCGACCGTCCCCGCGCTCATCCTGCACAAGCCCGAGCCCGAGCCCGCTCAGTACGCTCTTCCGTCGTCGAGACCGGTGGAATAGCACAAACGTCAAGATGTTCGCGTTCGCCGAGAACCACACGAAGAACAGCTGGTACATCCGCCCGTCCGTCCTCTGCTCGTCCGGAATCGGTGTGATCCTGCCGTCCAACGGCCAACGTCCAGCCGTCCACTATCAGTGCGCCCACTCGAAGATCCCAACGCAGCCCACACACACACACACCCGTTGACTTCGAGCCCCCAGCGCGCGAGCCGGAGCGTGATCGCGTGCAGCGCTCTCCCGAGCCTCGTCCGCGCCTCGTCAACCTCGGTGACGAGCACGACCTCCTCCTCATCCGGCAGCTTCTCGTCCGACTTGCGCGACCGTACAGAGGCATCGCTCGAGGGCGCATATCTGTCCTTTTCGCCGGCACCCGACTCGACGTCGGTCAGCAACATGTCGGCGCACGTCCGGGCAGAGGATTCGGTTGCACTGGTGTGAGGTCGAGAAGCGTGTCAGACACTGTAGCGATGTTGGAGAGAGTTCGGCGGCGACAATGTCCAGCAGCAGAGAGACGCGAGATGCGAGAAGCAGGCCTAGGAGGGATACGATGGGCAAGCGGAGTGGACGAGATCGAGCCCGAGTCGGGTATATCTACCACACCACCGCTGGGCGTTCCCGTGGTGCGTCAAGAGTGCAAGGAACCGACACCCAGCGAGTATCCGACTGGAACACTGTTGGAGTCAGGTGGGACAGCCCCCGATAAGCAGGAGCAGCAGGGAGCAGGTGTCCGGTATGAGGAGCAAGATAACACTGACACGGTGCGCCTTAACTCAGCCCAAGGCTTGAGCATGAGAAGGGGTGCGCATATATAGCGATGATACTGTCAATCCAACGTGAGCATGAGAACGGCCTTTCTCGTGTTGGCGTGGAGAGATAGCGCTTTCGGATTTGCATTGAGCAATGGATTGTTTCAGTTTAACTTGGCAGTCCCGGAAGGCTAGCGAGCGGTAGACAGCGCGCGAACTGAACTTGCTGACATCCCAGGCAGAGAAGGCCGCCGCGGTCTTGCGCCACTAGTGGTGGAAACTGGTCAGGTTCTCAAACCAGATGAGAGCGTGTGCGCGTCCGAATGCGGTAGGGCACCACCCCCCGAACCGTGGCAGATCGTGTCCTAGAAGTCGCACTCAGAAGCCAAACGAAGAGATCAGAGCTCCCTCGTATTAAATAGCATATATTACAAGTACCCGCACCACCCCAATTATTCCCTCTGCACGAGGGCCAGCAATCCCAAACCGCCTAGGAGCGCGTACTTGAGCTGGGGGAAGTCATTCTGTACACCGATGAATCAGTCAATATCCGTCGGTGCGAGCGAGATCGAACGCATGCCATCGCAATCGTCACATAGCCAACGTATGGCACGAACCTGTAGCAAAACGAAAAAAAAATCAGCTTCCTCCCGGTGCTTCTGATGTTCTGGGGTGATGTCATGGAAGAACGACAAAAACGCACCCTCTCACTTTCCCGACGATATGTTTCCGCTCTAGCCACTCCAAGCCCTGGTAGAGCTCGATGTCGTCTATATGGTTGTTGTCCCCCTTGGTGAGCATGAGCTGTTTTTGCGCGAGCGGGCTCGCCGCCACCAGCCTACCAACGCCGGCATGTCCCCGCATGAGCCGCCCACCAGAATAAGAAAACGGAGAAGAACGGAGACGACGACGCACCCCTTGTCCTCCGAGACGAGATCGTGCGTCTCCAGCACTCGGTGGACGATCGGGATGTCCGCCCCGGGCACCTTGTACACCGTGATGTCCCCCACCTGGTACCGCTCGCTCGCGGGGTTCGTCAGGAAGAGGAGGTCGCCCCGGTAGAACGCCGGCTCCATAGACCCACTACGTTTCGTCGTCGCATTCACCAAGAATGGCCCCAAGCCGCGCAAGACCCAAGCCTGTCAGCGACTGCTCCGGCGGAGGACGCTACGAGGGAGGAGCGCACCTGAGGACGACGACGATGGGCGACTCCGTGTTCGTGATGAGCCCGAGCCCTTTCCAGATCATGAGTCCCGAGGCCAGGACGGACACGAAGTTGAGAACCTGGAGGAGGACCTGGATATCCATGTGTTATGCACCCAGACAGCCAAAGGTCAGCTCGCCGAAACCCGCTACTGGCCAGGCCCCACGCGAAAGACACGCACATGTCGGAACCCGAGCCTCCGCAGCGTCTTGAGCTCGTCGGCGAACATGGCACTGGCAGGGGCGTGGTGGTGGACGAGAGTGAAAAGAGAGAGATGTTTTGGGGCAGGAGACGTGGCGCCGAGTTGTATACAAGCCCAACCCCAGCCGGCGGTGGTCGCGACACGTTCGCGAGCGCCAACACGTCACAAGTCGGTCGCCTCGGACTCGATTCGCGCGCGCGCGTTCGTGGCGCGACAGGCGTCTACGTTTCTGCAGTTTGCTTCCGCCGACGACCATGTCCCCCAGACGGTTTGGTATATTTGTGTTCTCTCAACTGCGGTTACAAGTACATATCTTACACGACGCTTGTTCCTCACGAGGCTATCTATGTCCAATCCAGAAAACTCGACGATGCGCCCTATGATTTTGTAGGCACGCAGGACGCTTCAAACCCAGAATCTCCACAAGGTGCGCACAATCCACTCTACTTGTCCAGACACAGCAGAATACTCCAGCCTCAGTCCCTCATCCCGAGCAACGACCCCGGCGTGACGACCTCGACCGACCTCTCGCTCCCCCTCCCGCCCGACCGCTCGTCCACAGGCGTCATCGGCAGCACGCACCTCGACAGCGCAGACGTGACAGAGCTCGTCGAGATCGTCGAGCTGACCGACGCCGACCGCGGCTTCGAGCCGATCTGCAACAACAACGACGCCGCCGTCTCATCTTCCGGCGTCCACGTCGGCGACGCCGACACCGACTCCCTCCACATCTCCCCCCGCCGCATGGTCTCCCTCGCCCTCGCCGAGTGCGAGTGTGGATGCGACGGCGGTCCGAGCGGGTGGGCCGGACCCGGCAGCGTCAACGCCGGCATGTTCGCGAGGGTGATCGACGGCCGGAAACGTCCCGACGGCGGCGGGGACGGCAGCTGTGCGTTCTGGGGCGCGCGCGCAGAGGTGGGGGAAGCACCGGCCATCAGACTGCTCGGGTCGACGTACGGGTGCGGCAGCCACGATGCGATGGGCGGCAGGCGGGGGGAAGCCCCCGATGTGGACGAGGAGACCGTGGCGAACGGCATGGGCGAGGGCTGCTCAGACTCTGCGCGGCCCAGCCCACGCTCGTCGTCGCCGATGTACGAGTCCTCGACGTCGGCGTCCATGTCGGGGGTCTGGCGTGCTCGCCTGGATACACGTTGCTCGACGTCTGCCAATTCCTCGTCTTCGTCGTCCTCGCGCCGACGCTTTGGTGATGGAGGCGTTGCCTGGCGTCGGTCAAGGATAGGCATACAAGAGTCGTGGGCACGACACTGCGTGCACACCTTGGCCCTGGCCTCGAGCGACTGCACGCGCGTCACGAGCTCCTGCATGTACTCGACGGCCTTCACGAGCACGTCGAGCTTGAACTCCTTCTCGTCCGCCTTCGCCTTGCCCTTCCTCCCCTTCTCCCCATCCTCATCTCTCACCGGCACGCTCTCGGTCGTCAGCGCCAAGACGCGCTCGCGCTCGCCGATGAGGGTGCTCAGGGTAGCGAGGGTCTCGTTGATCTTCGTCCGCCGCGCCTTCTCGATCCGGGAGTGGTTCAGCTTGCGGAGCGACTCGCGCGCCGAGCGGGACATGTTCCCCGGCTTCCGTCCCCGCCGTTTGGGAGCAGTGGCGGCGTCGCGGTCGCGCTCGTTGCCCGGATCGTACTCGTCCTCTCCGTCGGAGGCAGAGTCCGAGCCGGGGAACGCTGGGGGGTGCGGTACGGGCTGCTTGGGGAGGATGGGTGGACGTGCGGCTGCGCGGCGTGGCTGGTGCTGTTGATTGTGGGTTGCGGGCGCGGACGCGGGAGGGGGAGCGTCGCCGACAGAGCCCGTCCGTTGTCGTTTTGCGCGGCGGGGAGGATTGCAGCTCGCGGCGTAGAGCATGGGGGTGTCTGTCTGTGCGGACATTGCGCGCGGTCTTGTCTTGCTGGCGGGCGCGTTCGTGGTGTGCGTTCGAGTGCGTATGTGTGGGTGTATGCTGGATGCTCGCGCAACGAACAGGAAAGAGAAGGGGGGCACACGACAGAGCGGGAGCGGTGTTCCGTCAGGGGCCAAGTAGGCTATAAGACAGACGGTGGTGTGGCTGAGACGACTGCGTCCGTGGGCGATTTGCGCCTGCGAGCGCCGCGTTTGGGCTCGAGGGTCGTGTGCCCCAGAAACGTGCGCGTCGCACGACCATCCCCGCGCGACGCGATTGGCCCCCGCCCCATGCACGTGTCGCCGCCCTCGCCCTCCCTGCCCGATCGGGAAGGTGAGGTCGTTCGCAGCCGCCCTCGCTCAGTCTCTCTTCGCTCTCCGCCTTCCCTTCGCTCTCTTCGCCCGGGTCCAGGCTATGCCACAGCACGTACACCGGTTGCGCAGTCTGTCTCCGCCCACCACACTTCCCGACCGGTCTCGCAACGCCGTGTGCCCTCCCGGACGCTGTCGCACAGGGCATCGTCGACGGCGCAGCGGTCACAAAGACACGTCTCAAGCGCCGTATGGCCAACGTGGGAGACGCGGATACACACGACCTTGGGATAGATCTTGCCCGAGCCAAACTGCCCTGGACTGCCGCCCAGACTCGCCCATCCGTCTTGGTTGTTTCGGGCATATCCATGGGAGCGTCGCGGAAGCGTGCTTACGTCCCGGTCCCGGCGACGCCAGGGAGTCAGGGGACGACGCCTCCGCCGCCCAAGACAATGCCGGCATGGGGGTGGCGATAACGAGACACGAACTCTCCGTATCGGAGGGAAGGGGCAGAGTGGTGGCTAACTTACCTCGGCGAGCTTGCGAGAGAAGTTGGGATGCGGTAAGCCCTATTGGCGAGGGCGCTCGTAGACTGACGCGGTTCCCTTCCGATCATGGCCTCTCTGCGACCTTTTAGCTGTCCTGCACCTATCCCGCTGTCCAGCTGACTTTGCGCAGACCGTGATTTGAACTTTTGCGCCTTGCTCACTGGCTTCTCTCGGGAACCCGGTCTGGTGAACGCGCCGAGTCCATTGCAGCAGCGCTCCCTGTCATCGATGCGCAGCTCCTCATTGCGATTTTGGTGCGTCGGCGGAAGCTACCATGACGGCAAAACGTCCATCGGAGACATTCAAGGTTGGGGAGCTCCAAGCTTCAGCATGGCATGCTCACGAACAGCAGAGCCTCGTTCGTCGAGGATCATCCTTCAACCGCTCTACTTCCCGGTAGAACGCGGCCCACACCCTTCCATGAGCCTCGCCCTTCTCCACCCTCACAACCCTCTCCTTCTAAAACCGTTATGCCGTCAACCCTCCGCGACTCATGCCCCAATCGTTCTCATGGATTGCAGTAGTAGCACCCCATGGAGCACGACGGACGAGAGCTGGGGCCTTGTGTCTCACAACGGTCATTTTGCCAGGGGATTGACCACTGTCACCATAAAGCCCAGAGCGGTCGGTCGAGTGATACGTATGTCGAGATAGTGTAGATCTCCTTCAGTAATGCATCGGGAGGCAGAGCGGTGGCGAGACTGCAAAGAGTACTGAACTGGGCTTCGTATACGTTCGATGGTTGATACGCGTAGACAATGGCGACAGACCTTGCGTTACTATAATCTTGTCACTTTAATGGGAATATACAGTGGCGCTCGAAAGTCCTGCACGTAGGAACTTGTCTCATGGTGTTTGTACAATATCTCGACCCATTCAAGACTGTTTGCCATGCTTCAGGTGTGCATGGTCTTACTAGACCTCCCTCTATGCCTGTGTATTGGCTGTTAGGAGATGTGTCAATAGATTGTGTTCCAAGTAGGATATGAAATATGGTGTATTTACCAGATGTTACTTGAATACCTCAGTCCCCAGTCATGCTCAGCTCTTCAAACTTGGACCTTAATCACTAATCATCAGTATGAAGTGGTCTGTACATGAAGCCTGTGGCAGAAAGTTCTATGTACCGTTGAACCCACCAGGAACCGGCGCCTAATTACATGGAGTTTTGTCCAGTTACTCGATTAATTCTGCGACCACTGCATGGATTCCTTCACAGATACCACACAATTTTAGAGTAGCTACACATGCATCTATGACTGCTCGAATTGCGATAAACGTACTTGAAATAGCCAAGATATGATACAGTCATTTGTGACCCCAGCCACGTGCAAAACTTTCGAGCGCCACTGTAATTTGCCATTGTGGGTACAGCTTTCGGTGTATGCTTATTTCGACATGCACAAGAGCTGATACATTGCAGGTTAACCTCCGGACCGGACAACACAGATGGCGAAGACACGCTCGCATGATTATAGGAAGTCGACTAACAGGAATCTTTTAATTCTTTTCAGGTCACAGAGTAACAGGCAAGAGAAAACAGTAAGGATACAGTTGTGAGGGGTTCCAAGCACGCGTGACCAAGTAATACAGTGAGGGTATGCAAGATGGGGGGGTGGTAGGTGCGCGAAGCCGAGTTTATGATGCATCAGAACCGGAGAAGGGTGGGAGGGGAAGAGGGAGAGATGCGACAATAGCTGGGATGTAAAGAAGATTAGGCGAACATACGAGTGTCCGAACCGCAAGACCACAAGACAAGAAGAACGCGAAAAGACTGGATGAGATTAGGGGGAACCGTGTGGGTCGGAGGCATCGAAGACCAAAGGTCCCGTCGATGCTTTTCGAGAGGCAGGCATCGCACCTGGCGGCGCCGCACCAGCTCGAAGAGCGAAGAACGGCGCTCAAGACTTGTTCTCGACGACCTTCGTCATCGCCGCAAGCACCACCTCCCAAGCGAGGTCCATCACCCCCCAAAGCTCCGCGTCGAACACGCCCAGCGCACAGACGTTCTGCCACAGCCCGTTGATGAGCTTCACATGCCCCATGAGCGCCGTCATCGCGCCCTGCGTCCCCCCGCGCTGGAACGCCGCGCCGGCGAGCGCATGCGCGAGGCGCAACAGGCGGTCGGACGTAAACTGCGCGACGTACACGGGCTTGCTCGTGCCCGCGCTCGTGCCCACCGCGGACGGCGGCAGCTGCGGGATGTGGGCCGCAAGCGCGGGGAGGAGGGACGCGAGGAGCGTGTCCGCGCGCATCGTGTGCAGGTACGCGTGCAGGAGCGCGTACGTCTCCGGGCTCGGGAGCGTGATGGGCACGATCGGGAGCGTGAGCGCGGCGCGGCGGGACCCGGCGTGGCGCGGGCTCGCGGGCAGCGGAGGCAGGAGCGCGCAGTGGACGGCCATCACGAGCGCGGAGCCCGGGTAGAGGTTCACGGTCGTCGAGGGCGCGAACGCGGACCTGTCGGCGAAGGAGGCGGCGGTCGGGGTCGTCGCGGAGGAGCGGGAGGAGAGGATGGCGAAGACGTGGGTCGGGAAGGACGACATGTCTGGCGCTTGGGATGAGGGACGCATGGGCGCGTCGATGGAGGACGGCAGGTGCGCGCATGGGAGCGAACTTGGGATCGTCAGGAGCGAGAGAGCAGTGAGAAGCCTAGACGAAGAGAATATGTTAGGTCCGTCAAGCGTCAAGGACTGGAATACGCACTCATGAGAGTTGCCAGCAAGCGTCTTTTTGATGTACTCGAGCGGTACGTTCGCAAGCCCCGGGTCGAGGCGCGCGATGGAGTCGCGCGAGGGCTCGGAGAAGTTGGGACGGGCGAGGCGACGCGGGATGTTCAGCTTTTGCTCTACGGGGTACTGGTAGTGGGACGAGGAGAGGTTGAGAGCCTCCGGGATGGGACCGTGACGCGAAGCGACGTGGAACATGGCGCAGCAGGGACCAGAAAGAGGCGAGAAAGCAGGCTCGGTGCGAGGGCGGGCGCGGGGCGATATTATAGGCGGAAAGGACTAGGAGCGGTATAGTCGAACACGCCGGGCAGACAATAGGGTACGCGGGGTGGGCGCGAGGTGATCGACACGATGTGCGCGTGAGGCGGCGGGCGAGGAATGGAGAGGCGCGGTGCGATGGGCGGCGGCGCGGTGTTGTTGGAGAGCTGTGGCATACCGCGCGCAGAGATCTTATACTTTGTGGGCCGCGCACGGTGCCCGTTGGAGAATAAGGCGACGCGCGAGAGGCTGGCTGCACATGGCGGAGAGGAATAAGGCGAGCGACATATCCGGCCACTCGTTTGTCGTCCTCCCACACGTGGCCGCGAGGCGCCTTGCCCGGAAAGGGTATGTTTGTCGAGCGCGTCCACTCTGGGATCCCGTCTCAGATCCAACTCTCGCCCATCCCCTCCGTCTCCAGAACGGACTCCGCGCCGTCTTCGCTGTAGCCAACGCGACTCTCGTCCCTTGTTCTTCCCCACCACCACCACCAATCCAGTGGCCCCCTTCGCCGCTCCCATCACCGCGAACTATCCTCGAACCTCCTCGTCCTTTGTCCCCAGAACTCCCGCTGCGTAATCTTCACGTACTCTCCTCCACTCCAGCGGTCGAGACCCCATGTCCGCCTAGCGTCGTCCGACGCTAGTCCCAGCTTTTCTGATGAACCGCTCTCCCAGGTGCGTGCCGCTGACACGTTTGATCGACTTCGGTGCGCATTCTTTCTGTGCCAACGCCAGCCTGCAAACATGCGCAGTCTGGCTTGTGGAGGTGAGTGGCGGCGTGAGGAGTGTCTCCCTCACAAAGACCGGGGCACATGAACACTGATGAAACGCGATCGAGTCACTTCAGACGATGCCTGCTCCGGGCTGAATTGTCCAATGATCATTCATTCTACAGCCGCCGATGTCGACGATCACCCACTTCCTAGACAGGAAGTTCCTCTATATGCACCACCCTGACCTAGAGGCAACACCTATCTCTGGTGCTCCGACCGATGGAACGCGGCTTTGAGGCGCACATATAAACGTCACAGCGTCAAGTATCTGCTGGCGAAATGTCTAGCCGGGTCGCCCTCGCTCTACATACGATACGAACTGATCTTGAGCGCTGCTCATCATTCCCGGAAGATATCTTTCATTGCGATCCTTGTAGCTGACACACAAGTTACCTTTCGCCGGCCCGGACCATCCCGTAAACGGCCTAGCACTTCGTTCAGGACGCGCCGACTCTCAAGTCGGCGCGGGACAGGCCCAACTTACCACCCGCCCGAATCCTCAGATCCCGGCATCCTATTGTGCGATCGAGAGTGAGTGAGCCGCTCATCTACATTCTCGATTGATTGCGTTGAAAATTTTCGTCTGTCTGAGTCCACTACGCGACCTCGAGGTTAGCCACCCTACGACGTTACGCGTCGCCGACACGGAGCTACTACCTCCTAAAGTGGCGAGCCCCCACAGCGCTCTGGCTTCCGCAATACGCGTGTTGAGTGCACGCCCCGGCTCCCGATGAAGCACGCCCAACGCGTGTTCAGAAGCTTGGAGCCATACAGGTTCGCCAGGCGCCACCTGTGGCCAAACACGAGACAGGTATGCAGATCCAAGGGCGTCGATGGGGCCCGGACGAGGACGTGCCGGTTTGCGAAGCCTCTCGGGTCGGAGCATGCTCTGTCTGGAGTGGCGCCTTTGAGGGCGCCTGGATGCCGGAACGCCAGAAGCACAAGTAGATGGGCTTGGTGAGTGCATCCAGTATCACGCTCGTTGGGATGGGCTACTACCTGGCCATGACGTACTGCATGGGACAGCAAGATGCAGAAAAGCTTCATGCCATATGCTGAGTACTCTTGCAGGATGCCATTCATTGACACATCGTGCTCAGAATACACACAACCCTCGGTATTTCTTTCTTGTGTGCCTTGGATGGAGCCATAACGTCCACCGGATATTGGAGAGGATGCGGAGAGGACATGTGCTCTTTCCGCCTTCTCACATCCGGTACCACTGACCGTCAACTGCACCACATCCGACGATACCTCTTCCGCGCTGCCGGCGCTGACATATCAGCCTTGTTCTTCAAAGGCAGACGACCCTGCAAACTCTCCGGCTGAGCAGCAGAACAAGTCCTCACCCGCTGACCTCGCATATCCTCGGGAATCACTACGATTCATTCATCATTCCCTTGCCAAGTTCGCTTCGCTCACCCGTCAAGGGGCAAGGGTGAGGAACCGCTGTGTCGGGCACGGCTCGCCCTGGATACACACATACGCCCACAACAGGTTCCGGGCCCGCGACCTCTCTGTTTCCTGTGTCCGCCAGATCCACTCTGTTCTCCCTTGCGCGTTTTACCAGCGGATGCGATCTGTCCAGATCCCATTGTCCGCTCGAAAGAGGTCGAGATGGACGATAAGGATGACAGAGAGCTTCGGTCGGAGAAGGCCGGGGCGGATGTATGTCCTGGTATGTATCGCCTTGTTCATGTTCGAGAGAAGTTCAGAAGTCGAGGGTGTGGCGGATGACGCCGCTCGAACCCACAGCAGAGGGTGTTGGAAGGATGAGAGACGTGGACCCTGCGGCGTGGTGAATTGTGCGGCGCCGCGAGGACTCCTGTGTAAAGTTCATCGGGAAACGGATCCGGTGTCGCTTGTATTCTCTCTGACTCTGACGTCGTCACCCCTCGCGGACGGATCAGGATGGTGCTTCTTCCATTCAGTCGCCATCCACTTCCCTCGGACGGGAGTCGTAGACTGTGCAGGAAGTTTCGAGAGCAGATTGCTCGCCGTCCTTTCTTTGTTCTTGTGTCAGTGTCAAACCTGTTGAGGCTACTGCCATTTCCCCCTTTTTTCTCTCACTGCGCAAGCGTAGCACGAAATGCTCTCACGACTTATCTACTCGACAATTGACAAAGAGCGCATGGGTATGGGCCCGCGGGTGTGTCATGATTCGTATCACGTCTTCTGATTGGTCCCTGTGGTTCTTCGAAGCTAGACTTCTTGCCCGCGATTGCGAGCGGTGAAGATCCCTGCCGGCACGGGTACTACGGCGTGCTCGTTGGATCCGGAGGACACATGGAAGAAAGTTCACAGGTAGCTCTCAAAGAACGGCCAGGTCTCAGATCTCAGGGGTGCTCTCCACCCCGTACGACGTTGCGCTCTACTTGAAAATGCTGTGTTTGCGCGTCAAAGAGAAACTGCACTTTGCGCCACGGCGGTGAGATGACGCCAATGTTTTGAGGGGAGACCGGGACAACGTGAGACGATAGCGAAAGGATTGTTGCCCTGACGGTATACTAGCTCAGACGTCCGCGAACTGAAGGAGAGCCTCTCGGTTTCTGGCCGTCTATCTACGTGGCGTCTCCGATTGATTACGCCTACTGTGCTTTGCCTTACGGGGTGGTCTGCCAGTGGCAGGCCGAGTGGCCTCCGTATCGGTGGGCTGGGGGACTTTGCTAGTGCTCTCGGATTGTTTGACTTCGTGTCTCTCCGGCAAGGCTTACTCCACCAAGCACAAATTAAGTACTGCTCGAACGGTGATATGTGGGAGTACAGACCCTCGTTAGGGCACCAATATCTTAAGCACTCGCGATAGAGACGTAGATCTCGAGACAAGGTGGGGAAATCCGTCGCGTTTGATACGATCTCGGACATAAACAGCTGTGTCAAGGCCCAGTATCTGAATGGGTTATCTTTGCATGGTAGACGCAGAGAGAGTATTGGCTTTCTTCTTACGCGGGTGGCTCCAACTGTTCGAACCAGATAGGCTATAGCCTCCTTATATAGGCGTGGGTCGCTTCATTCAGTGATCAGAGGAAATCAAGATCCAACCAAGTGTATTGAGAAGGGGAGATACTCCGGTAGACGGTGTTTTTTCTGCTTGACTCAGTCTCAGACATCGACAATTCTCTACGAGTGTGCAACTCGGGTACAGTGTGGGTCTACCCTGGGCGCTTCGACTTCCTAATCGAGAAGAAGCTTGTTGCCAATCTCGTCATAAGGCACCGAAACGATCGCGGCCGCATTGTTTGTCCGTTACGAGAGATGGGGCAATCGAGGCTGTTGTTTGCGAATGCATATAAGATTTACATTCGTGGGACTTGCAACGTACAGCACGCTCACCCCGCGAACGACTGGAGACTGCACTGCCAATTTGTCTCTCTCTACTCGGTCGTGTAAGGACCGCTCGTCCTCGTGTTCTAACTAATTTTGATCTTAACTCTAGACTACGCAGGCCTTCAATGAACACGCATATCCAACACAGAGCGTCCCGTGAGCCACCGATGGTACATTGCCCGATCGTGCGTAGTAGTCGCTATAGACGTGCTTATCATCCGGGATCCAGGACGACTCGGAGCTGACTGCCGCGCGTTCACTCAACTTCTCATACAGTGACACAGATCAGGACGCCCATATACGTGCGGTGCACTCGATGAGGTCCTGCCTCTCCGCAGTTCAGTGTCAATGTGCTAGGGCCTTCCATGGTGGCTAGCTACAGCACCGAACCTCTTGCTGACACACCTAATTTGTGGCCGGCTCGGCGATTGTGTCCCGGGATCGGAATATCAGCGTCTAGCGTATATAAGAACTGTGGTATGCGTTCATAGCTACACCCTATCCTCAGAGACTCAAGCCTTATATCCCGCCGCCATCAACGCACTCTCCTGCACGCCTTGAAAAGTCGGGTTGAACTGACGGCAGCATGTCGACGCAAAAGGCACTCGTCCTCACTGAAAAGAAATCTCCGTGGAAGATCGCCGAGAACACCATCCCCACCCCAGGCCCAAAGGATGTGCTCGTGAAGATCATCTCGACCGCGCTCAACCCGGTGGACTGGAAGATCCAAGTGCACGGCTGGCTCTCCGAAGACTTCCCGTTCATCGCAGGCACCGATGGCGCAGGCATCGTCGAGGCCGTCGGCGCCGAAGTGACCACCCTCACAAAGGGCGACAGGGTGTGAGTGCTGCAATAAGTCCGTCGGACTCTCCTGACCACTTGCGTGCAGCTTCTTCCAAGGGTTCTTCGACCGGCAACACGCGACGTTCCAGCAATACTGCATTGTCCCCGCCGAGATCACCGCCAAAATCCCGAGCAACATCTCGTTCGACCAAGCCGCGTCCGTCCCTCTTGGGTTCGCGACCGTCTTCATTGCGCTCTGGAACCACGACCCGAAGGCACAGTCCTTGAGCTTCCCCGCACCATGGGAGGAAGGTGGCCTGACCATGTTCGCAAGCAAGCCTGCCTTCATCATCGGCGGTGCGTCCTCGGTCGGACAATACGGTAAGCCCCCTGGATACAGAAGAAGCTTCATGTGCGCAAGGTTTACTAGTCTTCTGCACCAGCGATCCAAGCAGCGAAGCTCTCCAAGTTCTCCCCCATCATCGCTACCGCCTCCCTCCACAACGAACCTCTTCTCAAGTCACTCGGCGCGACACACGTCCTCGACCGCTCGCTCTCCTCGGACTCGATCCTCGCTGAGCTGAAGAAGATCACAGGCGGAGCCCCGATCGAGCTTGTGTACGACGCGGTCTCGCTCGAGGACACCGAGGCTCTCGCATACGATGCCCTCGCGCCCGGAGGCTCCCTCGTCCTCGTCCTGCCCGACGTCATCCCAGCGGAGAAAAAGAAGGCGGGAGACAACAAGAAGGTCATCCAGGTTATGGGGAACGTCCAGATGCCCGAGAACCGCCAGATCGGGATCGAGGTCTATAGCAGACTGACGGAATGGCTCGAGAAGGGCATCATCGTGGTACGCTGTCCCCTTCAACTTTTGCACGGTCGCGGCGAGACGACAGTACTGACGCGCTCCACGTATGTAGCCGAACCGTACTGAGGTGCTCCCGAATGGCCTTGCTGGTATTCCGGACGGACTGAAGAGGATGGAGCAGAATAAAGTCAGCGGAGTAAAGCTCATTGTGCATCCACAGGAGACCCCTTGAGTTCCATGGAAGTCGTTGTAACTAACATGGTCGCTGAAGTCACCTCTTCGGTATTGATCATGGGCTTGCTTGAAACTTTGTGACCCTCATAATCAACATGGCTTCCGGCCAACGAGTTGACCTTTGAGCGTGACATTCAGCCACAACGAGTAGTCAGTTCCGATGATAAACTGTGGGTGCCCGCCAAAGCTTTTCTGAGTGCGTTACTTTGGCGATCTAAATTGTTTCACTGCAGCCTCTGTTTCCTCGACATGGACAAACCCTTCACAAGATTGAGTCGCAGATTTGCAAGACCCATGCGCTTTCACTGGCGAAGATCCGAAGTCAGTGACACAGGAGAGGAGATACATAAGCAAGAGTGGAAAAGTTTCGTTACTTCCAGTATATGCACCAAATTTGAACTTGCGAGTCTGTCCGAATGGTATCCGAGTGAAGCGCGTGGAGTCGCGAACATTAGTTCAATCCGCACGTAAGCTAGTCTACACATGCCTGCGCACGACAATATGATAAGTATATGCATGTAAATGAACGAACCACCGTGCGACAGGACGCACAAGCCGAGCCCGTCAATATTATGACCTCATAGGATGTCTCTGGGAACCATGATCATAGCCAGGAGGAGAATCTGCTCGTCGGTGGGAAGATGATGAATTGCCCAATGTTTCACCACGGGACGCCTGTCATATCATTGAGGTCAGTGCTAATCAGACAGACCTCCGACGCTCAACAACTCACCGGGAGATTCTGCCTGAAGCGGTTCAGCATGGCGCCGAGAGGAGTAGAACCCCCGACCTGAAAGGCGGGTGACAGTGGCGTGGACGAGGGGGTACTCCCCTGTGACGACGAAGATTGGGCGTCGGAGGCAAGCGCAGACGACGACGAGAATCCACGCAGGATGTCCGCCAGTGACTGCTGGGGAGTCGACGCGCCGTCGGAGGACGCAGAGGCAGGGTTGGGCGTAGACGTGGGCACAACCGGTGATGGTGGCATTCGACGCAATGCGTTCACCAACAGCTGCTGTTTGGTCGGAGGTTTGCTGGGCTGGGGCGGGCGCGCCCTCGCGGACCGAGGAGCACAGGCGGTGGCAGCGGGAGGAGGGGGAGTACGTATTAGAGCAGGGCGAGAAGTGGACGTAGATGCGACTGGTGGATCTAGCACTCGACTTATAATCTCATCTAGGACAAGAGACTTCGCCTCGGAGCTGCTCTGTGCGGAGGTGGGGGAGGACGTGGATGCGACAGGTGAAGCCGGCGGTCGATAGCTATGTGCCCGCTCACGCTCTGATTTAGACAGTGTTGAACTGGAAGGTCCAGACGAAGCCAGATGTGGACGCATATCGTGTCGCATTGCCTGTTTCCCCTGCATTGGCTTACTGGGCTCGGCTTCCACTGTCGCACGAGCAGGTTTAGGCTGCTGATGAATCGTGGACCGCGGAAGGGAACGTCCTGCACGCTCTTCTGCCCATTTCTGTTCAAGACACTTGCCCCGGAGGAGAATTTCCTCCAATGCCTGACGCACAGCAGGAATCAGGACAGTATAGGGCATGGAGTAGACCTCCGGACTCGGCCGACATATGTACGTCCAATCTGGAATATCGAACGCAGAGGAATGACAGTCAGAAAGACATCCCAGTCAGCGACGCCTCCCGATGATGAGTAGGAAGGCGGACATACCGGGTAATATCCATTTCTCACCCCCAACCTCTCCATCGAACACAATCTCCTCCTTCCCATCCTGACCCTGCCTCACATCAGCCCCCTTGGTCACAACAAGCGAGATGGCCGTCTTGAGCTTGTTCATCACCTTCACGAGCAGGGGCCGACCTCCAACCTTTTTCGGCGCCACATTGAGGAGCGACATGCTCACCCGGCCCTCCTCCTCAACTGCCTTTTCTCCGAGGCTGAGAACCGGAGCGCGCGAGAAGGGTGGGTCCGGGAAGGGTAAGGGCACCTTTTCAAGGAGACCCTTAGGGAGAGCACGAATAGCGAGCCCCGAATAGCTCTGCCATGGAAAAGCCTTTGCGTACTTGCCGGGCTTCAGGCGTAATGCCGGGTGCGAAGGATCGAGAGCGCATTCCGGAGGCAGAGGATGATTTGAATGGACGATTCGAGTGATCTGTCCCGGGGTTGTGCGTTTGAACTGGGCATGTCGAGAGTCAAGTGTTGGCCATGCGACGTCTGCTGGGACGCACCCACCTTGATGGATGTGACGACAGAGGCTTTGGGTAGGCGACTGAGTTCAGGGCATTTCTGCATACCAGGTTCACGATGTTCCGACCGTAAGAGAGTGGAGGAAAGTCTCAGGGAGGGTGCATGTTGTGTGCCAGAGCAAAGCCACCAAGAGCATCGGCAGGCATTTCCTCGAGCGTCTCCAGTCACGTGCGCGGGGATCAAGACAGCGAGTGCTTCTGAAGTTCAGGACCTTGGTGCCGACATACAACGAGGGCAGCACATGAAGAGCTATACAAGTACAAGATCAAACATAGACAGAAAACATAGCAATCACAACGCCATCCTCAAGCCTTCGCAACCCTCGCCCTAGTCACCCTCGTCTTTGTGCCCGCCACAGGAACAGAGCCCTCCCCCGCGCCCTCCGGCGCAGGCGTGCTCCTCCCCGCACCCTTCGCGCCTCCACGCGTGCTCCTCGCCCCGCCTTTCGCTTTCGTCCCAGCAGCACCCTGACCCGCGCTCTTGGTACCGCTCTCCTCAGCGTCGTCCTCTGTGCTCCCCTCGGGCGTGTTCTCCTTATCCTCGGGAATAGCAGCCTCAGCGGTCGCGCTCGACGCCGCCCGTCCCCGCACCGTCCCACGTCCCGCCGCACCCGTGCTCGTCGTAGCGGCAGGAGGGCCCTTGGGCACAGGAGTGCGCCGTGCCCGAGTGGTGCGCGCAGGTTGCTCGGCATCGGCAGGAGGCACGCTCTCCTCGCTCTCCTCCTCTTTCACCGCCGTCTTGCTGCGCGTGCCGCGGCGTGGACGTCCAGTGGCGGGGGCGCTCGGGACACGCGCGCGAGAAAGCGAATCGAGAGGATCCTCCTCATTGTCGTTGTCGTTGTCTTCTTCTTCGGCGACCTCGATGGGCTTTGCGCGTGTTCCCCGGCGGGTCGCCGTCGTCTTGGTCGTGGACGTTCCTGCAGCTGGCGTTGGGGTCTTTGCGCGCGTCTTGCGCGCGGGCTTGGTCCCAGCTGGAGCGGCATCGTCTGCCTGAGACGAGGACGTTGAGGAATCGGTCGGCTGGCGAGTGCGACGCGTAGTGGCCTTGGTGGCTGCAGGCTGAGTCCCAGCTTCGTCGTCAGCCTCCTTGGGCTCGGGAGTAAGCGGCTTGACCGCCTTGCCTCTAGTCGCCCGGGGCACCTGGAATGAAGGGTTGAGCGTTGGTTCGATTGAGGCATACAAATGGAATGGCATACCCGACTGACAGCGCCATCTGCAGTACGTGCCCGAGTCCGACGCGCTGTACGACTGTCATCAGCCTCGGTTCCCTCCAAAGCCTGCGAGCTCGCGCGGGTGCTTTTCGATGGCGCGGACTGTGGTACTGGCGTCCGGCGTGTACCTCTTGTCGCGGGCGTCCTCCTTCCGCGCGCATTGGGAGCAGGTAGCTCCTCGACCGTCTCGTCTTCCTCCTCTTGGTCAGGTTGCTCCTCCTCGCGGTGCGTCAGGGCTGGTGCACGATAACCTGCCGGAGTGCGGAGCATTTCTTGTACGCCGTCCAGACGAGGAGTCTCAGTTGGCCCCTGAGGCTGGGGTCGGAACATCTCTCGCACGCCCGCAAGGGCAGGAGTGCTCGTCTCCGCGTGTACGCGACCAAAGACGTGACGCAGGTCGCCCATACGGGGTGTTTCGAGAGCCGGACCCCCTTCCTCGTCGTCTTGCATCTGGGCATCGTCGTCGTCCTCCTCGATAAGGATCCGGGACGGGCGGTGGGTGCTCGCATGAGTGGGAGCAAGAAGGGAGAAGCCGCCGTCGCGCTTGCGTGGGCTGAGGCTAAGGCTTTGTCGGCCAAGGCTTTGGCGCTGCTTCACGCCTTCCACCATTGCTTTCATGCGGGCGAGGAGGACCGCTGTGTCCTCTTCTTCCTCAGCCTTCGAGGCCGTGGATACCGACGATGACGTAGACTCATGCGCATCTTCTGGCTTGGGGTCTTGGGATGAGGTTGAACCACTCGCAGGTTCTGCCGCTTCCGAGAAACTGGGTGGAGGGAGAGGAGCAAGAGAGGAGAAGAGCTTGCGCCGAGAGCCTGGTGCCTGGCCCTTGAAGAAATTGTCTGGTGTCGCGACTGCAGACCGCCTTCGAGCACGTATAGCCTAGCAATCCCATTGAATGTCGAAAGGGGTTGAGAGCAGCCAAAGATGCTCACCTCACGCTCCTCTTCCGTAAGCTTCTCTTTCTTCGCAGGAGACCGTGGTGTGGGAGGTGGACCAGCGGTGCTTGCAGCAAGCTTGCTGCCGTCTTCTTCCTTGACAGTGACCGGAACTTGGATGTCGTTCACCTTCCAGGGCGCGACCACACGGACACGGCGCGGTCCAGCGTCCGGCGCGGGTCCGAGGGACAAACGATGGTGATGGGTATTTCTGGGTATCTGGGGGGACATGAAGCGACCAAGGGGGCGCGGAGGCTCGGATTGTTGTTCGTCGACTTCTTCGTAGCCGTCGTCATTCTCCCGTTCAAAGTTGTCACTCTCTTGTTCTTGGTCTTCGTCATTCATGAGATTCGCATCCTCGTCCATGCCTTCTTCCGTATACTCCTCCTGGTCCTCTTCATCCAAGACCGGCTCTTCCTCTTCCTCCTTGGGCTGGGCGAGGTTAGCGTAGTGTTCGTGTAATTTCGATGGAGCACGCACCTCGACAGAAAGTCCGCGGAATGCCCACCCAATGCTGCCTTTGACCGCATCCAAGCTTTTGCGCCAACTGGAGACTGGCCTTTGCCCTTCAGGGGGCGGAACTTCTTCAACTTCGTCATCGACTTCCTCCGTGATGGCACCGATGGTTTCCTCGACCTCTTCAGCATCATGCTGTTCTTCCTCCTCCTGCATCTCACGCTGTATGAGTGCTCTTTGGGCGGAGCGGATCAGAACAGCACGATGGAGAGATGGGCGCGGAGCTCGCCGGACCGGAGTAACAGGAATTCTAGGCATGACTAGCAAAGGAAGTGGGAGCATGGGCTCGGGTTCAGTTTCGACCTCGTCCAGGATGATCAGATCCTTGTCCTCTTCGACGACACGAGGTGAATCGCTGTGCACGAGCACGATCTCCTCCTGCTCGCGAGAGAACGGAGTGCGCAAGGGCGACTGCAGAATGCGAAGGTTCTCGCGCGGGTCGTGGCTGGGCCTAGGAGTGAAGACGTGCGCGCTCGCGATCATCGAGAGGCGGAGTGCGCGACGCGATCCGGCAGGGGTGGCTTGCGTAGGCGTGTTGACGAGAGCTGGGCGGAGATGCTTGGGCGGGTACATGAACCGGAACCTCTTCTTGTGTATCTCGATCACCGAGTTGTTCTGGAGTGGCACTGTGGTCGGGCCTGCTGCGTTGCTCGCGGCGGGGAAGAGGGGCTCATCGTCGAGTAGGACACCGTTTGTGCCCAGCACGACGAGGAAAGCTTTGCGTTCGACAAACGTGATTTTGGCATGAAGGGCAGATACGGCAGGGTAGTAGAGACGGAGAGAACAGGATTGGTCGCGTCCGATGGTCAGCTCTTCGTCGTCGATGGGGTATGAAGTCACAACAGAGTCGGGAGGATTAGCGCGAAGGAGGGACAGTGTGCCGAGTCTGCCAATCTCACTTCCGTCCATATTCGCTGAGGCTGGGGGCGTGTTGACGTAGATGGAAGAGAGGGCCGAGGACGTCCGACGCGGTGGTTTCACCCAAAGTTCAACTTCCCCGACGCGTTCATGCTCGTGACCGCGACCCAAAGTCACCACACCATGACGTAAGCCAGCTACCATAGCCTGCCAGTGACTAAGATAAGAGTAGATAATCGTCCTCAGAATAGGCGCGGTACATCCAACCTCACCAAAATTAATTTTGGGAGCTCTACTCCCAGGAAACCCAACGAAAACCCCCCAAAACACAGGCAAAAATGCCCTTTGAGTGGACAAATAGCACATGGATGCACAGGAGACATGAAAATTATGATGCCACGGTGGGGATTCGAACGAATGCTTCTGCAAGATCTGGCGCCTGCCGTTCGCGCCATCGACTCAGGACTGCACCGTGCTGGGACAGTGGGATAGGAAGGATGACTCAGATGAGGCCTCGGGTTCCCGATTGGCCGACGCAGACACCATCCTGAACTTGACAGTCTTGACTTACAACTACGTACTGCCATCTTTGGCTCTTGCTTTTACGATGCCCTCGCAGCGGACCAGAGGGACAGGTCGGTTATCAGCTAGCAGTCCTGTGGCATGCTATGCTTACCAGTTGTTCTCTGCAGCCACACATGTGGATTCATCCCGTGTTGTCCGAGTCCGCGCTCGAGCCATGGGGCCTGCAGCTGCAGAACAGTCTGCGCGCGGACACGGGCGCAACAGTGCGAATACTGTACAAAATCCACCACCCGCACCCGTCGGCCATGAACGACCTCCATGGCAGTTGTTCGCCTTTGGAGACAACACAGACGGGCAATTGGGAACCGGAGACCATATTTCCTCAGAGAAGCCTAGGCGCAGTCAATGCGTCGAGAGGATGGTCGCGAACGGAGATTTCGGACCTGCCGGTGCAGGCTTGGAGGCTGTTGCTGCCGGAGGCTTCTTCTCGCTCGTGATTGACGAGAGCGGTCGGGTACGTGCCTGCTCAAGAACGACCTCTGATATATGACGCAGGACAACTTGTACGTTGGATGCACTGGAGTTGGCGCGCGTGTCGCGCTCTTCGGAGCTACATCGCACGAATGGAGCCGTCAATGTGTCCTCTGGTCATATTCATACCCCGGACCCGGCATCGAAAGCAGTTCAAGTGCAATCGGCCATCGCCTTCAGGTCGCCTCTTTTACCGCCTTCTCACCTGGTCGGACTTTCTCTACCTTGGGAGTAACCGTCGCGCTGGGCGAGTTGGTCGGAACGGGGGATCCTCATTGTCACGCCGCTGCACCACCTGCTTTCTCCACGTCGCTTTGCTTACCCGTCCTTTGACAGGTCTGGACTTTCGGCAATAACGAGGCTGGCTCTTTCGGTCGAGCCACTATCAAGAACAACGACGGCATTGAAGTGGATGAAGATTCGCATACACCTCTCCATACTCCTGTACGCATTCAAGTATCCGACAAGGACGACTTTCGGGCTACCCGGATTGTGGCTGGCAGTTGCATCGCCGCTGCTCTAAGCGATAGAGGTGATCTGCGCGTATGGGGCGCATACTACGTGAGTGTACTGACTTCTCACCGAGTGGATATCATATAACCTCCGTTACTTCCTCCTAGTGGGCCGAGAACGGTAGTGGCGACAAGTTCACCTTTTCGTCAGCGGTATCCAAACAATTTGCTCCCACGACAATCCCATCCCTCGCAGGCGAGACGTTCTCCGCGATCGCCGCCGGAAGTGACCATCTGGTCCTGCTCTCCCAGGAAGGCGCCGTCTATGCCATAGGCCGCAGCGACCATGGGCAGCTTGGCTGCAGGGCTACTCCCAACGGCACCGCCATGCACAAAGTCATCCGGGGCACACGCGGCCACCGCGCCGTTGCAGTGGGCGCCTGCAACGACACCTCGTTTTTCGTCGACGAAACGGGCCAGGTGTGGGGCTGGGGCTTGAACGGGGACGGCCAGACGGGTACGGGGTCCCCCAAGAACATCGTCACCACACCTCACCGCGTGCGCAGGCTCAGCAAACGCGACCTGGGCGGTGCGACGGTCGTGCAGATCTCTGGGGGCCAGCGCCATGCACTCTTCTTGACCTCTGACGGACGCGTGTTTGCTTGTGGCTCCTCCGCGGATGGGCAGCTCGGTTTGGCGGATGATGACGAGGCGTTCAAGACCATGAAGGACCGATCGTTCGTCACGGAGCCCGTCTTGGTCACGCTCCCGCACGACGTCGCGGTGGATCCGATCGTGCAGGTTTCTGGGGCTGGCCGCATGAGCGCAGCTCTGACGCGCGACGGGGTCCTGTACACTTGGGGGTACGGCCAGCTTGGTACTGGGGACGATGGCGTGGTCAAGACGCCAAAGGTTATCGTCCGCAGGGACGGGTCTTGGTGGGCTAAGGCTATCGCTTGTGGTTCTCAGCACTGTCTGGCACTTCTCCGGAAGAAACCTCAGTGAAGGTGTACCAGACCATAGGAATTACTGGGTGAGTGGATGAAGGTGGACTAGCTAAACGCTATGGCTTGGACAGAACTTTGGCAGTAATTTCAATGGGTGCTCAATGTATCTTGACCGGACTTACTATGTACTATGTGAATATTGCTTCTCTCATCAGAGCTCAAACGAATCTGCGCTTGATTGTTTTCTCGCTGTCTCATGTAGTCCTTCGCCGACAGTACACGGGACGTCCATGCATACGTATAGTCTCGATAGGGATCTACACGCGTCGCCGTACCAAATCATACCAGCACACCAATATGTACGCAGCGACAGCTCAAGTGCGCAACCAAGCCGTCTTTGCAAGCTTCTTCTGTCTCTTCTGCTCCTTAAACCGCTCCTGTTGCCCTTCTATCAGTGTTCCGCGTTACCTGAAACAAGCCCGTCAGATCCCTTAGCACGAGCACTCACCAAGTCCTTCTTTGTCGGTTTCTTGCGCTTCCTGCTCTCCTCCTCCTGCGCCTCCTCGAGCTTGCGCTTCTCGACCTCATGCTCCCATGCGTTGACGTCAAAGTAGAACTCGCTCATGCGCTTCGCGCGCTCATACTCGGACAGGTGCGTCGGGTCGCGACCGTCCGGACGAGTGAACGCGCCTGTGCGCGAGTTGAACTTTGCCGTGTAGGTGAACGCGGCGGGGGTCGTCGATGAAGACGCCAAGAGCGAGGGATCGAGATGTGCGAGCGCGGGATCGATGCCTTGGGCAACCGCAGCGGCGTATATGTCGTAGCTCGTGGAGGATGCGGCAGAGGCAGAGGCCTGAGTGGGGTCTGTCGGGGTCGCTGAAGTGTCGTTTTGGTTGGAAGGTCCGGCTTCGGCGTTGGACTGTAGCGGGTTGACCCAGGTCGTTTCGTGGGTCACCGAGTTGTAAAAGTAGTACGCATTGTGCGCGGGGGACCAGACGGCCTGCCACGTTCCTGTTGATGCGGCGTTTGAGGTGGTAGCAGAAGAGTCGGGAGCAGGCGTAGAAGCAGATGGAGAAGCTGAAGTGGAGGAATCCTTTGCGGCGTTGGAGTCGTCCGACTGTTTTGAAGTCTCTTCTACTGACTGGGACGAGTCCTCGGCAGTAGCTGACTCATGGCGAGCAGGCGAATGTTCGCTGTGCTCGGACTGAGAGGCGGCGTCGGGAGCGGGAGACGGGGAGGACGGGCGGGACATGGTCGACGGTCGAGGTCAAGGGGTATTCAAAGTCCGACACGGCTTGGCATCCAGAGTCGCTGGAGCAGCGGCGCGCACAAGCCCATTCTCAGCGACCGCCATAACCACCGTCCATCTCCGACTTGGTAGATTCGTACGTTCTATATCCCGTTATTGTATAAGGTTGCTCAGCTGAAGGGTGATGCAGAACATACATCAGCTCGTGATCACTTGTCTCTCGTGGAGGGTCCATAGATTAAGGGTATAGACAACGATAAAGTCGGTGAGTGCAAGCCATGGAGTACCGCAAGGATGCTAAGACCATACATCGTAGCCTGGCTTTCACCTGACACAACCCCACATCCCTCATCCGTACAGTTTACCCGTTCACCATGACATCTTCGGAGGACCGCCCGCATTACATCCCCCTCCCGCCGCCACTCCGCTCGGCGATGAAGCACTCCTCATCACGGCCAAGCACTCCCAACCAAGGACCATCATCCTCTCCCTTATCTCCACAGATAGGATCCATACCCCTCTCACCCCTACCCTCTGCAACACCCATGACTCCTAGCTCGAATGCAGGCTCGTTAGCCTCCCCCTACAGCTCTGCAAATCCATCTTCTTCAGCAGTCACCATTGGCTCGCCGAATATCCTGGCGTCCCCTCTCATAGCAGCACAGGGGTACACGCCGAAGGTCTCCTTCGACACCTTAGAGAACCCACAGGCAAGCATGTTCTCGTACACCCTACACGTACAAAGCGAGGGCTACGCTCGCTCGCGCAGCAC
Source organism: Coriolopsis trogii (assembly GCA_020543525.1). Taxonomy (NCBI): domain Eukaryota; kingdom Fungi; phylum Basidiomycota; class Agaricomycetes; order Polyporales; family Polyporaceae; genus Coriolopsis; species Coriolopsis trogii. Next base: position 1,213,923 of record JAHYIO010000039.1, read on the forward strand.
ACGCGTGTTCCTATGTGCTTCCAGCCCAGACGAGAGCGGAAGCCAGGCTTTGGAATGGTGCCTGGAGTCGCTCGTCCAAGATGGAGACGAGCTGGTCGTCTTCCGAGGTATCGACCCGGACGACTTCGGTGAGCAAGCCCGAGTGAGCTCTGTAGCTTCTCTGTCACTCACACGTCCATCCGAGTGCAGCAGACAAGGACCATGATCAGTACCGTGACGACGCGCGAGAACTCATGCGGTTCATCCAGGAGAAGTGCGTGGAGTACGACCCCGAACGCAAGCTTTCGATCATCGTCGAGTATATCGCGGGCAAAGTGACGCAAACTATAGACCGTCTCATTGCGCTATATCGTCCGGACTCTATTGCCGTTGGCACGCGCGGTCAGCGGAGCGTCATGCAGGCATGGGCAGGTGCCTTTGGTGCGCCGGGTGTGGGTAGCGTGTCCAAGTCAGTGACCCTCTTCACGAGCTATTGTTTCCTTCGTCTGTCCGGACTTCTGACGCATGCTGCGCAGGTACTGTTTGAGTCATTCTCCAGTCCCTGTGATCGTGATCCGACCAGAAAGTAAGGTACGAAAGACAATGGCGAAGCGACGAGCGAATCCCAAACGAGGGCAGCACTTCGACGAGTGAGCGGCCCTATGACATATATTAATTGGCGATACTGACGACATTGACCGTAGGCTTACCAAGACAAAGACGAACAACGGCCACCTATCGGTCCCTCTCATTTCGACACTCACTCGATAGTACATTGGATGTACGACTCATTCGACTCCCGGGTACTCGAATATCCTACTGTCCCCTGCTTTCAGTGTAAATGTCAGTGTTGTGTACTCGGTTTATATATGCATCGAATATCAGATGTTTGAAGCGGAAATGTACCATGCAAGAAGTGCCCAAAAATGTACTCTCAATCTAAATTGCATTAAGGGGGAATCGAACCCCCGGCGGGTCGATGGCAACGACCCAGGTTACCACTACCCCATTAATGCCTGACGCATCTACCTCTAATAATATTTGGATCCACGTTATGTTGCGCTCGGTGCTCGCGCTCGCTCTCTTTCCTGGGTCTTGTTCTCTACATCAAAGTTTGACAATGACCACCATGAAACCCTCTGCACAGGAAGCCGGTCCATCATCAAGCAAACTCGCAGCGAAGAAAACGGCGTCTTCTCTAGTTGGGGCACCATCGCAGCGCAGTCAGAGTAGCCGCAAAGGCAAGCGGGCTTGGAGGAAAAATGTTGACCTTGACGAGGTGGAAGAAGGCTTAGAAGAGCTTCGCGCGGAGGAGCGAGTGTCTGGGTATGTCGCTGCTACCACAAACTGAGTAGAATACAGAGAGTAACGCGGGACGTCTCGGTCTGGTTGGACTGCAGGACTGCCCTGCAGAAGAAGAAGGATGAGGAGCTTTTCCAGGTCGATGTCGCCGGGGACGATCAAAGTACGTCTCTCAAACAAATAGACTATGTCCTATCAGTGAAGTGAACTGACGGGGTCGAGGACAGTCCGCAAGACTTTGCCCAAGTACTCCGAGCGTGTCCTCACGTCCACGAAAATCCTCAGTCAACGCTCTGCCGTTCCAGCCGTCTTCTCCCGCGCAACGTCCGAGAATGCGCATGCAGCAGGAGTAAAGCGCAAAGCAGTGACCTATGATGAGAAGACTCGCCTGCTGAAGATGGGGAAGAAGCTTCGACGGGGACCCTTTGACGCATTCGTGGACCCAAATCAGGTCGGAGAAGGGAGCGCGGTGCTGGAGCTGAGCGAGGCGGCGAAGAAGGCAGGGACATACGATGTATGGTCAGAGGAGGTTCCGGAAAAGATTCCTGTCAAGGTGCGCACTATGCCCTCCCTTGTTGCTCATGTCTCATATACTTTCATGCGATCTTTGTAGGCACCCCAGGGTCAGCCTCTGCGCTCTGTTATTGCTCTTCCTGCTGTTCCGTCACCTCACGAGGGTACGTCGTACAATCCTCCCGTCACGGCCCACCAGGAGCTATTGCGGAGCGCGCACGAAGTCGAAGAGCAAAAGCTCAAGAGCGTCGACGAGTTGGAGGCAGTGAAAGCCAAGATAGAACAGGCACGAAAAGCGGCTGCGGCCGACGAGGCGGTCGCGAGCACAGTGGGTGTCGCACCCGGGATGACGGTCGATCAGCCTGTAGAGGCTGAGGAGGAGGAAGATCCGAACGCGGAGCCACTTCCCCCGAAGAAAATGCCAGAGCGCAAGACGAAAAAGCAGAGGAAGACGGCTGAACGGCTACGAGCAGAGGTGACCTGCTTCCGTTTTTGATTGTCGTGTCCATTGCTTATGATGGCTCTTTCTCGCCTGTAGAAACGCGCTCTTGCCGAGAAAGCTGCACGGAAACGCCTGCTGGCATCCATAGATGTCGCGAAAGGGCTCCGGAGGTCGCTTTCTCGCCATGCCGCGGCGCGGGAGCAATTGCGTGCTCAACAGCAGCTAGCCTTGCAGGCGAAACTCAGCCAAGGGTTGGCGGGGCAAAAGATTGGCAAGCACAAGGTCCCGGAGGGCGAAATTGCTGTTCAGTTGGGCGAGGAGCTCAGTGAGAGTCTGCGTGGACTGAAGGTGGGTGGACATGGATACATCCCTTGGGCTTTAGCTCTAACAGGACCCTATATAGCCCGAAGGCAATCTCTTCAAAGACCGATTCATCAGTATGCAACACCGTGCTCTCGTGACTCCCCGTTCCACCGTTCCGTGCGTATATTTGGCAGTCCACATCACCAGTAAGCTAACCAGGCCGGTTTTCATAGTGCAAGGAAGCAAGCGCGCAAAACAAAAGAATACGAGAAGCACTCGTACAAGCGGTTCGATCGGGAATACTGAACGCCTCCGGCTGCTCTTCGTCGACGGGTGCAGTTACGGGCAAAAGTCTCGACGCTTGTCCCTCGCAACTTCTTCGTGTTTTCACCTGGCGATGATATCATTTGGTCATGCGTACTCTGTAGTTGGGTTCGCTCTGGAGCATCAGGGGCACCATTCCACGACTGCGCGTGTGTTCAACGGGCATTGCGAGGGGTCTAGGTGTGTTGCAGACTGCTTCTCTGTGATCGGGGAACTTATTGGGGGTGCTCGTCCTGTGAATTCGCACCGGACCACGATGCTGGTATGCTGACAGAATCTGACGTCGCCTCGGAGTGTACATGCGAGCCGCTGAGACGCTCCCTCCAGCGTTCAATATTCCAATCCCTGTGTCGTCGAACCTAGGCGGAGATATGCGTGTCATAGGGCGATGTCCCCGGCGAGTTTATATCCACCGGTACCCACGCCGGTCTCGAAGCCTGTGGATCTTGATGTGCCATCGGATGGTACGAGCACTTATTTGCTCGACGCTGTGTTCGAAACCGGGATCAAGAGGCGACCGAGCACAGTTGTCTCGGAGCGTAGGACGCAGCAGTCGTAAGACCCTCACCCACGAACCTGATCTGCTTTTGTATCGCGCAGCCGGCGGAGTGATTGGTTGCTTCTCATCGAGTAGCCGCGATCTCCCGACCTAGTGCCTCTTACTTAGTGTACCGCCGTTCGCAGCAGTTGTCAAGAGCCGGCTGCGCGATACAAAAGCAAATCAGGTTCGCGGGTGAGGGCAGCTGCCACTAGCACACAAAAGGCGAAATTCCATAGAATAAGTAATACCCCTTACTGAGCGGGTCCGAGCCAATAGGCACATGTATAGGACGTGACGACAGCCGGAGCGTACGCCGCCTTTCCGCCACAGTTAGACGAATTCCGAATTCCTGAGTCTGTATGGAGGCCTTGTATATCGAGGTAACCAGAACACAGACTGCGAATGGATGATCGTAACCTCGATAGGTCTTGGGGACATCTAGGGCTGAGATGCTCATATTACCCGACGTCATACTCGCAATTCGAAGGCATGGCGCATGCCCCATTGCCCCCGTGGAGGTTCTTCAACGCCACAGACGCGTCTTTTGCCACATAGAGGAGATGTTGTACCACGCCCAAACACCGCAGGTGGTCAGATATCCTTCCAGACTGCAGACAGAGACAGAAGAGTATTCGACGCCGAGGGAAGAGACTCATGCCGGAACCAAGTGCTTGGGAAGTTGTGTGAGAAAGATCAGATAGTGGAACTTTGCAGGAAGGTGCAAGAGCGGAAGTACTAATCCTTAGCACCAGGTCTAGAAGTAAGGGCGACAGGGATCCTCCGTCTCCTGTTTTCCGCGGCATTGATCTAGTAAAGTGAATTGAAATTTATGACCGTTCACGCAGAGCCAAAACTTTCGGAAACGATCTGGAAGGAAGTCAAGTCAAGTGAGGTAAAAAGTCTCCAACACCGGGCGTAGGATACAAAGTCCCCATTAGGAAGTGTAAACGCTGGGTCACGTCCCCCGGACAATGCCGGGTACTGTATAGCTCTTTCAGCCACCCGATCTGCCTGTAAGGGGAATTATACTCGACAGCGACGGCCCACAGCAAGTTCAAGATCAAGGTATGTCGCTGCAATGCTCGTTGTTTATGATGCCATATTGACTAAACCGCTATCAGGCATTCTTCCCTTGAAACCCTCAAGTGTGAGTACAGCATCTATTTCGCGCTGCGTGTGGAACTCCGGCTGCGAACCCTTAAGTTGGGGTGAGGGACAAAGCCTTGTGATGGACATGAGGAGGACACAGGAAGCCGTGGAACGGAGCAGGCAGGATGGGTGCTGAACGTACGTTTCGTCTTTCGCAGATCACCAATGGCCCAACGCGTCACCCTCCGCAAGCGCACTCCCTACAACACCACTTCCAATCGCCGCCGGGTTGTGAAGACGCCAGGTGGCAAGCTTGTTTACCACCACCTCAAAAAGCTTGCCACTGCGCCGAAGTGCGGAGACTGCGGTATCGCGTTGCCTGGTGTGAGTATACGCCCTTGCGTACATGCGAATCTTCACTGAGGTTTACGCGCGCGTTTAGATCCCTGCCCTCCGTCCCCGCCAATACGCTACAATCTCGAAGACGAAGAAGACGGTCCGCAGGGCGTACGGTGGTTCACGATGCGGTGACTGCATCAAGTCCCGGTGCGTTGTGTCGTCATATTAGCGGTCTGACATTATGGGACTGAAATCCGGTTATGCCACAGCATTCTCCGGGCATTCCTTGTTGAGGAGGCGAAGATTGTCAAGAAGGTGATCAAGTCGCAGGAGAAGGGCGGCCGCAAGTAGGCGAGACTCTCGCGTTGGTTTCTTGCGGTTCTGTATTCTCTATTCTACGCTACCGCCTGTGGGGCAGACGGTCCGCGGCTCTCACCTCCCGACTCACGACGCCATGCCATCATTCGCTCTACGTATCATGCATTGTACCGCTTACTGTCGCAACAAAAGATGACCGATGAGGTCTGTATGCAGTATCGAAGGGCGAGTCTATACGACGAATGCATAGCCATGTCGTGACTATTGACCAATGCACGGACGACTGTTGCCGCGAGCGTCATGACCGTGTTAGTCGTACTGTGCGGTATACACTATCTTCATTCTGGTTGGCTGCCCTAATAGCGCGTGCTGCCATGAATAAGCTGCAGGGTCTGCTACCTGCTTACAAGATAGCTTTGGTGCCCGATCTTCTGATCACATCCCGTTCTCGACGACCACTATGGCTACCCGTCTGAGCACTCGAGAGCACTATGCTAGCTTGCTGGACAACTATGACACCTGGCTCTTCGACTGTGATGGGGTACTTTGGCAAGGAGATACGCTCGTGGATGGCGCGACGGACGTTCTGCAACTGCTCCGGCATCACAGTGCGTTCCTGTGGTGTATCGCTCGATCTAGCGTGAAAGACTCATGGGTGGATGCGTTGCTCCCCGAAAGAGAAGTCGGTGCTGTTCGTGACGAACAATGCGACCAAGTCGAGGAAGAACTACAAGAAGAAGTTTGACTCGCTCGGAGTCGAGGCGCACGTCGTACGTCTGCCCATAAACACGTACGCGAGGAACACTGGTAGCTGATGGGCGTGATTCCTGCAGGATGAGATCTACGGCTCCGCGTTTGCGTCGGCGGTGTACATCTCGTCGGTCATGAAGATGCCAAAGGAGAAGAAGGTATATGTCATCGGTATGGCAGGGCTCGAGGAGGAATTGCGCGACGAAGGGATCGCATACATTGGTGGCACCGTGAGTCAAACACTCGCATACATCCAAGATATACAATGCCCAACAATATGCCCCTTCGAATAGGATCCTGAGGATAACACCCTCGGTGGCTTCACTCTCAAGGATTGGACCCCAGACCCGACGGTGGGGGCGGTGCTTTGCGGGCTCGACACCTCCATCAATTACACGAAGCTCTCCAAGGCGTTCAACTACCTCCTTCGGAACGAGGGATGTCAGTTTCTAGTGACCAACGAGGACAGCACGTACCCCACAGCAGAGGGCCTTCTCCCTGGAGCGGGATCAGTAAGTGCGCCGCTGAGGTTCGCACTGGGGAGAGACCCCATCTCGATCGGAAAGCCGAAGGGGACGATGTTGGATTGCATCAAAGCAAAGTGAGTGTATGTTGACCTTGAAGGTGATCGGAAGTAATAATATGCTCGCAGACATGACTTCGACCCGAAGCGGACGATTATGGTCGGAGACAGACTCAATACTGACATCGAGTTTGGGAAGGCGGGTGGTTTGACGACGCTCCTGGTACTTACTGGTATGAGCCCCTCCTATGCTCCGAGATTGCGTCAACTTCATGCGGCGACTTTTGCAGGGATCACGAAGGAGAGTGAGATAACGGGACCCAACGCCTCACCCACCGTCCCTGACTACGTGACCAATTCGATAGGCGACCTCCGTGCGTTGCTTTCATAGATGTGGTATCGTCGCGCCCACAGAACTTCATTCATCAATTCATTTGCGGATGAGAACTTCGCGGGCATTGGGCACAATCGATGTTCAATTTCCTTGGTTCGCACAGGTAGCGGAAGTAGACCGCGGATCTATAGTACTGTTCCCGATAGATATCAGATCATAGAAGCACAATGTAGGATGCAGCAACAATCATGATGTTTTCTTGGACTTCTTCGCCGTTTGTGCCTGTCGCTGGGCCTCCTGCTGGTGGTCCGCTTGGGCGAGCTCGAAGGTCGCGCTGATTACCAGGGCGGCGAGGGAGCCAACAATATAGCCCCCTATTGCGCCGAAAGTGGGTGTGAGTGGCCACGCCTTTTTCCTACCATGTGAGCGGAGAGTCGTGTGGGAAGCAATTAGGCAACGCACCTGCCAGGGACGTTCCCAGTCAAGCCCTATGGGTATTGCTCCGGCCCAGCAACCTAGGAGTGCACCGATCCCAGGGTAGACGAGCGCACGTTCTAAGGGAGTCCGCGGCCTGGAGGTCGCGCTCAGCGGTATGGAGAGGAAGACACGGAAGCTACGCACGAGAGCTCGGCGAAAAGACGGATCCAAGTTAATCTGCTGATCAGTGCGGGACTGCCAGAGGCAAAGGACGGTATACCGAGCGTATATGCTGGTGGCAGTATAGTTAGTATAGCTAGAAGAAGGCTCATAGTATAAGTATGCAGAAAGTGGCTGGTCCGACGGTCAACGTGGGTGAAAAGGGTAGAGTATGTATGCTACATACCTCGAAATGGGTGCGCCGAAGAGTACCGTAGCGAAATGAAAGAGTACGGATGCGCTGATAGTCATCGCTGCTGCCTGTCCGAGCACCTATACGTATCGCAGAATATGCTTCAGCTGACAACTCCGCCGAGAGAGTGAGACGACGTACCACAAGCTGCTCGTTCTTCCGCTCCCTCCGCTCAAGTTTCTCTCGCGTGAGCTCCGCGCTGTCCTTCTTCTCCTTCCTCAACTCAATGGACCACTCTCTGATCCAGCTCGCCCACCACCATTGCAGAACGGCTGCGCCTGCACACATCAATGCCACTGTCCGGACCGGGTTCTCGGAGAGGGTCTGCAAAATGTCGCGCCCTGACTTTGGACTGGCGGGTGCTGCAGGGTCCCTTTCCAGAGAGAGCCCGAAGGACGGAGAGGTCGCTGGTAGAATGAGAGCACTGAATGCAAGGAGAGAAGTGTGCACGCCGACTATAGAGGTGTATCGAGCGAACGGGAACGTTGCCGTAGATTGTATGGGTGTCGTGGATGGCGATGAGCTCGAAGTATCATCTCTATCTTTCCGTGTGGACATTGTGAGGCCTCCGAGACCAAGTGAAACGTTGCGGAGGCAATGACGGTGTAGAGGCAAGCCGCGCGACGCGTTCCCTCTCGCGGAAGTTCGACCAATGACGCGACGCGCGCCGGCGCCGCGACTTCGAATCCTGTCCTGACTTCACCTTCGACCGCCACTTTGCCTGGTCGCTACCTTCACTCACCACATACATCGCGTATATGCTACTCATTGCCGTATGCACTATATTTCAAGCATACTCTAGAGCCGCCACCGGTCCCAAAGAGGTCCTGTTTCGGCCTCGAATTCAAAGACGACAAGCATGCGCAGGCTTCAGCAAACCAGTGGATATTAATGACAATATGCGGTACGTAGGCCAGAAACCATGGAGTTGTTGAGCTGCTTGCATTCCCAGAATAATCACCGCTGCCTTGGCATTGTCGGCTTGAGATATTGTAGGTTCGACAGTAGACATTCGAAACCGGACCTTATCGGCGGAACATCCAGAGTCGTTTTGACTGTGGACGGCGAGCAAGTACCTCGGATAGCTCGTCTTGGTCGCCCAAGCAGTGTATCCACCGCTTCGTCTCGCAGGCCGAGTAGAGGCTTCGAGACTATATGCGCCGAGTTCCGTCAGACTTCGTTCCCTTCCGCCGTTAGGAATCTATTGCACGAGATGCAACGCGTAGTATACGCTGGTCAATCAATTTCGACGCTCAATGGACCGGGGTTTTCACAACCGGAGAAATCAAGACGCAAGCCTCGAAAGGTATGTTCGAACTTTGCTTTTGTCCTCCGTGGACACTGGGCAGTTCTGGACGGGAAATGGTCCTATAGTCGCTCAAGCGACTGTGCCTGTCGTCGCAAATACATTCTATGCGGCACGTTACGGACGCTTGGGCTGCGAAGATCCTTTCCGGTGCGCCGCTCGCATCCATCCATCGGAACTCACTGAACGACTGATTTCTCCAGAGTCACCGACACCCACTTGGGCACTAGGGCTACTGTAGGGATCAAAGCGAGACAACAGCCCCGCCTCATGCCACGCTTCTTGCCCTAACTTTTTTTGCACCCACGTCTGCGCTTTTACCCCATTTTCCATGTCAAGATCCGAGCGCTCCGCTCCACCCTCGGAGAACCCTCGTCTGTCATCGTCATCGACGGCGAGCGCGGCGACTGGGAGACCACGTTCAATGCATGACGATTGCTTGGGAACGTCCTTTTCCTGTACGGTCCTTCTACGAAGCTTCGTGTTCGTGCCGTTTCCCGAGCATCGTGGCGGACACGCACATTTGCCCTATCTCCTCCGGTAAGTGATTTGCTAGAGGATTTTCTCGCGTTCTCCTGACCCTGCGATAAGATATCACATATTCCTACAAGTTACCGACTACTGGAATGAACTTGGAGCAGCAATAAAAGTAATCGATGAGTCCGACCTGCAACCCACCTGCGCTGCCTCCGGGTTCCCATCGGCCACTCTATAGGAGGAAACTATAGTCAACATTGGTGTGATAGGCGACAACACCACCCATCGCCGCCTACGTTCTACCCTTGATGGAGCCCTTCACCGAATGCTCGCCTCAAAGTCCACTCTTCGCTCAGAATGAATGCACGACCCGTCCCGGCCTCGCCACGGTTCCCCGAGAATACCGACCTCGCTGTATCTCGCCCGCTCTATCGTAGCCGCGCCTGCCCTTAGACGTCGCCGGATTATAGTGCCTCCGGTCGGTCCCACAGCGAGCATAACATTCGGAAGCCCACATCAGACCGTCTGATAGGTGCACGCCGCCGAGCAGATATACCAGCGCCCTCCAACACAGCGACTCTGAAGGCTTCGTTTACGTCGTCGATGTATAGTTCTTCGAGGGCCTGCGTGTCCATGTGGGCAAGCTGCGCCTCGCTCTGAAGGAATTCCAGCATATGCATCGACGCTTTGTGCATATGCGCTATGGGCTCCTTGAGCCCTTCCGCCAGCGTGGCGCGTGCGACCTCACGCGCCTCGGTGGACATTGCCGACATGAAGGCGTTGCTGTGCGCAGAGCAACTAGAAAGGAGCTCTGCTTCGCGTGCCCGTGACTTGCCCCAACTGCTTTCCACGGGCGCATTCAGTCGTTTCGGCGGCGTTGACGGCGTCACAATCTTGGCCTGTCGCGATTGGATCGCGTCCAGCACGACGCTATCGAAGCCCTTCAAGCGTTGTGTATCGGCTAGCTATAGAGGGGGCCAGGTGCGTTAGACGTTGATCCTATTCTCGGAGCACTAGGGCTCGATGCAACACGTTGCACTCACGCTCTGTAAGCCTGTCAGTAGAACTTTGGTCTCGATCTTCCTTTGGATGAATAGCTCCGCAGTGGCCTCAATCTCAGCCTCGGCGAGGCGCTTCGTCGCTGGCATAAGCGCGTCTATGACCCGAGCAAATGGATTGGTCGCATGTTTCTGCGCCAGACCATGCGACAGCTTGGAAAAGACGATCAGTATGTGCATTCCTTGCTATGAGAATGCGTGCGGCGTGGCTCACTGCTGTGTAGGAGAAGGTGACGAACGAGGCCCCCGCCTCTGCACAAATTGCGGCATGCACGAGGCCCGACACATAGACAAGGTTGGTGCGCACGAAGTGGTTACGTTCCAGCTTCTTCGAGGCCTGCACGCCCGCTTCTGTAGCTGGTATCTAAATATTCGCTTTAGGTCTACGCTTCATCGGGGGAAACGCGGTCGCTATCGAGCTCACCGAGATCACGATGCGGTCCCTTCGATAACCTTTCTTGGCGAACTCCCTCATGAGGAGAAGCGCCTGCCTGATCAACGCTCGTTCATCGTCGTGGAACCTTGGGTCGACAAAGGTGAAGTGTGGACCATCTACATCCTCCAGGAGCTCCACGCCTAGGGCCACAAGCTGGTTATGGACAGGTGAGCATTGACAACTATGAAGCGCTCTTTGGAACGTTTCTCACATATTGCTCCGTCGCCACGGAAAGAATCTTCTCCAAGTCCCAATCATCGTGCAGCCTGTGACGGCTCACTCAGTCTATGACACTATTAGGTTGCGCGGAGGGGGTCTTACCTGCTCATTATCGCTTGTTTAATGGCCAACTCTGCATGGTAAGCGGTCTCAACCCGATCGAGCCCGGCACGAAGCATCTGTGGCGTTAACATGGTCGCGCAGTAAGGTGTGGCTTGACTCTGGAGCACTACACGCGGGCCAGCCACGACGATATCAAGGTTTAGTGTTGACAGTCAGCGAACGGTTTGAAACATCACAGGACGACAGGAAGAATGTATCACGGGAGGCTCCGACACTCACGGTCGCGATCAAGTGTCTGCGCTATGACGCCTTTGCCACTGGTTAGGAGGTTGGTCCACACAGACCGTCCTGGGGCGTTCACTATTTGTATATTCGCATCTTCCGATGTCGAGGCGGATTTTGAGACAGGACTGCGGCGATGTCTCTTGCTCTGGCTGGGGTGTTCGACGAGTCTCGCATTGACGCGTCCGCGAGCATCGACAAGGAGAGGCGTAACCACCGCCGGGGCCGGGCTCTTCGGGAAAGGGATCGAAGCCCTGTCAGCGGCGAATCTGATGGAAGACGCCTTCCCTTCGAGAACGGTCGGGCGAGGAGTGTTGAACGGGATTGTGGTCAGCGCAGACGATGTGGATTGCTCGACTGGAATGTGCGATGTTTGGGCGTCCTTCTCTTGAGCGTCCGACTTGCGTCTACTCCGGGGCCCAATTGCGACTAGCATGTCTTGAAATGGGAAGCGGTCGATGACCAGGCAAGTGGTACAATCTTCTCGTGGTGGAAGTTGTGGTCGAGCGGCGACAGTGACTGGGAGTTGGTTGTATTCTACGTCCGCTTTGTCGCGGCGCTGCCTTTTTGGGACATGGATTGGTGGCACCAGCCCTTTGGCGTTAGCGCCGACATTGTCTATTGTGTCTGTCCACTGCAAAGCAGATACAGCTGCTGTCAACATCAGGTGCGTTGGTCAATTGTATAGAAAGGACACACATTGTGCGATGCTGAGCATGACTGAAAGCAAGCGGAAACAGCTTATCGAAAGCTATATCCGTCCTTGACGGTGTAGCTTCTGGATGTCAAGCTCGAGCCCAAACTATGGAGACATTGTTTCAGTGCTGCCTGCGTTATCTTCAGCGGCGCCAACTTCGCAGTCGGCCCTCGGTGGCGTCAATCATACTCCTGTCTTCGTCAGCCCCATTTGCTCAATATTGGGTCATTATCCCACCACAGGGCGCTGGAAGTAGATGATCAGCGTCGCTGCGACCCTTTGACGCTCTCATTGAACCGCCTGGCCATGGCCATGTGCTCATGTTGTCCATTGCAGAGACAAGGAAGCGTCCATATCTCCTTCATCTCCTCATCAGCCACTTACACGGGAAGCTCGGCAGTCAAGCAAGCTTCGATGTGGTGGACCTACAGCGGCGAGAAGGAGAGGCTCGCTCGGCGGAGAGCTCCGTTCGAAGGTTCTTGGGAAGCTGCCACGGGACTCACGTTAGCCCACGAAAGCGCGGGGACCTGCTCAGGTGGTCAGTCCCGGTCCTTACTAGCGGTGGAAACACTATCTGACAGGGATGGCCGATGCGTGAGGTCCGAGGAGAAGACGGTTTACAACCTTGCAGGTGCGTCTCCAGGCGAAAGCGTAGGCTGAAGGCTGATCGCGGATCGGCGTACGGTCCTAACAGGCCTATCGCACATAGGGTGAAAGTTATAATGCGCGACCTTTGGGCAGGCTCACCAGCAACACGGGGATACACCGATGCGGATTTTGCGCGCACGGATGCGGTGAAGTTCGCGGGCAAAACATTGCGCAGGAGGTACGTGTCCCAATATCGCGGTTGAAGGGATTCGCGTTCCTGCATGTGGCAGATGCGGTCGACGGGGCTCCGTCCACTTCTCCACTACCCACTAGGGTTGTCCAATGACGCATGGACAGAATGCTGGGCGATGCAGCTAGGCTGAGAAGTTGTGGCCACAGAATCTCAACTGTCAGCAATTCTGTCAGCCGGCAATCACAAACTGCATACGAGAAGTAAAGTCTCTCAACTTCGACGCGACCTGGACCAAGCCCGTTTCTGACCCAGACGCTCAACAATAGTGCCCTATCAACGTGGTGGTAGCGCATAGCTGCTAACTAGCGGTGGCAGCAATATGACACGCAGTGAGAAGATGTCCGCAGACGATGCTCGATTGTTCGAGCCGGCGAACCAAGTGCGTCGTATGTCGTAACCCGCTCGGTGAACTTCACGGAGATTGAGGGGTTTGCCGGATGCCCTGCCGGCCGTGTCTGGCTCTCGCACGATTGCTCGGCCGTCGTGCTGAGAACCAAATTTCGGCGCGCGCTGGGTTCTGCGTCGCGTACTCAACGCCCGACCATGGGGACAACCGGCAGACACAGCTCGCAGGGCCGATGCACGGTGAGGAGCGTCCTTGCTGCCTTGTCACGGCTCACCGCATCTTCGAGGCTGGGCAATGGCCCCCATGAGAACGCCGCAGGGAGCGTATATGTATGTCTCTGGCCTAGCAACAGGCCGGATGGGCCCGCCGGGCCCTGCGTACCATGCGTCGATGCACGTTGCCCGAGTGGCCGACGGGTGGGTAATGCGTAGCTCTATCCGTCGCGTCGCGTATCGCATCCTGGGGCTCCGCGTTCCTTTCTGGGAAAATATGCTATATAGACACCGTCGCCCGGCAACTGGGCAGCGGGTTGTGCGCTCAGGAACGTCTAGGGCAAACTAGGGAAGGATGAGTACCGAGTAGTAGTAGCAGTTGCGCGTTCATCGCATCCGTCGGCGCGCGATTCCTTCGCCCTGCTCGCTCCGGGTTGGCACGCGCTGCTGGTCGTGCACCCTTGCCACTGACGTCGACTAGCTGCAGTCCATCGTCTGCGAGGTGAGTGTCAACTCGAGCGTCCAAGCCTCGCGGATCTCCGGACGCTCAATGCGCCCATGACTGACACATCGAACTTTGCGAGAGGGTCAGCCGCTGCGCCGCTGATAGGGCTGTGACCACTGGCCCATCTTGCACAACGGGCAAGGATGGAGAACACCCTTGGCGCACACGCCACGAGCGTAAAGTAGGGGTGGTGTCGTCGTATCCACTCTGGGGAGCTTCGTTGCTCACGCATGCCAGCTGGCCCCAGCAACACTCCCCCCCCACCACCACCACCACCACTGCCAGGCAGCGGGCGGTCCGACGGGACGCGGAGAAGGCTGGTTCGAGAGAAGCGAAGCCTGCGCGGAGGAGATCAATCAAACCCTGCACCGTGCACACGGACGGGGGGGCTTCTCTCGCCCGAAAGGGCTTAGCAGCGAGCGAAAATAAAATAAATCAAGGAGAGCGGCGTTCTCTGCTTGAGAACGTGCGGGGCGGGAAAAGGCAATGCGACGGACCGACCGGGCGAGAACGACGATAGGTCGTGTTGCTTCCAGTGCATTGAAGGTCATTCATAGGGATTTGCGAACATCGGAGGGAGGGAGATCGAGGAGGGAAAGAGACCAATATGCGATTCCATCGCCCATGTATCCAGTGTGATTCTACAGGTACTATACATATCGAATCCGGACTCGGGGAAGTCGTGGATTATTACGTCGGACGGCAGCAGACAACAGAACGCAGGACAGCACGAAAGCAAGCGAGCGAGCACAGAGCACGAGGGGTATGAGATATGCGGTAACATGAGATGGAAGGGGCTGCTCGTTCTCAGACACGCCTCAACGCTCTGACGAGTACTGCCAGTGCGCAACTGCAGTGTGCTGCCCTCCGTGGTTTGCCTGAACCGCCGACGAATAGTGACTATTGTTGGAAGTAGTATGGTGCAGATTGGGATGCTGCGCGAAGAAAGATGGGTTGATATATGGCCCAAATGATCCTTCGAAAGATGATCAAAACTCACTGTGTATTGATCGTCTTCTAATTTGACAAGTTCGTACTGAGATGCGCTGTGAGAGAAAGGAGGAAGAACGGGATGACCGTACGGAGACGATATAGTTCGTTGCTGTTGCGAATGTGGAATGGAGGACGGGGCGAAGTCGGAGGGCTGTGGGTGGGAAAAAAAGATGCTGTCACTAGGATCCCGAGCTCTCAATACGCGCAGTTCTGCTGGGTGGCAAGACCCGCAGAAACGGAGATAACACTCGCCGAGAACGAGGGACTCGACGTCGCGCTCGACGTCGGAGTCTCGGGCGGCACAGGGTAACCCGGCACGCCGTACGAGTAGTTGTTGAGCGTGCGCGAGGAGTACGTCGCGTAGCCTGACGGATGCGGGGGCGTTTGCGACGAGTACTGGCCCGTGATGGAGGGGATGGAGAGCGGTGGTGGTGGGCTATGGTTGTGGGGGGACGAGGTCTATGCGACGAGGGGGTTGAGCGGTAGCATCCAAGAAGCACGAAGTGTCTTACCACGTAAACGCCGCTCGCGTCTGCTGTTCTTCGCCGCTTTGAGTCGCGGTCGAAGTGGCGGTCGTCGGAGAGCGGGGTGTAGGCATCGCGGCGGAAGTCGGTCGCTCGTAGCCCTGGGTTTTTCATGTCGAGCTGCCGCCGGAGCTCTTCGACTTCGCGGTGGAGGAGCTCGTTTTCCTGCTCGAGCTCGCGGATGCGCATCAGGGGGGGAGGAATGGCGGCGACCTGGTCTGGTGTGAGGGCGAGGACGGACTGCAGCTTCGTCACTGTTTGCTCGAGCTGGACGAGACACGCGACGGGTAAGTTACGTGACACGGCGATCATGCAAGGACCTGACAATCGTACCTGCTCGATGTACGCCTTCCGCTTCGCGCGGTGTCGCGCTTGGGCTTAAGGTGCCGAGGTTGGGTTGGTATAGTGTGCGAGGAGACTGATGCGATCGCGACGACATACCTTTCGCATTCCTGGACCGTTCAGGACGGTCTGCAGAGGGTTGACTGGAAGGACTGTGGTGGTCCGAAGAGCCATCACGCTGAGATTCAGCCGGCGAAGTCAAGGGCGTCATGTAACGTAAGGACAAGGGGAGCGAAGGCGATCGGGGTTGGAAAGTTGGGAGGGAGGATCAGTTGGATGCTTATATGGCACAGGACACTGGTCTCTAACGCTGGCAAACAGCCGATATGGCCCATCGAGCGGGGCCCACGATAGGCGGGGGACAAGCCAACCGTTTCGAGCAGGGAGCGAGGACCCTGGGTAGCAGAAAGGCCGGCCAACGAGCCGCGAAACCTCCATTTTCTGTCCAAAGAGCCCATCGCAGGAATTGGGGCGAACCAGGCCGTGCACAGCACTGATTGCCCGTCGCGCGTTGTTCGCCGGGAGATGGGAGACTGTTTCAGTACCGCGAAGCTCATCAAAACTATTGACCCCGAACAATTCAACGACCGCAAATGGACCGTCCCATCAGCTCCTCATATTTCAGGATGATATCTGTAGAAAATCAGAGAAAATCGTTCAGGAAATCGCAAGGGGGACTGCCCCACCGTGGAAAGATGTTCAGGGTCGTAAGGTTGTGAGATCGGGCGCGCTCGTGTTTCCCCAGCCTGTCCGCACTCCGCGAAGCCCTCGTCTGCATGCTGGCGCGTTGGCTCTTTTGCGCTCGCTTTCCTGTCTTTTCCTCGTCGCGACACGGCCGCTGCCAGGTCGGTGTTCCAGTCGACGGCCAGACGCTGTCCTGTAGTCGCTCGCAGGACGGCATATGGGAGAAAGGAAAGAGGCACCCCGCAGGCCAGCGAGAGGCCATACTCCGGCTCGTGCGCCTGACGTGCCTGGGCCAGCCGGAACTGACCGAATCTATATTCTTCCTGCCCCGTCACCATAGCGTCTCACTCACTCTTTCTCCCCCGGAACGAGGTCCTGCACAGGTTGCAGTCCAGAGTATCCGCCTCGTAATGCTGCACGTTGCCATCCTCGCCACTAATGGTGTCCCCGCTGCTGGCTTGGAATGAATTCCTCTCGCGATTAGAGGGGGCGCGTGCGCACCAAAGATATCATGCAGAACTTTGTTTTTATCAGCACGCCTGACATCCTGTGAGTCGAACACGCTATTCTATTGTCAATTCGCGCAGGGTCGCCGAGGGCGCCATCAGGCCAGTTGCGCCTCTCTTGGGCATTCTGGCAGCATTCTGGACGACCTCCAGAAAAACGTGGTCTGCCAGCGCCGCCATGCTCCCTGCTCGTGGCAGCGGCTTAACCCCTCGCGCGACGTTCCTTTGCCCTCTTCTGTTCCACATGTCGAGGTCGACTCCGACTCGATGTCGAATAGGATACGTACGTTATGGTACGTTATGTTTGTCTCCCGGCTGAAAGCATAATCGCGATTTCATCTGACATCTGATCATGACACGATTCGGATTTAGAGATCTCCCGGCGGTTAGCGGCACGTCTCTCTTCCGCCCAGCACAGTCAGCCAGCACCTGGCTGCATCGCTCCGCGGGGACATTCAGTGTTGCCAGGCCTAGGATGCACGCGCACAGGCCATTTCCCCTAGGACGAATGGAGTTACCCGTTTTCCTCTCACACCGTCCCGAAGCAATGCGATGCGAGAGTTTACGCCCAACAATGAGGCCCCGGAGTGCCTCTACCGGTCGACAGACGATCAGCGCCCGCGCTGCGCAACCTAGCAAAAAAGAAGTGATGCTGATGCGCATTGTGTACGCCTCTGCAATGTGCATTGGAGATGCCGCAGGACAGCATCAACCGGCCTTTTTTGTCCTCTCCACCTTTGCATGGGGATGGATAAAGGACGAACTCGGTATACGACAATTGACTTAACATTTGCCGGCGGAATTACGAGAGCAAATCATTAACTGGCCAACGCCGAGGGCCATTCCGCAAACATTGGATCTTCGCGATCTAAGTCCCACCTGGTCACAGCCCTTATGCAGGGACTCGCAGGTCGGCAACGACCATATACGCACGAAGGCCCCCCCCCGGTTATCGCTGAACCTATTGGAAGCTCGCGGCCGAACGTTCGAAGAACTTGATGCTGGGAGAGAAATCGTCAGCAATTTCCAAGAGCTCCAAAGACGGTTGCTCCTACCTCCGACCGTTCCACCCGCTAATGTATACCCAACCTCGCCTCACAGACGGAAGCTATTGAGAAACATGCAGGTGCGTAAGGCGAACAGCTCTGACGTGGTGGATGATTGCTGATGATGTTGGAGGGCGTGGCCAGTGCACTGCAGCACTGGGCGAACTGGAGCATCATTTGGAGTCGCAGACTCGCATAGTTCAGGTTTGGCTCGGCATACGGCGAAACTAATCAGGTGGCCGGCAACTATCGCGTATGTGAGCGTCCGCACCGACCGGCCCCGGCCCCCAGACCCCCAGTTACAACTTGCAGGCAACACCCACGCACGCTACGCATACCAGCGCAATGTGCGCCATCGTCACCAAAGTTTGGCAGATGCACGCGCGCAATGTGGACAAAATCATCGATCGGCCTCGTCCTCCCAGACGTGGATGGCGACGGTTTGACATTTCCGAATTCTCGAGGATCGCGACCGCGACCGCTGTACCTCCGCCGCGCGTCGTCATGCGAATATTCATGCATTACCCCTGGCCAAGAGAAAGCACCCCGACTCCCGAGCTGTGTTTGCCGATGACGGGGAACGCGACGAGCACCCGACGCGGCCTAAAGGGCCTAGGCGCAAGCTGCAGCCGAGTCTCGAATGGGACGCAACACAGATGAATGATCGGATGCTCTCCTCTCCGGGTCTCAATCTCTGTGGTTGCTATGATGCACCTCAGGACTTGTGAGACCCGGGTTTCTCGCATTACCGTGTAAGCATCTTCCCGCCCTCTCTCTGTAGCTCGCTGAGTCCCTCCCTATTACATATGTAGCACGCCAGGTGAACGAAAGCTTACCAGCATGCGGTATCCTCGACATGAGGAAACCCCTCGCCTGGAAGACGACGTAATGGCCATAAGTCCTGCACAGTGCACAGCGAGCTCTAGACCATCGCGCACGCTGGTCTCAGATTTCGTAAAAGGTAATTGAAGGGTGCCGCCCGCCCCCACCATGACGCATCACAGATTAGGTACTGTTGCCGCCATTTCCGAGAGGGGTAAGTGATGCCAGTTCGCGGAGTCTGCCTGCGTCCTCAAGTCGTGCGGGGACAACGTAAACCGGGCTGATTTTGACGTGCTTTGCAGTGCTGGCGTAAACCGCGAATCTGGCACTGAGATGAAAGTCCACCTATCTGGGCCTAGTCGCTCTCGCAACGTCTGAGCCAGGTCTGAACTCCCGAGAGTGATACCCACTCGGATTCTCCACCAACGAGGTCGCATAGTGCACACCAGGTACGAAGTCACGGGGCCCTTGCTCTGCCTCCGAGTTTGAGCGTGGTGAAACGACTCAAGGCCGCACATAGCGCGTGGTAGCTACGTAGCATCTACTACAACCAAGAGGAAGCTCACCCTTTGAGGGGCAGGTGAGTCCCGCGCATACTACCAAGGTTTTTAGTTCTGATGCTTAGTTTCTACTCCCTAGTTGCGAGCTACAGTCCATCGTCTAGCCTCTTATCGGCCACTCCTCGCCACCTGGGATCGCTACGGAGGTTGCAGTACTCTTTGTCTTCGCGCTATAGCATCCCGTCACCATCCAGGGTGGGTCTTCCTGTCTTCAAAATCCGGATAGCCTCGTGGTACACGTTGCTCTTGCTCTTGCTCCAGCACAAATATAGCTCTCCCCCGTTATCAACATGCGAGTGTCCCCAGCTTCTTCCTACAAATTTCAGGTACACAGCACGGGGAGGGGCATGGCGGTTGTCTGTTCGTGATGTAACAGGTGAACCACCATGCCTCATCCTGCAGGCCTTCTTCTACAACTACCCCCGGACTCCCGGGCTTCCTAGCCCTACACTACCATCCTGCGTCGTGGATGTCGCGCTCTGACTCGAGAGCTTGTTAAGCGTCGGTTGTGCGCGCACGCCCCCATATGCAGCGTACAGGTGCACGCCGATACTCCAATGGCATGCTCCCGCTGTGAGCCCGAGCAGAGCCACACGCAGCTACGTACATAAGTAGATACACACAGCGAGAGCACTCTGAGGTGATCGAGGGGTGCCGTGTGCCGTATACCATCTGCCGTGCGTCGAGGAGTGCCGGTGCCCAAGAGGCGCACGTGCAGTTGCCGTCATGATCGTCCTCACATCGGGGCATCGGGGCTCGGGTATGCCGTACATCCCTCTCGTGGGTGCCCCGCGTTCGGTGCAGCCAGGGCCATCTCGGGAAGGCGCGAGCTGTCTCAGGATTGGGCAGTGGTACCAGTACCAAGATGGCCAGTGCGCGCGAGTGGTACAGGAGGAATAGGAATGCGCCGTCCGACCCACCCCACCTGCGGCACTCCGTAGCCTGAGGCTTGATCAGCATGTACATTTGTGCTGTTCGCATGACATGCATGCATGGAAGCCATATGTCCGACGGTCGACGGTCGGTATCCGCCGCTCCGACGTTCGAACCCTCTGACCCCGGCGTTGGGCTTGACCCGGTATGCTCGCATAGCGTGATCCGCTCTCAACAAAGCGACGGAATGCATCCACAATACCCGCGCTGCCAATTATCGCCGCCGCAGTGGGGGGGGTGCGGAACGTGCTGGAAGCTGTTGGCTATACTTATCCTCTCTGTCCACCTCCCGGTCGGGACGGCGGTCTCATGCCTCTCTGTCCACGTCCACATATATCCATCATGTTCTCGAGCTACAAGTCACTCATCAGCCCTTGCTGTCCCCCCCTTGGTTCTGGTTCTAGGTCTGTTTGGAATGGGCTGCGTCCAACGAGTTCGAATCTCGAAGCCAACTTTGTTGCGCAAGGCGGGGTTTGGGAGCTCGGGGTGCGCCGGGTGCGTTGGGTGCACCCTGGATAGTAAGCCTGGTGCGTTCGAGGTGCAAGTACGGCCTCAGGACGGTCACTGCAGACATGTGCATGAGCACGTGCCTTCTTGGATGGTGCCCATTCATACTTTGAGTTCAGCAGGATCTAAAGGAGTCCAGAGCCGCTTCTCCAGACACGCTCTGACGCGGCAGAAGCGTTTGGCAGAGTTCAGAGTTCCGAGTCGGACGTCCATCCGCTGTGCTTCTCCTCAAGTTTGCCGCCTGCTGTCCGCTGCTATCCACGTCTGATTGGAGCAAGTGGTCTTCGGAGGCGGGCCGATACTCACTTGCACGGCGCGCAGTGTTTGGAGCGGCCGGTTAGCGCACAGCTTCCATCATGATCGGAACTGGTTTCGTGGCGAGTCAAGGAGTAGGAGTACGGGTCCTTCACACGCAAGCCGTGGCAAGCAAAAGTTCGATTAGCGTCGGGAGCGTCCTGGCGTGCGCAATATGGGATGATAAGCCAAGCGGCGGAGCGGGGCGCAGCTGTACGGACACAGCGTTACAAATACAACAAACAGCGGCGGTGCGTGGTTTCGAGCGAGGGGTCTTAAGTATAGTAGTATGGATCTAGGTCAGACTCGAATGTCTCATTTCGTCGATTAGCAGGAGAATGGGGAGGCAACGATAACTGGAAACGGGCGACGACCATCGGACGTCGGGAGTGGGAGTGGGAGTAGAAGTGGGAGTGACACTCCCGACAGGGTCGGGCGTCGGCAACACGCTTCACAGAAGTGCTAGGCAGGCGGCGGCCGAAGCTGCGGCGCGGGCAAGGAAGCTCGTCGGATGTCGGACTCATGTAGGAGGGGAGAGGGTCCTAGGGTGTCGGGGAAGGATCCCTGACCATGCACCAGAGCGGAAAGCCGGCCGAGTCTTTGGAGGTGAAGTTCCTGACCGAGCGATGGGTGAAGCCGGACTTTCGGAACCATTGCACCTACAGGGGCGGGAACTCTCTTGCATGAGCGAGAAACGGGAACCTAGCGCGATAAGCTGGTCTTACATGGTAAGGGCTTTTCACTTCTGTCGTGATGCGCTTCCCCGCCGCATCGGCCTGATGTAGCAGAGACGTGTGCCCTAGTCAGTGGATGGTGTAAGACGATGATCAAGAATTGACAGACCTGTTTGCAGAGTATGGCCAGTAGCATTCTTCCCAGCCCTCGGCGCTGGTAGTCTGGATGTGTGGCGACCAACTTGACGTTCCATGCTTCTCTGCGGGCTCGTTCTCCGGACCCGAAAGCGGTCCTGTACAGTTCCTCGTATGTCGGTATATACTGCAGGTAAGCGGCGCGGCGGATTAGCGGTGAGGAGTCCGGGCAGACGATGGAGAGAGACATACATGGTAAGAGTACCACTCGCTTAGGTACGGGGACAGGCTACGGATGAAGTCCTCCTGTTGGCTGTGGCAGAACGTCAGGGTTGAGCGGCTTAGCGTGATCGTAGAAGGGAGACAAAGATAGACCAACTAGCAGTTCCAGTCCTGGCCGGGAGCGATCCATGCGGCAACGCTCTGTATCCTCCCATTCACGAGACCAAGGTGGACCTCACCGTGGGCGACGCAGGCACGAACAGTCCGTCTGTACATATCCGCTTGGACACGCGGGGAGTTACCCGAGATGGACGCCATGCCGACGTCTGTGAGCCCTCGAGGAGGTGGGATATGAAGGAAGTCGGAGGTGTGAGAAGAGGACGGCGGGGGACGACTGACCATCTTTGAAGGCGAGCAAGAGAACCTGGACGGCGGCCTCGATGTCTTCGTCTGAGCGCGGTGCCGAGACGGGTCAGCGGAAGAAGATGAGCAGGGCGCGGCGGGGAGTATGTGCGGCGTACCTGACGGATCGACGAGGCGGCGGACGGAGATCATGATGGGAGATGTACCACAAGTTGCCACAGGGCGGGGATGGTTCAAGACGATGCAACGCTGAATTGGGACTCGGAAAGACTGCAGTGAGAGCGGTGCTGGAGGAGGAGAGGAATACTTATACGTCTGCGCGGACGGGAGGCGCATGGCAGAGAGGATGGTCCGCTCTCGCATTCATCCCGCATCCCACACCCCAACGGGGCGACCCCAACCGCGGAGCCCGAGGATCATGGGCACCCAGCCGCGCGCGCGCCCCTGCCTTGTCTTCAGGCCTCTGGTGCACACACACCAACCGTCGTCGCATCCGGTGCGACGTCGCGCAGCCGGCGCCGCGACCCAACACTCCGCGAGCCTCCAGGGCTGCCCTCGCAGGCGTCGCCGCGCGCGACCTGGGCCACACCTGACAAACCCAGGAGGCATTGGCCAGGGTCCTGCGCCTATCGCCGCCCGAGAACGTCCATAGTCCTGGGCTGAACGTGTACGATTGGGCGACGGACGGAACGAGAGCCACTGTGCTACGCACGATCGTATGTGGCCATGGAGAACGGATCGCATGCGGAGGCTCGCCGCAGTCGGTTGTCTCGCGCGATGGCATCTGCGGCGAATAGAGACGGATTATCTACCTGCCAATCGCGTCCGCTTCCCTGCGCGAAGCCATGGTCCGGAGCGAGAATATAAATGTCCCGGTTAGCACGAGCTCGGAGGGGCCGAATCACAATCCGACACTCACTGCAGTCGCCACGCTGCCTCGAGTGATTCCCAGCTCTCCGGACACCGTGTGGCCGTTTGCTGAGCGCATCCGCTTGCGAGGTCATATTGACCACACGCCCGCTGCCAATGACGAGGCGGCAGGCGGAAAGAGCGCGACGTTCGTGGCCAGGGACTGGGGCCTTGGGCGCCGCAATGCCTGCAGGTCTGCCCTGCGTAGTCCAGCTACCCTAGAGCTGTGCTGGGACATGGCTCGACGACGGGGCTGGGGTCGAGCAGACACTCCCATCGGAAGAGCAGCGAACAGGAAGAGCGGGCTGGGGCGATTCCTCGGCGGTAGAAGTCGACGTCAACGTTCGCGACAAGCAGCGGTCGGCCCAGTCCATCGCGCGCGCGCCCCAGTCCACGCTGCCAGCCGTTCTCTCGCGAACACAACCACCACCTTCATGCGGCCGTGTACGCTCCTCTCCCTTCGTCCTCTCTCAGATCGCTCTCTCGGCGACGTACACATCGCGGCATCCCGGTGTCATCGCGCACTTTACCTCAGGCTCAGCCTTCACCTCCATCTTCCACTGCTTCTCCCACACGCGTATTAATGACACCCTAGCCCCGTCCGCCGTCTCGCGTTTTCCACGTCTGCTGCAACGGTGAGTATTTTCGCAGGTGATCGCCATCGCCAAACCATACGCCTCAAGGCCAATCCGACGCCCTAGTACAGCATCGTCCACCCGAGCGCAGAGCTCCAAGGTTCACCGCAACTCCGACTTCGATCGCCGCAGGCATAGCGACCGTCTTGAGCGGCCCAAGAGTGGGACACATGTTTGAGTCCCCGTACCCGACCCGGCTCATCCGAGACGAGGGCGATGGGAGTCCGGGAGAAGGCCACCTTAACTTAACCAAACGCTGGGAGAGAAAGAGAAGCCCCGACACCGGTGTGTGTCCTTCTGGTGCGTTGGCATGCTTTATGAAGGCAAGCACGTACTAAGTACCCTAACTCAGCAACACAGCCTCGCCATCCATCGCGGGGCTTCCCCAGGCCCAGGGCCCTAATCAACGTGTTCCCCCCCTCCTCAGGCTCTTCCCGACCACCTGGTCCCGAGCTCCCACAGGTTCCTCTTCCACACGGATGGACGGACGAACGGACGGAACGGCGCGGAAGAAGAGCTAGCGACTGAATGCGATGGAACACTGCGATGGGGATCGAGGCCTGCGTCTGGACGCTCTCCATCGCCTCGCTTCACCTTGCTGCGCGCAGCTCGAGCGAGGCGAGCTTCAGGCGACGTCAGAGACCCCCGCGCGGTCGCTCACGATCGATCGCAAGGGCGCAAGGTTGGACGCAAAAGCGTTCATGACGCTTTGGTCAAAGTTCACTACTCATTGCGCATGCTCCCCATTCAGACCTGAAGGCTCATCCGTCACCTACCGCGTTCATGAAGAACATACAGCCGCTCATTGGGGCTGGGACCGCGCCTCTTGGATTCATGTCGCTCGCCCAGGTCGCCCAATATCGCCCACATCGATAATCGCCCATACCGTCCATATGCATCGTGGGTCTTGTCTCGATCCATCTCCGCTGTTCCTTCGACGTCTCCTATCGCTTGATCGCTCCTGACATCTCCGCGCCGCCCCTAGGCCTACGATATCGGCGTTCCGGGACACTCGCCGCACAAACGCGTGTATGGTACGTATGTATATGTTATACTGCATATCACAGCTCGCAGAGGCGCCTTCCGCATAGGGGCATAGGCGCGTCCTAAGCTTGCAGACAGCTCGCCTAAACCACGTTGCACCTTGCGATCGGTAAGTAATGCAATTACATGGTTATCATTCGTCTATCTCTCCTTGCCAAAGGTGCTTTTGCCTGCCCTGTATTCCCCGCAGCCAGGCTAGCCGCCTTGGATCATGGGGGGACCCTGATGTGACCAGATGGTTCTTTGCAGATACAGTTGCACGCGACCGTGGTACACCGTCACTCGAATCCCTCCTCCGCGATTCTGTGGACGCCTCACCTCCAGATTTCGTATGTCTGGGCATTTCTGCGGCACCAGGGCCGATCCACAGCGTTCTCCCAGGCGCTCCACACAACTGTGCAAGGTCGGCTTGTGCGAAGCGCCAGGCTACGCACACACACGGACGGGCCATGGTCCGCGAATAGTGCAAACGCAGTGGTCATGCGACGCCCTCGTCCGTGACAATACAGAGATGGCGATCGTCGCGACCACCGCACCGAGGCCACATGTTCGCCCACTACTAATATAGCCACTGAGGCTAGTCTTAGCCTGAGGCTCGTAGTCCGTCCGATTCTATCTTGGGCTCACCTCGCGACCCCCATTAGATCGCCAACGGCGACCACCCGCGTTCCTTCCGCATACGTAACGATTGGCCTCGGACTTTGCGCATCCTCGAGCTCTCTGGCCCGTGCGCTGCGGTGCCCCGAGGGCTTTGGTTTGGCTTGTGCGAACACGGATGGGTAGGGGCTATCACCAGTCACTAATAACCCAAGTTGAATGTGCTGGGCGGTGGCGGCTGCGGCCCCGACTTCGAGGCGAATCCAGCTCGAGCTCGATTGTCCGCGGGGCCGCGCGGACCCACATGTGGCGGCGGCGGAGGCACAGCACGGTAACCTCAACTACTGACACCATCTAGATAGTCCATGACGTATACGAATGGGTACTCCCGTCCTCGTCAGGACACGGTCTACAGTGAGGCGAGCGTTCGAAAGAGCTCGACCGTGTTTCGTGCAATGTAACTGCCATCTTCGAGGGCGCGTTTGCGACTGGACGGTATCTTGTGCCGTCTAGCTCTAGCCTCAGGCCTCAGTGGAGGAAAGAAGCATCTCCACAGTCGGCAACTGCGTTTTAGCATCCCCCGCATCGAAGCCTTGCCTCGGCTCCTCATGCTCGACGCACAACCTCCACTGGCACGCCCCCACCTTCCACACGCGAAGCTCCCCGGTAATTGCGGAAGAATCTTTGGGTGCGTCTTGTGCCCGAGCCAGGTTCGAGGGTCTAGGCTCATACTCGTGACGTCGCATTAGGACCGCACCGCTGGAAGGGTGACAGACGACCTCAGTGTAAATACCTCTGCAGCCGCAGCGCGATTAGGTGCGCACCCGAGTCCCGCCTTGGCTTCTCGAACTCAGACAGGTGCCGGGTACGCAATGAATTCCTATTCCGGCTCCCCATCCTCCCACTGTCACCGGCTTCTCTCCGCTGGCATTGCAGCCTATCCTTCTCTCTCCTGCAACTCGGCGCGACACAGCAGTCATCACGCGTGCTCAGGCCCCTGCCGTTGCGGCCCGCGAAGATGCACGCGTCCGAGTCGCAGACTCGCATGGCGAAAGCTAGAGTGTGCTTCCACGTCCATGCCAATCATAGAGCTGCTACGTACGTTGCGCCGCTCACAGGACTGTCTGGAAATCCATGCATGACACGAAAAGGGGTCCTCGTGCGGCTTCACGCATGCTGCTACAAACTTGGAATTCGCTCTCAGGGCGGCGTTCACCAGGCGCTCCTTCTCAGATCTCACAGGGACGCATGCGCATGTATGGAAGCCTCCCGAGAGGTAAACGGATTTCAAGGCGTTCGTGCATACGGCACAGGGGCATGCGACTAGATCTATTGACGATCATGACATCTGGCTCTCACCATCTCGTGTGGTACGTACGAAGGTGCAGAATACCTCGGACTTAGTTCGCATACCGTGGCAAGCACTCATGAGGTCGAAGGGAGACCCAGGCTGAGTTATACTTATCCTCACAGACCTCCTGTACAGGTGTCGACTTGTCTATAAGGCTTGGGTATTGATACGGATGGAAAACGAGCTTTGAAGATAACGCATGCTACTATTCACTGTCGTGCTGATTAGGGGAAAGTATACTGCTTTTCAAACCACCCCACTGGTATGTTTGTACTTGGCCGAATATTGAGGGAGACAAGGCGCTCGTGGCCGGCAACCCGGGCCGTTGGTGCCGGATTCGCGTGATTCCCACGGTCGTTCAATATGTTCTGAACACAATCGCTAGTGCTCGAATACGAACCTATACGAACCTCCTTTGCTCTTCGCGTCGTGCTATCATATCTTCCCACAACATGGGCAAAGCACGCAGACTACGGTCGGTGCCCCACCCGGCCAGCGTACCATGAAGATTGTCAAAAGTAGTCCTTC
Source organism: Coriolopsis trogii (assembly GCA_020543525.1). NCBI lineage: Eukaryota > Fungi > Basidiomycota > Agaricomycetes > Polyporales > Polyporaceae > Coriolopsis > Coriolopsis trogii. The sequence goes on from JAHYIO010000039.1 coordinate 1,241,620, forward strand.
GACTCATCAGGAAACAGCGCCCACTCCGGAAGGAGACGGGTCTCCGTTTGATCCGAAGGGAGATTGACATCTCCGATGGCACCATCAGGGAGGGTCAGACTCCTACAGGAGTATAATCTCCTGCAGGAGCTCGTTGGAGATGTGTATCCTGCAGGAGAGTCATATCTCCATAATACTCTCCACCATAGCCAGAGACATGCTGCCATGTACACAGCAGAGTACACACCGGTGCTCCTGTGGTTGGTAGTAAGTTGTCACAATGTCACCATAAACAGTTTGCCATCCCACAGGTGGAGGTTGGTGTTGACAGGGTGCTGCTCAAGGCCGGAGGGATGGAAAGGTACACTCTGTCTGTAGACACTGAGTACGAACATGGTCACAATGGTGTATCAGTCACTGATACCTGATTACTATTGTGAATAGACTCTAGTCATGTATGTGCCACTATCTAGCTCTCAAGAAACATCACAAAGCTCACAATACTACAACCATGATTGCATACTACATCGCAAGGAGAACTCCATCTCCTGCAGGATCCACCCATCTCCTGTCGAGGACCCGGCAGGAGATGCGGGATCAAGATAGATCGGAAATCTCCGGAGCTCCTCCGGCTCCGTCAGGAGCCTGATGGAGCCAAAAGAGATATCCGCGTTTCCTGATGGACCCGAAACATGGCGTCCCCGTGTCAAGAAAGCGAAGAAACTCTTTACCGTTCCCCAACCGCCTACAGCTTCTCCTGGCCCTACCGCGGCTCCTGAGGTCCCTCGGGATGCCGCAAGTGAGAAGTGATGCCGCTATTGGCTGGGCACCTCTCTTGTAGGAGGACCCATGTGTGAGGGAATCTGTCACTTGTGGCAAAAGTGGTACGTGTTGGCTTATTCGTGATCGCCCTCTATCTTACATTTTGCCCTCTGTATAGTCTTTACTGCGTACGAGAAGTGTTCCACGCTGATTGCTTAGCAGATTGGAGATGTGTTTGGCTCGTCATACTAGTATGTCATACTTCATCTTTGATCTTGAATACCGAGCGTGCAGGTGGGCCCCAAGCCGGTATATGCGTGTTAGAACACCTCGAAGGGCAAACTGGATCAAGGCAATATACTATACCTCACTGCCAGCATGGGGTGCTGGAGTGCTAGTGGCAAATGGTGACCGCCAATGAACAGCCTGGCCGGCGCGATTTGAGGCGTGAGGCCCCAGGGTAATTACATTGCTACTCTCTCAGCAAGCCCTCACACAGCCTACCAAGATTCCTCCTGCTCGCTGTCCAAGTCATCGATTCTTTCGCTCAATTGAGTTCACCAACGCAGACGGAGGAAAGTCTTCCCCACCTGAAGGTAAGCGCATACTCCAGAACCTCTATGTATGGAACGCTCATCTACAGCGTTCCGTTGTTACCTCCGTAACATTTTCTTTACGGCAGGACGGCTTCTCAGCTGCTTGCATCGAATGCCTTCGCACCCAGACGTTTAATACTTGCTTACCATACGCAAGCCGGTCCGTGGTACTCGTGACCCACCTTCTTCACCTCCTCACTTCCTCGTGATGACCTCTATGGAGCGCACTGCATCGTGCACGACAGTAATGACATAACGCTCCTAATCGTTCATCGTATAAGATGCGCGTACGCAGTCCGGGCAATCTGCACGATAAGCATCCGGGCAATCTGCACGATAAGCATCCCGCTTCTGACGATGCGACTGTCGGTCTCTCTCGCTCTTATCACACTATGGGCGGCGCAAAGTGTCGCGAAGACTTGCAAGTTGAGGCCACTTGGACGTGGAAAGAGCGACGTATCACAGGCAAGTTTGTGCTGCCGCGCGAGCGACCGATTGCCTGACAGGGGTACATCTAGATTGAAGCAGCCATCGCTGTCTGTGGGCACGGCGGTACCACCGTACTCGAAGCAGGGGAGTACAACATCACTAGGTACCCCGAAAAGTCGACGGTGTCCCTCGGTTCCATTTCTCACCGTGAAGTGTTCTCTAGGAAGATGCGCTGGAACCTCGTCAACTCCCGTGTCGACCTACACGGTGTGCTTAACGTGTGTATCCTTTTACCCGCCCCGCCGGACAACCAGGAAGCTGACTATATGCGGCGTACCTTCTCCTCCAGTTCGTATTCGACCTTCCCTACTGGATGAACCCCAGCTCCACCGACCGCGTCATCTTCATACAATCCCAAGCCTCCTGGTTTACACTCACCGGCCACGACTTTACGCTCAACGGCCACCAGACGGGCGGGATCGTCGGCAACGGCCAGCGCTGGTGGTCTTGGTACGGCAATGCGACGCGGCTCGATGGAGATGGCCGCCCGGTGTCGCTCACGCTCTCGCATGTGCAGCGCGCGGTGGTGCGCGACTTTACGGTGCACGCGCCGCCGTTCTGGTGCAACGCGGTCGCGGACTCGCGGGATGTGGTGTATGATGGAATGAGGTGCGTTGCGGAGAATGCAGATGAGAGGTGGTTCGGGCAGAAGTGAGTCCGCGTTCGTGTGTGTCTGTGTTGCGTATTGAGACGTATGCGGGCAGCGTTGTGTGGAATACTGACGGTAGGTGTCTGTTTCTTCCCGACGGGTGGTATGGTATGGCATGCTGACGATTGAGCACCGAACGATAGGCATCGACACGTTCCGGTCGGACAACATCACTATGATCAACTGGGACGTGGGTGCCGCTTTTAGGACTGGGAGCGTAACCGCTTGCCTACTCACTGCTGACTATGCCACAGATCACTTCCGGCGATGATTGTCTCGCGATCAAAGGGGTAAGCCCAATGTCGCCTGCAATGGCTTCCTCGTACCGAGAGCAGTACCTATTTACGCATCTTACATGATACCAACACCTGCAGAACTCGACGAACATCTTTGCGCGCAATATCACCTGCCGCGGAGGTACAGGTATCGCGTTCGGGTCACTGGGACAATACGAAGACCTGGTACGTGGATTGCCTTGCTTATATACTGTCACCACGGCAGACTGCGGGGCTTCTGACTGGACTTCTGCACAGCCCGACTACGTGGAAAATGTCGTCCTGGATGATATAACGGTAGTGTACCTTCGCGCCGTCGTCCCCATCTGACATTGTTGCTGAGATCTCCCTTTGATGTCGGCGCGCGTCGGACAGTTTATTCGTCCGGACAATGCGCAGGTGCAACCGTTGATGGAACATGGCGTGCGCGATTCATTTTTGTATGGAGACATGAGCGCATTAGCTTATTGACAAGATGATTCGGGCTCAACAGGTGTACTTCAAGTCTTGGACAGGTACTCGGATTGGGTTCCCGCCGACAGGGGGAGGAGCAGGTCTCGGTGAGTCTGTCTTAAATGTCATGTCGTCGGGAACGTTCGACTGGCGTGAGCCTAATGCATACAATCAACATGTGGCAGGTCGAGTGTCGGGCGTCGTCGCGCGCAATATCAAGGTCGATGAAGTGACAACTCCGATCCAGCTCTATCAGACAAACCTCGGACATCCGTGAGTTCTCACTGTCTCGAGAGGCTGGGCGCTAATGTTATCGTGCGACCGGCCGGCACAGTGGCGACGCGCCTTCGCAGCTACACTTCGCCAACTTGACATTTGTGAATTGGACGGGTACAGCCCAGACGTCTACGAGTGAGTGTTGAGTGCTGTTCTATGATCGAGGCAGGCGTGCTACGTTGTCCTCGTCAACTTGTCAGTCTCGATGGCAAGTTCGCGAGGGCAATGTTGCATATTTTGAAAAATAAGAATGTATGAATGGACCGTGTACTGCGATCGGCACCTACGGATTTTGCTCGCTGTGGGCAAGTCTGCATGATTTTGATGTGAAGATGGGGTGAACATCATGGATGAGATTGTGAGACTGTGAACTGATGATCCTGTTCTCACGTCCTACGTAGTCGTTGATCTTGAGTGCAGCTATGCGGCACCATGCGCGGACATTACGTTCGACAAGATTAGCATCGAAGCAGGGAGTGGTGCCGGCGAAGGGCCGGCATACAGGTGTGTGAACGTAGCAAGCGCAACCGGGGTTCCTACAGGAGGTGAGCATGCATAGTTGTGTGTTCGTTGCCTTCGCGCGGGTGTTGGAAGGAGATGCTAATAGTATCCGGCTATTTCTGCGACAACCCTGTTGCCCACGACGATGGGGATTTGAGAAGGATGCGTCAGTGCCAGTGCCGCAGTCAAGGAGATGTGAAAGGTGGTGATTATCTTGAGAAGTTTGAGTCATCCCTGGTTGACTTGAGGCTATATAGCTGTGTGCGGTTGATAGATACGTATGCTAGCGTTCTTACTTGACGTGTGCGACGTTCCGTCATCTGTGCTGCTCGAAAGGGCGGAATGAATCAGAGATGGGTGATGCAAGCCGTCTGCCATCTGGTGTGCCGTGCGCAGCAAGAGCGTTGAGAACACTGGCGAGCACAACGGTTGTCCGTCCGAGGGCCGCGCTGATGCCACGCGCACGATCATCGCTGGGTTGTGCGCTGTGTGTCTGTGTGCGCCGGTGGTGGGCTGGGAGGAGTGCGCTGGGCGTCGTGCTTGTCGCTGTCGCGGTCAACGTCTGGACATCATGGGGGCGGGGCCGAGAGCTGGACGGGACTCTCAAATCTCAGCTCTGGCCTGGTTGGCGTTAGCTGCGGTGCGCGGATGGCGCCATGACAACGTTTGTCGGCAGGAACAGGCGCCCAGCATAGGCGTGCCGGCTCGCGCGAATCACAAAACAGCTTGTCCGCCAACCACCACCGTCCCCCGCTCCCTCCCTTCCCTTCTTTTCTTCGCCCTCAAACCGTTGTCCTTCACTGCAGGCCGGCCCTCATTCTGCGCAGGACGTCGACTTCGAGCTTGACCTGACTAGACCGACAAACAAGCCCACAAGGCACAGACGATGCCCTTCAACCTCCGAAGGCACGACAGCATGGATTTCTCAGACGGAAAGATCCCCTCGCTCGAGCAGCACCCCGACATTGTCATCACCAGCCAGCCCTCCCACCTCCAGCGCAACAAGACCGAGCGCCGTCGTCTTCAGGGCCTCCAGCGGACCACCTCCGCTGCGTCCCAGCCCGTTACTCCCTATGTGCCCCGCACGATGATGGAGAAGTACAACCACTGGATGATCAACGAGGGTGGCAGACGTTTGTTCTTCTTTGTCTTCCTCTTTCTCCATGCCCTCGTTATCGCCTTCGGTTTCATGCACTACCAGCTCAAGGATAACTCGGTCGGCGCGCGCTCGACGTTCGGTATCACCTTCCGTGAGTGTCTTAGCAACCTCTACTCTGCAGCTTCTTCTCCTTGCTGATTTGCGTCCTTGCTCATAATAGCGATCGCGCGTACCGCCGCGCTCGTTCTCCACGTTGATGTCGCGTTCATCCTGCTCCCCGTCTGCCGCAACTTCATCTCCCTCCTCCGCCGGACCTCGCTCAACTCGTTCATTCCGTTCGACAAGAACATCACGTTCCACAAGGCTGTTGCCTGGTCCATCGTCATCTTCTCCATCGTCCATATCGTCGCCCACATGGTCAACTTCACCGAGCTTGCCATGATTGACCCCGACGCAGTGACGACGGGCCAAAAGTTGGTCGCTTTCCTCGCTGCCAACTTCGCCACCGGTCCCGGTGCTACCGGCTGGATCATGACCGCCGCTCTCGGTATCATGGTCTGGTTCGCTATCGAGAAGCGCCGCCGTGCACACTTTGAGTGGTTCTGGTACTCGCACCACCTCTTCATCGTCTTCTTCATCAACTGGCAGCTTCACGGTATGTTCTGCATGATCCAGCCCGACCGTCCTCCGTACTGCTCCTTCAACACTATCGGTGTCTTCTGGGTATGTGACTTCCCCTGAAATGAGACATCTGGGTCTGACTCTGTATCAGCGCTACTGGCTCGTGGGCGGTGTTATCTGGATTTACGAGCGTATTCTCCGTGAGGTTCGCTCCCGCCACCGTACCTACATTTCCAAGGTCATCCAGCACCCCTCAAACGTCATGGAGATTCAAATCAAGAAGGAGAAGACGGTCACTCGCGCCGGCCAGTACATCTTCTTGTGCTGCCCCGAGATCTCGTACTTCCAGTGGCACCCCTTCACGCTTACGAGGTGCGTCGTGTGCGCGTTTTACCCCAGATACGTGCTAATTCGTCACCTCCAGTGCTCCTGAGGAAGACTACATTTCCGTTCACATCCGTGTCGTCGGCGACTTCACACGTGCATTCGCCAGGGCCGTCGGCTGCGACTTTGACAAGAAAGGCAAGGGCGAGAAGAATGATGCTGGAGGGAAGGTCGTGGGTACGGCTACGAACCCGCCCATCAACCGTGTCCTCCCCCGTGTCATGGTCGACGGTCCCTTCGGTTCCGCCTCCGAGGACTTCCTGAATTACGAGACCGTTCTGCTCGTTGGTGCCGGTATCGGTGTCACGCCTTTCGCGTCTATCCTCAAGTCGATCTGGTACCGGATGAATAACTTCAACTCGTCAAAGCCGACGCGGCTGAGCAAGGTGTACTTCACGTGGGTCATCCGTGACTTTGGCTCGGCCGAGTGGTTCCATTCGCTCCTGCACGCGATCGAGGAGCAGGACACACAGAACCGGATCGAGATCAACATCTATTTGACTGCGAAGATCAAGGAAGAGGACATGAACAACATCATCGTCCAGGACGTCGGCGCCGAGAAGGACGCAATCACTAACCTGAGGGCGCCGACGCATTTCGGGCGGCCGAACTGGGACCGCGTCTTCAGCTCGATTGCGGAGAAGCACCCCGAGACGGACGTCGGCGTGTTCTTCTGTGGACCGTCGGTGCTGTCGAGGCAGCTGCACACCATGTCGAACAAGTATTCTTCGCCCAAGGGTACCAAGTTCTTCTTCGGAAAGGGTGAGTTGGTTCCTGCTTTGCCAGGGATTGTTGCTGATCATGGAATGCGTCATGCAGAGAACTTCTAGACGTCGACGCGTCAGGCGTTCGACGGGGGCGTTCAGGGATTTTCTGCTGCAGATACGTCTGGCTGTACACTTATCGTTGCTCCATCTACCATCCGTCTGCTTACCAGGAGGCCGCTGCCGCTGTATGCTCTCTTGACTTCAGCCACGAGCCCGCTGGGTTTGTTTGCGTCAGGCGTCGGTCGCTTGCCACGCGTCCTTTCGTTTGTTTGAGTCTCGTTCCCCACCTCACCCCGGATACACGGTTCGGTCCAGCTATTGTTAGTTATCTGTTTTATATACTGCCTGCTAGATGTACTAGTCTGGCAATGGAAGCCTATTGGGAGTCAGTTTGGTGTGCGTGTCGAGAATTGATAAAGTCAGCATCGTATACCAAGTGTGCGTGCGGTCTGCGCGTTTGTCCCACCACTACGCACCAGTGTGCTAACGATCACATCTTGACAAGCCACGACATGTGAGGCGTATCTGCGCAGAATTCGAGGGACAAGATAGCGTAAGAACGTATTACAAGCGTGGAAGAACACCCACTAATAGGCGCGTTTCCTCTTGTTGGCTGCCTCCACGACCTCTCCCACTCCCGCGTCGAGCACGTTTAAGATGACGGTGTGTAGAGGCGCAAGCCTCACCACCCTCTCCGACGCGTGCGTTCGCGGTTTCTGGGCCGCCATAGTTCCTACCGCACTCGTTGGCCTCATACTACTCGCAAGTCTCCCTCCTGTCCGCCGACTGCTCCGTGTCGCCGCGAAGCCTTTTGCGAACTTTCTCTCTCTCTCGGAGGCAGAGGCTTTGTTGAATGAAGGGAAGAACTTGGAGGACGAGGAGGCACCCGGGGTGCCACTTTGGCGTACGCTCGTTCTCTCGTCCGTATCGCTCCTAGAGTCGCTCCTTTGGGTCGGCGTGGGTTGCTACAGCCTCATCATCAACCCAGACGATACATGGAACGGAGTCCGCGACTTTCTCGTTGCCACGACGTGGTTGTACTCTGCCCTTCGTCCCGTGGTCGCGCCCACCGCTACCGCGCCGTTTGACCTCTTCACCCTGTATGCGTCGCATCTCATCCTAGGGACGGTCGTGCTCCTCGGGCACGTCTATGACCGATATGTCTACGATATTCCGATGCCCAATACGATCAGGACAGTAGTGTACATCGTCAACCTCCTCGCCGTCGCAGGCCTGTTCACCCTCGTTATGAGGATGCCCCTGGCCATCCCGAGCAACCGTATCAAGGAAGAAGTCGTGAGTCGAGATACGACCGTAGTGAGTACGAGATCTGACCATCCCGCAGGGCAAGACGGTGTCGCCGGAAGACTACACGACCGTATGGGGTTGGACCTCCTTCCGCTGGGTCATGCCCCTGCTCGAGAAGGGCACATACAACACTCTGAACGAATCCGACGTGTGGTCGCTCAGCCCGACCTTCCAAGCCCGCCCCCTTTACACCAAGTTCTCGCGCACCTCTGGCAAGCTTTTCAAGCGGCTGTGGAAGGCGAACACGCTCGACCTCACGCTCGACTTTGTGCTCACCTACCTCAGCGTCGTCTTCAACTATGCAGGCCCGTTCTTCCTCAAGCGCATCCTTGACGCGCTCGACGACGCAGACCGGAACCCCGAGAAGCGCGCCATAGCGTTCATTTACGCCTTCCTCGCATTCGCAAGTTCGCTGCTCAAGGCGCAGGCTGACTGCCAGCACCTGTGGTATGGGCGGCGTGCGGCGACACGCATCAGGTCGGAGCTCATGGCCGCCATCTACGACAAGGCGCTCAAGCGGAAGGACTTCTCTGGCATCGTCGACAAGGACGCAGGGAAGGGTGCGAAGAAGGCGGACGCGAAGGAAGACCCGAAGGCGGACGATCCCAAAGCTGGCGCGGACATTGGCAAGATCGTCAACCTGATGGCTGGTGACGCGAATCGGATATCCATGACCGTGTCTGCTTGCTACTTCGTCTACGGAGCGCCCTTTGAGATCGTTATTGCTTCTCTCTTCCTCTATCAGTGAGTGGTCTAAGGAGAGTGATTGCGAGGGCTACTGACGCAAGACTCGACAGGCTGCTCGGCTGGTCTGCTTTCGCAGGTTTCTTTGTTCTGGTCCTCAGCTGGCCGTTGAACAACTTCGTGGCGAGGCGCTCTATTCGTATTCAGAAAGGCACCTCCACGGCGCGCGACAAGCGTATGGCCGTCCTGAACGAACTCATCAGCGCCGTCAAGTTTATCAAATTTTTCGCTTGGGAGGACAGGTGGATCGAGAAGGTCCTCGAGGCTCGCGAGGTCGAAATGCAGTGGATGATCAAGTGTATGTCCATACGATGGTTAGAGGTCATATACGAGAGCTCATGATTCCCTAGCTCGGTTGAACAGCGTCATGTTCCAGCTGATCTGGGTCATTGCGCCCGTCTTGGTATCCGTCACCTCGTTCTTCGTCTTCGTCGCTCAGGGCAACGAGTTGACTGTTGGGATAGCTTTCACGGTGAGCGTCCTAGCATGAACATTTCCCTCTAATGCTAATGCGTTCCCCACAGGCCATAGCGTTGTTCCAGATGATCCGTGCCCCACTGAACGTGATTCCTGCCTGGATTGTCCAGATCCTCCAGTCCAAAGTCGCCCTCGATCGGATTGCTACCTACCTCGACGAAGATGAGGTTGATGAACAAGTGTCCACCATCAAGAAGGGTCGTGTCCATCCCTCCGCTGAGTCGGAGAGCGGGTTAGGTATCCAGAACGGCTCGTTCAAGTGGAATGAGGTGGAAGAGAAGCAGGATGACAAGGCGAAGGACGCCAATAAAAAGGTTAACGGCTCAGAGGCTGCTGCTGCGCCCACCGACGACGCTGCCACGGCCGTGGATGATGCGTCCATCACGAGCGCCGGACTCGCGTCCCCGACCGACCACCGGTTCGAGCTGCGAGACATCAACGTGATGTTCCCCGAAGGCAAGCTCACGCTCGTCACGGGCCCGACGGCGAGCGGCAAGACGGCGCTCCTGATGGCGCTCCTCGGCGAGCTGACGACGTTGGAGGGCAAGATCATCATGTCGAAGAACCCGTCCAAAGTCGACGAGCACGGGCTCTCGCAGACGATCTCGTACGCGGCGCAGTCGCCGTGGCTCCGGCACCAGAGCATCAAGGACAACATATTGTTTGGGTACCCGTACGACGAGCAGAGGTACAAGGCCGTCGTGGAGTGCTGTGCGTTGCAACCCGACCTGGATATGCTGGAGGATGGCGACGCGACGGAGATTGGGGCACGTGGAGTTAGTCTGTCCGGTGGGCAGAAAGCTCGGTGAGTCATGCATAGGTTAATGTATGCATTCCTGTAGCTCATTTGTGTTGGTAGTGTTGCTCTGGCACGAGCGGTGTATGCGCCAACCAAGTACGTTCTGCTGGACGACCCTCTGAGCGCTGTCGACAGTCACACGGCGCGGTTCCTATTCGAGAAGCTTTTGCGCGGACCGCTCTTGGCGAATCGCACTGTGGTACGTTCTTTGTAGGCTTGCCGGTGATAAGAAGCGCCCTCTCACCTCGTTCGCAGATCCTAGTCACCCATCACGTCGAACTCGTCCTCCCTGGCGCACATTACGTCGTGCGTATGCTGGACGGTCGGATCGATACCCAGGGTACTGTGAAGGACTTGCGTGCGAGTGGTGTGCTTGATGATATCGCACAAGTCGAGGAGATCGAAGCTCACAAGGAGGAGCAGGCGGTCGAGGCCATTAAGGAGGAGAACCCGAACGCGGAGATTGATGCGGAGGCTGGTGGAGTTGAGCCTGCTGCCGTGAAGGACAAGAAGAAACCACGGAAGCTCATTGAAGACGAGCATCGTGAAACTGGGAGTGTCAAGTGGCGCATTTATAACACGTACTTGAAGGCATCGTAAGTGCTTCCGTGTTCCTGTCGGGTCGCAATGTGGACGGCCCAATACTGACGCGACGCAGGTCGTACTGGACGTGGGGTATACTCTTCTTCCTCATCATTTTCGCCCAAGTCTTGGGTATTGGTGAGAAGCTTTGGATTAAGGTCAGCATTAGCGAGCAAACCCTCTGTTCTCTGACATCTGACATTATTGATTAGATTTGGGGTGAAGCATATGGTGCAAGTGACAGCACTCCCCCTCCTTCGGCGCAGTTCATGTCCTCATACAACGCTTACGCGGAGCAGCAGCACGTTCTCGACCATGGCATGGCGCACTTCCATCATACTACTATGGGACACAGTCCGAGCGTGCCCTTCACGACCAGGCAGATCATGTTCCCGCCTGCCCAGGAGCACCCTTACTTCTACATCGGCATCTACGCTGCGATCTCGCTGGCGTCTGCTTTCGTCGGTATCATTGCTGTCATAACGCAGTACACCGGGGCGCTTCGGGCGTCCAGGATACTGTTCGACAGACTCCTGAAGACGGTGGTCCGTGCGACGATGAGGTGGCACGATGTGACCCCCCAGGGTCGTATGCTGAATCGCTTCAGCAAGGTGAGAATCTCGTGTCTTATCGTACTCGTCTCAATACTGATGTCGTATTCAGGATGTGGAGACGGTGGACTCATCCTTGTCGTCAACCCTTCAGCAGGTCAACCAGTCGCTCGCCCTGTTTGCGGTCTCTATGTTGACGGTTATGTACGTCGCTCGTTCGTCGTTCAACATATGCTGTCTCTGACGCTTCATATAGCTTCTTCTTCCCACTCTTCGTCTTCCCCGCTATAGTCCTCGGATACTTCTACCGGCAGGCCGCCATCGCGTATCTAAACACTGGACGCGACATCCGTCGCATGGAGTCCAACACACGCAGTCCCATCTTTGCGAACTTCAGCGAGCTGCTGGAGGGTATCGTTACCGTGCGCGCGTTCTCTGCGGAGGAGCGCTTCCTCGACGATTTGTACAAGAAGGTGGACCTGACTACGCAAATGTGGTATACGTTCTGGATGACGAACCGCTGGCTCCTCTTGACGTTTGATGCGCTCGGTGCCACGGGTATCCTTGCGACGACGTTGTTTGCGCTGTCGGGATACGTGAAGGCTGGTCTGGCTGGCGTCTGCATCACGTCCGCGATGTCGTTTACGAACAGCGTATACTGGGCATGTCGCTTCTGGACTGCACTTGAACTAGATCTGAAGTCCGTGTCACTTTTCTCTCTTCTGGAGGACAACTGATCTGATACGTTCTTGACTGCAGCTCCGTCGAACGCGTTGTAGAGTATCTTGACCTGCCGCAGGAGCCGCCCGCAATCATTGAGTCGAATCGCCCGCCTGCTTACTGGCCGTCCTCAACAAGCCAGAATCAAGACTCGATGCTTGTGGTCGAGGACCTAACCATCAAGTACGCCCCAGATCTACCCGCTGTGCTCCGCGGCGTCTCGTTCTCGCTCAAGGCCAAGGAACGAGTTGGGTTGCTCGGGAGGACGGGTAGCGGCAAGTCGACGCTCGCTATGAGTATTCTGAGATTCGTGCGTATCATGATTTCTGCAATATTGTCGTATTCAATTGTTGACTTTCTTGTGCGTGCAGGTGGACCCGGCTGGTGGTAAAATCTTCATTGACGGGATCGATATCTGTAGTATTGGCTTGCATGACCTGCGCTCGCGCATTGTAAGCACACCCCGTATGATAAGTGAAGGCCACCACATCACTGACCCTTCACACAGACTTTCATTCCACAAGACGCCACACTCTTCTCGGGTACACTACGAGATAACCTTGACCCCTTCGGTGAGCATATATATGATCCCACTTGTTTTTCCGTGTTCACGATGACTTCTGCAGGCGAGCATACCGATGCAGAGTGCATTGACGTGTTGGAACGGGTACAAATGCTCACAGACAGCCAAGCGGCCTCCCAGCGCACCTCACGCGAAGCCTCCCGTGCTGCGTCCCGCGCGGGCTCAGTGCACGATAGCGAGCATGGTCGCGAGGCGACCATTGCCTCCATATCCACCTCCCCGACGGAGACCGAGGGCAAGACCGTCATCACGCTCGACACTCAGGTCTCTCCTGGCGGCACGAACTTCTCGCAGGGCCAGCGGCAGCTGATCGCGATGGCGCGCGCCCTGCTCCGGCGGAGCGCGATCATCGTCCTCGACGAGGCGACGAGCAGTATTGACTTTGCGACGGACGCGAAGATCCAGGCGACGATCCGGGAGGAGTTTGGGGACTCCATGCTACTCACCGGTGCGTTCTCTTCTCCCCTCTGTCATGTGTATGTTTAGCTGACGGCGGTCGAATATGACAGTCGCCCACCGCCTGCGGACGGTCATCGACTACGATCGGCTGATCGTGCTTGACAAAGGCGAGCTGGCCGAGTTTGACACTCCGTTGAACCTGATCCAGAAGGAGGACGGGATATTCAGGAGCATGTGCCTGAAGAGCGGCACGTTTGCCGAGCTCGAGGCCGCCGCGAAGGCCAAGGCAGAGCGTGATGCGCGTGTGTCTTCGTCCTGACTGGTAAGTAGCGTAGACGTATGGTAGCGACCAGCTGCAAGTCCTTTTGTACTGTCGATGTGTTGTGTGTTTTTCTTGGTGCCGTAATTTATCGTCGTCCGCTGTGGGCCGTTTCACTGGTGTTGTCCTTAGGCAGTCCCGCCAGGATCATTTAGCATTCACGAGCTGCGCCGCTTCCGAACGACTAATCGCAGTTTCTACCTTAGTAGTACCTAGGCAGTCACGGTTCACCCCCGGCTATCGCAGTAGGAGGTCCTTCATGTGAACATATCCTACGCAGAGAGATTATCCGGGATGATCCCCAGACCTGATACCTTGGTTACACACCTGCGAAGTATAGAAGGACTATAATCCACTTTCCATTTCGTGTGGCTAATCGGATATCTCTGAGAGGCGAGTGATAGTGATGCTGAAACTACTCCGAGAGCCGTCTCTTCAAGTTGCTCCTCCTAGCGCAGTGGTTCATGGGCATCCGACGCAGGATGCATCCATGACAGCGGACGCCACCGTAAGGGATGTCATCTACGTGAGAGTCGTGAAGATGTTCGTATAGAACGTTGTACGCATACACTACCGTTTCGTTGAAACGAGGGGTGATAGAGAGAGGTCAGGATGGTCCGCCGGGGGGGGGGGGGTATTCGTGTTGTGCCATGTGCTGCCGGAGATGAAATCGGGAATTGATCGACCGTCCTTTGTGTCGATAGATATAAGTGGGGATTGGACGCCAGTCATAGCACAGGAACGGGAGATATCCGTCACGTTCTTCGTCAATTCTACGAGTCACAGCCTGCGCGGCTGCGATGAATGTGAAGTGGAGACAGCCAAAGGACAAGAGAGATAGTGGACTGCATATGTGGAAGTATCTGAGGCAAGTGAGTGGGGCGACGTCCGTGCTGACATTGGTTCGACATTCGGCTACTGCGGATGTTTACTGCCCGTGCCTGCATCTGTTGGGAGGAAACGGAAGGCATGAGCATACGACGAGCTATGTCCAAATGCAAGCAACTTATGCGTATGCGTGACCTGTGCATCGTTGTAAGCTGTCTTTGTTTGCGTCTCCGTGTATCGGTACTTCAATAACTGCCGACAGTTCAACGTACACAGAATCGAGCTGATGACAAGCTGATATGGTCACTACATCATGAGGAGGAAACGAGCGGACTTGGTTTATGATAGCTGGAGAGCAACACAAGCACCACGTGTCTCGCGACACACGCTGAGCATACATGTCAATGGATGCAGTGAAGTCCAAACACACATGCCAAACCTCGATTTCTCCTGAACCAAGCGGGAGACACGCACAGACCATGTAGTTGCCGGATTGATGCTCCAGAGCTGCCCCTCTAATCCTCCGTTCGGGGGCGCGGCGCATTTGTGAACTTCACGTGGCGGTAGCACACCCAAACATGGTAACATTAGATCTGGTTTCACAGGCATGTCAGTCTCAGTTCGTCGTACTGGTACTTACTACGGGCGATGACTGTGTCTGGCGCATCCTATGCGACGTCACTTGCAGTCTTGGCACTTTGTGGGCTGAGCTGTTCGACATGACAAACCAACATCAGCCTCAGATGCTCATCGCATGCGTATGCCCCTTGTCATATTGTCAAAGCAACCCAGCAGCCGAGGCTGTGATGCTGGTAGGGCTCAACATCAGCCACACGTATGCGCACAGTTTGATGATACAAGATGTGAGTCCTTGTGAACAGTGCAGATGCAGTGTACATGCCTAGAGATGTGCCCATAGTCCAGCATAGGAAAGCCTCCTCTCTCGCCTTATGGACGCCCTACTCGTCTTCGGAGTCCGCGTCACGTTCCCGGCGACGCGGGCGGCGCGGTGGGGAAGGAATCACGACAGCGTCCATCCACATTGTCCTCGAGGCACCATGACTTCCGTGCGTACCTCTCGAGACGGAGTCACCCGCCCGAGCCTGACTTGCCCCCTCCATCCTGCCTTCGCTCGGCCGACGATCCCGCCGCGAGCCCGATGCGGATGCAGACGCACCTTCCGCATCGTCTCCACGATCAGCTGCGACACGCGGGCCTGAAGAAAGACGCGCGTGCTTGCGGGACAAGGGAAGGTACACCCCGTCGAACCTCTGATCGGGGCGGGAGAGGGGATGCGGGTCGTTGGACAGCGGCGCGATGGACTTGTGCTCCTGCTCGAAGATGATCGCGTAGCTTGGGGGGGTTATCTTGAGCTTCTTCGCGGCTGGGGGACCTGCGTGTAGGTGGTGGGATCGCGAACTGGAAGGGACAGGGATCTCGACGACCGGTCTCGCACGAGGTCGGGGGACGCGGTGTTCGAGCTCGGGGCTCTCATCGCGGATGCGCGTGGGGGCGAAGGAGTATGCGGGTGAATGTTCACGGTTTAGCGCGACCTGTTGTTCTTCGAGCTCTTGTGCGACGGCCTCGACTGCAGGGATTAGATGGGAAGGAGAGCGCAGTAGTCGACTCACGACCGTCCTCTTGAATGTCTTGCAAGATTTTCACCATTGCCTTTTTGCGAGACGAGTACTTGGACAAGCCGAGGTCGTCCAGCACGGCTCGTAGAGTGTCCGGCTGGAGTTTGGTCCATGGCATGTGTGACATGGTGATTTGTTGCGCGGATTGCGAGTAGAGAGAGAGAGAGAGGTCACTACACAGGCTCACCTCAACTGCCGCCGCACGCGTGCACGTGGACACCGGCTACGGCTACTATCATAGTCTATCATTGTTAGTGTTGCCGCGAGGCGAGGTGAGGCGAGGCGAGTCGTGCAACTCGATCAACTCGTCAGATCGAGTTCGATCGATGCGAGTTGCGAGTTGGCTCGCGAGTTGGTCCCCCAAGAGCTCTCTCGCTGATTCTGGCATCGCCCAATTTCGTCATGGGCGCCAACTCGGAGGGAGGGCGCTCAAAGGTCCGTGCTTCAACCAATCAGAAGCCATGATCAGCCACGGCGAGTCGCACCGCGAGTTGCGAGTCGCTCGCCTCGCCCCACTCGCCCCACCGAGTTGCCCAACTCACATCGGAACTCGCGAGTTCAACTCGAACTCGCGGCAACACTAATCATTGTCTTGATATCTTGATCTTGTCTTTGTACTACTACTACAGACTACTACACACCCGTACTGACTTGGCATTTTCGGACATTGACAACCGCCAATCATGGGACAGAGACATCAAGTGTTTCTCATTGCCCGGGTTCGCCCCCATGGCACGCCACCGAACCACCCCGGTCAGCGACGCTGCATCGCCGCCATGCACAATCATTGGTGCTTGGGGACTCTGCCCCTCCGTGCCATCAAGCGTCTCGTCGACCTCGTCAGCCAACCGGAGAACGCAGTCATCATTCGGGCAGAGCTCCGTGCCATCGATGGCAAGTATGGGGCCCATGGCAGTCGGCATCCCCCCATAGCTTTCATGTCATGTCCCTACACTGCGTCGTTGCTCATTGTCGCGTGGGACACCGACATCGAGCCAGGACATGTGTTCTACTCCGGGGGTTCCGATGTTCTGCAGGCTACCATCGGATGTTGGGACGAAGGTTGGTAACTTCCGCACATCGTCCGCAGTACTTGCTGATCATAACCTCTCAAATGTGTCAGACAACGACGACGGGATCTCTGTCTTGGACATCACAGATCCAGAAAAACCCGAGTATTGCTTCGCCACAAAGAGATCCGGCCTCACAGACGCAGAAGGTTATCTGGCGGGCTACTACGATCTCAACGAAGCGAAGGCCATCGTGTCAGATGGGACAAAGGACTCGCAGGTCAAACCATCGGCCATTGAAGAAGCCAAATTACGCCTTCGATCCGTACGCGACCTCGACTCAGTGCCTCTGATCAACATCTACGCCCTTCGCGAGGCTTGGCCGTCCCAAGCACCCACTAGAGTACACCATGGCAGCTTCCGCCACATCAGCCCTAGCCCCACCCCTGATGCTTCTGCCTCACCGGTCAGCGCTGCAGAGGGCATACCGACTCTTGCCGATTTGACGTTCGATATTGCTGTAAAGCACTGCCTCGAGGCGGACAACGGGTCCACTCTCGAGAACTTCCTGTGGCTTCCTGGCAAGGCCGCACGCGCAAGAGCCATCCTCCGCGATGTCAAGCCATTCGGGCCCAGAGCCGTCCGACTACTCGCCGTTGTTATAACGGAGAGCACAGAGACATCTGTTGACCTCTCCGAGTTCGGTCACCTCTCGGCAGCCCAGATCTCAGAGGTCCTCAGCGGCGTTGCCGATATCGAGTATCTGAACCTATCTCATAACAAGCTACTATGTGCCGATGATGTGCCAGACGTCCTGGCTTCCGTACCGACCCTTCGTCGTCTCGTGCTCATGGACTGTCCCTCCATCGACGGCACCCGCCTTCTGGAGCTCGTTCGCACGCAGCCCGCTCGCTTCAAGTCCCTCGAGGGCATACTGCATCCCATCTTCCTCGACTTCTACAAGTCCGACTCGTACCTGAGCGCCTTCACCTATGTGGCGACTCAGTCAGAGATAGGCAGGAGAGCGCCAAGCTGTACATCCATTCCATTCTTCACCCCCGCCCAGGTAGTCCAAGCATTGGCCCTCCTTCTTCCGTCGAGGCTTGTGTCATACACCAAAGATGGGAGGTATCAGAGCGACTGTGGGACCCCTATCCAAGCGGGCACCCTGCGTCCTGGACAAACGTTCGGTACGCGTGCTGTCACAACCGTGCCCTGGGCTACACGGAGGATCCCTTGTGGGGGGGAGGAGCTTTGGACGTTCGTGATCTGTTACCCCCCGGATTCGGAGTACTGGATGAGTGGCCCTATAGACCGTTTGAAATGTTGGGCATTCGTCCACTTCGTTGCCCAAAAAGACGTCGCGCCTCCTCCGTCTGGCGACCAGCCCGCCGAAAATCAGTCATTGGCGGGCTCCGCGCCTGCTGCTACCAACCGGCCGCTTGTGTATTCAGGGACGATCTATGACCTGAAAGGGTTCCTAGAGTGCATGGAGCACGAAGGGCGGCCGATGCCTGCGCCGGAAGCGGTCAAGGGTCTGGAGGATATGCTGTATGCCGAGAACCCGGAGACGGGGAATGTCTACTGCCCGCTCATGACGCAGCCGGACCTGGAGATAGTCATGTCCTCTCTTCTCCGCTGATCTCTGAAGATAATGTGGCTGATTCGGTGTTGAACGCATGATATGCGAAGTTCAATGTGAAGTATATGATGTTGTATGTAAGAGTACTAGGATGTATCAGTACTATCGACCCCCTTGGCAGGCTTTATCGGTTCAGGCCGGGCCGGCCACAACAGAACGCCCAACAACTTTGACTTTCCCGACTCTCAGGGTCGCCATGTTGCCGCCATGTAGTAGTACCCTTCAACAGGTGCGGACGGAAACTTGAGGTGAGCAAGTGGCCCTGGAACTACGTTTGTTATGCGACGAGCTGAGATAAGTAGGTGACAAGCAAACAACACGTTGCCCTGCCCCCGAAAATGCCACATCGAAGTTGCGCTTCCACTTCACCGTCCAACGGACACCGAGCCTGAAAGTCAGCTTCCGAAGGAACTCCCTCGGAACTCTACGCCATACATATATAACCATAATGCACATGGTATGTGAGTGTGATAGTGGGCTCTCCGGAGACGGAGTCGTAGTTGGGCATGCATGTCCGGATTCCGCAAAGATCCGACATGTATGCTCAATTGCATAGCATCATACAGTGCCCCACTTTCGCTCTTCGGCTGCTGTAGTCCGAGCTCGCACCTCAGTACCTCACAATTTATAAACTGATTGCGCTTGTTCTACGGATGTTCAGGTTGGCGATACATCAGCTGTCGCTATGTGTCTCGACGTTGCAGACAGGAACTCGGATGTGCGAGCCAAATTCGTGGGGAACGTGCAGTGGCGCGTTGATCGCCATGCAGGAATGCGTCAGCCCGCGCAGCTTGCCTTCTGTATATTGCCCTTCGTATCCTCTCTGTTTCTTCCCATCAGTTTCAGGTATAAGTAGTCGCTCAACAACATCCGAAGCGGCCGAACGCAAAGCTAGCAAGATTGTAATATCTGGCGCCATATAATGACGTGTCGGTGTGTCGGATTGAGCAGTCAAATCTACGTTCACTCGTCTCAGCAATTTTGATGCGACTCGCTTTCTGCACTGTCCTCCTGCTCCCTGTCCACCTCTTTGCGTCGTTCGCTGCCGCGCGCTTCACCAATCGCACCATTGACGACCAGTTCGGAGACAGCGTCAGCGGCCTCCTGCCCGAGTACTATCCCGCGTGGATTCAAGGACCCACTTGTACGGGCTGCAAGGCCCAACCCGATCCAAATCGCGCGTTCAGTGGGACATGGCACGATATGACCTATCATCCCGAAGACATGAACACCCTCTCTATCACCGCTCGCTTCAACGGGACCGCGGTGTATGTGTACAACATCCTCGCGAACTTCATCCCTTATACGACCACTTTCACGAACCTCACCTTCTCAATCGACGGAACGATGGTTGGGAGCTTCGCCCACGATCCGGATACCACCCCCCAGTATCAATACAATAGGCTTGTGTATCAGAACGAGAGTTTGGATAACGAGGAGCACGTCTTGATCATTCAAATTGGCCCAGGAACGTCACCGTCATTGGCCTTGTTTGATTACATCGTCTACACGTCTGTAGAAGATGGAGAGGAGAAAAGTCCACCTCCAGCATTTACCCCCTATCCTTCGCAGGCAAGCACCTCCTCTACTTCTCTTGTCACATTATCTCATTTGAGCCAGTAGACATCCTCTCAATTGGGCATGTCATCGGATACCACAAACCCAGCAGCGTCATCTGCCACGATTTTATCTTCCGATTCTACGACAGCACTTTCAACGTCTTCCATGACCTCATCACTCTTTTTTAACTCCATACCGGAGTCCTCTCTTCTTACTTCCTCCACCTTTAGCACATACACTACCCTGTCGTCCTATTCAACTGCCTCAGAGTCCACCCGCTGGCAAAGTCCCGCCGCAGCCTCGGTACCACATCCCATCACACCATCCATAATAGTGGGCATCGTGATCGGAGCCGTCCTCATTGTGACCTCGGCCCTCTTAGTCGTCTTTATACACAGATACTCTCGACGACGCAGAGCTCGACGCCTCCAGCGCCGACTCCACACTGGACGCAGGGTCCCCGAGTCGCGAGCCTACACCTTGTTCTCTACGTCAACTCGAGCCAGACCATCACTCATACCCCCTGCGGCAATCTTTTCTCCCGTGTCCGCAGTACCGGCGTCGCTGTCTCTTGTGCCCCAGAGAGGCTCGGTGCAGCCCGAGAACAATGCGCCGCCGCCGAGGTCGATGGTTGATAACGCGGCGCTGCACGCCAAGTTGATCTCGGCGTTCCGAGGGGAGGTTCGCAGGCCCGACTCGGAGTCAGAAGCACGCACCAGTTAGGCTGCTATTACTAATACTATAAGATGTGCCTGGAGTGTACCGAACTAATACTGAGTCCGGTTCGCGCATAGTGAGTTTACTGGAGTACTTGCCTCCGAGGTCGAGGACTGGGTGTCATCCGATCACCGGCTCCGCATGCACATGTTGTCTGCCTGGGATTCCGCGACCGACAGCGACTGACAGAATCGAGTACTCTCTGACTCTTCATCATTTGCATCATGTCCATCACCACTTGCTATATGGATCACACATAGTGAAGTTCTAGTTAGAATAACGACGTTGACGAGTTTGTGCACCTCTCTCACATCTTGCATCAATGCGCGTGTGCGGGCACGCCTGGTGGCTGCGTACACCCTCGAACGCATCAGGTCGTGAACGCGTGAACACGATGGAGACTCAGACTGGGGACGATGTGCCGTACACACACAGCCTCCCTCGGAGATTGACCAGACTTGTGTTCGGCCTCGTTGTTGCCTCGCTCCGGGGCATGGCCCCTTGTAAGTCGGACTATCACCGAAAGAGCCATCATACGTAGATAACGCAGATGACGTACTGTATCACTCGAGCAGTGCCATCTCTCTCGGTTGCGGATCAATGGACATGAACGTTGTCACCACAGAGATCCCTGTACAGATCACGCGCACGCCAGGTGGTAGGAAAAAGATGAACTGGGCATAGAATTGCATAGGTGGGCATAGAAGGTGTGGGATGATACTGGTACATGCATATGTGTCGCGAGCGCGTCGTATCTATATGCGTCTCGTCTTCTTTCCTCGTCGTCAAGACTGGGGTAATACAACAGGGTAATGCTACAACAACAGATCGTTTCGAAAGGATGGATACGAATAGAATAACTTACGAGCCCGCACGATCCGGAGCCGGCGGCACGTCTGCCTACAGTGTCCGAAGCGTGGGTCCCAAATACGAATATGCACAGCGGGGAAGCCGGGAGCCGAGATGATGGTGACGATGTGAATGACGATGAGGAACAATGAGTGAGAAGGGCGGAGAAGCAGAAGGGGGAGGGGGAGGGGGAGGGATGGTCGGACAATCGACGATCGAGTAAGGTGG